>CM060924.1:691504981-692704981 GCA_030737875.1 Allium sativum
CGAAAACTGGTTGTAACAGCCAAATCAGCTTACGATACATACCCCATTGTGTTCAGAATGGGGGTGAAACGCTATGGACGACAGGCGGTGGGCCTCGTTTCGAGGTCGAATGTAAAAGTCAACTTTTTAAAAATTAATTAATTAAATAATAAAAAAAATATCTTCCCTCCCTCTCCCTTTATCTTTCTGCCCCCCCCCCCCCCGTTTAAACAGAAATCGATTTAGAAAAAAAAAAAAAAACGAAAACCCGCCGCCACGCGAAGCCCCCCCCCCCAGGCGCCAGAGGCGACGCGCGAGAGCCCCCCCCCCCCCCGGCGGCGCGACGATCGCGACCCCCTCCCCCTTCAATCGTGACCCCACGCCCCCGTCCTGATAGTCACCGCACCGCGCCCCAACCCTCGCCACCGCCTTTCCCTCAGCCCCCTCGCCGCAGTCCACCATCGGAGCCCCCTCCCCAGCGCCGCCGACCTCGCATCAGCCCCCCTCTGTAAGTTCACTGAAACTGATTTTTTTATTATTATTATTATTTACTTTAAAACTGAAATTTTTATATATGTTTTAAAATAGAAAACTGAAATTTTTATATATGTTTTAAAATAGAAAACTGAAATTTTTATATATGTTTTAAAATAGAAAACTGAAATTTTTATATATGTTTTTAAAATAGAAAAGGTGAAATTTTTAAATTAGAAAAGGTGAAATTTTTAAATTAGAAAAGGTGAAAATTTTAAATTAGAAAAGGTGAAATTTTTAAATTAGAAAAGGTGAAATTTTTAAATTAGAAAAGGTGAAATTTTTAAATTAGAAAAGGTGAAATTTTTAAAATAGAAAAGGTGAGATTTTTAAATTAGAAAAGGCGAGATTTTTATATTAGAACATCAAAGTAAAAATAGGATTTTTATATATTGAATAGCGAAGTAAAAATTCGATTTTTACAAGTATGAAGCAATTATAAAAATATGATTTTTAAATTTAAAGTGAATAAATAAAAATGTGATTTTTATTTTAAAGACATCAAAATATAAAAATGTGTGATTTTTATATATGTAGTGGCTACGGGCAACGAAGATGACGAAGATGCGATAGCGATGAAGATTTCTATCAATGAAGTGACGTTGGAATTGGGATAGCTATCGGTGAGAATTTCTCACTCTTTAATTTTATTTTTCTAGTTATATATAGATATATATACTAGGATGCAGACGGTGTTTAGTAGCACCCGACACCCGTCATCCACAGACCATGGATGGCTTGTTTGTTTAATTGTTTGGTTGTGTAGTTGGTTAGATTATTTGGTTTGAATTGAATTGTTTGGTGAAATGAAATTGATTTGATTGATGTGTGAATGGCGTGGGCCTTCACTAGACCGGGGATAAGGCTAGGCCTTGTCCCGTTTCTAGTATCGTGCCGTTATGCCGCCGAAATTTTTCTAAAATATGTTAGAAAAATAAAAATATCATTTTATTGAATAAATGAACCGAATAGAATATTCATAGGTTGAATAAAATAGTTGGATCGTTAAAAATATAATTTTTAACGTGAATGTTAATAAATAAATATTCATTTACAAACCGGACGGTTTGTTTATGTACACCTATTTGAAGGACATTGATTGGGACGATAAATTTTACACATCGCCCAACTGCACAAATAAAAATCTGTGTTTGATTGCTTGAAACCCCACACGGGTGTTGGGATGAAATTTGAAGTTCACTCATCCTGATGGATTAAATATGTCGATCGGTCGATTGACAGGCTGTTATAAGCGTCAGATATCTATATTTGATGCTTATACAGTGTAGTGCACTTTGGTTGATGGTTGATTATTTTTCAATGCTATTATATACATGTGTTGTATGGAATCCATATAATTAACATTATATGGTGATTGATTGGGCCTCATTCCAATCGGGAAAATAATGAATATTATAAAAGAAAATTCATGTGTTGAATATAAAAATAGTCATGTGTTGACGATGATCATGTGTTGAAACTATTCATGTGTTGAGTAAAATATTTTAAATAAAATAAATTACATCTTTATCATATTTACAATTAGAACTACTTCACGGTGGAGTCTAATTAAAATCAAATGATAGATACCATAGTTTTATAAAATATTTTACATAACAACAATAGTGATGTGTTGACAGCACTCATGTGTTGAGATTAGTCGTGTGTTGAAAGAAATATAGATTCATGTGTTGAATGGGAAAATTATTCATTTGTTGAATAGAATAAAGAAGTTGTGGAAAATATAAAGCCGTGTTGATTAGTTTTGCGCCATTTTGACGTGAACGATATTTATATCGATTTTATTTAAATTGAAATGAATATTATAGCAAATTCGAATTGAAAAGAAGACGAATTTGAATTGAGTATAAAAGGACTTCGAATGGAATTGAATATAAAACAAATTCAAGTTGAATTGAAAACGAACTGAAATTTAATTGAATTCGAATCGAAATTAAATTGAAATCAATTTGAATTGAAACGAATTTGAATTTGAATTGAATTGAAACGAATTTGAATTTGAATTGAATTGAAACGAATTTGAATTTGAATTGAATTGAAACGAATTTGAATTCGAATTAAATAAAATTGAAATGAATTCGAGTTGAATTGAAATCAAATCGATTTGAAATTGAATATAGAAGTTGAATTGTTTTAGAAACGAATTTAAAACGATTTATAAAATTCGTTTTAAATAGAAATCGACGAAATATATATTATATATATAATATAATGGCCTGAATAGAACGCGCTGCGCCGCGACAGTTCGTGAATTTCGACCATTTATTTCAAACGGACATTGCGGGAGATCCGACCGTCGCATTCTCCTAAAACCGGAACCGTTGGGTTCGTATCGAAAAGAGCTTTCCAATGAATATTAGAAATTTGAAATCTAACGGTTGGATTTGGAATTATGTCCAAATCAAATTTGAAAAAGGTCGCTGTAAGTGCAGTTCGATAGCCGTTGATGGAAACCGACTGTACGGGCCTTGATAAAATTATTAAAAATATTAATAATTTGTGTAAAATCATAAGAAATGATTTGGGAAGAATTGAGCTGGAGAATTCCACATTTGAAAAGATAAAAATAGATTTTTATCGAAATGAACTAGTTTTGAACTAGAATTAAAATCAATTTATTTGTGAAATAAATAAATTGAATTTGAAAGTGATTTTAAAAATAATCAATATTCCCAATATGTGAATTGGACTGGAGCCGAATCGAAGTTATCTTCGGGATATTTCGATGTTGGATTTCGTGACTATACAGATATTGTTATGGGAATTTGAAAGATATATCTTATATCGTTATTTCCAATACGATATTTGTTGGTTTCAGAATTTGATATTGAATATAAGCCGATATATTTTCTATTCAGAGCCTTGTATTTAATATCAAATGTGATTTAGGTTTATCGTGAATCGTGTTTTAGATGACATTGGTTCTTTAACCCAGTTAAAGGCAAGATATTGATTTTTGAGAAGATTAAAACTAAGTGGAGTTTTAATGAATCTTTAATTAGATTAAAAATGTGAATTGATAATTTAAATTATCAAATCTGAAAGGTGATCGAGAATGGAGTACCACCAGTTTTGCTCCAAAGCGATAGTTAAATCTTTAATTAGATTTGAATGTGAAATGGTAATTAATTTTACAGATAACACCGTGGTGTTAGATGTGGAGTATTACCAGTTTTCTCCATAGGATATATAGGTTGGGATTGGGAAATAAAATAAATAATTACTTCGGTGTGGTTCGTTAATCCCGACTAGTTAGAAATGATATCCAAAGGAAGATTAAAGAATAAATTTAGAGGAATTTATCTTGGATAAAATTAATGGGAACATTTCCCTAAGAATGTGATTTCGTGAATAAAAGAATATTCTGAATTGGAATGAGGCGTTTGTTGTGTTTGTGTAACATTCGCTTATTATATACGTGGGTTATTCAGAAAGGCCGGGTTTATACCCATTCTGAATAACCGATTCGACGAGATGTCGAAGATGAAGACGGTGGTAGAAGACCGGAAGTCTCCACGTCGTTTGGGTGATTACTGATGATCTTGATTGGGCTGTACACCCAAGAAGATGGAAATAGTTGGTGATCGTCCAGACGTACTTGGAGATCGATGGATATGCGGGGTACTAGGTGCCTCCGGTTTCGTTCAGACCCAGAACGAACTTGTAAATGGACTGTGTGTCTGACATTGGATTTTAGTCCGTGTGATTGATCTCTATTAAATATATATCTGTTTGGCAGCGGAGAATTTATTCTTTTGCTTAACGCCCTTCTCTGAGACGTACGAGCTCAGGGGTTATATATTGATGGATATCAAACGCATGGAGTGAATTGCCTGTGTGGCATGCCTAAGTGGCAATTGATCGAGGCTTCTGTTGAAAAGCAAAGTCTTGTGGTGATGATCAAAGCACGGCCTTTGTGGCGTAGCTTTGTGTAACGTTTACTTCGCGAGTTTCACACCCGGTATGAACCAAAAACGGGAGACGGACCTCAGGGAGGACTTGCGTTTCTTTCTAGCTAGAAGTGGCGTCAGTGGTTTTACACGCCCTGACGAGTTTGACTTATGTGGTTGTTGCTGTTGCGAGGCGCCTCGGTTATATCGGTTTCGGCCGATGCATTCTGGTCGGCTGACGGACCAGACTTACACCCCATAGGGTGGGGAAACGTAGTGTTCAGGCATAATAATCCACATCGGTGGACCGGCCCTGACGATCCAAGGCTTGCCTGCGCGCTTGCCTGAGGGGCGGGCTAGAGCGTCTCGAATCGGTTGAGGACTATCTTTTGCCTCGGTTCATAGAGGGAAATCCAATTTCCAAATACGTGACATTTGCGGTTTTATTTGTAGAGCCTAGTATGGCGACATAGTGGGATGGGGCGCTTATGCCGTCTATGATTGATACTTATGATTTGAAGTTGTTTTATACACTATGCACTTATAATAGTATCAAACGATTTGTTTTAACCGTATCAAGCATTCTTTGGCTGTTACAAGGGAAAACCCTTTCCTCGGCTGCGTTGCATTGTGTGATGGGACCTGGGTCTTATAACAGCTTCATTTTTTCTTTATTTAGCATTGCGCTGTTTGTTTTATGCACTGGTATTCTTGGGAGGAAACCCGTTCCGTGTTATACGGCGTGGTCCCTTGATTTACCTATCTTTAAAATAAAGAATAATAACTGTTTTAGTTCTCACACCAGTCACATGACTGACCTGGAGTTTATTGTTTTAACCTAAACTCTGGGTGCCCTTATTTTGACACGGGCAGCTAGTAGTTTTGGTTTTGCAGATTTATATTCACAGGATCCTGGTTTACAGCTGGAACGATATCCGGAAAGCTTTGTATCCGTATATCTCCTTCTAGTTGTGTATTGTATTACTTTCCGCTGCGATGTATTTAAATGTAATTTAAATCTCTGATATTTCTGTGTAATATTCATTTATACTCTGTATATTCTTGTAATCTGATGCATTTTTTTAATTAACAATGAAATGTTCTTTTGTATGTGTTCTGTTGTGGCTTGTTCTCGAACTATCCGACACTTTCCTTTACGGGGAAGTTACGGGTTTTCACAGTTGGTATCAGAGCTTTGGTTTACAGAGCTCGAGAACAAGACACATTAGAACCATACGAAAGAATTCATCAGATATTGGATTAGTAATATCCAATTAGAATGACTCGTTAGAGATAGGATCAGTAGTATCCTAGAACGAGTGTGAAGAGTATATTTTTCAAATGAAAACAATTTTGTTTTGAAATTTAAACCATTTTAAAACGTATTTGATTATTTATTTATTTTGAATATGGACAATCTAGTATATAAAGGTTTTGCATATACGCGTCATGAACGTAAATTCGAAGTTTTAATATATTAGATAGATATAGAGTCACACTTTAGTCGCCCGGAGATGATTCTGATGATTGATATATCATCGTCAGAATTTGTGTTCGTGTTTCGAAGGTTTGATTTCTATATATTTCCATTAGACTGGTGTGAGAACCAAAAATAATATAGCTAGAACACAGTGTTGTGAATTGGCATCAAAAACATGATTTTCTTTATATGTATCAAAGTTATCAATTTGAAAAGCGAATCAACTAATTGATTGATGTTTGTGTTGTTTGTTTATTTGTTTGATAATTTTGAACCATTATGCCTAATTGAATCAAATATTGAATTGTATTGAAATTTGGTCGCATCTGCTCGCATATACATATACTTATATTGAACAGGTCATAGCAAGGAGGCTAGAGCAGAGAATAAAATTTGGTTGCCCGACAAATAGGTACATGTTTACTACATAATTTACTGTTTTGTTTGGGTGATGATGATTTTATGAGCCTAATGGCTAGCCGCTTGGCTTTTTCTTTTTCTTTTTGAGATCTGAAGGACCGGGGAAGCTATTTGAAATTCCCTGATGCTCCCGGTGCAGGGGAGGTTATGGCGACATTTTTCGAAAATTTAGGGTGTTAGACAAATTTTTGAAAATTTGAAAATTCTCAGAAACTGAAAAGTTGGAGAATGGAAGCCAAATCGAACGTAGGGCTGATTAATCAAACCACTTTCGACTTTGTTCCTTTTCGGGGACGAAAAGTTTTAAGTGGGGGAGATTGTAATAACCCGAAAATCTGGGCCAGTTTAAAATTTTTATTTTGCCAATTTTAGCGAATTTTGATTATTTAAAATGAATTATTTTAAATAATATCGATGAGAAATTTATTTTGAATATAATTCGATCGTATATATTATACGCGTCGTCGTTAGAATATAAATAATTATATATAATTATAAATAGAATTGAAAATGGCGCGGTAGTTCGATAATTCGATTTCAAACTTCAATTGAATGTACCGGGTGCAAAACAATCCGGATTTTAGTGAAACCAAAAACATTAGGATCTAATTGATGATATCTTACCAACGAATCTGAATAATCGAAATTTCATAGCGGGGATCAAAAGATATGTCCAGATGAAAATTCTGAATAGTCGCTATGGAATTCAGGCCCTTAAAAATGGACATTTTGCAAACGACCTCGGATTTCGAAAAAACCAGTTTTGTTGGGTCCGTGATGTAAAGTTATTGCTAGGTTTCAAATTTCATAATTTTTCGAATCAATATGTGAGCGTGGCAAAGGAAAACGCGTTTGACTAGTTTCAGTTGATTTTAATCGACTGAAAAATGGCCATTTTTCCAACGGTCTCAGAATTCGACGAAACTAGTTTTGTTAGGACCGTATCATCAATACGAAACTAGAAAATATTTTTTTGGAATTTTTCTAGTTAGTATGTGACCCCGGTAATTTGAAATGTACGATTAAAATTCAATATAGTGATTTAAATGTAAATTTAACGAAAACTGGTTGTAACAGCCAAATCAGCTTACGATACATACCCCATTGTGTTCAGAATGGGGGTGAAACGCTATGGACGACAGGCGGTGGGCCTCGTTTCGAGGTCGAATGTAAAAGTCAACTTTTTAAAAATTAACTAATTAAATAATAATAAAAAAAATCTTCCCTCCCTCTCCCTTTATCTTTCTGCCCCCCCCCCCCCCCCCGTTTAAACAGAAATCGATTTAGAAAAAAAAAAAAACGAAAACCCGCCGCCACGCGAAGCCCCCCTAGGCGCCAAAGGCGACGCGCGAGAGCCCCCCCCCCCCCCCCCCGGCGGCGCGACGATCGCGACCCCCTCCCCCTTCAATCGTGACCCCACGCCCCCGTCCTGATGGTTACCGCGCCCCAACCCTCGCCACCCGCCTTTCCCTCAGCCCCCTCGCCGCAGTCCACCATCGGAGTCCCCTCCCCAGCGCCGCCGACCTCGCATCAGCCCCCCTCTGTAAGTTCACTGAAACTGATTTTTTTATTATTATTTACTTTAAAACTGAAATTTTTATATATGTTTTAAAATAGAAAACTGAAATTTTTATATATGTTTTTAAAATAGAAAACTGAAATTTTTATATATGTTTTTAAAATAGAAAAGGTGAAAATTTTAAATTAGAGAAGGTGAAATTTTTAAATTAGAAAAGGTGAAATTTTTAAATTAGAAAAGGTGAAAATTTTAAATTAGAAAAGGTGAAAATTTTAAATTAGAAAAGGTGAAATTTTTAAATTAGAAAAGGTGAAATTTTTAAATTAGAAAAGGTGAAATTTTTAAATTAGAAAAGGTGAAAATTTTAAATTAGAAAAGGTGAAAATTTTAAAATAGAAAAGGTGAAATTTTTAAATTAGAAAAGGCGAGATTTTTATATTAGAACATCGAAGTAAAAATAGGATTTTTATATATTGAATAGCGAAGTAAAAATTCGATTTTTACAAGTATGAAGCAATTATAAAAATATGATTTTTAAATTTAAAGTGAATAAATAAAAATGTGATTTTTATTTTAAAGACATCAAAATATAAAAATGTGTGATTTTTATATATGTAGTGGCTACGGGCAACGAAGATGACGAAGATGCGATAGCGATGAAGATTTCTATCAATGAAGTGACGTTGGAATTGGGATAGCTATCGGTGAGAATTTCTCACTCTTTAATTTTATTTTTCTAGTTATATATAGATATATATACTAGGATGCAGACGGTGTTTAGTAGCACCCGACACCCGTCATCCACAGACCATGGATGGCTTGTTTGTTTAATTGTTTGGTTGTGTAGTTGGTTAGATTATTTGGTTTGAATTGAATTGTTTGGTGAAATGAAATTGATTTGATTGATGTGTGAATGGCGTGGGCCTTCGCTAGACCGGGGATAAGGCTAGGCCTTGTCCCGTTTCTAGTATCGTGCCGTTATGCCGCCGAAATTTTTCTAAAATATGTTAGAAAAATAAAAATATCATTTTATTGAATAAATGAACCGAATAGAATATTCATAGGTTGAATAAAATAGTTGGATCGTTAAAAATATAATTTTTAACGTGAATGTGAATAAATAAATATTCATTTACAAACCGGACGGTTTGTTTATGTACACCTATTTGAAGGACATTGATTGGGACGATAAATTTTACACATAGCCCAACTGCACAAATAAAAATTTGTGTTTGATTGCTTGAAACCCCACACGGGTGTTGGGATGAAATTTGAAGTTCACTCATCCTGATGGATTAAATATGTCGATCGGTCGATTGACAGGCTGTTATAAGCGTCAGATATCTATATTTGATGCTTATACAGTGTAGTGCACTTTGGTTGATGGTTGATTATTTTTCAATGCTATTATATACATGTGTTGTATGGAATCCATATAATTAACATTATATGGTGATTGATTGGGCCTCATTCCAATCGGGAAAATAATGAATATTATAAAAGAAAATTAATGTGTTGAATATAAAAATAGTCATGTGTTGACGATGATCATGTGTTGAAACTATTCATGTGTTGAGTAAAATATTTTAAATAAAATAAATTACATCTTTATCATATTTACAATTAGAACTACTTCACGGTGGAGTCTAATTAAAATCAAACGATAGATACCATAGTTTTATAAAATATTTTACATAACAACAATAGTGATGTGTTGACAGCACTCATGTGTTGAGATTAGTCGTGTGTTGAAAGAAATATAGATTCATGTGTTGAATGGGAAAATTATTCATTTGTTGAATAGAATAAAGAAGTTGTGGAAAATATAAAGCCGTGTTGATTAGTTTTGCGCCATTTTGACGTGAACGATATTTATATCGATTTTATTCAAATTGAAATGAATATTATAGCAAATTCGAATTGAAAAGAAGACGAATTTGAATTGAGTATAAAAGGACTTCGAATGGAATTGAATATAAAACAAATTCAAGTTGAATTGAAAACGAACTGAAATTTAATTGAATTCGAATTGAAATTAAATTGAAATCAATTTGAATTGAAACGAATTTGAATTGAATTGAAACGAATTTGAATTTGAATTGAATTGAAACGAATTTGAATTTGAATTGAATTGAAACGAATTTGAATTTGAATTGAATTGAAACGAATTTGAATTCGAATTAAATAAAATTGAAATGAATTCGAGTTGAATTGAAATCAAATCGATTTGAAATTGAATATAGAAGTTGAATTGTTTTAGAAACGAATTTAAAACGATTTATAAAATTCGTTTTAAATAGAAATCGACGAAATATATATTATATATATTATATATATAATATAATGGCCTGAATAGAACGCGCCGCGCCGCGGCAGTTCGTGAATTTCGACCATTTATTTCAAACGGACATTGCGGGAGATCCGACCGTCGGATTCTCCTAAAACCGGAACCGTTGGGTTCGTATCGAAAAGAGCTTTCCAATGAATATTAGAAATTTGAATTCTAACGGTTGGATTTGGAATTATGTCCAAATCAAATTTGAAAAAGGTCGCTGTAAGTGCAGTTCGATAGCCGTTGATGGAAACCGACTGTACGGGCCTTGATAAAATTATTAAAAATATTAATAATTTGTGTAAAATCATAAGAAATGATTTGGGTAGAATTGAGCTGGATAATTCCACATTTGAAAAGATAAAAATAGATTTTTATCGAAATGAACTAGTTTTGAACTAGAATTAAAATCAATTTATTTGTGAAATAAGTAAATTGAATTTGAAAGTGATTTTAAAAATAATCAATATTCCCAATATGTGAATTGGACTGGAGCCGAATCGAAGTTATCTTCGGGATATTTCGATGTTGGATTTCGTGACTATACAGATATTGTTATGGGAATTTGAAAGATATATCTTATATCGTTATTTCCAATACGATATTTGTTGGTTTCAGAATTTGATATTGAATATAAGCCGATATATTTTCTATTCAGAGCCTTGTATTTAATATCAAATGTGATTTGGGTTTATCGTGAATCGTGTTTTAGATGACATTGGTTCTTTAACCCAGTTAAAGGCAAGATATTGATTTTTGAGAAGATTAAAACTAAGTGGAGTTTTAATGAATCTTTAATTAGATTAAAAATGTGAATTGATAATTTAAATTATCAAATCTGAAAGGTGATCGAGAATGGAGTACCACCAGTTTTGCTCCAAAGCGATAGTTAAATCTTTAATTAGATTTGAATGTGAAATGGTAATTAATTTTACAGATAACACTGTGGTGTTAGATGTGGAGTATTACCAGTTTTCTCCATAGGATATATAGGTTGGGATTGGGAAATAAAATAAATAATTACTTCGGTGTGGTTCGTTAATCCCGACTAGTTAGAAATGATATCCAAAGGAAGATTAAAGAATAAATTTAGAGGAATTTATCTTGGATAAAATTAATGGGAACATTTCCCTAAGAATGTGATTTCGTGAATAAAAGAATATTCTGAATTGGAATGAGGCGTTTGTTGTGTTTGTGTAACATTCGCTTATTATATACGTGGGTTATTCAGAAAGGCCGGGTTTATACCCATTCTGAATAACCGATTCGACGAGATGTCGAAGATGAAGACGGTGGTAGAAGACCGGAAGTCTCCACGTCGTTTGGGTGATTACTGATGATCTTGATTGGGCTGTACACCCAAGAAGATGGAAACAGTTGGTGATCGTCCAGACGTACTTGGAGATCGATGGATATGCGGGGTACTAGGTGCCTCCGGTTTCGTTCAGACCCAGAACGAACTTGTAAATGGACTGTGTGTCTAACATTGGATTTTAGTCCGTGTGATTGATCTCTATTAAATATATATCTGTTTGGCGGCGGAGAATTTATTCTTTTGCTTAACGCCCTTCTCTGAGACGTACGAGCTCAGGGGTTATATATTGATGGATATCAAACGCATGGAGTGAATTGCCTGTGTGGCATGCCTAAGTGGCAATTGATCGAGGCTTCTGTTGAAAAGCAAAGTCTTGTGGTGATGATCAAAGCACGGCCTTTGTGGCGTAGCTTTGTGTAACGTTTACTTCGCGAGTTTCACACCCGGTATGAACCAAAAACGGGAGACGGACCTCAGGGAGGACTTGCGTTTCTTTCTAGCTAGAAGTGGCGTCAGTGGTTTTACACGCCCTGACGAGTTTGACTTATGTGGTTGTTGCTGTTGCGAGGCGCCTCGGTTATATCGGTTTCGGCCGATGCGTTCTGGTCGGCTGACGGACCAGACTTACACCCCATAGGGTGGGGAAACGTAGTGTTCAGGCATAATAATCCACATCGGTGGACCGGCCCTGACGATCCAAGGCTTGCCTGCGCGCTTGCCTGAGGGGCGGGCTAGAGCGTCTCGAATCGGTTGAGGACTATCTTTTGCCTCGGTTCATAGAGGGAAATCCAATTTCCAAATACGTGACATTTGCGGTTTTATTTGTAGAGCCTAGTATGGCGACATAGTGGGATGGGGCGCTTATGCCGTCTGTGATTGATACTTATGATTTGAAGTTGTTTTATACACTATGCACTTATAATAGTATCAAACGATTTGTTTTAACCGTATCAAGCATTCTTTGGCTGTTATAAGGGAAAACCCTATCCTCGGCTGCGTTGCATTGTGTGATGGGACCTGGGTCTTATAACAGCTTCATTTTTTCTTTATTTAGCATTGCGCTGTTTGTTTTATGCACTGGTATTCTTGGGAGGAAACCCGTTCCGTGTTATACGGCGTGGTCCCTTGATTTACCTATCTTTAAAATAAAGAATAATAACTGTTTTAGTTCTCACACCAGTCACATGACTGACCTGGAGTTTATTGTTTTAACCTAAACTCTGGGTGCCCTTATTTTGACACGGGCAGCTAGTAGTTTTGGTTTTGCAGATTTATATTCACAGGATCCTGGTTTACAGCTGGAACGATATCCGGAAAGCTTTGTATCTGTATATCTCCTTCTAGTTGTGTATTGTATTACTTTCCGCTGCGATGTATTTAAATGTAATTTAAATCTCTGATATTTCTGTGTAATATTCATTTATACTCTGTATATTCTTGTAATCTGATGCATTGTTTTAATTAACAATGAAATGTTCTTTTGTATGTGTTCTGTTGTGGCTTGTTCTCGAACTATCCGACACTTTCCTTTACGGGGAAGTTACGGGTTTTCACACCATGCTGCCTGCCCGATTTTTTCATTTCTCGGTTGTGAGGCTAAATGCCACGCTTATCTCTAATAGATCACATAATTACTCACTTTGAATGTCACATCGTTATACCCACCAAATCACAAATTTATTTCCCCAAAAATACCACGGGTACAAAGCTAAGAGAAACGAATTCCTCCACCACCAAACGTATATATGTTTGAAGAGATCAACTTACGTGATCTTTAAATATACGCCGTCAGACATTCTTCCATACAGGTCGTCCTGGGACTGGACAAACCGAAGGCATTATTCTGTAAACAGGACAACCCTTGCATAACTCCGTCTTCAATTATCTTCATCTTATTTGATCGCAACTCTAATGCCATACGGAGTGGTTTTTCAAATAACATATCTGATCCCGGTCTCTCCGTATTGACGACGAAAAAATGGTCAAAAACTTCGATAGTCGGTGAGTTAACTATCAAAGAAAAATGCATGTGCAACCAACGATATTGTTTCCAGATGGAAATTCTATCGATCAATCATCATTTAACGTTTATCTCTTTAGTTCATTAATTTATTTATTTCATGTTTCCATATATTCAACATTCCTTATTTTATAAATTTAGAAAATATACGTTATTAACATTTCCATTTCTCATTTTCTATATTAGAAAACATATCTGATTCTTATTTGGAAAACATTTCCAAAACTCCAACATTGGATTTAAACAGATGTTTAAATCAAACCTCGCTATGCCAACTCAAACCATTATACTCGTTAACTAAATTCACTTAACCAATCTTCACTGCCGAACCTTAACCATTCCTTAGTTAAAAACGAAACCAATCAAGTTGGGGCATAACTACCTCTCAGGCCTTAACTAAACAACATTTCTAACTTCGAAACAAACAAGGTTCACCTTTTAAACCTTTAACAAACTTCCTTATGTAACTCTCTTTTGAATAAATCTCTATTCGATAACTCTTTCCTTCGAATAAACTATATTCGATAATCACTCTTCGAATAACCATATTCGATTAATTCTATTCAATTAACACTATTCGATTTACTCTTATCAATTAGCTCTATTTGACTAACTTTATTCTATTGACTCTATTTGATAAACTCTATTGGATTAACTCTTATTTGATTAACTCTATTAGATTAACTCTTATCAATTAACTCTAAACGATTAACTCCTTTCGAATAAACTATATTCGATTAACTCCTTTTGAATAAACAATATTCGATAACTCCTTTCGAATAACTAATATTTGACAACTCCTTTCGAATAACTAATATTTGACAACTCCTTTCGAATAACTAGTATTCGATAACTCCTTTCAAATAACTAATATTCGATAAATTCTCTTCTTCGAATAACCTTATTCAA
This sequence comes from Allium sativum, assembly GCA_030737875.1. Taxonomy (NCBI): domain Eukaryota; kingdom Viridiplantae; phylum Streptophyta; class Magnoliopsida; order Asparagales; family Amaryllidaceae; genus Allium; species Allium sativum. The sequence goes on from CM060924.1 coordinate 691,519,401, forward strand.
TAACTTTTTCTTCAAATAAACTATATTCGACTAATCTCTAATCTGACTAACTATAATTCAATTAATTCTATTCGAATAACTAATATTCGACTAACTCCTTTAACTCTATTCGAATAAACTATATTCGATAACTCCTTTTGAATAACTAATATTCGATAACTCCTTTCGAATAACTAATATTCGATAACTCCTTTCAATTAACTAATATTCGATAACTCCTTTCGAATAACTAATATTCGATAATTCCTTTCGAATAACTAATATTTGATAAATTCTCTTCTTCGAATAACCTTATTCGATAATTCTTTCTTCGAATATACTATATTCGAATAATCTCTAATCCAATTAACTCAAATTCAATTAACACTATTCGAATAACTAATATTCAATTAACTCTTTTTCGATTAACTCTATTCAATTAACTATATTCATTAACTCTATTCGATAAACTCTAATTCAGTTAACTCTAATCGATTAACTCTTATTTCCTTTTATAATCCTACTTACTTTCCGAACATTTCCTTTTATAATATCCTATTTATTTTCTAAATAAATATTCCTTTTATCTTTCTATTTATTTTCCCAAATAAATATTCCTTTTAAATTCCTATTTATTTACCCAAATAAATATTCCTTTTATCTTCCTATTTGTTCAACAAATATTTCCTTTTCAATTCTATTTATTTAACAAACAAATATTTCCTTTTCAATTCTATTTATTTAACAATTAATATTTCCTTTTCTATTTGTTTTCACAAATATTTCGTTTTCTATTTGCTTTCACAAATATTTCCTTTTCTATTTGTCTTTCATTTTATAATTATTTTCTTTTATAAAAACCCTTTTCTTTTTATATATAAAATCCATTGATTTTATATAAATAATTTATTTTCAAAATACACTTTGAAAATCCCCTTTTCTATATCTCAGTATTCCTTAAGGTATTTAAAATACCAAATAACAATGATTGATATCATTCAAACGTACATAATCAACAACAAATTATATATCACATCATACATCACCATATATGAAACAAAACAGTATTTTATATATTGAGGAACCCAGTTGGATTCCTCCAACATGTTTCCTTGCATACACAGATGTTAAACAACATAATTAACATCAACTTCATTTCACTATGAAATATTCTGATAAACAGAATCAATATTGAATTAACGCTATATATATATATATATAACCAGATCTATAATTTCAACCAATTACTTAGCAGTTCAACCAAAGAGTCAATACACAACAATCAATTATCATTTATGTATTCTAAACATACGTTATAAAAATGTGAACTGATAGAGTTGGTGAGTTTTACTCACATTGGACAATCATCGTTAAATAACAATAATTTTGGATTGATTCAAACGGACCATTTTTTTGCTATAAATTGTAACGAGCTCCAATCCACTCCCAGTCAGTTCCATTATGGAGCTCTTGTCCATACGATCCCAATGGATCTGACCGTTCGAAATTCTGATAATGTATGATCGAGATATGATTTATACAAGTTATCATACAATATTAAATTTAAATTAAACATGAATTATTATTAAATATGGGCCTTAACTTTATTCTCGGCCCATACCAAATCCTCAAAGCCCAGACCCACCTGTTTAAACCCTTCTTCCTCCCTAACGATGGATAGACCGCTCCAGTATGCTCCAAGACCTTTTGCCGCACTCCTCCTTCACCACTATCTCCTCCCACACATCATTAAAACTCAAACAAAGTACATCGTCGGGTTGCTCTTCCAAATCTTGTGCTCTCGATACCCTTCAGCTCGAACTCGGAACCTCCTCCTAGAATCCGTCGAACGTTAGTTTTCACGAGCCCCAAAACTTCGATCGACATTTTTAATTCCAGAAAAATCCCAAAATTTTCCTACACTTGTTATTTCTCATGCTAAACATCATCATCACGACCATTTTGCCAATTGAAGCCTAAAACTCTCGAACACCCTAACCCTAGGCGACGCTCGAAAAAGACATCGAACAGAAAGGGGATCGAACGCGGCGAAACTCATATCAAACGGAGGAGCAACATCTCAAATATAAATGTTTAAGAATTTATAGGATTTTATCGAATTTTATTTTGATTTTGAACTTGGATTTGTTTTCCGAAGAAATGGTATATGACGGAATATTTTCGTTGACCACTGGAATGAATGAGATTAGGGTTTAGGAATAAGGTAGGATATTTATAAAGAGGATTAATATTGTTTTTATATTAAATATTTTATTTAATTTTAATGAACTACTAATTGTATTTATCATTAAAAATTCATATGATCACATACGATACCCAAAAATTATGAAAATGGGCATGTAGCTACAGTTCAACATTATGGACCCAACGAATCTGGTTTCGTCGAATTCCGACTCTGTTTGCTCACATAGCGTATGTTTAATTGTCAAAATATCGACTGTTTTTCACATTAAAATCCCGTACGGACGCATACTGACTTCAATAATCAAGAAAATTGAAATCTAGCAATAATTTAATATTGCGGATCCAACAAAATTAGTTTCGTCGAAAACGGAGGTCGTTTGCAAAATTGGCTATTTTTAAAGCGCTAAATAAATCCTTTTTAAATATATAAATATATTTAAAAACAATTAAATTAAATATAAATAAATATATATTATTGTATATATATTCACAGAGAATATCGTATAGCTCCAATTGGATTTATAACTCGATATTCAAATCCCGGTTGAATCGATATTCAATTTATATTGAAAAATCCTTTTATAATATAAATAAATAGCTATAATTTATAAAGGAATTCCATAGCGACTTTTCAAAAATTTGATTTGGACATAAATCAAAATCTACATGATGAAATCTCGATTTTTCTCTTCCATTAGAAAAATATACTTCATCGGCTCCGAACGTTTCTTGTTTCATAGAAATCCGGCTTAAAACGGATTCTGTATATTCGTTTAAAGTTCAAATCGCCAAATTACGATCTACCGCGCCATTTGGAGCTCGATTTTAATTATAATATAATTATACATTCAGACTTCGTTAAATAATATTTTCATTATTCTAAATCAAATTCCAAACTGAATTATAGCTTATATATGATCCAATTCACATCGTATTGTGTATTCTACTATTTCCGAATATTCTAGAATTTAAATATATTATTTAATTATTATATTAATTAAATATTCCTTATTATTTAATTCTGGTCATTTTAAATTACCAAACCTTTATTTAAATAATTAAATAAATAAATTATTATCCGTAAAAGTACGGGTCATTACATTCTTTTCCCCTTATAATAATTTCGTCCTCGAAATTGCTAAGGTAGAAAACAAACCCTATTAACTGTTAAAAATTATTTTTACTTCTTTAACTCCAGTTTCACTGTACCAATTAATTTCAACTAAATTATTAATTTATTACTGCTAACAAAAGTTTCCATAAACTCTAAAAAAAATCTAACACCCGAAATTTCTGAAAAATTTCGCCAGCACCTCCTTTGTACTGGTCAATCGGTACAACTACAACTCACCTCTCTAGGCCTTCTCCAACCCAAAAGAAGATCAATCAGCCAAGCAGCTTGCCAAATCGGCTCATAAATCTCATGATTATACCAAATATAAATTTGTACCTTTTTGTCGGCCATATCAACTTTATCACTTTCACCTGTTATCAATCCAACATATACCAATGTCATCTCAACCAATTTCCAATCAATATCTGTTCAACACAGCTATTCGCTTATATCCAAACCAAATCCTCTGTTTATACCAACCAAATTCCATTCCAAATTCCTATATCACCAATCCATTTTTTCTCGATACCATTCTAATCCAATTCAATTCAATTACCACTGAACTGGTTTTATTTAAATTTTCAAATTATATTTCTTAAGTATTATTTAACTTGTTTTTAGTTCATCAATCTCTCCTTGGGAGTTTTTAATAGCTTTGCTTTTCTCAAAAATCAAACAATCCTTTTCGAAATTCAAACAACTTGTTTTCGCAAAACATTTCCAAAAAAAAAAATCTTTGGTAGTAATCTGTCACTTACATACTCGAAAATGAACACCGATAATGTCCAGATCATCGTCGGAATTATTTTCCAGCAACCATAGTGAATTCAATACTATATCACTTTCAAAACCATTTCTAAACACTTCCACTTTGAAATACATTACAAAATACCATTCACCGTGCTTGAAAACAATTTAAAATCTCCCAGGATTTTAAAATTCTCATATACTTAATCCAAATACATTTACAAACACCTTTCCAATTTCCAGGGTTTTAATTTCAATTCTGATTTTAACTTCAGATTTAATTCATCTGATTCCACGTATTTCACTTATATGAATTCTGATTGGTTATTTACATAACCATTTAATTTATAATCTTAGTTGATTATAATAACAACCAATATATTATAATTCCAATATATATATATATATATCTTCCCTATATCAAAATATACTTTGGGTAAACTTATTTTCATTTACCCTCTTTTCAAAACATACTGTGTCGGTTCATTGTATTCAAGTGTTTAGAAACTCCTACCGATACAGTGGATCAAACTGATCGATCAGAACCCATAAACAACCCAACCAATAAATCTCCACAATATAAAACCATTTTTATAAAATATATATTCATTCGTACATATACACTCATACTCAATCTAGGGTATTACTAACCCCATCTCTACTGAGTCACGCTACAGAGCTAATGTAGTTACTTAACCTTAAGCTCTGATACCAACTGTAGTGTCCCGGCTATTTCGGTAGGCTTTTCAACCATCCCTAAACCCCCTAAAAAGTAGGCTAACCTCCCACCGTGGCCTACAAAGGTACCCCAACACCATGTTTTACGGCCAGCCTCTCAACTCGGCCAACCCCCATTTTCGGGACATGTAGGAGTAAGAGTCTCCCGTTTGCCACCTAACACAAAGCGAGAACCCCCTATCATGTGTACCAATTAAGCAACATGGACTGGTGTGAGTAAAACAGTTTAAAACAGTTTGAGCAATTAAACGATATCTCATATGACCACGCCGTATAACGGAACGGGTTTTTCCCTTATGAGAATCCAAAACATTTGATTTAACTTTCAAAATCCTTTTGAAAGAAATGATAAACTTTATATCAAAACTCTTTTGATATTATAATAATGTCTATCAACCATAACTAAATAATCATTTAGCAGAAACACTTTCATCTCACATTCTACATATATATTATACAATCGAAACCGCGAGCACTTATTGGATAATGGATTACCAACTATGACAAGGTATGGAATCACCTTCCGATAGTGTACCTCTAGAGAGAAATACATTGGGTTCAACAAGAACATCTTGCAAGCCGGCCACACATGACTGACCACTCATTTCGCTTGAGTGTATCGAATGTATATCACCAACGGTTGGGATCAGCAACCGTTTCCCGAGTGGACCAGCATTGATAGATTAAAGAATGAAATGAATATCTCTAGATAGGTGATAATACACCCTAATGGAAGCAACCCACATAGCCATGCTGCCTACCCGATTTTTTTCATTTCCCGGTTGTGAGGCTAAATGCCACGCTTATCTCTGACAGATCACACAATTATTCACTTTGAATGTCACATCGTCATACCCACCAAATCACAAATTGATTTCCCCAAAAATACCACGGGTATACAGCTAAGAGAAACGAATTCCTCCACCACCAAACGTATATATGTTTGAAGAGATCAACTTACGCGATCTATTAAATAAACCGTCAGACATTCTTCCATATAGGTCGTCCTGGGACTGGACAAACCGAAGGCACTATTCTGTAAACAGGACAGCCCTTGCATAACTCCGTCTTCAATTATCTTCATCATATTTGATCATGCCATACGGAGTGGTTTTTCAGATAACATATCTGATCCCAATCTCTCCGTATTGACGACGGAAAAATGGTCAAAAACTACGATAGTCGGTGAGTTAACTATCAAAGAAAAATGCATGTGCAACCAACGATATTGTTTCCAGATGGAAATTCTATCGATCAATCATCATTTAACGTTTATCTCTTTAGTTCATTAATTTATTTATTTCATGTTTCCATATATTCAACATTCCTTATTTTATAAATTTAGAAAATATACGTTATTAACATTTCCATTTCTCATTTTCTATATTCGAAAACATATCTGATTCTTATTTGGAAAACATTTCCAAAGCTCCAACATTGGATTTAAACAGATGTTTAAATCAAACCTTGCTATGCCAACTCAAACCATTATACTTGTTAACTAAATTCACTTAACCAATCTTCACTGTCGAACCTTAACCATTCCTTAGTTAAAAACGAAACCAATCAAGTTGGGGTATAACTACCTCTCAGGCCTTAACTGAACAACATTTCTAACTTCGAAACAAACAAGGTTCACCTTTTAAACCTTTAAAAAACTCCCTTACGTAACTCTCTTTCGAATAAATCTCTATTCGATAACTCTTTCCTTTGAATAAACTATATTTGATAATCACTCTTCGAATAGCCATATTCGATTAATTCTATTCAATTAACACTATTCGATTTACTCTTATCAATTAGCTCTATTTGACTAACTTTATTCTATTAACTCTATTTGATAAACTCTATTGGATTAACTCTTATTTGATTAACTCTATTGGATTAACTCTAATCAATTAACTCTTATCAATTAACTCCCAACGATTAACTCCTTTCGAATAAACTATATTCGATTAACTCCTTTTGAATAAATTATATTCGATAACTCCTTTCGAATAACTAATATTTGACAACTCCTTTCGAATAACTAATATTCGATAACTCCTTTCGAATAACTAATACTCGATAACTCCTTTCGAATAACTAATATTCGATAAATTCTCTTCTTCGAATAACCTTATTCAATAACTTTTTCTTCAAATAAACTATATTCAAATAATCTCTAATCCGACTAACTCTAATTCAGTTAATTCTATTCGAATAATTAATATTCGACTAACTCCTTTAACTCTATTCAAATAAACTACATTCGATAACTCCTTTTGAATAACTAATATTCGATAACTCCTTTCGAATAACTAATATTCGATAACTCCTTTCAATTAACTAATATTCGATAACTCCTTTCGAATAACTAAATTTGATAACTCCTTTCGAATAACCAATATTTGATAAATTCTCTTCTTCGAATAACCTTATTCGATAATTCTTTCTTCGAATATACTATATTCGAATAATCTCTAAACCGATTAACTCTAATTTAATTAACTCTATTCAAATAACTAATATTCGATTAACTCTTTTTCGATTAACTCTATTCAATTAACTCTATTCATTAACTCTATTCGATTAACTCTAATTCGGTTAACTCTAATCGATTAACTCTTATTTCCTTTTATAATCCTACTTACTTTCCAAACATTTCCTTTTATGATATCCTATTTATTTTATAAATAAATATTCCTTTTATCTTTCTATTTATTCTCCCAAATAAATATTCCTTTTATATTCCTATTTATTTTCCCAAATAAATATTCCTTTTATCTTCCTATTTGTTCAACAAACATTTCCTTTTCAATTCTATTTATTTAACAAACAAATATTTCCTTTTCAATTCTATTTATTTACCAATTAATATTTCCTTTTCTATTTGTTTTCAGAAATATTTCGTTTTCTATTTGTTTTCACAAATATTTCCTTTTCTATTTGTCTTTCATTTTATAATTATTTTCTTTTATAAAAACCCTTTTCTTTTTATATATAAAATCCATTGATTTTATATAAATAATTTATTTTCAAAATACACTTTGAAAATCCCCTTTTCTATATCCCAGTATTCCTTAAGGTATTTAAAATACCAAATAACAATGATTGATATCATTCAAACATACATAATCAACAACAGATTATATATCCCTTCATACATCCCCATATATGAAACAAAACAGTTTTTTATATATTGAGGAACCCAATTGGGTCCCTCCAACCTGTTTCCTTGCATCCACATATGTTAAACAATACAATTAACATCAACTTCATTTCACTATGAAATATTCTGATAAACAGAATCAATATTGAATTAACGCTATATATATAACCAGATCTATAATTTCAACCAATTACTTAGCAGTTCAACCAAAGAGTCAATACACAAGGCTGCCCGTGTAGAAAAAGGGGCACCCGAGTTTGAAAGTGAAACAAACTACGAGTCAGTCATGGGACTGGTATGAGAAATCCATTCAACATATATATAGTTTGGCTAATCACAAGACCACGCCACTTTCGTGGAACGGATTTACTCCATTGGATTGCCAGTGCTTTAAAACCAATCTTTCTTTTAAACATCGCTATGCTTATTATAAAAATGAAGCCGTTATAAGACTCAGTTCCCATCACACAATGCAACGCAAACCGGAGGATAGAGTTTTTACCTTATAACGGCCAAAATATGCTTGATACGAATAAAACAAAGGCATTTGATATTATTGCTAGTGTTTATATGTTTTGAAAACAATTTCAAATCATAACTATCAATCATAGGTGACATGAGCGTCCCATGCCACTATGTCGCCAAATATATATATATACAATCGAAATCGCACGATGTCGTATTTGGAAATTGGATTTCCGTCATGAACCAAGGCAAAAGATAGTCCTTACCGAATTCGAGACAATCTAGCCCATGTCTCAGGATCAGAGCTCGAGTGACCCTAGGAGCGACAGGGCCGGTCCACCGATGTGGATTAAAATTCCTGAACAATACGTTTCCCCGCCCTTTGGGGCGTAAACGAGCCAACGAATGACTCCATCGGACCCGGATCGTCCGATCAAACCGAGGTGCCTCGCAACAGCAACAACCACATAGGTGAAAAGTATATAAATGTCAGGGCTGGTAGGTCACTGACACCACCCTAGCTAGAAGGAAACGCATGTCCTCCCTGAGGTCCTTCCTCCCGTTTCTGGTTCATACCGGGGTGTGAGGCTCGCGATTTTACGTTATACACAAAGCTACGCCACACAGGCGGTGCTTTGATCATCACCACAAGACTTTGCTTTTCAACAGAAGCCCTGATCACTGCATCTTAGCATGCCACACAGGCAATTCATACCGTGCAACTGATGGCTATCAATCACACAGAACAAATTCCAATGTCGGACACACAGTCCATTTACAAGTCCGTTCTGGGTCTGAACGAAACCGGAGGCACTAAATACCTCGCAAACCCTTCGACCAACACGTACGTCTGGACGATCACCACTCATTATCCATATTTCGGGATGCCTCCCAATCAGGCCCTCGGTTACCATCCAAACGAGGTGAAGATCTCCGATCTTCGACCACCGTCTTTATCTTCGACTTTCTATCGTCGATCAATTATTTGAAATGAGAATTAACTCGGCCTTCTCAAATAATTCACGTATATTTAGAATTTCAATTCAATTTATTTCAATGGTTAAATTATTCGAGAACACCAATTTTGTTCTTTAATGTAATTTTCACACCAAACACATTCAACCATCAAATATCACATAAATCAAGCAAATTCAGTTTATTTCCATTCCATAACGTTCCCAATATTTTATAACGATTTATCGCTATTTTTATTTATTTTAAAATAGCTAATTTATTCAAAACGACGCTTCGGGCCATAACGCGGCCGTGGCGCTGTTTTTCTTCGGATTTGATTTACACATATCTGAAAATCTAACCGTTGGATCTTCACAAAATTTACATCATTAGAAAGGTCTTTTCAAAACGAATCCAACGGTTCCAGTTTCGGGAAATTTCGATGGTCGGATCTCCCGGTACAATCGTTTGAAGTTTCGATTTCAAAATACGAACTGCAGCGTCGTTATTCGACTAAATATAATTATATTTATATATATAAATAAATATAATCGTTTCTAGCGCTGTTTTTCTTCAGATTTGAATTAAACATTCCAGACAATCCAACCGTTGGATTTTTACAAGGTTGGTGCCGTTGGGAAGATATTTCCAAGGCGAACCCGACGGTTGAGGTTTCGGGAAAATCCAATGGTCGGATTTCCTGCACTAGTTGTTTGAAATCACGGTTTCAAAATACGAACTGCACGGCTTCGTTTCGTTTTAATTTTATTTATATTTATATATTTATATAAATATAGTTTCTTCAAAAATTCCTATATCGTTTTCATTTCAAATATTTCACTAACGCCTTAAAATTTTGGAAAATTTCGCCATAACCTCCCCTGCACCGGGAGCATCGGGAAATCGCAAATAGATTTCCCGGTCCTTCTAATCTCAAAAAGAAAAAGAAAAAGCCAAGCGGCTAGCCAACAGGCTCATAAAATCATCACCCAAACAAAGCAGTAAATGTGTACCTATTTGTCGGGCACAAAATTTTATTCCTCTTCTCTAGCCCCTTTGCTATAACCTGTTCAACGAATATGTATGTACATATATACACAGTTCTTATCATTTATCATTTTCTATTCGACTTCATATTTGATTTCTATTTGGTTTAAAAACACCATTCATTCTAATGTTACATAAATAGGTGCAAATCATTTCATTAGCTAATTAATGAATATTTCAACTCATATATGTTTATTTTGAATAAGTGGCTATTTTTAACCCTTCGCATTTCAACGATTTATGCATACAATAAAAATGTGATTTTTATTGTAAAACAATTCATTTCAAAACACTATTTTTCTATATGGTTCATATAGGTGACAAAAATAGGATTTTTATCATAAAACAATTTCTTTTAAAACGAGATTATTTTACACAGTTCATATAGTCGATAAAAGGTGATTTTTATTATCCAACAATTTATTTTAAAATATGAATACCATTCAACACATGAATTTCTAATCAACGAATGAATATCAATTCAACACACGAATGTTTTCTATAGTTTCTATATATAGATAAAAATGTGATTTTTATTATCAAACAATTTATTTCAAAATATGAATACCATTCAACACATGAATTTCTAATCAACGAATGAATATCAATTCAACACATGAATGTTTTCTATTCAATGAATAAATATAGTTTAAGCATATGAAAATAATTCAAACACACGAATATTATTCAAAATTTCGGCAGCATAACGGCAGGGTAGTTAAACCGGGACCGTCCCTAGTACGGCTCCTCGCTCTACCTTAAAACCTCGCGGTTTTTGACAATGGGGATCATGCATCTAGTTCGCACGCAGGCGGCATGTATATATTTATTTCATTTCCACAAACTATCCTATGTGGTTTCAACCAAATATTTCTCAACCAAAAATGGGTGTTTTTCAACCACAATCAACCAATATCAATCACAAACAATCCCAAACAATCATTCGCTATCAATCAATTTTCACAACAATTTCAACCAATAAATATCGTCCATGGTTTGTGGACGAGGGGCGTATATATATATATATATATATATATATATATATATATATATATATAGCAATTCACTTTTATTTCCACACATATATATATAGAAAAAGAAATTGAAGAGTGAGAAATTCTCACCAATAGCTATCCAATACTACGACTCTTCCTTTATAGAAATCTTCGCCTATTTCGCCTTCTTGTCGCTTTCGTTGCCCGTATTCTCTACATATGTAAAAATCGAATTTTTACTATGCTATTCAATATATAAAAATCGAATTTTTACTATGCTATTCAATATATAAAAATCGAATTTTTACTATGCTATTCAATATATAAAAATCGAATTTTTACTTCGTTATTCCATATATAAAAATCGAATTTTTATTATGCTATTCAATATATAAAAATCGAATTTCAATAATATAGATTCCGCCTTTTCAAAAATAAAGATTATATTTTTAATATTCCTATAATGTAAGAATTATATTTTTATTACTTTAAAAATATGAAAATCATATCTTACTTCTTCTACTTAATAAAAATTCCGTCTTTTCTATTTTAAAAATATGATCTTTTCTATTCTAAAAATCTGATCTTTTCTATTTTAAAAATATGATCTTTTCTATTCTAAAGTTTAAATCTTTTTCTATTTTAAAGTTCTAACCCTTTTAAAAATCAGTTTTAATACTTTTTTAAAAAAATCAGTTTTTAAACCTAATTAAAATCAGTTTTAAATCCTTTAGAAAAATTAGTTTTTAAACCTAATTAAAATCAGTTTTAAATCCTTTAGAAAAATCAGTTTTATAACTTTAAAAAAAAATCAGTATTTAAACCCTTTTAAACAAAATTAGTATTTCCTTTTAAACAAAATTAGTATTCACCTTAAAAAAAATCAGTATTCACCTTAAAAAAAATCAGTATTCACCTTAAAAAAAATCAGTATTCACCTTAAAAAAAAATCAGTATTCAGAATTAAAATGAAAATAAAATAACATAAAATACTTACCTTATCTGCGAAGCGGGGGGGTTGGTTTTTCGTCAGGTGGCGGCGCAGGAGGTGCTGGAGGTGGGGCGGCCTTCAGTTCGTCGGCGGTGGCGTCTCGAATGGGGCTCGCGGATTTAGGGTGTCGCGATGGCTTCGGGGGGGGGGTCGGATTGAAGGAGGAGGAGGGAGCGAGAGCAAGGAAGAGGGGGGGGGGGAGAAGATCGGAGGGCGCGGTGGAGGTCTGGTCGACGGTGAAGGCGGGCGGCTGCTGCTGTTGCTTTCTTCTTTTTTTTTTTTTTTCTGTTTAATGAATCGGGGGGGGGGGGGGGGGCAGAAAGGGAGATAAAGGGAGGGAATTAAAATTTATTTTTATTATTTTATTATTTAATTTTTCAAAAAAGTTGACTTTTAGATACGACCTCGAAACGAGGCCCACCGCCTGTCGTCCATAGCGTTTTACCCCCATTCCGAACACAATGGGATATGTATCGTAAGCTGATTTGATTGTTTCGAATAGTTTCCGTTGAATTTACATTTAAATCCTTATGTTGAATTTTAAACGTACATTTCAAATTACCGGGGTCACATACTAACTAGAAAAATTCCAAAAAAATATTTTCTAATTTCGTATTGACGATACGGTCCTAACAAAACTAGTTTCGTCGAATTCTGAGACCATTTGAAAAATGGCCAATTTCCAGTCGATTAAAATCAACAGAAACTGGTCAAACGCGTTTTCCTTTGCCACGCTCACATATTGATTCGAAAAATTGTGGAATTTGAAATCTAGCAATAACTTTACAACACGGATCCAACAAAAGTGGTTTCGTCGAAATCCGAGGTCGTTTGCAAAATGTCCATTTTTAAGGGCCTGAATTCCATAGCGACTATTCAGAATTTTCAAATGGACATATCTTTTGATTCCCGCTATCAAATTTCGATTTGTCAGATTCATTGGAAAGATATTATCAATTAGATCCTAATGTTTTTGGTTTCACTAAAATCCGGATTATTTTACACCCGGTATATTCGATTGAAGTTTGAAATCGAATTATCGAACTACCGCGCCATTTTCAATTCTATATATAATTATAATTAATTATATTCGTTTTCAAATGTCGATTCAAACTCAGTTTTCATTGACATTATTTAAAATATTTATTTTAAATATTTAAAATCCATTATTTTAGCCAATTTAAAAATTTTAAATTGGTTCAGATTTTCTGGGTCGTTACAATCTCCCCCACTTAAAACTTTTCGTCCCCGAAAAGGAATAAAGTCGAAAGTGGTTTGATAAATCTACAATCACACAACACAACAACCAATTTGTGTCTAACCTTTCTAAAATATTCTGATCAAATCCTATTTTCCTTTAAAAATCATTTAGAGTATAGAATATAAAAGTGCATATCTATGAAAAGAAAATAACAATAGAGTAGAGAATTAAATGGTAATGCGAAGTAGGGTAAATGTACCTTGCACCAGAGTCAATCAGAGATATCTACTCGGCATCTAGGATAAGCTTTCTGAATGCTCTCCTCAGTTTCCCAAGTACAATCTCGCGGATCTCCACTCCATTGCACTTTGACTAAGTGAACCTTCTTGTTCCTCAGCTCTTTGGTTTCTTTGACGATAATCTTAAGCGGCTCTCGCCTCACAGCTAATTCTAGGGTTATTTCAATATCTTGCTGAGCTGCTTCTTCCACGATCAAGTCTGGATCATGAACGTGCTTTCGAAGTTGAGATATATGAAATACATCATGAACTCCAGGCAACCAGTCTGGCAATTTAACTTTATATGCGAGAGTCCCAATCCGTTCCAGAATAGGAAACGGACCAATGAATTTGGGTGCTAACTTTCCAGTTTTACCGAACCGGATAACTCCTCTCATCGGCGATACTTTCAAATATACATAGTCGCCAACTTCAAAGGATATATCTCTTCTTCTTCTATCGGCATAGCTCTTTTGTCGGCTTTGAGCGGCGAGTAATCGCTTCTTAATAAAATCGACTTTGTCGGCAGCTTCTCGAATCATATCGGGACCCAACACAAGTCTATTTCCAGGCTCGACCCAACAAGCAGGAGATCGGCACGGTCTACCATACAATGCTTCAAATGGCGACATTGTCAGACTCGCCTGGTAGCTGTTGTTATAAGAGAATTCAGCCAAATGCAGATGGTCTTCCCATGATCCACCGAAATCTAGAACACAAGCCCGCAATAGATCTTCTAAAATGCGATTCACCCTCTCAGTCTGACCGTCTGTCTGAGGATGATAAGCGGTGCTCAAGTTCAACTTCGTTCCTAGCTCGACTTGAAATGCCTCCCAGAATTTACTAGTGAATATTGTATCTCTATCACTGACTATACTGAGCGGCACTCCATGTAGTCTAACTATTTCCTTGAAGTATATCTGCGCCAGACTCTGAGCAGTTCTGTTTGATCTGACAGGTATGAAATGGGCGGTCTTCGTGAAACGATCTACAATCACCCAAATACTGTCATTTCCTTTTCTGGTCCTGGGCAAACCATCAATGAAATCCATAGAAATATGCTCCCACTTCCAACCAGGAACTTCTAGCGGTTGTAATAATCCAGCCAATTTCTGTTGGTCGCTTTTGACTAGCTGGCAAGTAGGGCATCGACTAACATATATTGAGATGTCTCTTTTTAACGACTTCCACCAGAATGTGCGTTTGATATCGTTATACATTTTATTCACACCTGGATGGATACTGAGCTTAGATTTGTGGCATTCATCAAGCACCTCTCTTCTGAGTTCAGGAATATCTAGAACGCAAATTCGCCCTTCTAACCTCAGAATCCCTTCGCTGTCTAGCTGGAAATCCGAAGCATTGCCCTCATGAATTCGCTGATTTATTCCTTTGATAAATTGGTCGTCTTCTTGGAGAGCCGATATCTTATCAATCAACGAAGTCGCAATGATGAAACTGGCGATCATCTCATTTTTTCGGCTTAACGCATCGGCCACGACATTGGCTTTCCCTGGAGTATATATAATTTCAAAGTCATATGCTGCAAGAAACTCCAGCCAACGCTGCTGCCTCAAATTTAAGTCCTTTTGAGTAAACAGATACTTTAACGACTGGTGATCTGTAAACAGTTCAAATCTCTCGCCCAGAAGATAGTGTCTCCAGATTTTCAAAGAGAATATGATAGCCAATAACTCAAGATCATGAGTTACGTAGTTCTTCACGTGTGGCTTCAGTTGACGGCTAGCATAAGCAATCACTTGACCCCTTTGCATTAACACTGCGCCAAGGCCTTCTCTAGAAGCATCAGTCCAGACTTTTAGATCTTGGTTGCCATCGATGATGGTTAACACTGGAGCTGTAGTTAATCTCAACTTTAGCTCTTCGAAAGCCTCCTTACTCTCTTGAGTCCATTTGAATTTAGAATGCTTCTTTGTAAGCTTCGTTAAGTGACCAGATATCTTCGAAAAGTCTTTAACGAACTTCCGATAATAGCTAGCCAATCCGAGGAAACTGCGGACTTCAGTGGGGGTGCTGGGCTGTTTCCAATTCCTCCTTCTCTTTCAAGGACATTCTTCGAATAGCGTGAACTACCGGCCTTGCATTCGGAATCAAAGCAATCTTGAAATCTATTTCTCTCTGCGGAGGTAAGCGAACAACTTCTTCGAACACATCCGCATAGTTCTTGATGACAGGAATATCTTTGATGAGGTCGGGAATATTCTCTGCAACCTCAGGGATATTTTCTATTTGGGCTGGGGAAACATCGAGAGCTGACCAGAAATCTTTTCTATTTGAAGTCGGGCCTTCGCATGGTATGGTTATATAATTCCCCGATTGGGCCTTTGCTTTAACCACTCTCTCGGCGCATTTAACCTCAGCTTCATATTTGGTCAGCCAATCCAATCCGAGAATAAGATCGAATTCATTAAAATTCATGATGATAGAGATAATAGGGAATTTATAGCAGGAAAAGGAGACAGGTACTGCACAAATCCAACTGAGATCAATTGAACCCCCAACCGGATTCTGGACAGTCATTGGCTCTTTGAGCTTCTTCAAATTCAAATCCAACTTCTTGACTGCACTCTTTGCAATAAAGCTTCGTGACGCGCCTGTGTCAAACAGTACTTTAACTGGAATGTTTTTGACATTGAGCGTGCCTTCTAAAACATCAGACCTTTCCTGAGCAGACGAGGAGGCAGGTACTTCTACCACTTCATTTACATGTACTGCTTTAGGCTTTATGAATAGCGGGCAGGCCTTTGAAAGATGACCGGACTGATGGCATTGACTGCACTTTCTATTCTCTTGGAACTTCTTGCCGGATTTAGATCCACTCTTTGCTCGCTTTTTCGAGGGTTTGCAATTCCCCTGAAAATGCCCCGGCTTATGGCAGTTATTGCATATGGCAGTTGTTGCTGGTTCTTTTTCAGATTTATCCCTTTTTCTCTTGGCACTGGGCTTCTTACTGACCTCAGACATTGTACTTGCCTCAGGGTAATCAGTTTCAGACTCAATTTTATTACTAGAGCTGACTTCCTCTTCGTACTGTAGCATACCTTTCTTATCTAGATCTTCATATTGATAAGCCATATAAATCATTTCTGAAAAAGGAAGCTTCACATGCCCCAATACTTTATTCTGGTATTTCCTTTGAATCCCATGAATAAATCTCATATTTTTCCTCTTTGGATCTTGAATCAGATGAGGAGCAAAGTGAGCAAGTTCGTTGAATTTCTTATGATATTCTGGGATCGTCAGATCTCCTTGTATCAAATAAGAAAATTCCTCACATAGGCGCTCAGTCGCTTCGGGAGGGGTAAATCTTTCTAGGAAAATCACTTTGAATCTGTCCCAGGTGATATCACCTTCTGGATTATCTTCTATAACCGAATCCCACCAGAACAAAGCTTCATCTTTGAGAGCCCAGGAGGCCAGCAATCTTTTCTGGTCATCCCCAAGCTTTAATGCTTCGAAGATTTTCTCAGCCGAACGAATCCAAGCTTGTGTCTTCATAATAGATTCTTCACCCGAGAAAGGTTTTCCACCCAGATTCCTATATTTCATAAATAGAGCTTCTATATCCGGGTCAGTATTACTTCTTCTGTTTCTGGAACTCATTTTCTAGTTCTTCTGCAAATAGCAGATCAAGTGTCAGGTCAACAGAAAAGATATTTTCAAACATAGAAACATATACTTCAAGTGTAAATGTGTATCGAGGTGTAATTTCATTCTGCTTTACTCATACTAGGATATTGCTGATCCTATCTGTATAGAGTTACCCGTCCTAGAACACTACTGGTTCTATTTCTGATGAGTTCGTTCGAATGTTATATTCCAGAACTAAGCTTAACCAAAGCTCTGATACCACGTTGAGACGACCCGAAATCCCGTTCTCACGGAAACAAGGGTTATCTTAGGAATATAACACAGAAACAGAAAATAGCAGAATAGAATTAAATAAATACACCAGATAATGAACAATAGAATATACTGGATAAAAGTAATCATCAGAGTTACACAGTATACAGGATCTTACTTAGTACAAATACAGTTCAGCTATACATAAATGTCTACAGCGGAAATAAACAAAAATATGTACAATAGGAGCTGAACAGCATAAAAAGAAATAATGATAGAATCCATTTTCAGCTCCAGCTATCCAGAAAAAGAACCAGCTAAACCTGAATACAAGGCTGCCCGTGTAGAAAAATGGGCACCCGAGTTTGAAAGTGAAACAAACTACGAGTCAGTCATGGGACTGGTATGAGAAATCCATTCAACACATATATAGTTTGGCTAATCACAGGACCACGCCACTTTCGTGGAACGGGTTTACTCCATTGGATTGCCAGTGCTTTAAAACCAATCTTTCTTTTAAACATCGCTATGCTTTTTATAAAAATGAAGCCGTTATAAGACTCAGTTCCCATCACACAATGCAACGCAAACCGGAGGATAGAGTTTTTACCTTATAACGGCCAAAATATGCTTGATACGAATAAAACAAAGGCATTTGATATTATTGCTAGTTTTTATATGTTTTGAAAACAATTTCAAATCATAACTATCAATCATAGGCGACATGAGCGTCCCATGCCACTATGTCGCCAAATATATATATATATATATATATATACAATCGAAATCGCACGATGTCGTATTTGGAAATTGGATTTCCGTCATGAACCAAGGCAAAAGATAGTCCTTACCGAATTCGAGACAATCTAGCCCATGTCTCAGGATCAGAGCTCGAGTGACCCTAGGAGCGACAGGGTCGGTCCACCGATGTGGATTAAAATTCCTGAACAATACGTTTCCCCGCCCTTTGGGGCGTAAACGAGCCAACGAATGACTCCATCGGACCCGGATCGTCCGATCAAACCGAGGCGCCTCGCAACAGCAACAACCACATAGGTGAAAAGTATATAAATGTCAGGGCTGGTAGGTCACTGACACCACCCTAGCTAGAAGGAAACGCATGTCCTCCCTGAGGTCCTTCCTCCTGTTTCTGGTTCATACCGGGGTGTGAGGCTCGCGATTTTACGTTATACACAAAGCTACGCCACACAGGCGGTGCTTTGATCATCACCACAAGACTTTGCTTTTCAACAGAAGCCCTGATCACTGCATCTTAGCATGCCACATAGGCAATTCATACCGTGCAACTGATGGCTATCAATCACACAGAACAAATTCCAATGTCGGACACACAGTCCATTTACAAGTCCGTTCTGGGTCTGAACGAAACCGGAGGCACTAAATACCTCGCAAACCCTTCGACCAACACGTACGTCTGGACGATCACCACTCATTATCCATATTTCGGGATGTCTCCCAATCAGGACCTCGGTTACCATCCAAACGAGGTGAATATCTCCAGTCTTCGACCACCGTCTTTATCTTCGACTTTCTATCGTCGATCAATTATTTGAAATGAGAATTAACTCGGCCTTCTCAAATAATTCACGTATATTTAGAATTTCAATTCAATTTATTTCAATGGTTAAATTATTCGACAACGCCAATTTTGTTCTTTAATGTAATTTTCACACCAAACACATTCAACCATCAAATATCACATAAATCAAGCAAATTCAGTTTATTTCCATTCCATAACGTTCCCAATATTTTATAACGATTTATCGCTATTTTTATTTATTTTAAAATAGCTAATTTATTCAAAACGACGTTTCGGGCCATAACGCGGCCGTGGCGCTGTTTTTCTTCGGATTTGATTTACACATATCTGAAAATCTAACCGTTGGATCTTCACAAAATTTACATCATTAGAAAGGTCTTTTCAAAACGAATCCAACGGTTCCAGTTTCGGGAAATTTCGACGGTCGGATCTCCCGGTACAATCGTTTGAAGTTTCGATTTCAAAATACGAACTGCAGCGTCGTTATTCGATTAAATATAATTATATTTATATATATAAATAAATATAATCGTTTCTGGCGCTGTTTTTCTTCAGATTTGAATTAAACATTCCAGAAAATCCAACCGTTGGATTTTTACAAGGTTGGTGCCGTTGGGAAGATATTTCCAAGGCGAACCCGACGGTTGAGGTTTCGGGAAAATCCAATGGTCGGATTTCCCGCACTAGTTGTTTGAAATCACGGTTTCAAAATACGAACTGCACGGCTTCGTTTCGTTTTAATTTTATTTATATTTATATAAATATAGTTTCTTCAAAAATTCCTATATCGTTTTCATTTCAAATATTTCACTAACGCCTTAAAATTTTGGAAAATTTCGCCATAACCTCCCCTGCACCGGGAGCATCGGGAAATCGCAAATAGCTTTCCCGGTCCTTCTAATCTCAAAAAGAAAAAGAAAAAGCGAAGCGGCTAGCCAGCAGGCTCATAAAATCATCACCCAAACAAAGCAGTAAATGTATACCTATTTGTCGGGCACAAAATTTTATTCCTCTTCTCTAGCCCCTTTGCTATAACCTGTTCAATGAATATGTATGTACATATATACACAGTTCTTATCATTTATCATTTTCTATTTGACTTCATATTTGATTTCTATTTGGTTTAAAAACACCATTCATTCTAATGTTACATAAATAGGTGCAAATCATTTCATTAGCTAATTAATGAATATTTCAACTCATATATGTTTATTTTGAATAAGTGGCTATTTTTAACCCTTCGCATTTCAACGATTTATGCATACAATAAAAATGTTTTTTTTATTGTAAAACAATTCATTTCAAAACACTATTTTTCTATATAGTTCATATAGGTGACAAAAATAGGATTTTTATCATAAAACAATTTCTTTTAAAACGAGATTATTTTACACAGTTCATATAGTCGATAAAAGGTGATTTTTATTATCCAACAATTTATTTTAAAATATGAATACCATTCAACACATGAATTTCTAATCAACGAATGAATATCAATTCAACACACGAATGTTTTCTATAGTTTCTATATATAGATAAAAATGTGATTTTTATTATCAAACAATTTATTTCAAAATATGAATACCATTCAACACATGAATTTCTAATCAACGAATGAATATCAATTCAACACATGAATGTTTTCTATTCAATGAATAAATATAGTTTAAGCATATGAAAATAATTCAAACACACGAATATTATTCAAAATTTCGGCAGCATAACGGCAGGGTAGTTAAACCGGGACCGTCCCTAGTACGGCTCCTCGCTCTACCTTAAAACCTCGCGGTTTTTGACAATGGGGATCATGCATCTAGTTCGCACGTAGGCGGCATGTATATATTTATTTCATTTCCACAAACTATCCTATGTGGTTTCAACCAAATATTTCTCAACCACAAATGGGTATTTTTCAACCACAATCAACCAATATCAATCACAAACAATCCCAAACAATCATTCGCTATCAATCAATTTTCACAACAATTTGAACCAATAAATATCGTCCATGGTTTGTGGACGAGGGGCGTATATATATATATATATATATATATATATATCTATATATAGCAATTCACTTTTATTTCCACACATATATATATATAGAAAAAGAAATTGAAGAGTGAGAAATTCTCACCAATAGCTATCCAATACTACGACTCTTCCTTTATAGAAATCTTCGCCTATTTCGCCTTCTTGTCGCTTTCGTTGCCCGTATTCTCTACATATGTAAAAATCGAATTTCTACTATGCTATTCAATATATAAAAATCGAATTTTTACTATGTTATTCAATATATAAAAATCGAATTTTTACTATGCTATTCAATATATAAAAATCGAATTTTTACTTCGTTATTCCATATATAAAAATCGAATTTTTATTATGCTATTCAATATATAAAAATCGAATTTCAATAATATAGATTCCGCCTTTTCAAAAATAAAGATTATATTTTTAATATTCCTATGTTGTAAAAATTATATTTTTATTACTTTAAAAATATGAAAATCATATCTTACTTCTTCTACTTAATAAAAATTCCGTCTTTTCTATTTTAAAAATATGATCTTTTCTATTCTAAAAATCTGATCTTTTCTATTTTAAAAATATGATCTTTTCTATTCTAAAGTTTAAATCTTTTTCTATTTTAAAGTTCTAACCCTTTTAAAAATCAGTTTTAATACTTTTAAAAAAAAAATCAGTTTTTAAACCTAATTAAAATCAGTTTTAAATCCTTTAGAAAAATCAGTTTTTAAACCTAATTAAAATCAGTTTTAAATCCTTTAGAAAAATCAATTTTATAACTTTAAAAAAAAATCAGTATTTAAACCCTTTTAAACAAAATCAGTATTTCCTTTTAAACAAAATCAGTATTCACCTTAAAAAAAAATCAGTATTCACCTTAAAAAAAATCAGTATTCACCTTAAAAAAAAATCAGTATTCAGAATTAAAATGAAAATAAAATAACATAAAATACTTACCTTATCTGCAAAGCGGGGGGGGGGGGGGTTGGTTTTTCGTCAGGTGGTGGCGCAGGAGGTGGGGCGGCCTTCAGTTCGTCGGCGGGTGGCGTCTCGAACGGGGCTCGCGGATTTAGGGTGGCGCGATGGCTTCGGGGGGGGGGGTCGGATTGAAGGAGGAGGAGGGAGCTAGAGCAAGGAAGAGTGGGGGGGGAGAAGATCGGAGGGCGCGGTGGAGGTCTTGTCGACGGTGAAGGCGGGCGGCTTCTGCTGTTGCTTTCTTTTTTTTTTTTTTTTGTTTTTTGTTTAATGAATCGGGGGGGGGGGGGGGGCAGAAAGGGAGATAAAGGGAGGGAATTAAAATTTATTTTTATTATTTTATTATTTAATTTTTCAAAAAAGTTGACTTTTAGATACGACCTCGAAACGAGGCCCACCGCCTGTCGTCCATAGCGTTTTACCCCCATTCCGAACACAATGGGATATGTATCGTAAGCTGATTCGATTGTTTCGAATAGTTTCCATTGAATTTACATTTAAATCCTTATGTTGAATTTTAAACGTACATTTCAAATTACCGGGGTCACATACTAACTAGAAAAATTCCAAAAAAATATTTTCTAATTTCGTATTGACGATACGGTCCTAACAAAACTAGTTTCGTCGAATTCTGAGACTGTTTGAAAAATGGCCAATTTCCAGTCGATTAAAATCAACAGAAACTGGTCAAACGCGTTTTCCTTTGCCACGCTCACATATTTATTCGAAAAATTATGGAATTTGAAATCTAGCAATAACTTTACAACACGGATCCAACAAAAGTGGTTTCGTTGAAATCCGAGGTCGTTTGCAAAATGTCCATTTTTAAGGGCCTGAATTCCATAGCGACTATTCAGAATTTTCAACTGGACATATCTTTTGATTCCCGCTATCAAATTTCGATTTGTCAGATTCGTTGGAAAGATATTATCAATTAGATCCTAATGTTTTTGGTTTCACTAAAATCCGGATTATTTTGCACCCGGTATATTCAATTGAAGTTTGAAATCGAATTATCGAACTACCGCGCCATTTTCAATTCTATATATAATTATAATTAATTATATTCGTTTTCAAATGTCGATTCAAACTCAGTTTTCATCGCCATTATTTAAAATATTTATTTTAAATATTTAAAATCCATTATTTTAGCCAATTTAAAAATTTTAAATTGGTTCAGATTTTCTGGGTCGTTACAATCGGAAGGACTTCGACTTTCATTACCACAAGGATTAAATGGTGCAAAGCTACTGGAGCGTTCGAAGCTTTTGAAATGTGCAACGGTTCACCGTGGTTGCTGTCATGGTCGGATTTAGCACATTTCAAAGTCGACTTTGGAAATCGTGAGGCTGTACCTGTTTCTAGGATTCGAGCAGCGATTGAATGGGTATGGAAAAGTGCGCACGTGAGGAGCAATGTTGATATCGTTTGGCGATAGAAGGCGTTATCTTTTACTAAGGTAAAGCGCTATGTCAGGGACTGAATCATTTGGGGAGGTGCGATACTGATGTGGTACTATGGGGGAATTTGGCACTTGAACGCTGAAAGAACGCGTTAGTTTCTGGATACGGTGAATGCGACGGTGGGTTTTTGGATGGTCATGTGGATTCGAGTTCGATTGGGGTAACTTGGAGTACGGCAGTATGGATGATGGGGAGGATGGGTTCTGAGTAGAATGGAAGGAAGTGATGGCGTGTTCATTGTTTGTAAAGCCATGGCACTTAGAACCGATATTCAAATAGAAAGGTAATTAAGGAATGTAAATTTTAGTTAACATTTACTAATTTTATTTTTAGAGCACATATTAATTTTGTTTAGATAGTGATCAACCACAATGTAACAGTCGAGTATATGTTTATCAAAATTATAAGCTAAATTAGAATTTAATTAGTAGTTAAACGTGATTAATGCTAGTTAATCGATAAATGAAATTAAACGATCATAAGTAAGGAACTTTCTAATAAATAGATTAGTTAGCAGCATCTAAAATTTATTTTCATTTAAATACAACAAGGTGATGCATATATTTGTTTCGTATAGATTTCCAGAATCAAATGGAACAGATGACGTTGGATTCGAATTAGAAGAAGCTTCGCAATGACATTGATTCAAGGAAATTGGGATTTTTCGGTTAAATTAAAGATCAGTTTAATTTAATTGAAATTAAATTGCCATTTCAAACAAAATCATGGTGAGTAAATCTTACTCAAATTTATTTAGAATTATTTTTATTTATTAAAAATAATTGCCTGTTGGTTGTTTGGTTGCATTTAAATAATACTGTGGCTATTATACCTATATATTAGTTATATAGGATTGATGTGTGTGGCTATTATCTATATATTGGTGATTAGTTAGTTCCCACAGTACCATTAGTGGATGCCCGCAGTATCATTAGCGGATGACCCTATACGCCCCAAGCTATGATAGTGGATGACCTTCATACCGCGATATCCTGCCACGAAGCAGGATGGGTATTATTTATGTTGACTAATGTCTGTGGATGCAGGAAACAGAATGGAGGGATCCAAATGGGTTCCTCAAAATATTATTATTTGTTGTTTTACATAACTTATCATATATGATGTGTTAGAACTCTATGATTGATAGTTAGGTGTTTATGAATGTTTAAATACCATGGGGCCCTAGATGTTAATTTATAAAATATCATGAAAATGAATTTTGTAACTTAAAAGGAAAATTCTATTTTTCAAAAATAGAATTTGACATTCGAATGGACAAGAAATGGTAACTTGTTTAATAAATAAAACAAGTATTCACTTTATAAACGTTGTTATAAATTAATAATGTAGAGAATTAAAATGAATTTATAAACAGTGTTTATAAATAAAGTGGAAAATTATCATTGGATAATTTGAATATTTAAATTCAAATGTGAATTTAAAAATAGAAATGAGGAAATCGTTTTAAAGAAATAAATGATGGAATTTATTCTGATGTTCAGAATATAAATGGAACTAGAACAAATCCACAAGGATTTATGATTTGAATTCAATTTATTCGAATTTATTTAAATAGAAGTTAAATTGAATATGAAAATAAACTGGGTGTTATATATATAAGTTATTATAAATGGAAATATTCCAAAATAAGATTTTGGTTTTAAATAGATTTCGAAATAGACTTGTTTAAATATAAAATAAGGAAAAATTTATAAAATGGTGTTTATAAACATAATGAATTAATTATCAAGAGATAATTTGAATATTTAAATTCAAATATGAATTTAAAATTGAATTTGAATGTAGAAAATTCAAATGGAATTTGAATATGGAAAATTCAAATGTTGAAATCATTTCGGAATGGGAACGACGAAATATATTTTAGAATGCGGATTTTTAAACAGAATAGAAATAAATCCAAAGGATTTATAATTTTTAAATGGAATTGGAATCAAATATAGAAGATCGAAGTATAAATAAATTTATTTCCGAGTTAAGAAAAATCGACAATTTTAGAACAATCGAAAATATTATGTTGAATTGGTAAACTGATTAGATATATATTAAAAATATATCAGAATGGAGTTGAAATTTATTATAAATGAAGTTTAAAACGTTTATATATTAAATATAATTAAAACGAACTCGCCGCAGCACGACAGTTCGTAAATTGGCGTTTCGAACTTCAATTGAGTATACAGGACTCAATTGAAGTCAGAATTCTTTGAAACAAGAATCGTCAGGACCGATTTGATAATAGTTTTCTAATGGAAGAGAAAAATCTGGATTTCGTCAAATAGATTTTGAGTTATGTCAAAATCAAATTTGCAGAAAAACAGCGCCAGAACCATTATAAAACCATAACGGTTTGTTTAAATAAACAAAAGGATTTTCAGAAAAAAGTCCGAATTGCCATCAGAAAAATCCAGACTGGAGATATAAAATAAATATGAACTCCAGTGAAGTAAGTGAAATGATTTTTGAAACAAAAATCATATTTTTAGTTATTAAATAGATTTGACTAGTTGAAGAATAAATAGTTAATTGAGATTTGAATCGAAAATTGGGCGTTGGATAAGTGAAAGAGATTTGAGAATTTTTATTCGAAATCGAATATGTAACTCGAGTTGAAATTAGATTGGATTCATGAGTAGATTAAAATATATTTGAATATGATATGTTTAAATAAGAAGTGAAAACCGGCAATATAGCTAATTAGAAAATAAATTAGCAAATTGGGTCAAGACGAATGAATTGAGATGAAACTAAATGGAAATATTTGGATATGTGTTAGTCAGGTATGGGATGAAGTGTATGAAGATTATAATTCGAGCGCCCGACAAAAAGGTACTCGTTTAAATTCCATATGAGGTTTTATGCGCCGAATCGGCAAGCCACTTGGCTTTTTTATTTTCTTTTTGATTGGAGAGGGCCTGTGTGGCGGTTTGGGGATTTTCCCGATGCTCTCGATACAAAAGAAGGTTATGGAAAAAATTTCTGGAAAATTAAGGAGTTAGAATATTTTTAAGAAAATCTGATAGTTAGAAATCAATGTATCGATGTTTATAGAACTCGATAAGGAAATGAACTTAAATATTATAAACAAAAAGAAAAAATCTATAATTAAATCTGGTAAAAATAGAAAGAGAAGCGTATACGTGTTGTAAAAATGAATGACTGGTTTTTATGATGTTGATGATTTGAGATAAGTGGTCTTGTCTGTTTTGAAGTTAAAGATGTTATTCAGTCAAGGTCTGAGAGGTAATTATACCCCAACTTGATTGATTTCATTACTAACTGATAAACAACAAGATTCAGTCTCGAAGAGAAATGTTTAAAGAAATTTAATCGAATGCAATATTTTGGGTTGTTGTAACAGTGTTTTACATAACATTTGTTTTAACCCAAGGAAGTGGAATTATGGAAATATAACAAATAAATATTTCCTGAGTGTAGAAATGAATGGGCGTGAAAGAGATAAGTAATTGGAATGTTTTTCAATTATAAATAGAAGATATTTTCTACGTATAGAAAATAAAAGAAGGCGATATATGGATATGTTTTCCAAATAATGTAAAAGGCCAAGATGATTTTTGAAAAGATTTGGTTAACAAACATTGATAAGGAAATGGAGTAGTGATTTAATTAATGAAATATTAATTAAGGGCCCAATGATTGTTTGATGCTATGAGTGAATGTTTGTTTTTCTTCGATAGTTAAATAACCGACTATCGAAGTGTTTGCCAATATCATTGTCAATATGGAGAGACCGGTTGGATTATTATCTGTGAACCACTCCGTATTGGCAGTAACGTTGCGAATCAGATTATATAAAGATAATCGAAGACGGAGTAAAGTGCAAGGACTTTTCTATTAATAGAAATGGTGCCTTCGTTTTCGTTCAATCCCAGAATGAACGTAAATGGACGAATGTCTAACAAAGTATTTCCAATGGTCGAATATGTTGGTCTGTACAAATATATATGGTGGCGGAGGATTTATTCTCTTAGCATAATATCCAGAATATATTTGTGCAAATCAATTAGTGATCAACGGATTTGGTAATGTGGCATTTAAAGTGATTGTGCTATCAATAAATGATAAGAAATCGTAGCCTTAGGCCTCAACAACCGGGAAATGAAAAAAACCAGGCAAGCAGCATGGCTATGTGGGTCGCTCCCATTAGAGTGTATAGTCACATGTCTAGAGAAATTCATTTAATTCCTTATTCTATTCGATGTTGTCCCATTCGGGAAACGGTTGCTGATCCCAACCGTTGGTGATATACATTCGATACACTCAAGCGAAATGAGTTGTCGGTCATGTGTTGTAACGACCCAGAAAATCTGAACCAATTTAAATTTTTTAAATTGGCTAAAATAATGGATTTTAAATATTTAAAACAAATATTTTAAATAATAGCAATGAAAAGTGAGTTTGAATCGACGTTTGAAAACGAATATAATTAATTTTAATTATAAACAAGGCGTGAAATGGCGCTGCAGTTTCAAAAATTGAATTCAAACTTTGTCGGACTGTACCGGGTGCAAAACAAAACGGATTTGAGCGAAACCAAAAGTATTTAAATCTGTTAGTGAATACCTTTCTAACGAATCTGAAAAATCGAATTTTCATAGCGGAAAGCAAAAGTTATGGCCGAATGAATTTTTAGAAAGGTCGCTATGGAATTTATATAGCCCGTGAAATTGGCCATTTTGCATATGACCTCGGAATTCGACGAAACCACTTTTGTTGGATCCGAAATGAGAAGTTATTGCTAGGTTTCAAATTTCATAATTTTTGAAGCTAGTATGTGAGCGTGGCAAAGGAAAACGTGTTTTGATTAATTATAGTTAAATTGGATCGACCAGAAATGGGCCTTTTTGCAAACGGACTCAGAATTCGACGAAACTAGTTTTGTTGGGACCGTATCGTCAAAATATAGCCAGATTTATTTTTCTGGAATTTTTCGAATCAGTTTGGGGCCCTGGCAAATTGAAATGTACGTTCAAATTAAATATTGAATGTTATATATTTTAAATTGAAGGAAAACTGATTGAAACAGTCGAATGGGCCTACGAAACATATCCCATTATGTTCAGAATAGGGGTAAAATGCTGGGGACGACGGTCATTGGGTTTGGATTGGAGTTCTTGTGTGAAAGGGGATATTTTCGAAATTTAAAAATTTATAAATATAAAAAAAATCTCTCATTGGCCAGGAAATTTCTTTTTCTCTCTCCCCGTATACGATCGTCAGCGGAAACCCACTTCCTCCTTCTCTCCTCGATCACACCCAAACCACACAACAAAACCGCATGCTCCTTTGGAAGATTTTGAAGATCCCACTCTCCTCTCCAAATCCATACAAGGATTGATTTTTTTCGTCGCGTGTTGGAGCCAGTTCGACCTCGTGAAGTTGGGTGTTAGAGGAGCCGCCGCCGCCACGTCAGACCACCGAGCTAGACCCCACCTCCGGCGAACCAGCGCCTCTCCTCCCCCTTCGACGCTGCGAAGGCCGATGGACGAATAGCTACATGGATTTCGAGATAAATCCAAACCTAGTTTTGAACCTTTCAGGTGAGGTACAGCTTGTTTTATTTTCAACTGTTTTAACACCTTTAAACCATTGCAAACTTTGAAAAATCATATCTTTTTGCTGTGTTGACGAAATTCAGTGAAACAAGAGACAATGGACTCGTGTGGACGTCTTCTACCTTCTAGAAGAGACCGCATATTTTTCTGAGCCTTCTGCTATTTTTGGTGGAGTGGAACCCAATGTGAGATTTATAATTTATAAACGATATGGAAAACGACGATGTATAAATTGTATGGTCGATGTATGGGTTATATAAGCGTTGTACACCTCATGTATAAGCGTTGTATAAGTTGTACGTTCGATGTATAAGTTATATATGCGTTGTAAAAATTATATATGTGTTGAAATAGAAGTGAATTGCTATATATATATATATATATATACGCCCCTCGTCCACAAACCATGGACGATATTTATTGGTTGTGATTGGTGTGAAAATTGATTGTTAGTGAATGGTTGATTGGAATTGTTTGTGGTTGATATTGATTGATTGTGGTTGAAAAATACCCATTTGTAGTTGAGAAATATTTGGTTGAATCCACATAGGATTAGTTTGTGGAAATGAAATAAATATATACATGCCGCCTGCATGCGAACTAGATGCATGATCCCCATTGTCAAAAACCGCGAGATTTTAAGGTAGAGCGAGGAGCCATACTAGGGACGGTCCCGATTTTAACTACCCTGCCGTTATGCTGCCGAAATTTTGAATAATATTCAAGTGTTTGAATTATTTTCATTTGTTGAAACTATATTTATTCGTTGAATATAAAACCTTCATGTGTTGAGTCGATATTCATTCGTTGGATAGAAATTCATGTGTTGAATGGTATTCGTGTTTTAAATATAAAAATCACATTTTTATCTATATATAGAAACTATAGAAAACCTTCATGTGTTGAATCGATATTCATTCGTTGAATTGAAATTCATGTGTTGAATGGTATTCGTGTTTTAAATATAAAAATCATCTTTTTATCGATTTATATAAACTATAGAAAACCTTCATGTGTTGAATCGAAATTCATTCGTTGAATTGAAATTCATGTGTTGAATGGTATTCATATTTTGAAAGAAATTGTTTTATAATAAAAATCCCATTTTTAACATCAATATGAAATGTATAAAATAATCTTGTTTTGAAATAAATTGTTTTATAATAAAAATCCTATTTTTATCACCTATATTAACTATATAAAATAATATTGTTTTGAAATGAATTGTTTTACAATAAAAATCACATTTTTATTATATGCACGAATCGTTAAAAATAGTGAAGTGTTGAAATAGAAGACAGTTAGATAAAAATATAATTTTTATAAAATGTTTGAAAAGAATATAGCTTTGAAATCGAAGAATCGATATATATATATATATATATATAAATAGAATTGAAATATATCGAATAACGACGCTGCAGTTCATATTTTGAAACCGTGATTTCGAACGATTAGCACGGGAGATCCGACCATCGGATTTTCCTGAAATCGCAACTGTTGGGTTCGCTTTGGAAATATCTTTCCAACGGCACCAACTTTGTAAAAATCCAACGGTTGGATTGTCTGGGAATGTTTAATTCAAATCTGAAGAAAAACAGCGCCAGAATCGATTATATATATATATATATATATATATATGATTATATTTATTCGAATAAAGACGCTGCAGTTCGTATTTTGAAATCGAAACTTCAAAAGATTGTACCGGGAGATCCGACCGTCGGATTTTCCCGAAACTGGAACCGTTGGATTCGTTTAGAAAAGATCTTTCTAATGATGTAAATTTGGTGAAGATCCAACGGTCAGATTTTCAGATATGTGTAAATCAAATCTGAAGAAAAACAGCGCCACGGCCGCGTTATGGCCCGAAGCGTCGTTTTGAATAAATTGGCTATTTTAAAATAAATAAAAATAGCGATAAATCGTTATCAAATATGATAAACAATATGGATGTGAAATTTAGAAACTAACTGAAGGTTGTCTAAGTCGAATGGTTTCCTGGGTGTTGATCTGATGTTGGTTTCGGCCTTCGGGGTTAATATTTGGGAAATCGTTCTCTTACTTATTGACGGTTAGCGACTAATGAATTGAAATGATGCGTGTGTATGTTAGTGTTGCACTTGTTTATTATATACGCGAGTTGCTCAGAAAGACCGGGTTTATCCCATTCTGAATAATTGAATCGACGATAAGAAATCGAAGACGAAGACGGTGGTAGAAGACCGGAGATCTTCACTTGTTTGGATGGTAACCGAGGTCCTGATTGGGAGGCATCCCGAAATATGGGTAATGAGTGGTGATCGTCCAGACGTACGTGGTGGTCGATGGTTTGTGAGGTATTTAGTGCCTCCGGTTTCGTTCAGACCCAGAACGGACTTGTAAATGGACTGCGTGTCTGACATTGGATTTTATTCTGTGTTGATTGATCTCTATTAAATATACATCTGTTTGGCGGCGGAGAATTTATTCTTTTGCTTAACGCTCTTCTCTGAAACGCACGAGCTCAGAGGTTGTATATCGATGGACATTAGTCGCATGGCATGAATTGCTAGTGTGGCATGCCTAAGTGGCAAATGATCAGGGCTTCTGTTGAAAAGCAAAGTCTTGTGGTGATGATCAAAGCACCGCCTGTGTGGCGTACCTTTGTGTATAACGTGAATTCGCGAGCCTCACTCCCCGGTATGAGCCAGAAACGGGAGAAGGACCTCCGGGAGGGCTTGCGTTTCCTTCTAGCTAGGAGTTGTGTCGGTGTTTTTACACGGCCTGACATTTTACTTATGTGGATGATGGATTGCGAGGCGCCTCGGATATATCGGTCGATTCGGGACCGATGGAGTCATTGTTGGCTCATTTACGCCCCATAGGGCGGGGAAACGTAGTGTTCAGGAATTTTAATCCACATCGGTGGACCGGCCCTGTCGCTCCAAAGGCTTGACTAAGTACTTGCCTGAGACATGGGCTAGATTGTCTCGAAGTCGGTAAGGACTGTCTTTTGCCTTGGTTCATGACGGAAATCCAATTTCCAAATACGACATCGTGCGGTTTTGATTGTATGTATATACATATATATATGGCGACATGATATATGGTACCCATGTCGTCTATGATTGATAGTTATGATTGAAATTGTTTTTGAAACATATAAACACTATAATAATATCAAAATGCTTTTTTTATTCGTATCAATCATATTTTGGCCATTATAAGGTAAAACTCTATCCTCCGATTTGCATTGCATTGTGTGATGGGAACTGAGTCTTATAATGGCTTCATTTTTATAAAAAGCATTGCGTTGTTTAAAAGAAAGATTTGTTTTAAAGCACTGGCAATCCAATGGAGTAAACCCGTTCCACGAAAGTGGCATGGTCCTATGATTGGCCATATTATAAATGTGTTGAGTAGATTTCTCATACCAGTCCCATGACTGACTCGTAGTTTGTTTCACTTTCAAACTCGGGTGCCCCGTTTTCTACACGGGCAGCCTTGTATTCAGGTTTAGTTGGTTCTTTCTGGATAGCTGGAGCTGAAGATGGATTCTATCATTTATCTCTTTTTATGTTGTTCAGCTCCTATAGTACATTATGTTTGTTTTCCGCTGTAGACATTTATGTATATCTGAACTGTATTTGTACTAAGTATGATCCTGTATACCGTGTAACTCTGATGATTACTCTTATCCAGTATATTCTACTGTTCATTATCTGGTGTATTTATTTATTTCTGTTCTGCTATTATCTGTTTCAGTGTTATATTCCACGGATTACCCTTGCCGCCGTCAGTACGGGGTTTGGGGTCGTCTCATGTGTAGGCCGGGTTGTAGGATGTTCTTGTTGAACCCAGTGTATTCCCCTCTAGAGATACATTATCGGAAGGTGGTTCCATACCTTGTCATATAGGAAATCCAATCTCCAATACGCGCCCTACGATTTCTGATTTTATATTATATATGAAGCGTGAGATGCAAGCATTCCACTATATTTTTATTTATTTGATTTAGACACTATTATAATATCACTGGATTTTCGTATCAAAGTGTTTTGGATTGTAGTAAGGTAAAAACCGTCCATCTTTATGTGTGTGTTGGTCTTACTACTATCCTTTCTTTCAAAAGATTTTGAAAGTTAAACAAATGGTTGGAGTTTACTCAGACCAGTCCCATGACTGACCCATAGTTTATTTTGTTTGTTTTCCCTAAACTTTTGGGTGTGCAAATTTGTACGGGCAGTCAAATAGTCGGGATTTTTTTCAGATTCACTTGGAAGAGCTGGAAGCAGGAGGCTTCACCAGTTAGCTATAGATTATCATATTTCGGCTGTGTACTATGTTGTATCTGGAAATAGGTGTTTATAACTGTTCCACGAATAACTATTGTGCTCTGATAATGGTATGTAGATACAGCTACTGATTTGTATTTCAAAAGTTATGTTATTTAATATATTTTATTCGTTGCGCCGTGAGATTTGTGTTCTTCTTTTTTCTTCTATTATAACCTTTATTTCTTTCTATTCCTCATCCTCTAACTTCTTTCTACTAATGATTCGTATTTCTGTGTCATTTGGGTTGGACGTGTGGTGTTATTAGTCAACTCAAAGGGTACGGATTTGCGGGCCATTACATATGACTTATCTACTAGTAAAGCCTTATACAATAGATGTACTTAGGGTCAATTTGAACATATATAACAAATTAAAATAGGCTAGTGAAATGTTCCATTCATATAATCTTTGAAATCTAGCTTATATACATATAAACCGCTTGGCCTTGTAATTCTGCTATTCAAAATAATAAGATTATAGTTTTTTCATCATTTTGATTAGATGCAAACCAATTGAGTAAAATATCAAACATTATTTGCAACTAGCTATGTAAATGTTGATGTGTTGTCTATATATATATATATATGTATATGTATATATATATGTTACAAACATGAAGTATTATTTACAGCAAATATAACTTGATGTTTGATTCTATACTGACTGTATTATGATACTAAGTTGATATTGAAATAAATTCACAAGTTATTACACACAAAAACAAACACATACACATACACACACACACACACACACACACACACACATATATATATATATATATATATATATATATATATATTAATTTTTGATTCATATTGCTAGCTGCAGTGCTTTGCTGATTGTACACATTTTGTGTATATAAGTTACTGCACATATATCGTATACGTTTGATGTATTTAAGTTATGCTAACCCTGTGATTTAAATATTTTTAATAGGGGCAGTGACAATACTTAGCTAAGTACTAAAATTGTTTCAGTAATAGGGCAACACAATAGCTTGGGTCGACAATAGCTTTTACCGCAAGTATGTTTTGAAATATAAACAAATATCACTTGTTTTACTATTAAGATGTTTGTGTGTATATATTTTTTATATATTACTATCAGTATCAGTAAATATAAATTATGTCAAAATTGTATAGGTGTATAAATAATCCATGCTTTTGATTGTGCGTGCGAATTTGTTTATTTGGTTTCTCCGGAAATCAAGTTGTATATTCGATATACGAAAGGGCCTGGATATATGTGTGTGTGTGTATTCAATATACGAAAGGGCCTGGATATATCAGTATCAGTAAATTTAAAGGATTTATCTTTGATAAAATCAATGGGAACCTTTCCTTATGAATGTGAGATTTAGAAACTAACTGTCGGTTAGCTAAGCAGAATGGTTTCCTGGATATTGATCTGATGTTGGTTTCGGCCTTCGGGGTTAATATTTGGGGAATTATTCTCTTGATTAATTTACGGTTAGTGACTGAAGAATTGGAATGAGGCGTATGTTGTGTTTGTGTAACACTTATTTAAAATATACGCGAGTTATTCGGGAAGACCGGGTTTATCCCATTCTGAATAACTGATACGACGATAAGTCGAAGATGAAGACGATGGTCAAAGACCAGAGGTCTTCACGTCGTTTGGGTAATTACTGATGATCTTGATTAGGCTGTACACCCAAGAAGATGGAAACAGTTGGTGATCGTCCAGACGTACTTGGAGATCGATGATATGCGGGGTACTAGGTGCCTCCGGTTTCGTTCAGACCCAGAACGGACTTGTAAATGGACTGTGTGTATGACCTTGGATTTTAGTCTGTGTGATTGATTTCTATTAAATATATATCTGTTTGGCGGCGGAGAATTTATTCTCTTGCTTAACGCCCTTCTCTGAGACGTACGAGCTCAGGGGTTATATACTGATGGATATCAAATGCATAGAGTGAATTGCCTGTGTGGCATGCCTAAGTGGAAATTGATCGAGGCTTCTGTTGAAAAGCAAAGTCTTGTGGTGATGATCAAAGCACAGCCTGTGTGGCACAGCTTTGTGTAACGTGAATTCGCGAGCCTCACATCCCGGTTGTGAACTAAAAACGGGAGAGGACCTCAGGGAGGGCATGTGTTTCCTTCTAGCTAGGGTGGTGTCAGTGACCTACCAGCCCTGACATTTATATACTTTTCACCTGTGTGGTTGTTGCTGTTGCGAGGCGCCTCGGTTAGATCGGACGATCTAGATCCGATGGAGCCATTCGTTGGCTCATTGACGCCCCAAAGGGCGGGAAAACGCAGTGTTCAGGAATTTTAATCCACATCAGTGGACCGGCCCTGACGATCCAAGGGTCACTCGAGCTCTGATCCTGAGACACGGGCTAGAGCGTCTCGAATCGGTTGAGGACTATCTTTTGCCTCGGTTCATAGATGGAAATCCAATTTCCAAATACGTGACATTTGCGGTTTTATTTGTAGAGCCTAGTATGGCGACATAGTGGGATGGGGCGCTTATGCCTTCTATGATTGATACTTATGATTCGAAGTTGTTTTATACATTATGCACTTATGATAGTATCAAATGATTTGTTTTTAAACATATCAAGCATTCTTGGCTATTATAAGGTAAAAACCCTATCCTCCGGCTTGCGTTGCATTGTGTGATGGGACCTGGGTCTTATAATAGCTTCATTTTTCCTTATTTAGCATTGCGCTGTTGTTTCATGCACTGGTATTCTTGGGAGGAAACCCGTTCCGTGTTATACGGCGTGGTCCCTTGATTTACCTAACTTTAAAAACAAAGATAAATAACTGTTTTAGTTCTCACACCAATCACATGACTGACCTGGAGTTTATTGTTTTGACCTAAACTCTGGGTGCCCTTATTTTGACATGGGCAGCTAGTAGTTTTGGTTTTGCAGATTTATATTCATAGGATCCTGGTTTACAGCTGGAACGATATCCGGAAAGCTTTGTATCCGTATATCTCCTTCTAGTTGTGTATTGTATTATGTAATTTATTGTAATCTCTGATATTTATGTGTAATATTTATTCATTTATACTCTG
The DNA here is from genome assembly GCA_030737875.1 of Allium sativum. NCBI lineage: Eukaryota > Viridiplantae > Streptophyta > Magnoliopsida > Asparagales > Amaryllidaceae > Allium > Allium sativum. Next base: position 691,556,124 of record CM060924.1, read on the forward strand.
TATATTCTTGTAATCTGATGCATTGTTGTAATATACATGAAATGTTCTCCCGTCTGCGCTCTGATGTGGCTTGTTCTCGACTCAATCCGCTCTTTCTCTTCTCTTCGGAGATCGGGGAAGTTCGGGTCATTTAAGCGTGGTATCAGAGCTTTGGTTTACAAAGCTCAGAGAACAAGGCACATTAGAACCATACGAAAGAATTCATCAGATATTGGGTTAGTAATATCCAATTAGAATGACTCGTTAGAGATGGGATCAATAGTATCCTAGAACGAGTGTGAAGAGTATATTTTTTTAAAATGAAAACAAGTTTGTTTTGAAAATTTAAATCACTTATTCGTATTTGATTAATTATTATATATGAATTTGGACAATTCAATATATAAAGATTTTGCATATATGTCTTGCAAACGTGTATTCGAAGTTTTAATGTATTGAATAGTTATAGAATCACACTCTAGTGCCCGAAAACAATTCTGGTGATGGGGCACCGTCGCCAGTATTTATTTTCGAGTTTCGAAAGTGAGATTTCTATATATATCCAATTGACTGGTGTGAGAACCGAAACTAGATAGGGCTTATTGTTGTGATTTGGCATCAAAAATCTGATTTTTTGACTATGTATCAAAGTTATGAATTTCAAAAGCTAATCAACAAATTGATTGATGTTTGTGTTGTTTGTTTATTTGTTTGATAATTTGGAACCATTACGCCTAATTGTATCAAATAATGAATTGTATTGAAAATTAGTCGCATTTGCTTGCATATACATGTACTTACATTGAACAGGTCATAGCAAAGAGACTAGAGCAGAAGAATAAAATTTGTTTGCCCGACAAATAGGTACATGTTTACTATAATTTATTGTTTTGTTTGGGTGATGATGATTTTATGGGCCTTTTGGCTAGCCGCTTGCCTTTTTCTTTTTCTTTTTGAGATCAGAAGGCCTATATGGCAATTTCGGGATTTTCCCGTGGCTCCCGGTGCAGGGGAGGTTATGGCGAAATTTTTTGAAAATTTAGGGTGTTAGCCAAATTTTTGAAAATTTGAAAATTCTCAGATACTGAAAGGTTCGAGAATGGAAGCCAGATCGAACGTAGAGTTGATTAATCAAACCACTTTCGACTTTGTTCCTTTTCGGGGACGAAAAGTTTTAAGTGGGGGAGATTGTAACAACCCGAAAATCTGGGCCAGTTTAAAATTTTTATTTTGGAAATTTTAGCGAATTTTAATTATTTAAAATGAATTATTTTAAATAAAAACGACGAGAAATTTATTTTGAATAGAATTAGAACGTATATATTATATACGTCATCGTTAGAATATAAATAATTATATATAATTATAAATAGAATTGAAAATGGCGCTGTAGTTCGATAATTCGATTTCAAACTTCAATTGAATGTACCGGGTGCAAAATAATACGGATTTTAGTGAAACCAAAAACATTCGAATCTAATTGAGAATATCTTTCCAACGAATCCGAGAAATCGAAATTTCATAGCGGGAATCGAAAGATATTTCCAGTTGAAAATTCTGAAACGTTATGGAATTCAGGCCCTTAAAAATGGGAATTTTGCAAACGACCTCGGATTTCGACGAAACCACTTTTGTTGGGTCCGTGATGTCAAATTATTGCTAGATTCCAAATTTCATAATTTTTCGAATTAATATGTGAGCGTGGTAAAGGAAAACGTGTTTGACCAGTTTCAGTTGATTTTAATCGACTGGAAAATGACCATTTTTCGAACGGTCTCGGAATTCGACGAAACTAGTTTTGTTAGGACTGTATCGTCAATACGAAGCTAGAAAATATTTTTCTGGGATTTATAGAGTTCGTATGTGACCCCGGTAAATTGAAATGCACGTTCAAATTCAATATATAGAGTTATATGTTGATTTTAACGGAAACTGATCGAAATGATCGAATCAACCTACGATACATATCCCATTGTGTTCGGAATGGGGGTAATTAGCTATGGACGACAGGTGGGGGCCTCGTTTAGAGGTCGAAAATAAAAGTTGCTTTTTGGTGGAAAATAAAACAATTAAATAAAAAAACCTCTTCCTTCCTATACCCTCTGCCCCCCCCCCCCCTTCAGTTCGATTCAGAACAGAAAAAAAAAGAACTCGCGATCGAAATCGATCGACGCGCCGCCGCTCCCCGATGTGCCTCCGCCGCTTCTTCCTTCCCCCTCCCTCTAGTCGAGCGCCGTGCCCCCTCCATCTACCCCCTCTCGCCGATCCTTCACTCGCGCAGACCCCAAACCCGCCTGAGAACCCAGCGCCACTTCCCCCTCTGCCGCACCACCTCCCTGACCTCTCCGCACCCCTGCCGCAGCCTCCAGCCCCCTCCGATCCCTCTTCTCCCCCATTCGTTGTAAGCTTTCATCTTTTTATTTTATTTATTCATTTTGTTTTATGTTAATTTATTCTAAATATTTTGTTAAGGTTAATCTGATTTTCGTGAATTAGAATATACTTAGATTTTTAAAATAGAAAAGATTAGATTTTTAAAATAGAAAAGATTAGATTTTTGAAGTTTGAAAAGGCGAAATCTTTATGTATAGAATAACGTGATTAAAATAGAATTTTTATCTATATAGTAGAAATGTAAAAATTGATTTTTTTTATCTATATAGGAGCGAAGTAAAAATTCGATTTTTTATCTATATAGGAGCGAAGTAAAAATTCGATTTTTATCTATATAGGAGCGAAGTAAAAATTCGATTTTTATATATTGAATAGCGAAGTAAAAATTCGATTTTTATATATTGAATAGCGAAGAAAAAATTCGATTTTTATACATTGAATAGTGAAGTAAAAATTCGATTTTTATCTATTGAATAGCGAAGTAAAAATTCGATTTTTATATATTGAATAGCAAAATAAAAATTCGATTTTTTATATATTTAATAGCGAAGTAAAATTTCGATTTTTATATATTGAATAGCGAAGTAAAAATTTGATTTTTATAAATTGAATAGCGAAGTAAAAATTGGATTTTTATAAATTGAATAGCGAAGTAAAAATTCGATTTTTATATATTGAATAGCGAAGTAAAAATTCGATTTTTATACATGTAGTGGCTATGGGAAACGAAGATAACAAAAAGGCGAGAATGGCGATGATTTCCTACAATAGAAGTGTCATGGAATTGGGATAGCTATCGGTGAGAATTTCTCACCTTTTATTTAATTTTCTAGTTAAAATATATACTAGGATGCAGACGGTGTTTAGTAGCACCCGACACCCGTCGTCCACAGACCATGGATGGCTTGTATGCTTGTTTGTTTGATTTTGATGTGTCGTTGATTGTGTGATGTGATGTGAAATGAAATAAAATATTTATATAGTTGAAATAAAATATTTATATAGTTAAAAATATTTTATAGTTAAAAATAGAATTTTTAACGTATATATGAAATGAAATAAAAATAAACAAGTCGGACGATTTGTTTATATACACACATCTGACTGATATTGATTGGGACGATAAATTTTACACATCGCCCAACTGCACAAATAAAATCGGTGTTTGATTGTTTGAAACCCCACACGGGTATTGGGATGATATATGACATACACTAGTCCCAATAATTAGCTGTATGTCGATCGATTGATTGACAGACTGTTATAAGCGTTAGATATTTATATTTGATGCTTATACAGTGTAGAATGCACTTTGGATGATGGTTGATTATTAGTCATCGTTGATATATACATGTGTTGTAGAAAATCCATATAATTAACATTATAAGGTAATTGTTTGGGCCTCATTCCAGTTTTGAAAAAGAAATATTTGAGTAGAAATATTTGAAAAGAAATATTTGAAAAGAAATATTTGAAATAGAAATATTCGAAATAGAATATTTGAAAATAGGAATATATGAAACCGTATTGATTAGATTGACGCCATTTTGACGTAAACGATATTTATATCGATTTTATTCATTTTATAATGAATATCGAAAGTGATTTCAAAATCTGATATTTTGAAATTCAAATTAAATTGAATATAAATGAATTCGAATTAAATTGAATATAAATGAATTCGAATTGAAATTGAATTGAAAACGAACTGAAATTGAATTAGAACTCAATTTGAATTGAAATCGGTTTGAAATGAATTTAAAACGAATTCATATTGGAATATTCAATTTTGATTTGAAATTGAATATGAAGTTGAAAACCATTTTGAAAACGAATTTAAAATGATTTATAAAGCACGTTTTAAAAGAAAATCGACGAAGTATATATTATATATATAATATAATGGCCTGAATAGAACGCGCCGCGCCTCGGCAATTCGCGAATTTCGACCATTGACTTCGAACGAATATTACGGGAGATCCGACCGTCGGATTCTCCTAAAACCGGAACCGTTGGGTTTGTATCGAAAAGAGCTTTCTAACAAATATTAGAAATTTGAAATCTAACAGTTGGATTTGGAGTTATGTCCAAATCAAATTTGAAAAAGGTCGTTGTAAGTGCAGTTCGATGGCCATTGGTGGAAATCGACTATACGGGCCTTGATAAAATTATTAAAAATAGTAATAATTTGTGTAAAATCATAATAAATGATTTGTGAAGATTTGGGATGAAAAACTCCATATTTGAAAAGATAAAAATAGATTTTTATCGAAATGAACTAGTTTTGAACTAGAATTATAATTCTATTTATTTTTAAATAAATAAATTGGATTTGAAATGGTTTTGAAAATAACCAGAATTTCCAATAGTTATATTGGAATGGATTTGAATCGAAATTGTCTTCGGAATATTTCGATGTTGGATTTCGTGATGACACAGATATTGTTATGGGAATTTGAAAGATATAGATATATATATATCGTTATTTCCAATACGATATTTGTTGGTCGTAGAATTTGATATTGAATGTAAGCCGGTATATTTTCTATTCAGATCCTTGTATTTAATATCAAATGTGATTTGGGTTTGTCGTGAATGGTGTCTTCATTAACACTGTTCTTGAACCCAGTTGAGAAAAGATTAAATCTTTTTATTTAGATTTAATGAAGTGTACCAATTAAATAATATTTAATTGGAATTGAATTGATATTGATTTTTGGGTTTATCGTGAACCGTGTTTTAAATGACACTGATTCTTTAACCCAGTCACAGATTAAAACTAAGTGGAGTTTTAATGAATCTTTAATTAGATTGAAAGGATCGAGAATGGAGTATCACCAGTTTTACTCCAGGCGATAGTTAAATCTTTAATTAGATTTGAACGTGAAATGGTAATTGAATTTACCGATAACACTGTGGTGTTAGATATGAAGTATTACCAGTTTTACTTCATGGGATGAATAGGTTGGGATTGGGAAATAAAAACAAATGATTACTTCGGTAAGGTTCGTTAATCCCGACTAGTTGAATCGAAATTCAAAAGAAGATTAAAGAATAAATTTAAAGGATTTATCTTTGATAAAATTAATGGGAACCTTTCCCTATGAATGTGAGATTTAGAAACTAACTGTCGGTTAGCTAAGCAGAATGGTTTCCTGGATATTGATCTGATGTTGGTTTTGGCCTTCGGGGTTAATATTTGGGGAATTATTCTCTTGATTAATTTACGGTTAGTGACTGATGAATTGGAATGAGGCGTATGTTGTGTTTGTGTAACACTTATTTAAACTATACGCGAGTTATTCGGGAAGACCGGGTTTATCCCATTCTGAATAACTGATACGACAATAAGTCGAAGATGAAGACGATGGTCGAAGACCGGAGGTCTTCACGTCGTTTGGGTAATTACTGATGATCTTGATTGGGCTGTACACCCAAGAAGATGGAAACAGTTGGTGATCGTCCAGACGTACTTGGAGATCGATGGATATGCGGGGTACTAGGTGCCTCCGGTTTCGTTCAGACCCAGAACGGACTTGTAAATGGACTGTGTGTCTGACATTGGATTTTAGTCTGTGTGATTGATTTCTATTAAATATATATCTGTTTGGCGGCGGATAATTTATTCTAATGCTTAACGCCCTTCTCTGAGACGTACGAGCTCAGGGGTTATATACTGATGGATATCAAATGCATAGAGTGAATTGCCTGTGTGGCATGCCTAAGTAGAAATTGATCGAGGCTTCTGTTGAAAAGCAAAGTCTTGTGGTGATGATCAAAGCACAGCCTGTGTGGCACAACTTTGTGTAACGTGAATTCGCGAGCCTCACACCCCGGTTGTGAACCAAAAATGGGAGAGGACCTCAGGGAGGGCATGCGTTTCCTTCTAGTTATGGTTGTGTCAGTGACCTACCAGCCCTGACATTTATATACTTTTCACCTGTGTGGTTGTTGCTATTGCGAGGCGCCTCGGTTGGATCGGGCGATCCGGGTCCGATGGAGCCATTCGTTGGCTCATTGACGCCCCAAAAGGCGGGGAAACGCAGTGTTCAGGAATTTTAATCCACATTGGTGGACCGGCCCTGACGATCCATGGGTCATTCGAGCTCTGATCCTGAGACACGGGCTAGAGCGTCTCGAATCGGTTGAGGACTATCTTTTGCCTCGGTTCATAGATGGAAATCCAATTTCCAAATACGTGACATTTGCGGTTTTATTTGTAGAGCCTAGTATGGCGACATAGTGGGATGGGGCGCTTATGCCGTCTATGATTGATACTTATGATTCGAAGTTGTTTTATACACTATGCACTTATGATAGTATCAAATGATTTGTTTTTAAACGTATCAAGCATTCTTGGCTATTATAAGGTAAAAACCCTATCCTCCGGCTTGCGTTGCATTGTGTGATGGGACCTGGGTCTTATAATAGCTTCATTTTTCCTTATTTAGCATTGCGCTGTTGTTTCATGCACTGGTGTTCTTGGGAGGAAACCCGTTCCGTGTTATACGGCGTGGTCCCTTGATTTACCTAACTTTAAAAACAAAGATATATAACTGTTTTAGTTCTCACACCAGTCACATGACTGACCTGGAGTTTATTGTTTTGACCTAAACTCTGGGAGCCCTTATTTTGACATGGGCAGCTAGTAGTTTTGGTTTTGCAGATTTATATTCACAGGATCCTGGTTTACAGCTGGGACGATATCCGGAAAGCTTTGTATCTGTATATCTCCTTCTAGTTGTGTATTGTATTATTTTCCGCTGCTATGTAATTTATTGTAATCTCTGATATTTCTATGTAATATTTATTCATTTATACTCTGTATATTCTTGTAATCTGATGCATTGTTGTAATATACAAGAAATGTTCTCCCGTCTGCGCTTTGATGTGGCTTGTTCTCGACTCAATCCGCTCTTTCTCTTCTCTTCAGAGACCTGGGAAGTTCAGGTCGTTTCAGCGTGGTATCAGAGCTTTGGTTTACAAAGCTCAGAGAACAAGGCACATTAGAACCATACGAAAGAATTCATCAGATATTGGGTTAGTAATATCCAATTAGAATGACTCGTTAGAGATGGGATCAGTAGTATCCTAGAACGAGTGTGAAGAGTATATTTTTTTAAAATGAAAACAAGTTTGTTTAGAAAATTTAAATCACTTATTCGTATTTGATTATTTATTATATATGAATTTGGACAATTCACTATATAAAGATTTTGCATATATGTCTTGCAAACGTGTATTCGAATTTTTAATGTATTGAATAGTTATAGAATCGCACTCTAGTGCCCGGAAACAATTCTGGTGATGGGGCACCGTCGCCAGTATTTATTTTCGAGTTTCGAAAGTGAGATTTCTATATATTTCCAATTGACTGGTGTGAGAATCGAAACTAGATAGGGCTTATTGTTGTGATTTGGCATCAAAAATCTGATTTTTTGACTATGTATCAAAGTTATGAATTTCAAAAGCTAATCAACTAAATGATTGATGTTTGTGTTGTTTGTTTATTTGTTTGATAATTTGGAACCATTACGCCTAATTGTATCAAATAATGAATTGTATTGAAAATTGGTCGCATTTGCTTGCATATACATGTACTTACATTGAACAGGTCATAGCAAAGAGGCTAGAGCAGAAGAATAAAATTTGTTTGCCCGACAAATAGGTACATGTTTACTATAATTTACTGTTTTGTTTGGGTGATGATGATTTTATGAGCCTATTGGCTAGCCGCTTGGCTTTTTCTTTTTCTTTTTGAGATCAGAAGGCCTATATGGCAATTTCGGGATTTTCCTGTGGCTCCCGGTGCAGGGGAGGTTATGGCGAAATTTTTCGAAAATTTAGGGTGTTAGCCAAATTTTTGAAAATTTGAAAATTCTCAGAAACTGAAAGGTTGGAGAATGGAAGCCAGATCGAACGTAGAGTTGATTAATCAAACCACTTTCGACTTTGTTCCTTTTCGGGGACGAAAAGTTTTAAGAGGGGGAGATTGTAACAACCCGAAAATCTGGGCCAGTTTAAAATTTTTATTTTGGCAATTTTAGCGAATTTTGATTATTTAAAATGTATTATTTTAAATAAAAATGACGAGAAATTTATTTTGAATAGAATTAGAACGTATATATTATATACGTCGTCGTTAGAATATAAATAATTATATATAATTATAAATAGAATTGAAAATGGCGCGGTAGTTCGATAATTCGATTTCAAACTTCAGTTGAATGTACCGGGTGCAAAATAATACGGATTTTAGTGAAACCAAAAACATTCGAATCTAATTGAGAATATCTTTCCAACGAATCCGAGAAATCGAAATTTCATAGCGGGAATCGAAAGATATGTCCAGTTGAAAATTCTGAATAGTCGCTATGGAATTCAGGCCCTTGAAAATGGGAATTTTGCAAACGACCTCGGATTTCGACGAAACCACTTTTGTTGGGTCCGTGATGTCAAATTATTGCTAGATTCCAAATTTCATAATTTTTCGAATCAATATGTGAGCGTGGTAAAGGAAAACGTGTTTGACCAGTTTAAGTTGATTTTAATTGATTGGAAAATGACCATTTTTCAAACGGTCTCGGAATTCGACGAAACTAGTTTTGTTAGGACCGTATCGTCAATACGAAGCTAGAAAATATTTTTCTGGGATTTATAGAGTTCGTATGTGACCCCGGTAAATTGAAATGCGCGTTCAAATTCAATATATAGAGTTATATGTTGATTTTAACGGAAACTGATTGAAATGATCGAATCAACCTACGATACATATCCCATTGTGTTCGGAATGGGGGTAATTAGCTATGGACGACAGGCGGTGGGCCTCCTTTAGAGGTCGAAAATAAAAGTTGCTTTTTGGTGGAAAATAAAATAATTAAATAAAAAAAACCCTCTTCCTTCCTATACCCTCGGCACCCCTCTTCAGTTCGATTCAGAACAGAAAAAAAAAGAACTCGCGATCGAAATCGATCGACGCGCCGCCGCTCCCCGATGTGTCGCCGCCGCTTCTTCCTTCTCCCTCTCTCTAGTCGAGCGTCGTGCCCCCTCCATCTACCCCCTCTCGCCGATCCTTCACTCGCGCAGACCCCAAACACGCCTGAGAACCCAGCGCCACTTCCCCCTCTGCCGCACCACCTCCCTGACCTCTCCGCACCCCTGCCGCAGCCTCCAGCCCCCTCTGATCCCTCTTCTCCCCCATTCGTTGTAAGCTTTCATCTTTTCATTTTGTTTTATGTTAATTTATTCCAAATATTTTGTTAAGGTTAATCTGATTTTCGTGAATAAGAATATACTTAGATTTTTAAAATAGAAAAGATTAGATTTTTAAAATAGAAAAGATTAGATTTTAAAATAGAAAAGATTAGATTTTTAAAATAGAAAAGATTAGATTTTTAAAATAGAAAAGATTAGATTTTAAAATAGAAAAGATTAGATTTTTAAAATAGAAAAGATTAGATTTTTAAAATAGAAAAGATTAGATTTTTAAAATAGAAAAGATTAGATTTTTGAAGTTTGAAAAGGCGAAATCTTTATGTATAGAATAACGTGATTAAAATAGAATTTTTATCTATATAGTAGAAATGTAAAAATAGAATTTTTTTATCTATATAGGAGAGAAGTAAAAATTCGATTTTTTATCTATATAGGAGCGAAGTAAAAATTCGATTTTTATCTATATAGGAGCGAAGTAAAAATTCGATTTTTATATATTGAATAGCGAAGTAAAAATTCGATTTTTATATATTGAATAGCGAAGAAAAAATTCGATTTTTATATATTGAATAGCGAAGTAAAAATTCGATTTTTATATATTGAATAGCGAAGTAAAAATTCGATTTTTATATATTGAATAACGAAGTAAAAATTCGATTTTTTATATATTGAATAGCGAAGTAAAAATTCGATTTTTATATATTGAATACCGAAGTAAAAATTCGATTTTTATAAATTGAATAGCGAAGTAAAAATTGTATTTTTATAAATTGAATAGCGAAGTAAAAATTCGATTTTTATATATTGAATAGCGAAGTAAAAATTCGATTTTTATACATGTAGTGGCTACGGGCAACGAAGATGACAAAAAGGCGAGAATGGCGATAATTTCCTACAATAGAAGTGTCATGGAATTGGGATAGCTATCGGTGAGAATTTCTCACCTTTTATTTAATTTTCTAGTTAAAAATATATACTAGGATGCAGACGGTGTTTAGTAGCACCCGACACCCGTCGTCCACAGACCATGGACGGCTTGTATGCTTGTTTGCTTGATTTTGATGTGTAGTTGATTGTGTGATGTGATGTGAAATGAAATAAAATATTTATATAGTTGAAATAAAATATTTATATAGTTAAAAATATTTTATAGTTAAAAATAGAATTTTTAACGTATATATGAAATGAAATAAAAATAAACAAGTCGGACGATTTGTTTATATACACACATTTGACTGATATTGATTGGGACGATAAATTTTACACATCGCCCAACTGCACAAATAAAATCGGTGTTTGATTGTTTGAAACCCCACACGGGTATTGGGATGATATATGACATACACTAGTCCCAATAATTAGCTGTATGTCGATCGATTGATTGACAGACTGTTATAAGCGTTAGATATTTATATTTGATGCTTATACAGTGTAGAATGCACTTTGGATGATGGTTGATTATTAGTCATCGTTGATATATACATGTGTTGTAGAAAATCCATATAATTAACATTATATGGTAATTGTTTGGGCCTCATTCCAGTTTTGAAAAAGAAATATTTGAGTAGAAATATTTGAAAAGAAATATTTGAAAAGAAATATTTGAAATAGAAATATTCGAAATAGAATATTTGAAAATAGGAATATATGAAACCGTATTGATTAGATTGACGCCATTTTGACGTAAACGATATTTATATCGATTTTATTCATTTTATAATGAATATCGAAAGTGATTTCAAAATCTGATATTTTGAAATTCAAATTAAATTGAATATAAATGAATTCGAATTAAATTGAATATAAATGAATTCGAATTGAAATTGAATTGAAAACGAACTGAAATTGAATTAGAACTCAATTTGAATTGAAATCGGTTTGAAATGAATTTAAAACGAATTCATATTGGAATATTCAATTTTGATTTGAAATTGAATATGAAGTTGAAAACCATTTTGAAAACGAATTTAAAACGGTTTATAAAGCACGTTTTAAAAGAAAATCGACGAAGTATATATTATATATATTATATATATAATATAATGGCCTGAATAGAACGCGCCGCGCCTCGGCAATTCGCGAATTTCGACCATTGACTTCGAACGAATATTACGGGAGATCCGACCGTCGGATTCTCCTAAAACCGGAACCGTTGGGTTTGTATCGAAAAGAGCTTTCTAACAAATATTAGAAATTTGAAATCTAACGGTTGGATTTGGAGTTATGTCCAAATCAAATTTGAAAAAGGTCGTTGTAAGTGCAGTTCGATGGCCATTGGTGGAAATCGACTGTACGGGCCATGATAAAATTATTAAAAATAGTAATAATTTGTGTAAAATCATAAGAAATGATTTGTGAAGATTTGGGATGAAAAACTCCATATTTGAAAAGATAAAAATAGATTTTTATCGAAATGAACTAGTTTTGAACTAGAATTATAATTCTATTTATTTTTAAATAAATAAATTGGATTTGAAATGGTTTTGAAAATAACCAGAATTTCCAATAGTTATATTGGAATGGATTTGAATCGAAATTGTCTTCGGAATATTTCGATGTTGGATTTCGTGATGACACAGATATTGTTATGGGAATATGAAAGATATAGATATATATATATATATATATATATATATATCGTTATTTCCAATACGATATTTGTTGGTCGTAGAATTTGATATTGAATGTAAGCCGGTATATTTTCTATTCAGATCCTTGTATTTAATATCAAATGTGATTTGGGTTTGTCGTGAATGGTGTCTTCATTAACACTGTTCTTGAACCCAGTTGAGAAAAGATTAAATCTTTTTATTTAGATTTAATGAAGTGTACCAATTAAATAATATTTAATTGGAATTGAATTGATATTGATTTTTGGGTTTATCGTGAACCGTGTTTTAAATGACACTGATTCTTTAACCCAGTCACAGATTAAAACTAAGTGGAGTTTTAATGAATCTTTAATTAGATTGAAAGGATCGAGAATGGAGTATCACCAGTTTTACTCCAGGCGATAGTTAAATCTTTAATTAGATTTGAACGTGAAATGGTAATTGAATTTACCGATAACACTGTGGTGTTAGATATGAAGTATTACCAGTTTTACTTCATGGAATGAATAGGTTGGGATTGGGAAATAAAAACAAATGATTACTTCGGTAAGGTTCGTTAATCCCGACTAGTTGAATCGAAATTCAAAAGAAGATTAAAGAATAAATTTAAAGGATTTATCTTTGATAAAATTAATGGGAACCTTTCCCTATGAATGTGAGATTTAGAAACTAACTGTCGGTTAGCTAAGCAGAATGGTTTCCTGGATATTGATCTGATGTTGGTTTTGGCCTTCGGGGTTAATATTTGGGGAATTATTCTCTTGATTAATTTACGGTTAGTGACTGATGAATTGGAATGAGGCGTATGTTGTGTTTGTGTAACACTTATTTAAACTATACGCGAGTTATTCGGGAAGACCGGGTTTATCCCATTCTGAATAACTGATACGACGATAAGTCGAAGATGAAGACGATGGTCGAAGACCGGAGGTCTTCACGTCGTTTGGGTAATTACTGATGATCTTGATTGGGCTGTACACCCAAGAAGATGGAAACAGTTGGTGATCGTCCAGACGTACTTGGAGATCGATGGATATGCGGGGTACTAGGTGCCTCCGGTTTCGTTCAGACCCAGAACGGACTTGTAAATGGACTGTGTGTCTGACATTGGATTTTAGTCTGTGTGATTGATTTCTATTAAATATATATCTGTTTGGCGGCGGAGAATTTATTCTCTTGCTTAACGCCCTTCTCTGAGACGTACGAGCTCAGGGGTTATATACTGATGGATATCAAATGCATAGAGTGAATTGCCTGTGTGGCATGCCTAAGTAGAAATTGATCGAGGCTTCTGTTGAAAAGCAAAGTCTTGTGGTGATGATCAAAGCACAGCCTGTGTGGCACAACTTTGTGTAACGTGAATTCGCGAGCCTCACACCCCGGTTGTGAACCAAAAACGGGAGAGGACCTCAGGGAGGGCATGCGTTTCCTTCTAGTTATGGTTGTGTCAGTGACCTACCAGCCCTGACATTTATATACTTTTCACCTGTGTGGTTGTTGCTGTTGCGAGGCGCCTCGGTTGGATCGGGCGATCCGGGTCCGATGGAGCCATTCGTTGGCTCATTGACGCCCCCAAAAGGCGGGGAAACGCAGTGTTCAGGAATTTTAATCCACATTGGTGGACCGGCCCTGACGATCCATGGGTCACTCGAGCTCTGATCCTGAGACACGGGCTAGAGCGTCTCGAATCGGTTGAGGACTATCTTTTGCCTCGGTTCATAGATGGAAATCCAATTTCCAAATACGTGACATTTGCGGTTTTATTTGTAGAGCCTAGTATGGCGACATAGTGGGATGGGGCGCTTATGCCGTCTATGATTGATACTTATGATTCGAAGTTGTTTTATACACTATGCACTTATGATAGTATCAAATGATTTGTTTTTAAACGTATCAAGCATTCTTGGCTATTATAAGGTAAAAACCCTATCCTCCGGCTTGCGTTGCATTGTGTGATGGGACCTGGGTCTTATAATAGCGTCATTTTTCCTTATTTAGCATTGCGCTGTTGTTTCATGCACTGGTGTTCCTGGGAGGAAACCCGTTCCGTGTTATACGGCGTGGTCCCTTGATTTACCTAACTTTAAAAACAAAGATATATAACTGTTTTAGTTCTCACACCAGTCACATGAATGACCTGGAGTTTATTGTTTTGACCTAAACTCTGGGAGCCCTTATTTTGACACGGGCAGCTAGTAGTTTTGGTTTTGCAGATTTATATTCACAGGATCCTGGTTTACAGCTGGAACGATATCCGGAAAGCTTTGTATCTGTATATCTCCTTCTAGTTGTGTATTGTATTATTTTCCGCTGCTATGTAATTTATTGTAATCTCTGATATTTCTATGTAATATTTATTCATTTATACTCTGTATATTCTTGTAATCTGATGCATTGTTGTAATATACATGAAATGTTCTCCCGTCTGCGCTTTGATGTGGCTTGTTCTCGACTCAATCCGCTCTTTCTCTTCTCTTCGGAGACCTGGGAAGTTCAGGTCGTTTCAGCGTGGTATCAGAGCTTTGGTTTACAAAGCTCAGAGAACAAGGCACATTAGAACCATACGAAAGAATTCATCAGATATTGGGTTAGTAATATCCAATTAGAATGACTCGTTAGAGATGGGATCAGTAGTATCCTAGAACGAGTGTGAAGAGTATATTTTTTTAAAATGAAAACAAGTTTGTTTAGAAAATTTAAATCACTTATTCGTATTTGATTATTTATTATATATGAATTTGGACAATTCACTATATAAAGATTTTGCATATATGTCTTGCAAACGTGTATTCGAATTTTTAATGTATTGAATAGTTATAGAATCGCACTCTAGTGCCCGGAAACAATTCTGGTGATGGGGCACCGTCGCCAGTATTTATTTTCGAGTTTCGAAAGTGAGATTTCTATATATTTCCAATTGACTGGTGTGAGAATCGAAACTAGATAGGGCTTATTGTTGTGATTTGGCATCAAAAATCTGATTTTTTGACTATGTATCAAAGTTATGAATTTCAAAAGCTAATCAACTAAATGATTGATGTTTGTGTTGTTTGTTTATTTGTTTGATAATTTGGAACCATTACGCCTAATTGTATCAAATAATGAATTGTATTGAAAATTGGTCGCATTTGCTTGCATATACATGTACTTACATTGAACAGGTCATAGCAAAGAGGCTAGAGCAGAAGAATAAAATTTGTTTGCCCGACAAATAGGTACATGTTTACTACAATTTACTGTTTTGTTTGGGTGATGATGATTTTATGAGCCTATTGGCTAGCCGCTTGGCTTTTTCTTTTTCTTTTTGAGATCAGAAGGCCTATATGGCAATTTCGGGATTTTCCCGTGGCTCCCGGTGCAGGGGAGGTTATGGCGAAATTTTTCGAAAATTGTGTTAGCCAAATTTTTGAAAATTTGAAAATTCTCAGAAACTGAAAGGTTGGAGAATGGAAGCCAAATCGAACGTAGAGTTGATTAATCAAACCACTTTCGACTTTGTTCCTTTTCGGGGACGAAAAGTTTTAAGAGGGGGAGATTGTAACAACCCGAAAATCTGGGCCAGTTTAAAATTTTTATTTTGGCAATTTTAGCGAATTTTGATTATTTAAAATGTATTATTTTAAATAAAAATGACGAGAAATTTATTTTGAATAGAATTAGAACGTATATATTATATACGTCGTCGTTAGAATATAAATAATTATATATAATTATAAATAGAATTGAAAATGGCGCGGTAGTTCGATAATTCGATTTCAAACTTCAGTTGAATGTACCGGGTGCAAAATAATACGGATTTTAGTGAAACCAAAAACATTCGAATCTAATTGAGAATATCTTTCCAATGAATCCGAGAAATCGAAATTTCATAGCGGGAATCGAAAGATATGTCCAGTTGAAAATTCTGAATAGTCGCTATGGAATTCAGGCCCTTGAAAATGGGAATTTTGCAAACGACCTCGGATTTCGACGAAACCACTTTTGTTGGGTCCGTGATGTCAAATTATTGCTAGATTCCAAATTTCATAATTTTTTGAATCAATATGTGAGCGTGGTAAAGGAAAACGTGTTTGACCAGTTTAAGTTGATTTTAATTGATTGGAAAATGACCATTTTTCAAACGGTCTCGGAATTCGACGAAACTAGTTTTGTTAGGACCGTATCGTCAATACGAAGCTAGAAAATATTTTTCTGGGATTTATAGAGTTCGTATGTGACCCCGGTAAATTGAAATGCGCGTTCAAATTCAATATATAGAGTTATATGTTGATTTTAACGGAAACTGATCGAAATGATCGAATCAACCTACGATACATATCCCATTGTGTTCGGAATGGGGGTAATTAGCTATGGACGACAGGCGGTGGGCCTCGTTTAGAGGTCGAAAATAAAAGTTGCTTTTTGGTGGAAAATAAAATAATTAAATAAAAAAAACCCTCTTCCTTCCTATACCCTCGGCACCCCCCTTCAGTTCGATTCAGAACAGAAAAAAAAAAGAACTCGCGATCGAAATCGATCGACGCGCCGCCGCTCCCCGATGTGCCGCCGCCGCTTCTTCCTTCTCCCTCCCTCTAGTCGAGCGCCGTGCCCCCTCCATCTACCCCCTCTCGCCGATCCTTCACTCGCGCAGACCCCAAACACGCCTGAGAACCCAGCGCCACTTCCCCCTCTGCCGCACCACCTCCCTGACCTCTCCGCACCCCTGCCGCAGCCTCCAGCCCCCTCTGATCCCTCTTCTCCCCCATTCGCTGTAAGCTTTCATCTTTTCATTTTGTTTTATGTTAATTTATTCCAAATATTTTGTTAAGGTTAATCTGATTTTCGTGAATAAGAATATACTTAGATTTTTAAAATAGAAAAGATTAGATTTTTAAAATAGAAAAGATTAGATTTTAAAATAGAAAAGATTAGATTTTTAAAATAGAAAAGATTAGATTTTTAAAATAGAAAAGATTAGATTTTAAAATAGAAAAGATTAGATTTTTAAAATAGAAAAGATTAGATTTTTAAAATAGAAAAGATTAGATTTTTAAAATAGAAAAGATTAGATTTTTGAAGTTTGAAAAGGCGAAATCTTTATGTATAGAATAACGTGATTAAAATAGAATTTTTATCTATATAGTTGAAATGTAAAAATAGAATTTTTTTTTATCTATATAGGAACGAAGTAAAAATTCGATTTTTTATCTATATAGGAGCGAAGTAAAAATTCGATTTTTATCTATATAGGAGCGAAGTAAAAATTCGATTTTTATATATTGAATAGCGAAGTAAAAATTCGATTTTTATATATTGAATAGCGAAGAAAAAATTCGATTTTTATATATTGAATAGCGAAGTAAAAATTCGATTTTTATATATTGAATAGCGAAGTAAAAATTTGATTTTTATATATTGAATAACGAAGTAAAAATTCGATTTTTTATATATTGAATAGCGAAGTAAAAATTCGATTTTTATATATTGAATAGCGAAGTAAAAATTCGATTTTTATAAATTGAATAGCGAAGTAAAAATTGTATTTTTATAAATTGAATAGCGAAGTAAAAATTCGATTTTTATATATTGAATAGCGAAGTAAAAATTCGATTTTTATACATGTAGTGGCTACGGGCAACGAAGATGACAAAAAGGCGAGAATGGCGATGATTTCCTACAATAGAAGTGTCATGGAATTGGGATAGCTATCGGTGAGAATTTCTCACCTTTTATTTAATTTTCTAGTTAAAAATATATACTAGGATGCAGACGGTGTTTAGTAGCACCCGACACCCGTCGTCCACAGACCATGGACGGCTTGTATGCTTGTTTGTTTGATTTTGATGTGTAGTTGATTGTGTGATGTGATGTGAAATGAAATGAAATATTTATATAGTTGAAATAAATTATTTATATAGTTAAAAATATTTTATAGTTAAAAATAGAATTTTTAACGTATATATGAAATGAAATAAAAATAAACAAGTCGGACGATTTGTTTATATACACACATTTGACTGATATTGATTGGGACGATAAATTTTACACATCGCCCAACTGCACAAATAAAATCGGTGTTTGATTGTTTGAAACCCCACACGGGTATTGGGAAGATATATGACATACACTAGTCCCAATAATTAGCTGTATGTCGATCGATTGATTGACAGACTGTTATAAGCGTTAGATATTTATATTTGATGCTTATACAGTGTAGAATGCACTTTGGATGATGGTAGATTATTAGTCATCGTTGATATATACATGTGTTGTAGAAAATCCATATAATTAACATTATATGGTAATTGTTTGGGCCTCATTCCAGTTTTGAAAAAGAAATATTTGAGTAGAAATATTTGAAAAGAAATATTTGAAAAGAAATTTTGAAAAGAAATATTTGAAATAGAATATTTGAAAATAGGATTATATGAAGCCGTATTGATTAGATTGACGCCATTTTGACGTGAACGATATTTATATCGATTTTATTCATTTTACAATGAATATCGAAAGTGATTTCAAAATCTGATATTTTGAAATTCAAATTAAATTGAATATAAATGAATTCGAATTAAATTGAATATAAATGAATTCGAGTTGAAATTGAATTGAAAACGAACTGAAATTGAATTAGAACTCAATTTGAATTGAAATCGATTTGAAATGAATTTAAAACGAATTCATATTAGAATATTCAATTTTGATTTGAAATTGAATATGAAGTTGAAAACGAATTTAAAACGATTTATAAAGCACGTTTTAAAAGGAAATCGACGAAGTATATATTATATATATTATATATATAATATAATGGCCTAAATAGAACGCGCCGCGCCACGGCAGTTCGCGAATTTCGACCATTGACTTCGAACGAATATTACGGGAGATCCGACCGTCGGATTCTCCTAAAACCGGAAACGTTGGGTTCGTATCGAAAAGAGCTTTCTAACGAATATTATAAATCTGAAATCTAACGGTTGGATTTGGAGTTATGTCCAAATCAAATTTGAAAAAGGTCGTTGTAAGTGCAGTTCGATGGCCATTGGTGGAAATCGACTGTACGGGCCTTGATAAAATTATTAAAAATAGTAATAATTTGTGTAAAATCATAAGAAATGATTTGTGAAGAATTGGGATGAAAAACTCCATATTTGAAAAGATAAAAATAGATTTTTATCGAAATGAAATAGTTTTGAACTAGAATTATAATTCTATTTATTTTTAAATAAATAAATTGGATTTGAAATGGTTTTGAAAATAACCAGAATTTCCAATAGTTATATTGGAATGGATTTGAATCGAAATTGTCTTCGGAATATTTCGATGTTGGATTTCGTGATGATACAGATATTGTTATGGGAATTTGAAAGATATAGATATATCTATCGTTATTTCCAATACGATATTTGTTGGTCGTAGAATTTGATATTGAATGTAAGCCGGTATATTTTCTATTCAGATCCTTGTATTTAATATCAAATGTGATTTGGGTTTGTCGTGAATGGTGTCTTCATTAACACTATTCTTGAACCCAGTTGAGAAAAGATTAAATATTTTTATTTAGATTTAATGAAGTGTACCAATTAAATAATATTTAATTGGAATTGAATTGATATTGATTTTTGGGTTTATCGTGAACCGTGTTTTAAATGACACTGATTCTTTAACCCAGTCACAGATTAAAACTAAGTGGAGTTTTAATGAATCTTTAATTAGATTGAAAGGATCGAGAATGGAGTATCACCAGTTTTACTCCAGGCGATAGTTAAATCTTTAATTAGATTTGAACGTGAAATGGTAATTGAATTTACCGATAACACTGTGGTGTTAGATATGAAGTATTACCAGTTTTACTTCATGGGATGAATAGGTTGGGATTGGGAAATAAAAACAAATGATTACTTCGGTAAGGTTCGTTAATCCCGACTAGTTGAATCGAATTTCAAAAGAAGATTAAAGAATAAATTTAAAGGATTTATCTTTGATAAAATTAATGGGAACCTTTCCCTATGAATGTGAGATTTAGAAACTAACTGTCGGTTAGCTAAGCAGAATGGTTTCCTGGATATTGATCTGATGTTGGTTTCGTCCTTCGGGGTTAATATTTGGGGAATTATTCTCTTGATTAATTTACGGTTAGTGACTGATGAATTGGAATGAGGCGTATGTTGTGTTTGTGTAACACTTATTTAAAATATACGCGAGTTATTCGGGAAGACCGGGTTTATCCCATTCTGAATAACTGATACGACGATAAGTCGAAGATGAAGACGATGGTCGAAGACCAGAGGTCTTCACGTCGTTTGGGTAATTACCGATGATCTTGATTGGGCTGTACACCCAAGAAGATGGAAACAGTTGGTGATCGTCCAGACGTACTTGGAGATCGATGGATATGCGGGGTACTAGGTGCCTCCGGTTTCGTTCAGACCCAGAACGGACTTGTAAATGGACTGTGTGTCTGACATTGGATTTTAGTCTGTGTGATTGATTTCTATTAAATATATATCTGTTTGGCGGCGGAGAATTTATTCTCTTTCTTAACCCCCTTCTCTGAGACGTACGAGCTCAGGGGTTATATACTGATGGATATCAAATGCATAGAGTGAATTGCCTGTGTGGCATGCCTAAGTGGAAATTGATCGAGGCTTCTGTTGAAAAGCAAAGTCTTGTGGTGATGATCAAAGCACAGCCTGTGTGGCATAGCTTTGTGTAACGTGAATTCGCGAGCCTCACACTCCGGTTGTGAACCAAGAACGGGAGAGGACCTCAGGGAGGGCATGCGTTTCCTTCTAGCTAGGGTGGTGTTAGTGATCTACCAGCCCTGACATTTATATACTTTTCACCTGTGTGGTTGTTGCTGTTGCGAGGCGCCTCGGTTAGATCGGACGATCCGGGTCCGATGGAGCCATTCGTTGGCTCATTGACGCCCCAAAGGGCGGGGAAACGTAGTGTTTAGGAATTTTAATCCACATCGGTGGACCGGCCCTGACGATCCAAGGGTCACTCGAGATCTGATCCTAAGACACGGGCTAGAGCGTCTCGAATCGGTTGAGGACTATCTTTTGCCTCGGTTCATAGATGGAAATCCAATTTCCAAATACGTGACATTTGCGGTTTTATTTGTAGAGCCTAGTATGGCGACATAGTGGGATGGGGCGCTTATGCCGTCTATGATTGATACTTATGATTCGAAGTTGTTTTATACACTATGCACTTATGATAGTATCAAATGATTTGTTTTTAAACGTATCAAGCATTCTTGGCTATTATAAGGTAAAAACCCTATCCTCCGGCTTGCGTTGCATTGTGTGATGGGACCTGGGTCTTATAATAGCTTCATTTTTCCTTATTTAGCATAGCGCTATTGTTTCATGCACTGGTGTTCTTGGGAGGAAACCCGTTCTGTGTTATACGGTGTGGTCCCTTGATTTACCTAACTCTAAAAACAAAGATAAATAACTGTTTTAGTTCTCACACCAGTCACATGACTGACCTGGAGTTTATTGTTTTGACCTAAACTCTGGGTGCCCTTATTTTGACACGGGCAGCTAGTAGTTTTGGTTTTTGTAGATTTATATTCACAGGATCCTGGTTTACAGCTGGAACGATATCCGGAAAGCTTTGTATCCGTATATCTCCTTCTAGTTGTGTATTGTATTATTTTCCGCTGCTATGTAATTTATTGTAATCTCTGATATTTCTGTGTAATATTTATTCATTTATACTCTGTATATTCTTGTAATCTGATGCATTGTTGTAATATACATGAAATGTTCTCCCGTCTGCGCTCTGATGTGGCTTGTTCTCGACTCAATCCTCTCTTTCTCTTCTCTTCGGAGACCGGGGAAGTTCGGGTCGTTTCAGCCGTAAAATCTTGTTTTCATACTCTGTAGGGTTTAGGTTTGTAAAATTCTTCTAAATAACATGTGTTTTGTTTGCTCAATTCTTGCCAAATGGATGGATAGGCTTTGATGACACCAATTTATGTTGGTCTGACTATTAGGATTTTAAGCACATTAAGATATATGTATCTCTGTAAAATGCCCATTCATATTTGAACAAAAGTTTTAAGTAACATGCAATTTGAAATGTTCAGAAGTGAAGTAGGTATATATATATATTTATATACATATTGTATATAACACTCAGTATATATATATATGTGTAGTACATGTGTATGTATATATATATTTTTTTTAAATTTGTAAATGACACTGATATGAGTTGCCACTTCGATTTATCAAATACTTTTGGCTAATTATTTATATTAAGTCATGGTGACATCTTCCAATAAATACACTCATCAATGCCAGAATCAATAGATGTAGGTAATGCCAAAGCATTAGTGCACTATCTATTTTGGTTATATGTGATAGAGTAAATGTAATACTCAACTATATAATTATGTCTGACTTAACTAGGATGCCATAATAAGATTATGGTCTTAGAGACAAAGAGCATGAAACCTTCAATATTTAAAATGAAAAAAATTGTTCATCATGCAATCCAAGAATTATATATGAGATATAATTGACATAAGATGTCTACCTAAAAGTTTGTGTTTTAAGTATTAGCCGAAGTTAACTCAAGGCATGATTAGATATGGATCTTGGATCACTAAGAGATATATATATACACACACATACATACATACATATATATATATATATATATATATATATATATATATATATATATATAGACGTACTGATATACATATAAATAGAGGGATGTTGATTTGAGTGGGAGCATATATTATACTTTTATATTAACATGCAACGTTCTATATAATTTTAATTGTCAAAATTTATATAAATACATTGCAAGATCATTTATCATTGCTTTATTGTTATTATCTACTATAGATATTAAATGAAAACAACTCTGATAATTTATTACTATAATTAATCCTTAAGAAGGATAAACTGAATTAAATCAAATTTCTTAACTAACATCGTAATTTTATGATTCTCCCCAAACAAATTAAAACGTAATTGCTTTACAAATGTTGAAGATCTAAAAGGGAAAATTGAAGTATGACTTCAATCAGATAATGTATAAATGCTATAACTACTGACTTATACATCTCTAGTATTATATACTAGATATGGGTCACATATGTATGTGTTGCAGGAATTCTAAAAGAGTAGAAATCTAGCGTAAGAAAAGTACACTTATGAGTGAAAATGAAGCAAATGTGGTTGCATTATCAATGAGAAACTTCCGCTTGACCTAAACAATGGCTTAATTGAATAACTGAAAGATAGTTATTATACATTTTTGTTTAAAATAAATGTTATCATGTATCTTATTTAGATAAGTTTGAATTTCATTTATAACAAAAGGACAATTATTGTTCATATTATTTAAATGAAATATCTTGTGGAAATACACAACTAATTAACAATATTTTATTATAGCACAAATATTGAGCGGATTATATCTAATTATCCAACGTACCTTGGCATAGTTAGTTAGGCCATGTAAACAAGAAAAGCATATCAAAACTCCATAATGATGGAATTTTGAGGTTATTTGATTTCGAAACATATGAAAAATATAAATCCTTTTTATTAGGCAAAATGAGTAAAGAATCTTTCACTTGACAAAGTGAACGAACTACTATGTATTGAGCCTCGTATATAGTGATGTATATCGACCAATGAGTACATCCGCTAGAGGTAGGTTTTATTACTTCGTTACGTTTAATAATAATGTCAGTAGATATGATTATATGTATATTATGAAACACAAATTAGAATCCTTTGAAATGCTCAAATTCAAAGGATTAAAAATTTACGCTCAAAACCAATTTTGAGCGGATATAAAGTCTATTTGAATATATTGAGGAGAATAATTAAGCCAATAATTTAATGACTATCTAAAAGAATGTGAAATTGTCTCACAACTCACTCCACATAAAACACCATAATGGAATGGTGTGTCCAAAAGAAGAAGTCGCACCTTATAAGATATGATACGATCAATGACGAGTCATACAGATCATCCAATAAAAATTGGGGTTAAACAATTGCATTAATACTTAATTATAATCCTACTAAAACGATCCTGAAGATGCCATATACGATATAAACTAGGAAATGTCCTAGTGTGTCTTTTATGAAGCTTTGGGATATGAGGCGTTTGTTAAACGTCTTTGCTTTGACAAGCTTGGACCAAAATCCAATAAGTATTATTTTGTGGAATATCTGAAAGAAGAAAAAGGATATTAATTCAAAAAGCCCTCTGTGAATAAAATGTTTATTGCTCGAATTGGTACCTTTTAAAAGGAGAACTAGTCTCTGAGATATCGACGGGAATAAAGTAGAAGTCGAAACATCTATGGAACCACAAAATATCATTGAACTTTGTGTGGACAAGGAATTTGGTGGGAGTAACACAATAATCCTAATGTTATATATTGAATGTCGTTTAAAACAAGAAACAGATGTTGATTCAACAAAGTGGGCATTTGGATTAAGAAGTTCATTATTGAACTTAACTCATTGTTGATCCAATGATTTAACATTGTGATAACAATGGAGCTACTGATCAGGACTAGAAACCTTGATCTCATTTTCGATCCAAACACATATTTAAGAAATATAATTTCATCTGTGAAATTGTTCGCAAAGGACATATAAATATATGCAAAGCATAATATGTTGCAGACCCACTGACTAAAACTTTGTCGCAGTAGAAGAATGATAGTCACACTAGTTCCATAAGTGTACGATACATGACTGGTTGATTCTTGTGCAAGTGGGAGATTGTTCGAGTTTGTGCCTCAGAGGCAATCCATTTGATGTGTTAATAACGCTATTGATGTTATGTTTTATTTTGAATAAAAATTATGTTATGTTATACATAAACTGCGTAATATAAAATATTAACATAATAAAAGTCCTTAGAATAAAAATATAGAATTATATAGTTTCAAGTAAGTGACTTGAACATAAGATTATTTAATATAACAAGTATAATAATTCTTAAATGTCCCTAGTAAAGTTTGATTGTACATAGGAAAACAATAAAACATTGAGAATAGTATGTTTGTTGACTGATGATCATATCTCATCAATCATTAATATATGTGATATTAATGTGAATACATAGATACATATTAGAGAATAATGTATTAGATTGACTCAATAAGAGAAACTTCGTGGAGTAATGGTCCTCAGACCTGAAATCATTATATATTTTATTCGAGGATATTTGTGTTTTGATATCATCAAAATTACTTTTACCAAGTAGACAATAAAGATGATTATCGGATACATCACGAAACGACTAAACAATATGAATGATATAGATGAAATTTAACCCCACGATATAAGTAGAGATGTCCATGGGCCTCTTGATTGAGTATGATTATGAAATGCATGGCAGTGCTTAAATATTGATTTGTTTTACATAATCTACTCATCGATTAAGATAAAAGGATTAAATTATAAAGAGGATGATACATTCCATGCCTCGAGTTTAATCTTGGATATATTGGTTTATAGGTTTAAATTACATAGAAAGTTGATCATATAAAAGGTTGTATTGAATCACTAATTTTATTATAACCTGGGAAGTAGCGATGTATTACTAGATGCCATCCACTTTTTATAATTTTAATACAATTTAAATTATTGTCAACGTTATAATAACCTGTAGGGTCACATTATCGAACATTTGAAAAAGGGGGAACCATTCTTAAAAAAATAGAAATATCTATCATTCATAATTCTTATTCATTTTCAAAATGGTAATACCGTGTATTACGCGATTCTTTTCATTGTTCTCATATAACTGGGGTGTCAACCTTTTCTAGGTTCACAAACAACAATTCAAAACAAATACGAAAAAATGGCATCCACCGTTGTTGGCTAGTACCATCATCCTCCACCCTCATTTTCGTATGACGATATCAAGGGCTCATTTGTGAACTCCTCTAGAAGCGCCGCATTCAAGCCCTAGGATTCGATTCTTCCAGATCAAATTCGATTTCATCAATTGGCAAAAGTATAGAAAGGTATATTGCTCGATTTACACTTTTACCGCATAGATCCTGTTTAATTTGGTTTAAATCTCATTTACACAATGTGAATTTAATTTGAATTTCCTTCATTTCTGACATTTCAAGCTTATGCATTCCTCGTCTAGTAAAGGGTTAGGATAGCCGGGAAACTAGTTGATCCTCATAATCCCCTTGATTATACATGTAACGACCCGGAAAATCCGAACCAATTTAAAAATTTTATTTTAAATTATTTGGTGGAAAAATGTGGCAGAAATTAAAAAATTCCATTTTTAAATAATATTAAAGCCAGTGAAAATAGTCAATTTTCAAACGATCTCTGTTTTCGACGAAACCACTTTCATTGGAACCGGAATGTCATATTATTGCTAGGTTTCAATTTTTAGAATTTTTCGATTTAATATGTGAGTGTGGCGAAGGAAAATGTGTTTGGTCGATCACAGTCAAATTTAATCGACTGAAAAATAGCCATTTTTCAAACAGTGTCAGAATTCGACAAAATTAATTTTGTTAGGACCGTATCGTCATAACATAGACAAATATATTTTTTCTGGATTTTTTTGAGTCCGTCTGTGGCCTCGGTGAATTTATTTATGCAGACAAATTATATTAATAAAGGAATTAAATATTAAATTAAATATTACAGGCCATAGACAGCTGTTTGGGCTGACTGGACCTATCCTATTGGGTTCGGAATATGGGCTATTAGCTAGGGTCAACTTTGTTTGGACTGGAATCAGCACGGTTTGAAAGATTTGGATTTATTTGTAAAAATACACAAAAATCAATATAAAAATAGGAGAAAACCCTCAAATCCAAAACACTGTACATCTTCTGCCGCCACCCCCTTTTTATCAATGGCCTAAAACCTTCGAACTTCCTCCACAAATTCCCATCAATTCACTCAGTAAAATCAATCCTCCCTTTTGACAATTTCGTAGAGCTATCTCTGCTCTTCAATTTGGTACGGATTTGATCGAACCTCGTCGCCCGTAGCCAGCGCATCGATCCCCCAAAGACGCCCCGCGTCGACCGCCACCCAGGGCCACCCACGCCGCCGAGTGGGCCCCACTTCTAGGCGAGGCAGCGCCTCACCCCCTCTTCCCCGTCACGTTGTCCGATCGACCTCCAGGCACCCGAACCGCGAGCAATGTCGTGACCTAGTTTGGAACGAATACTGTAAAGCTTCGGCCGATAATTGATAGGAAGAAGAAGAGGTTAATTCTCTTATTAATTTATTATTTAATTAATTTAAATTATTTTAAAACTTCGATTAACCATATCTAACTCATTTCAATTCGAAATTCGATGATTTCAGCGACGTTGTAATCGTGTGACTGAGATCTACGCATATAGACTGACTGGAGTTGATTCTGAACAGTTTGAATTTTGGCCAAAAATCATTAACGACTGTGAGATTCTGAATTTAAATAATTAAATAATTTATTTTAATTCTATTCGATCAGTTGAATCATTGTATATTATTCTGATCTGTTATGTGGTGATTGTTGTATTGTTGAATTTTGTTCGTTGTGATGTCATGTTATAGTTTGATAGTTTGGATCTGTAATATTCTGATGTAATCATAATAAAGTTCTCATCTTTTTATTTTTATTTTTATTTTTATTTTTATTTTTAATCCTTTTATTTAAGTTGAATTCTTATTTAAAAATAAACAAAATATAATCAAAGTTTTAACCTTTTGTTTGATAAACAAAATATAATCAAAGTTTTAATCTTTTGTCTTGAAAACAAATCAAAGTTTTAATCTTTTGTCTCGAAAACAAATTAAAGTTCTAATCTTTTGTTTTTGAAAATAAAAGAAAGTTGAATATTTTATTTACAATATAAAAGAAAGTTTAATCTTTTATTTACAATACAAAAGAAAGTTGAATCTTTTATTTACAATATAGAAAGTTTAATCTTTTATTTACAATATAAAAGAAAGTTGAATCTTTTATTTACAATATAAAAGGAAGTTGAATCTTTTGTTTACTATATAAAAGAAAAGTTCAAATTCAATATATAGAGTTATATGTTGATTTTAACGGAAACTGATCGAAATGATCGAATCAACCTACGATACATATCCCATTGTGTTCGGAATGGGGGTAATTAGCTATGGACGACAGGCGGTGGGCCTCGTTTAGAGGTCGAAAATAAAAGTTGCTTTTTGGTGGAAAATAAAATAATTAAATAAAAAAAACCCTCTTCCATCCTATACCCTCGGCACCCCCCTTCAGTTCGATTCAGAACAGAAAAAAAAAAGAACTCGCGATCGAAATCGATCGACGCGCCGCCGCTCCCCGATGTGCCGCCGCCGCTTCTTCCTTCTCCCTCCCTCTAGTCGAGCGCCGTGCCCCCTCCATCTACCCCCTCTCGCCGATCCTTCACTCGCGCAGACCCCAAACCCGCCTGAGAACCCAGTGCCACTTCCCCCTCTGCCGCACCACCTCCCTGACCTCTCCGCACCCCTGCCGCAGCCTCCAGCCCCCTCTGATCCCTCTTCTCCCCCATTCGCTATAAGCTTTCATCTTTTCATTTTGTTTTATGTTAATTTATTCTAAATATTTTGTTAAGGTTAATCTGATTTTCGTGAATAAGAATATACTTAGATTTTTAAAATAGAAAAGATTAGATTTTTAAAATAGAAAAGATTAGATTTTAAAATAGAAAAGATTAGATTTTTAAAATAGAAAAGATTAGATTTTTAAAATAGAAAAGATTAGATTTTAAAATAGAAAAGATTAGATTTTTAAAATAGAAAAGATTAGATTTTTAAAATAGAAAAGATTAGATTTTTAAAATAGAAAAGATTAGATTTTTGAAGTTTGAAAAGGCGAAATCTTTATGTATAGAATAACGTGATTAAAATAGAATTTTTATCTATATAGTAGAAATGTAAAAATAGAATTTTTTTATCTATGTAGGAGAGAAGTAAAAATTCGATTTTTTGTCTATATAGGAGCGAAGTAAAAATTCGATTTTTATCTATATAGGAGCGAAGTAAAAATTCGATTTTTATATATTGAATAGCGAAGTAAAAATTCGATTTTTATATATTGAATAGCGAAGAAAAAATTCGATTTTTATATATTAAATAGCGAAGTAAAAATTCGATTTTTATATATTGAATAGAGAAGTAAAAATTCGATTTTTATATATTGAATAACGAAGTAAAAATTCGATTTTTTATATATTGAATAGCGAAGTAAAAATTCGATTTTTATATATTGAATACCGAAGTAAAAATTCGATTTTTATAAATTGAATAGCGAAGTAAAAATTATATTTTTATAAATTGAATAGCGAAGTAAAAATTCGATTTTTATATATTGAATAGCGAAGTAAAAATTCGATTTTTATACATGTAGTGGCTACGGGCAACGAAGATGACAAAAAGGCGAGAATGGCGATGATTTCCTACAATAGAAGTGTCATGGAATTGGGATAGCTATCGGTGAGAATTTCTCACCTTTTATTTAATTTTCTAGTTAAAAATATATACTAGGATGCAGACGGTGTTTAGTAGCACCCGACACCCGTCGTCCACAGACCATGGACGGCTTGTATGCTTGTTTGTTTGATTTTGATGTGTAGTTGATTGTGTGATGTGATGTGAAATGAAATAAAATATTTATATAGTTGAAATAAAATATTTATATAGTTAAAAATATTTTATAGTTAAAAATAGAATTTTTAACGTATATATGAAATGAAATAAAAATAAACAAGTCGGACGATTTGTTTATATACACACATTTGACTGATATTGATTGGGACGATAAATTTTACACATCGCCCAACTGCACAAATAAAATCGGTGTTTGATTGTTTGAAACCCCACACGGGTATTGGGATGATATATGACATACACTAGTCCCAATAATTAGCTGTATGTCGATCGATTGATTGACAGACTGTTATAAGCGTTAGATATTTATATTTGATGCTTATACAGTGTAGAATGCACTTTGGATGATGGTAGATTATTAGTCATCGTTGATATATACATGTGTTGTAGAAAATCCATATAATTAACATTATATGGTAATTGTTTGGGCCTCATTCCAGTTTTGAAAAAGAAATATTTGAGTAGAAATATTTGAAAAGAAATTTTGAAAAGAAATATTTTAAATAGAAATATTCGAAATAGAATATTTGAAAATAGGATTATATGAAGCCGTATTGATTAGATTGACGCCATTTTGACGTGAACGATATTTATATCGATTTTATTCATTTTATAATGAATATCGAAAATGATTTCAAAATCTGATATTTTGAAATTCAAATTAAATTGAATATAAATGAATTCAAATTAAATTGAATATAAATGAATTCGAATTGAAATTGAATTGAAAACGAACTGAAATTGAATTAGAACTCAATTTGAATTGAAATCGATTTGAAATGAATTTAAAACGAATTCATATTAGAATATTCAATTTTGATTTGAAATTGAATATGAAGTTGAAAACCATTTTGAAAACGAATTTAAAATGATTTATAAAGCACATTTTAAAAGGAAATCGACGAAGTATATATTATATATATAATATATATGATATAATGGCCTGAATAGAACGCGCCGCGCCACGGCAGTTCGCGAATTTCGACCATTGACTTCGAACGAATATTACGGGAGATCCGACCGTCGGATTCTCCTAAAACCGGAAACGTTGGGTTCGTATCGAAAAGAGCTTTCTAACGAATATTATAAATTTGAAATCTAACGGTTGGATTTGGATTTATGTCCAAATCAAATTTGAAAAAGGTCGCTGTAAGTGCAGTTCGATGGCCATTGGTGGAAATCGACTGTACGGGCCTTGGTAAAATTATTAAAAATAGTAATAATTTGTGTAAAATCATAAGAAATGATTTGTGAAGAATTGGGATGAAAAACTCCATATTTGAAAAGATAAAAATAGATTTTTATCGAAATGAACAAGTTTTGAACTAGAATTATAATTCTATTTATTTTTAAATAGATAAATTGGATTTGAAATGGTTTTGAAAATAACCAGAATTTCCAATAGTTATATTGGAATGGATTTGAATCGAAATTGTCTTCGGAATATTTCAATGTTGGATTTCGTGATGATACAGATATTGTTATGGGAATTTGAAAGATATAGATATATATATATATCGTTATTTCCAATACGATATTTGTTGGTCGTAGAATTTGATATTGAATGTAAGCCGGTATATTTTCTATTCAGATCCTTGTATTTAATATCAAATGTGATTTGGGTTTGTCGTGAATGGTGTCTTCATTAACACTGTTCTTGAACCCAGTTGAGAAAAGATTAAATCTTTTTATTTAGATTTAATGAAGTGTACCAATTAAATAATATTTAATTGGAATTGAATTGATATTGATTTTTGGGTTTATCGTGAACCGTGTTTTAAATGACACTGATTCTTTAACCCAGTCACAGATTAAAACTAAGTGGAGTTTTAATGAATCTTTAATTAGATTGAAAGGGTCGAGAATGGAGTATCACCAGTTTTACTCCAGGCGATAGTTAAATATTTAATTAGATTTGAACGTGAAATGGTAATTGAATTTACCGATAACACTGTGGTGTTAGATATGAAGTATTACCGATTTTACTTCATGGGATGAATAGGTTGGGATTGGGAAATAAAAACAAATGATTACTTCGGTAAGGTTCGTTAATCCCGACTAGTTGAATCGAAATTCAAAAGAAGATTAAAGAAAAAATTTAAAGGATTTATCTTTGATAAAATTAATGGGAACCTTTCCATATGAATGTGAGATTTAGAAACTAACTGTCGGTTAGCTAAGCAGAATGGTTTTGAGACGACCCGAACTTCCCCGTGAAGGAAAGCACGGATAGAATTGAGGACAAGACAAAATAGAACGCATACGGAAGACATTTCATTGTTATTACAACAATTCCATCAGATACAAGAATATACAGAGTATAAACGAATAAATTACATACAATAAATATCAGAGATTACAATAAATTACATAGCAGCGGCAAATAATACAAAATCACAACTAGAAGTGATACACGGATACAGAGCTTTCCGAGTATCGTTCCAGCTGTAAATCAGGACCCTGTGAATATAAATCTGCAAAACCAAAACTACTAGCTGCCCGTGCGGAAAATAGGGGCACCCAGAGTTTAGGTTAAAACAATAAACTCCAGGTCAGTCATGTGACTGGTGTGAGAACTAAAACAGTTATTAATATTGGTTTTAAAGTTAGGTAAATCAAGGGACCACGCCGTATAACACGGAACGGGTTTCCTCCCAAGAATACCAGTGCATAGAACAAACAGCGCAATGCTAAATAAAGAAAAATGAAGCTGTTATAAGACCCAGGTCCCATCACACAATGCAACGCAAGCCGGAGGATAGGGTTTTTACCTTATAACAGCCAAAGAATGCTTGATACGTTTAAAACACATTATTTGATACTATTATAGGTGTATAGTGTCAAAACATTTTCAATCATAAATATCAATCATAGGCGGCATGAATGACCCATACCACTATGTCGCCATACTAGGTTCTACAAATAAAACCGCACTATCACGTATTGGAAATTGGATTTCCGTCATGAGCCGAGGCAAGGGGCAAGCTCCTCTCCGCGTTCGAGACACTCTAGCAAATGCCTCAGGACCCCACTATGATCCTTGGAATCGGCTGGGCCGGTCCTCTCTTGCTTTTGAGGATTGGCAATTCCTGAACACACGTTTCCCGGTCCTTACAGACCAATATCCGAGGCGCCTCATATCCAACAACCACACAGGTGAAAAGTATATAAATGTCAGGGCTGGTAGGTCATTGACACCACCCTAGCTAGAAAGAAACGTCGTGCTCTCCCAGCGGTCCATCTCCCGTTTTTGACTCATACCGAGGTGTGAGGCTCGCGAATTCACGTTATACACAAAGATATGCCACACAGGCCGTGCTTTGATCATCAACCACAAGACTTTGCTTTTCAACAGAAGCCTTGATCAATTGCCACTTACGCATGCCACATTGGCAATTCACTCCATGCGACTGATGTCCATCGATATACAACCTCTGAGCTCGTACGTCTCAGAGAAGGGCGTTAAGCAAGAGAATAAATTCTCCGCCGCCAAACAGATGTATATTTGATAGAGATCAATCAACACAGAATAAAATCCAATGTCGGACACACAATCCATTTACAAGTTCGTTCTGGGTCTGAACGAAACCGGAGGCACTTTCCTCGCATATCCATCGATCTCTAAGTACGTCTGGATGATCACCAACTGTTTCCCTCATCTTGGGTGTACAGCCCAATCAAGATCATCAGTAATCACCCAAACGATGTGAAGACTTCCGGTCTTCAACCACCGTCTTCATCTTCGACATCTCGTCGAATCGGTTTTTCAGAATGGGTATAACCCGGCCTTTCTGAATAACCCACGTATATGATAAACAAATGTTACACAAACACAACGAACGCCTCATTCCAATTCAGAATATTCTTTTATTCACAAAATCACATTCTTGTGGAAATGTTCCCATTAATTTTATCCAAGATAAATTCTTCTAAATTTATCCTATAATCTTCCTTTGGATATCATTTCAAACTAGTCGGGATTAGCGAACCACACCGAAGTAATTATTTGTTTTATTTCCCAATCCCAACCTATATATCCCATGGAGAAAAACTGGTGATACTCCATATCTAACACCACGGTGTTATCGGTAAAATTAATTACCATTTCACGTCCAAATCTAATTAAAGATTTAACTATCGCTTTGGAGCAAAACTGGTGGTACTCCACTCTCGATCACTTTTCAGATTTGATAATTTAAATTATCAATTCACATTTTTAATCTAATTAAAGATTCATTAAAACCCCACTTAGTTTTAATCTTTTCAAAAATCAACATCTTGTCTTTAACTGGGTTAAATAACCAATGTCGTCTAAAACACGATTCACGATAAACCCAAATCACATTTGATATTAAATACAAGGCTCTGAATAGAAAATATATCGGCTTATATTCAATATCAAATTCTGAAACCAACAAATATCGTATCGGAAATAACGATATAAAATATATCTTTCAAATTCCCACAACAATATCTGTATAGTCACGAAATCCAACATCGAAATATCCCGAGGATAATTTCGATTCAACTCCAGTCCAATCCACGTATTGGGAATATTGATTATTTTTAAAATCACTTTCAAATTCAATTTATTTATTTCAACAATAAATTGATTTTAATTCTAGTTCAAACTAGTTCATTTCGATAAAAATCTATTTTTATCATTTCAAATGTGGAGTTTTTCATCCCAGTTCTTTCCAATTCACATATTATGATTTTACACAAATTATCAATATTTTTAATAATTTTATCAAGGCCCGTACAGTCGATTTCCATCAACGGCTATCGAACTGCACTTACAGCGACCTTTTTCGAATTTGATTTGGACATAATTCCAAATCCAACCGTTAGATTTCAAATTTCTAATATTCATTGGAAAGCTCTTTTCGATACGAACCCAACGGTTCCAGTATTTGGAGAATCCGACGGTCGGATCTCCCGCAACGTCCGTTTGAAATAAATGGTCGAAATTCACGAACTGCCGCGGCGCGGCGCGTTCTATCCAGGCCATTATATTATATATATAATATATATAATATATATTTCGTCGATTTCTATTTAAAACGAATTTTATAAATCGTTTTAAATTCGTTTTCAAAACAATTTCAACTCTATCTTCAATTTCAAATCTACTTGATTTCAATTCAATTCAAGTTCATTTCAATTCAATTCAAATTCAAATTCGTTTCAATTCAATTCAATTCGAATTTACCTTCTATTTGATTCAATTCGAATTCGTTTCAAATTGATTTCAATTCAATTTTAGTTCGTTTTAAATTTCAATTTCCCTTTAATTCAATTTGAATTCATTTCTATTTTATTCGAGTTCAAATTCGTTTCCTATTCAATTCGAATTCTAATCTAATTCAATTTGAATTTCATTTCAAAATATTTAATTTTGAAATCACTTTTCAATATTCATTATACAACGAATAAAATCGATATAAATATCGTTCGCGTCAAAATAACGCATCTCTAATCAACACGGCTTTATATTTTCAAAACTTCTTTATTCTATCCAACAAATGAATATTTATCCCATTCAACACATGACTAATCTCACACATGAGTACTGTCAACACATCACTATTTTTGTTATGTAAAATATTTTATAAAACTATGGTATCTATCGTTTGATTTTAATTAGACTCCACCGTAAAGTAGATTCTAATCGTAAATATGATAAAGATGTAATTTTTCATTGTATAAAATATTTCACTCAACACATGAACATCGTCAACACATGACTATTTTTATATTCAACACATGAATTTTCTTTTATAATATTCCTTATTTTCCCGATTGGAATGAGGCCCAATCAATCACCATATAACATTAATTATATGGATTCCATACAACACATGTATATAATAGCATTGAAAAATAATCAACCATCAACCAAAGTGCACCACACTGTATAAGCATCAAATATAGATATCTAACGCTTATAACAGCCTGTCAATCAATCGATCGACATACTTAATCAATCAGGATGAGTGAACTTCAAATTTCATCCCAACACCCGTGTGGGGTTTCAAACAATCAAACACAGATTTTAGTTATGCAGTTGGGCGATGTGTAAAATTTATCGACCCAATCAATGTCAGTCAAATCAGTGTACATAAACAAACCGTCCGGTTTGTAAATGAATATTTTATTTTATTCACTTCCACGTTAAAAATTATATTTTTAACGATAAAATATTCTATTTCAACACATGAATTTCTATTCAGTTCATTTATTCAATAAAATAATATTTGTATTTTTCTAACATATTTTAGAAAATTTCGGCGGCATAACGGCACGATACTAGAAACGGGACGAGGCCTAGCCTTATCCCCGGTCTAGTGAAGGCCCACGCCATTCACACATCAATCAAATCCATTCAATTCACTAAACAATTCAATTCAAACCAAATAATCTAACCAACTACACAACCAAACAATTAAACAAACAAGCCATCCATGGTCTGTGGATGACGGGTGTCGGGTGCTACTAAGCACCGTCTGCATCCTAGTATATATATATAACTAGAAAAAGAGAATTTGAGTGAGAAGTTCTCACCAAAAGCTATCCAATACCACGACTCTTCATTGACAGAAATCTTCCTCGTTGTTGCCTTTTTCATCTTCGTTGCCCGTAGTCACTACATATATAAAAATCACACATTTTTATATTTTGATGTCTTTAAAATAAAAATCACATTTTTATTTATTCACTCTCAATTTAAAAATCATATTTTTATAATCACTTCATATATTTAAAAATCGAATTTTCACTTCGCTATTCAATATATAAAAATAAGCATATTTTCACAACGCTACTATATAGATAAAGATTATATTTTTATCACCTTATTCCTCATATAAAGATTTCGCCCTTTCAAAAATAAAGTTTTCGCCTTTATAAAAATAAAGTTTTCGCCTTTATAAAAATAAGGTTTTCGCCTTTATAAAAATAAGGTTTTCGCCTTTATAAAAATAAGGTTTTCGCCTATATAAAAATAAGGTTTTCGCCTTTATAAAAATAAGGTTTTCGCCTTTATAAAAATAAAGTTTTCTAAAAATCATATTTTCTATTTTCCTACACATATAAAGATGATATTTTTAATATTTTACCTATATAAAAATTATATTTTTAATTCTTCTGTATAGTAAAGATTATATTTTTATTACTTTAAATATATAAAAATCGTATTTTTAATTCTTCTACTAATATAAAAATTATATTTTTAACTTCTACATCATATAGAAATTTCGCCTTTTTCTATATAAAGAAAATAAATAAACAACAACAAAAAAAATACTGATTTTTTTCTTGCTATAATAAAAAAACTGATTTTTCCTTGTGTATAAAAATCGTACTCAATTCATGGACAAAAATCTTACTTAAAAAAAAATCGGAAAACTTACAGTATCAAATTTGGGAGAAGTGGCTTTGTTGCCGTCGTCTGAAGGAGGGGCTGCTCTCGGCGCTCAGGCGGGGGGGGGGGGGTCTACAGGCGGCGGGGGTTCCGGCGCCGGGCCTGGTGATGGCGGCTGAGGCTGTTGAAGAGGGGTTAGGGCTTGGGGAAATCGCGGGTTTGGGGATTCGAAGGGAGGGAGCTCGCCGGTTGAGAAGGAGGAGGGGGCGTCTCGATGGACGGCGTCGACTAGGGCAGGGGGGGCGACGACGTGGGTGCGGTTCTGGGTGTAATCGGGTTTTTTTTTCCTTTTCTGAAATGAGGAGAGAGAAGGGGGAAAGAGGGGGGTAAGGGATATTTTTTTTAATATTTAATTATTTTTAGTTTCAAAAAGCAACTTTTAATTTCGACCTCGAAATCGAACCCACCGCCTGTCGTCCATAGCTAATTACCCCCATTCCGAACACAATGGGATATGTATCGCAAGCTGATTCGATCGTTTGAATCAGTTCCCGTTGAATTTACATTTAAATCACTACATTGGATTTTAAACGTACATTTCAATTTACTGGGGTCACATACTAACTAGAAAAATTCCAGAAAAATATTTTCTAGCTTCGTATTGACGGTACGGTCCTAACAAAACTAGTTTCGTCGAATTCTGAGATCGTTGGAAAAATGGCCAATTTCCAGTCGATTAAAATCAACTGAAACTGGTCAAACGCGTTTCCCTATGCCACGCTCACCTATTGATTCGAAAAATTATGAAATTTGAAACCTAGCAATAATTTGACACTGCGGATCCAACAAAAGTGGTTTCGTCGAAATCCGAGGTCGTTTGCAAAATGTCTATTTTTAAGGGCCTGAATTCCATAGCGACTATTCAGAATTTTCAACTGGACATATCTTTTGATTCCCGCTATGAAATCTCAATTTCCCGGATTCGTTGGAAAGATATTATCAATTAGATCCTAATGTTTTTGGTTTCACTAAAATCCGGATTGTTTTGCACCCGGTACATTCAATTGAAGTTTGAAATCGAATTATCGAACTACCGCGCCATTTTCAATTCCTTTTTATAATTATATATAAATATTTATATTCTAACGACGACGTATATAATATATACGTCGAATTCTATTCAAACTAAATTTCTCGTCGATTTTATTTAAAATAATCTATTTTAAATAATCAAAATTCGCTAAAATTTCCAAAATAAAAATTTCAAACTGGCTCGCATTTTCGGGTTATTACAATTTCCTGGATATTGATCTGATGTTGGTTTCGGCCTTCGGGGTTAATATTTGGGGAATTATTCTCTTGATAAATTTACAGTTAGTGACTGATGAATTGGAATGAGGCGTATGTTGTGTTTGTGTAACACTTATTTAAAATATACGCGAGTTATTCGGGAAGACCGGGTTTATCCCATTCTGAATAACTGATATGACGATAAGTCGAAGATGAAGACGATGGTCGAAGACCAGAGGTCTTCACGTCATTTGGGTAATTACCGATGATCTTGATTGGGCTGTACACCCAAGAAGATGGAAACAGTTGGTGATCGTCCAGACGTACTTGGAGATCGATGGATATGCGGGGTACTAGGTGCCTCCGGTTTCGTTCAGACCCAGAACGGACTTGTAAATGGACTGTGTGTCTGACATTGGATTTTAGTCTGTGTGATTGATTTCTATTAATTATATATCTGTTTGGCGGCGGAGAATTTATTCTCTTTCTTAACGCCCTTCTCTGAGACGTACGAGCTCAGGGGTTATATACTGATGGATATCAAATGCATAGAGTGAATTGCCTGTGTGGCATGCCTAAGTGGAAATTGATCGAGGCTTCTATTGAAAAGCAAAGTCTTGTGGTGATGATCAAAGCACAGCCTGTGTGGCACAGCTTTGTGTAACGTGAATTCGCGAGCCTCACACTCCCGTTGTGAACCAAAAACGGGAGAGGACCTCAGGGAGGGCATGTGTTTCCTTCTAGCTAGGGTGGTGTCAGTGATATACCAGCCCTGACATTTATATACTTTTCACATGTGTGGTTGTTGCTGTTGCGAGGCGCCTCGGTTAGATCGGACGATCCGGGTCCGATGGAGCCATTCGTTGGCTTATTGACGCCCCAAAGGGCGGGGAAACGCAGTGTTCAGGAATTTTAATCCACATCGGTGGACCGGCCCTGACGATCCAAGGGTCACTCGAGATCTGATCCTGAGACACGGGCTAGAGCGTCTCGAATCGGTTGAGGACTATCTTTTGCCTCGGTTCATAGATGGAAATCCAATTTCCAAATATGTGACATTTGTGGTTTTATTTGTAGAGCCTAGTATGGCGACATAGTGGGATGGGGCGCTTATGCCGTCTATGATTGATACTTATGATTCGAAGTTGTTTTATACACTATGCACTTATGATAGTATCAAATGATTTGTTTTTAAACGTATCAAGCATTCTTGGCTATTATAAGGTAAAAACCCTATCCTCCGGCTTGCGTTGCATTGTGTG
Organism: Allium sativum; assembly: GCA_030737875.1. Lineage (NCBI taxonomy): Eukaryota > Viridiplantae > Streptophyta > Magnoliopsida > Asparagales > Amaryllidaceae > Allium > Allium sativum. Next base: position 691,595,884 of record CM060924.1, read on the forward strand.
ATGGGACCTGGGTCTTATAATAGCTTCATTTTTCCTTATTTAGCATTGCGCTATTGTTAGCCCACTTTGTGAACTGGGCAACACAAAGTCAAGATATGAAATATTGAAGAACTTGAAAAACTCTGAAGCGGGTCGGATCGGAGCAGGATAGCGGTTCGGATAGGGTAAATTCTGCTGTTCGGATCGGTGAACTAATACTCCTGGAGTTAAAGAAGCACAGCTATTCGGCTCGGAGGGGAATCTAATTCCAGTCGGATCGGAAAGCCACCCAATTGCTACAGAGATAGGTCGGAGCGGAGCGGAGCAGAATAAAGAGAAGAGATAATTGTTTCCAAGTCAATCCGGGTCGGATCGGATATCCCGACCCGAACCCCTTGTACATGTCCTTCCGACCCGAACCCATTTTCTATATCATTCCCCTGCATAAGCGCCTGGATATCCGGATCGGCTATGACCAGTTCCTGCCTACAACGTCCATTACTCTGATGTGTTGTCAACATAGAAATGCATCCGAACCCGAGGCTGATGGGATGGATGACACGTGGCTCCGATCCGGATCGTGTTCTGAGCTAATTCACTGTAGTAACCCGGATTTTTGAGCGACTTTGGTTATGGACGTAAGCTCGACGTCGATAACCAAAACATCGAAAAATCCCGGTAATTAATGAAAGAAATTAGAAGGTGAGAATAGATAAGATAGAACTTATAGAATAGAAGAAGAAGAAGAACATCATCATCAGAGTAAACACGAATCTCATAGCGGAACGAATAAAATATAACATAACATATCTTTGAAATAACATCAGTATATGTATACAATAACACTTATCAGAGTACAACACTTACAACAACAACGGAAATAATAATAGCTATAGAATCCTGAAGCCTCCTGCTCCAAGCTCTCCAAGTGTATCTGTAAAATCCCGACTACTTGACTGCCCGTACAAATTTAGGCACCCAAGAGTTTAGGGAAAACAACAAAATAAACTCCGGGTCAGTCATGGGACTGGTATGAGTAAAACAATTTAATACTTGATTTAATAAAGGATATCTCACAAGACCAAGCCGCATAACGGAACGGGTTTTTCCCCTTATGAGAATCCAAATAACTTTTCAAAGCAATATCCTTCTGATATTATAATAATGTCTAAGTACAAATAAATATCAATCTAGCAGAAACGCTTGCATCTCACGTTACTACATATATAGTATACAATCAAAATCGCAAGCACGTATTGGATGATTGGATTTCCAACTATGACAAGGTATGGAACCACCTTCCGATCAGTGTACTCTAGGAACGATACACTGGAGTTCAACAAGAACATCTTACAACTCAGCCACACATGACCGACCACTCATTTCGCTTGAGTGTATCGAATGTACATCACCAACGGTTGGGATCAGCAACCGTTCCCGTATATATATGGGACAGCATTGATAGATTTAAGAAACAAATAAATATTCTCTAGATAGGTGATTATACACCCTACTTCGGTGCGACCGACTTAGCCATGCTGCCTGCCCGATTTCTGTCATTTACCGGATGTGAGGCTAGAAGCTACGCTTTATCATCACAGTAGATTCACTTCGAATGCCACATTGTCAGATCCATCGAAAATCACGAATTGACGTCTACAACAATACATTACGTGTCAGCTAAAAGAAGTTTCCTTCTCCGCTTCCACTCTTGGTACGGTTGAAGAAATCAATGTACGTGACCTTTCTGGAAATACTATGTCAGACATCCATCTTTATTTACTTAAAATGTCACATCGTCATACCCGCCAAATCACAAATTGACTTATCCAAAAATAACACGGGTATACAGCTAAGAGAAACGAATTCCTCCGCCACCAAACGTGAATACGTTTGAACATATCAACTTACACGATCCATTGGATATACTCTGTCAGACCTTCGTCCATACAAGTTGTCCTGGGACTGGACAAACCGAAGGTACTATTCTGTAAACAGGATAGCCCTTGTATTTTTCTCCGTCTTCAATTATCTTTGGCATATATGATTCGCGACGCTTATGCCAATACAGAGTGGTTCTATGGATAATAATCCAACTGGTCTCTCCATATTAACAACGTTAAATGGTCAAAACTTCGATAGTCTGTGAGTTAACTATCAAAGAAAAACAAGTGTGCAAACAACGATATTATTTCCAGATGGAAATTATATCGAACAAACATCATTTAACATTAATCTCTTTAATTCATTTATTTACTTATCTCCTGTTTCCCTATATTCTAAATTCTTATTTTCTTCTGATTCTCGTTTGGAAAACATTTCCAAAACTCCTTTACGATCAAACCTTACCATTTCTTAGTTAAGAAGGAAGTCACTCAAGTTGGGGTATAATTTCCTCTCAGACCTTAACCGAACAATGTTATAACTTCGAAATGGTCAAAGTTTATCTTTTAATCTTTAACAACTTCTTTACACCTTTCTAGGATCCAATTTTACTAATCCACTTTTATATTTAAAACGTTGGTTATAACGATAACGTTATAATCCCTACTTTCGAATTATCTAACTTTAATTATAACTTCTATTCTTATTAGTGAATAATTAACCTAACACTTATTTATTTATAAATAAATAAATCTCTATTTAAACACTGGAAAGTATAAGTACTTTCCCGAATTCGATATAATCGAATTTGCCGATTAACTCTCTTCGAGAAATCTCTATTTGATTAACTCTTCTTCGAATAACCTATATTCGATTAACTCCTTCTCGAATACGATATTCGATAATCTCTCTTCGAATAACTAATATTCAATAACTCTTCCTTTTCAAATATCTCATATTTGAAAATCTCACTTCGATTAAACTATAATCGATAACTCCCTTCGATGAAACTAACATCGATAACTCCTTTCGATGAAACTAACATCGATAACTCCTTTCGATGAAACTAACATCGATAACTCCTTTCGATGAAACTAACATCGATAACTCCTTTCGATGAAACTAACATCGATACCTCCTTTCGATGAAACTAACATCGATAACTTCTTTCGATGAAACTAACATCGATAACTCCTTTCGATGAAACTAACATCGATAACTTTAACTCGACTAACTTAACTTGACTCGACTAACTCGACTTACTTGGTTCGACCAATTCGATTCGATTAACTAGGCTCGACTAACTCTATTGGTTTAACTCTAATCGATTAGTTCTATGGTTTAACCCTAATCGATTAATTCTATTCGACTAACCCTATTCGGCTAACTCGACTAACTTGGTTCGACCGACCAGGTTTGACTAACCTGACCCATTTGGTTTGACTGACCATGTTTGGCTAACCTGACCCATTTGGTTTGACTGACCATGTTTGGCTAACCTGACCCATTTGGTTTGACTGACCATGTTTGGCTAACCTGACCTATTTGGTTTGACTGACCATGTTTGGCTAAACTGACCCATTTGGTTTGACCACTGGGCTTGACTACTTGGTTCGACCACTTGGTTTGACCATTTGGTTCGAATACCATATTCGACTAACTCCTCTCGATTCATTAAAACCGATTAACTCATCTCGATTGACTAAATCAATTAACTCCTATCGATTAACTAAATCGATAAACTCCTTTCGATTAACTAAGTTTGATTTACTCGACTCGACTGGCCAGGTTCGACTAACTTGACCAGCTTGACTCGATTTGTCCGACTCGACCAGCTCGACTCGGTTGGTTTGGCTAGCTTGACTAGTTTGGTTCGACTAGCTTGGTTTGACCACTTAACTAACTTGATTCAAATATTTATATCCGACTAACTAACTTTTCTTTTATTTCTATTTATTTTAACTTCTATTTATTTCCTAAATAGATTTCCTTTTGTATAATCTATTTATTTTCCTAAATAGATTTTCCTTTATAACTCTAATTATTTAATCCCTAATTAAATATCCTTTTTTCTATTTATTTAATCTAAATAAATATTCCTTTATTTTATTTATTTATTTCTAAATAAATATCCTTTTATAAAATCCTTCGATTTTATAAATAGATTCATTTTCAATATAAATATTGAAAATCCCCTTTTCTATATTTTCAGTGTTTTCTATTGTTTTTAAACAACCAACTGTCAATGATCAATATCATCCAAATATATACAATCAACAACAGATTATATATCACAGTATATATCACGATATACAAGTAACAGTAAAATAAATGTTGAGGAATCCAGTCGGATTCCTCCAACCTGTTTCCCTGCATCCACCGATGTTAAACAACGTATATAACATCACTTGCATTTCTAATGAAATACACTGATAACAAAATCACCGTTTAATAACGATATATATATATATATATATATATATCCATACTGTTTTCAATCAATTATTTAACAGTCCAATCTACAGTCCAATTTAACAATACAACTTAACAGTCCAAATTAACAGTACATAACTAGCAGTCAAATACAGAAATAAAATACAATTTATATTAAAATATAAATTGAGGAGAGTTAGTGAGTTTTTTACTCACATTGACGCGTTAACCGTTAAATAATCGGTTTGCGTTATTTGACTCAGTCGGACAATTTATTTCGCCATAAATTGTAATGAGCTCAAATTCACTTCCAGTCAGTTCCATGTTGTAGCTGACGTCCGTACGATCCCAACGAATCTTGGTTTGTTGCATTCTGATGAAGTATGACGAAGTTACGCTATTACGAAGTTAACAAAGATTTAAATCAAATTTAAACTAAGCCTTTACTTTAAACAGGCCTCACCATTTTCCTAAAGCCCACTTCCATTTATAACCGGCCCACTTCGTTTTCCTTTTCTTCCTCCCCAATCCTAAAATGCGAACACCAGGAAATACCCCTCCCATTTTCGCTCGTTCCTCTTCTACACAAAACTCCAAACTGAAATTACCATCTTACTCTTGACCAAAAATCTCTTCACCATCATTCCCTAACCTCCAGGCTCGACACCCCCCTCAACAACGAACCATCTTACTTCCATGCAGCACTACTACAAGTGCGCAACCAGTTTGTACCAGAATTTCCCAAATCAATTTCAACTCCTCTTGCTGGAAATGATCACCCATTCTTCACGTACCACAAACCCAATCAAAACAAATGCCAAAACAATATTCATCGTTCATAAATACATAGTATCGAACGTCTTCCATCTGGGTTTGAAAACACAGACTGCTCAGTCCTTCGAAACACTGCTGGCCTTGACTTACATCGTCGGATCTCCATCGGGACTGACCCCGTCCTCCGCCACTCTACGAGCTCGAGAATCCCCTGTGTCTGACCTTGCTTCGACACCCACAACCACAGCAAATCCTCCCCAAAGCCCACTGTTCTTGACGTTGATTCGGACCACCTACAGACACCGGACCTCTGGCGGCTTCACCTGAACCCGACGCTCCACTCAGCGAACAAGATTTCGTTCTGACAACGTCTCTAACCATTATTTGTAAACAGAAAATTCGAGGAGAACGAAAGAAGGGTTTGGTTGTTTATTTCAGTGGATGGCGGCGCGAAAATCTCACTGACCAAATGACCTAGGGTTAAGTTCCTAAGGGTATTATATAGGATATTTTCTTGGATTTGTTGCGGATATGTGAAGGCCACGTTTCTTCTTTTGATTGTGGCTGAGGAGAATTGATGATGCGTGGCTTCATTTGATCCAGAGAATGAGGTATAGGGTTAGAATATTTATTTTACATTTGAGAGTACCCCATTATGTGAAACTCTGCTTGTCCACGGACTGATATGAAAATATCATTAAATCGAGAAATGTGCCGTGATCGTAAAAATATAATAATATCGGTAGATTGACTCATATTTTGAAATCCCAAAATGTTGATTTCAGGGTGTGAAATACTCCAAATAAAAAGTTGCTTATTTAATTAATTAAAAATTACAGTAAAATTCTAAAAATTAAATTATCACAATTTCCCAAAAGAACCTTATCTAAATTCAAGCCCGATCTCTAGTTATAACGAATAAACCATTACGGTCGATAAACGATTTTATAGCGACTATTTTAAAATTTGATTTGGACATATCTCAAAATCTACACGACGAAATCCCGATTTTTCTCTTCCACTAGAAAGACATACTCCACCAGCTCCACACGTTTCTTGTTTCACAGAAATCTGGCTTAAAACGAATCCTGTACATTCAGTTGAAGTTCACATCGCCAATTTACGAACTACAGCGCCATTTCAAGCTCTATTTTAATTATATTATAACTATACGTTCAAACTGTCGTCGATTCAATATATTCGTTATTATATTTCGAATCGAAACTCAACCACATCTCGTATACTATTCAATTCACACTCTATTGTGAATTCTACTATTTCTGACTATTTCGATATTTACAATTTTTTTTATTCATTATAAATCTTAATTAAATATTCAATATTATTTAATTCACGTTCTCGATATCGATAAATCGATATTTAATAATTAAATAAATAAATTGTTCAATAGCTAAAATGTGGGTCACTACATTCACACCTATAAATACCCCGTCTGAAGACAAAGAAAAGTATCTTTTTTCTGGCACTTGGAGAGTTCAACCACCTTCATATCTCGAATTCCAGCAATCCCAAAAAATCCAAATCTTCTTTCATTATTTGTTTTCTATAATTGAGTGATTATAAGTGAGTTGTGAGAGGAATCAAGTGAATATTTCATTGTACTTGCAACTAAATCAGTAAATATAGTGAGAGACAAGTGGACGTAGGCATTTCTTCGCCGAACCACTATAAATCCTGTGTGTTCATTTTTATTTTTATCTTATTTCATTTGCTTTTAATCAATTTGGGTGTTAGAACCACTTTTAGGTCTAACATTTTGGTGCTTTCACTGAGAATTCATCTGAATTCTTTGTTTTCCGGGATTATCATTCTACTTTTTGGACCGTTGAGTTCAAAGAAGTTAATCCTTAAGTTTCTACGCTCTTAGATATTTGTTGAAGTGATTGTCAAAGAATCATGGCCAAAGGAAAAGGCAAAGAAGTTCAATCTGGTCGAGGAAATGGAGCTGGCGAAGATCAGCAAAATGCGGTTGTAACAAGGTCTCGTGGGCAGAGTTCAGCAGCAGGAAGAACCAATGCAGGAAATCCGAGCCGTCTACAGGGGGAAAGCTCCGATCCGATCCGGGTAGGAGATTCTGAAGCAGTGCATTCCCCCAATCTGAACCGACCCGAGCAGCTTGCCACGTACCGACCCGACCAGGCTCCCCAGCTCCGAACCGACCCGACCTCCTATCTCCGATCCGATCCGACGCTTGGTGAAGTTGGAACCTCTACTCGAGTCCCTACGAATGCTCCGATTCCAGCCGCCAGGGTCAGTGATCAGGTCAACCCATATGCGCCCATTACTCAAGGATATTTCTCGCGCCTACTTGATATGCTTGAAAGTACAAGGGAGGCTATGAAAGTCCACGAGCGCACTAATCTCATGATGCAGGAGAATATGAGGCTCATGAGTAGGGAGATTAGCGAACTCCGTCGACAGAGAACTCCATCACCGGTTCGTCACACACTAGTGGATCAGTCTTCATCTTCCGAGGAAGAGCGGCCCCGTGAACGAAGGCCGCTCGAACGACCTCAGAATGTGGAGCAGCTGACATTTGGATCTTTGGGATCTCGTGAGGATATTGCACGAGCGCTAGGAAACAATGTCCCCACTCGGGGGCAAAGACTCCAGTCCCCTCCTCCTGAGATCGATCGGGAGCGCAGGGAACGGAATAGAGCAGAAGCAGCTCGAAGAAGAAGGGCATCTCCTGAAAAAGAGCCCAGAAGGAACTCAAATACTAGGGCCAGGGAACCTGAGCGGCCCCTAACTAATGCAGATGTACAGGCAATGGTTCGCCAGATCATGTCCGAGAGCCGAAACTATACAAATGAAGATTATGGCATTGAGCAAAGCCATACTCCTTTCACCGACGATATCCTCGACTTCCAATTTCCCCAGCGCTTTAACTTGCCACAGATGGATAAGTACAACGGAAGGACTGATCCGGGACAGCAATTGATGCGATACTCGTGGCTCATGAATGCTGCTGCTGCTGCCCCTGATGAAGTGAAGTGCAAAGCATTCCCAATCTACTTAGAAGATGTGGCGCTGTTCTGGTTTACCCGACTTCCTCCTCGTTCGATTTCGAATTACAGGGAACTGAGCGAGCGTTTTATGAACCAGTTCCGACTCCATGCCCGAAAGTCCAAAAGTGTTATTGAATTATCGAGAATCAAGCAGGCACCAGGAGAGTCTTTGAGGGCATATCTTGACCGTTTTAACCAAGCTGTGACTGAGGTTAGTGACCCACATGAGCCCCCTATTCTGATGGCATTAAAGGAAGGAGTCGATCCTGAATCTGAGTTCGGAGATTACCTTTCTGGGAAGACACCCTCCACAAGAGAGATATTCTATGAAAAAGCCGATATTTATTTAAGGCGAGAGGAGGCCAGGGCAAACCGAAAGAGAAAGTCTGAGACAGCTTCAAAAGAAAATGTGCAGAGTAATATCGTCGTGAAGCAGTCTGGGGAAAGTTCTGGCAAGGTTGAAGTAAATGTGGGAAACAAGGGTGGAAACAACAATGCTGGAAGCGGGGGTAACAACAACAATAACCGTAATCCGAACGGTAACAGAAGAAACAGAAATAGGGGAAGTGATCCTAACAAAAGACTCCGATTCCAGACCTACGAGAATTATACACCATTGAACGACACCTTGGAAAATATTTACCTGGATACGTACAATGTGTTGCAGTACAAAAGACCGCCACCTCGTGATTCGACCGAGAAAGAAATGGCGACAGGGAAATTTTGTTTGTTTCATGGAACTCATGGGCATTCAACCAATGAATGTCGGCATTTGAGGGATGTGATTGAGAAGCTGCTGCGTGAAGGGAAGTTGGATGAATACAAGGTTGCCCCGAGGGACAGGGGCAAGGAGAGCAGGCTCCAAAACAGATTCTACCTGCTCCCAAGCCTACAGCGCAGCAGAAAGGTAAAGGAATTGTTATCAACTCCATAGTGGGCGGACCTCACCCGGCAATCCGAAGTTTCAGATCAATGGATCAATATGTAAATGCTGCCAAGCATCTAGATGTGAATGAAGGTGATGATTTGGAAGATATCACCCCCATAAAACAACAAAAGACCATGTTTGACGACGTGGTATTCCGCAGCCGAGATAATACTGGGATCCAATCACCCACTGATGATCCGTTGGTTATAACTACCACTATTGGGCCGGCCTTGGTCCATAAGGTATTAGTAGACAACGGAAGTTCTGTCAATATTTTATTTAAAAAGTCATTCGATCAGATGAAGCTTGAATCTGAAGATTTGAAGCCATGTGAAGGATGGATCAGAGGCTTCAACGGGGCGTCAACAGCTCCCATGGGATACATAGAATTGCCCGTGACCTTGGGGCAAGGAGAACGCAGAAGAGTGCGGATGCTTCAGTTCGTAGTATTGGACGTAGATTCGCCTTATAATGCATTTTTGGGGAGGCCTGCCCTTGCTGAATTCAGAGTTTGTATCGCCCCTTGGTGTTTATTACATAAGTTCCCAACCGAAGCCGGAACTGGAGTAATGAGAGGGGATCAAGTTTCCGGACGGGCCTGCTATGTGGCCGAATTAAAGATGTTGATGAAAGGACTTAACGTCGAGAGTAAAGATGCCTCGTCTCCCTCAAAGGGGGGCTCGGCATAGCAATTAGAGAGATTGACCCAGAAGGAGTTGCCCAAAGGAACGCCTGAAGACCTAGATCCCAGAAAAGACGAGGAACCAGAAGCTAGGAATGCAACTCCTAATGAAGCGACAGTGGAAATTCCCATTGATGAAGCTGATCCGACAAAAGTTTTGAATATTGGTTCTCAATTGGATCCACGTCGAGCCAAGTAACTAACGGACTTCTTGAAGGCAAACTTGGACGTGTTTGCCTGGACCCACGCTGACATGTGTGTGATATCGCCATCCATTATAAGTCACAAATTGAATGTAAACCCGAAACATCCGCCAGTGAAGCAAAAGAGACGCATGCTGGGCCCAGAGAGGTCGGCTGCTCTCAAAGAGGAAGTGGAGAAGTTGAAGCAGAATGGATTTATTCGAGATTCGACATATCCCGACTGGATATCGAATCCCGTCTTGGTAAAGAAGTCGAATGGAAAGTGGCGGACTTGTATTGATTTTTCAGATTTAAACAAAGCCTGCCCTAAAGATAGTTTCCCACTTCCCAGAATTGACCAGCTTGTAGATTCGACAGCAGGTCATGAACTTCTCTCTTTCATGGATGCATACTCTGGGTACAACCAAATTCCTATGCATGTGCCAGACCAAGAACATACGAGCTTCATTACAAATTTGGGATTGTATTGTTATGTTGTAATGCCATTTGGATTGAAAAACGCTGGAGCCACTTATCAGCGCTTGGTGAACAGAATGTTTTATAATCAAATAGGAAAGACTATGGAAGTTTATGTGGATGATATGCTTGTCAAATCGAAACAGTCCTCCAGCCATACGCAAGACTTGGCGGAAATGTTTGCTATCCTGCGAAAATATCGGATGAAATTGAATCCTCTGAAATGCTCATTTGGAGTGGCATCGGGAAAGTTCCTAGGCTTCATTGTGAGCTCCCGAGGAATTGAAATCAACCCTAGCCAGATAGCAACGATTAGAAATATTGAAGAGCCGAGGAGAATTAAAGACGTCCAAAGTCTTGCAGGGAAAGTAGCGGCGCTGAGTAGATTAATCTCCAAAGCCACAGACAAATGCGTTCCGTTTTTTGATTTGATTAAAAGAGGAAAGAAGAACTTCGAGTGGACTCCGGACTGTGTTGAGGCCTTTCGAAATTTATTGGAACTGCTAGAGAAACCGCCGATTTTGTCAAAGCCAGTAGATCACGAAGAATTGTTTGTTTACTTGGCAGTCTCAGCTCACGCCGTTAGCACAGCCCTGGTTCGAGAAGAAGACAAAGTACAAAGGCCAGTGTATTATGTAAGCAAGAAATTAGCAGCAGCAGAGCGCAATTACCCAAAGATTGAGAAGCTCGCTTACAGCCTCCTAATTGCATCCCGAAAACTTCGTCACTATTTCCAAGCTCATCCAATAACCATATACACCGACCAGCCTTTGAGGCAGGTGTTGCAGAGACCCAAAGCATCGGGAAGGTTGATCAAATGGAATATAGAATTAAGTCAGTTTGATTTGAATTTTCAACCACGAAAGTCGATCAGGGGGCAAGCTCTGGCAGACTTTATTGCGGAATTCACCATCCCAGAGGAGGAAGTAATCGATGACAAAGTGGTTAGATCCGAGGATGAGTTAAATATAGATCCGTGGAAACTATACACAGATGGAGGCAAGAACGATCGAGGGTCCGGAGCTGGAATCGTCTTAGTCACCCCCGAAGGACGGTCGTTATATTATGCTCTACGATTAGAATTTTCGGCGACTAACAATGACTCTGAATATGAAGCCCTGATTGCCGGGCTGAACCTTGCTAAAGACCTCGGAGTAAAAATGTTAGACATATTCTGTGACTCTAAAATCGTTGTTTTCCAAGTGCGAGAGGAATTTGTGGCTCGGGGACCTCGACTCATCGCCTACCTCAGGAAAGTGAGAGAGCTATTGAGTAGCTTGGAGCGGTACAACATAACACATATCCCAAGAGCTGAAAACCAAAAGGCGGATAGGCTGGCAAAGCTGGCTAGTTCCGACAATCCAGAAGAGACTGAAATAATTCCAATTGAAACGTTGGAATCGCCATGCTTTGAGTCAATGGAAGTTGAGTTCGCTTTTGAAGCGGAACCGGAGAAGGAGTCGTGGATGACCCCGATTAAGAACTTCCTTAAGGATGGAACACTCCCGTCAAAGAAGAGTGAAAGAAGGGCTATAGTTCGCAAGGCTACCAGATATGTCATACAAGATGATACTCTTTATAGGCAAGGATTTTCTATGCCCCTGTTACGATGTATAGCACACGACGACATCAAGCGTGTACTAAGAGAAGTACACGAAGCCGAGTGTGGAGATCATACAGGAGGTCAGACTTTAGCAAAAAAGATATTGCGATACGGATACTTCTGGCCCACAATTAACAAAGATGCAGCTGATTATTCACGACGCTGCGATAAGTGCCAAAGATTCGCCAAAATCCCCAGAGCACCGTCGACCCAACTTAAATCAATGGTGAGTCCTTGGCCATTTGCCACATGGGGAATTGATATCATTGGAGTTCTACCGATTGCTAAAGGAGGAGCGAAATATGCAATAGTGGCCGTGGACTATTTTACGAAGTGGGTGGAAGCTGAGCCCTTGACCAAGATCACGGCAAGAAAGGTGATAAGTTTCATGGTCAGAAATATTATATGCCGATTCGGGATCCCAAGGACGATTATAACTGACAACGGAACCCAATTTGATAGTACTGAATTCAGAAATTTCTGCCAGAAGTATAAGATTGACAAGCGATATACTGCAGTTGCCTATCCGCAGTCGAACGGGCAAGTAGAAGCAATAAACAAAGCAATAAAATCCATCCTCAAGAAACGGTTAGAGCGTGCAAAGGAAAAAGGGGTTGACGAATTGCCCCTAGCTTTGTGGGCATATCGAACAACATTTAAGACGGCCACCGGTCATACCCCTTTCTCTCTCTCCTTTGGCTCAGAAGCAGTAATTCCAGTTGAACTGGAAGTTCCTTCCCACAGGGTGACATATTATGACCCGATGACGAATCGGGCGCTCTTACTTGAGTCTCTTGATGAAGTCGAAGAAAAAAGGGATGAAGCAGATTTGCGTGCGGCAAGACATCGACGTCAGATGGCACGCTATTACGACAAAAAAGTTCGCCTCGGGGCTTTTGAACCAGGAGATTTGGTGCTAAAGAGAGTCTTTCCATCCCTTCCTCACCTCGGTCCAAAATGGGAAGGACCCTTTGTCATCCAACGGAAACTTGAAAAAGGAACCTTCAAGTTAACGACCGTAGTTGGCGAAGAAGTCCCTAGAGCATGGAATGCCCAACACTTAATGCGATATTTGGATTAGAAATGCTGTACTTTTTGTTATTTTTCTTATGGACTCTGTAATAAGGCACGACTTGCCTTGGGAAAATCTGACGATATGAATGAAGGACTATAAAGTGGATGTAGGCTACGACTTAGCCGAACCACTATAAAAATATTGTGTGTTATTTACTTTTATGCATTACATATATACATTCATTAATTATTCTGTTGTGATTATGGAATACAGGATGATTCAAAACCTGAAAAGGTTAAAGACAGTTTAAACATAAGAAAAAGCACAGCGACTACTTGTGCGACAAGACATAAAAGAATGAGAAAACGACATTCTTAACTCTAACTCTCCAGAGAGAGAGAGAGTATAAAAGCGTCTCCGACTGAGCGCTGAAAAAGAAATTCTTCCCCTAACTCTAACTCACCAGAGAGAGAGAGAGAGTATAAAAGCGTCTCCGACTGAGCGCTGAGAAAGAAATTCTTCCCCGCTGAGAGACCGGGGAATGAGTAGATTGCTGAGCTCGAACTCTAACTCTCCAGAGAGAGAGAGAGTATAAAAGAAATGCCAGAAAAAAAGACAGGCACTGACAACACAGGAAATGCTATCCCGTCAGAAAATCGGGAGCATTCAGATTGTTTGATTAAGCATTAAATAATTTGTGAGAATTGACTGGGGGCATATATGTTTACGCATATTTCCTCCCTCCGTAACTTCATTTCATAACTATAGTAAGACATGCATTTTTACATAAGTGCAGAACTACTGACAAACAGACATTGCAGAAAATGAATTATTTTTTATTTATTTACGAATGAATGAATTTGTATAGGAGAGTAGCTAAAAAGGAAGGTGCAAGAGCCGCTCTTGTAGCAGCAATTGTTGGTTCACCAAATGCTAAAACGACACAAGGCAATCCACTATTTAGATTTCGAGTGAGCCTTGGACTTCTTGGCGGCTTTCTCCGCATCCTTTGCTTCTTTCTCAGCCTCTGTCAAGATTCGTTTTGACTTCTTTTTTCCTGAAGATACGGTGCTGGAGCCAGTAGACTTCTTCCCGGAGGGCGGAGCGCTGGAATCAAGAGAAGATTTTTTAGCGAGTTCCTCTGTAATAGATCTAGTTGATAGCTTAACAACTAACTTTGATCCCGCATCCACAACTGCGAGGGGCTTGAGGGCTTCAGGGTCTAGTTCTTCGGCTTTTAATTGCAAGCGTTTGTCTTGATCAGCTTTCATTGCAGCCAAAGTAACGTTATCAACACTTTTTGACTCCCCGACTATTGCAACTTCTGGTTCTTCTTCCTGACCCCCGTCACCGCCGTCATCCCTTAAAGCTGCTATCATTTCTTCATCCTGGGGAGTTGCGGCCGTAGTCGGCTCACTTCCTTCTCCCAAGTCTATAGAAGCAGCCTTGTCCTCCCCTCTTTTGGCCTTTTCTGCGGGCTTTGTCCCGGCGGTGGCTCCCTGAGTCACATCTGTCTTTTCGGATGGCTCAACACCTACAGAATGAGAAGCAACAGTTATCAACTCAGGCGAAAACAATGGGTTTTTCATCGATTGCTCAATCACGTGGCGAAAGGTAGAAATAGCCTTGACAAATTGAGGAGAAAAGGTAGGGATACCTTCCGAAGACTTCTCGGCAGGGGTGACTACTACCTCTGATGTTGTTTCAGGAATAGGGGATAGCAGAGTTGTTCGGGGAATTCCCGGATTTTTAGGATCATACCCCTCTACTTCAGAAGTCGCAGGGGCAGAAGAAGAGGAACCAGCTTCGAGAACAGTTTTCTGCTTAGACTTCCGTCTCTCTTCTTCCATGGCCTCAGCAATGAGGCGACGCCCTTCAGCTAGGCGCTCCGGCTCATCGTCCCTCAAGTATTTCTCCATTAGCTTATCTTCATCAATGGAATCGACCTTAAGTTCCTCTTTTTCCCACTCGATGATCTGATTCCATACTTGAACTAGAGTGGATGGATAGTCCTCGATCCAAGAAATGTTTCGGCGACAGATAATATGTGCGAAGAATTCAATCATTAGTTCGCCGAAACCCTGAATATCAGCCTCCGCCTCTGACAATTGTTTGCGGGCTTCCTCCGCAGATTTGATAGCACACTCTACATTGCCCTCAGCCAGGGCAGCTCTGTTCTCTGCCTCCAACAGCCTTGAAGCCAAGTCAGCATTCTTCTTTTCTAGTTCAGCACTCCTCTTCGCTAACTCGGCATTTTTCCGCTCGAGGTCAGCATAAGCAAGGCGTGTCTTAGCAACTTCTGACTTAGCCTCATCAGCTTGCTTTTTTAACTCAGAGCGCTCTTGAGTGTGAGATTCAAGCAAGTCGTGATAACGTTTTTGCATGTCCTCAAATTGTTGCTTGAAGTTAGAAGCGTCCCTTTGAGCGACAGCTTGCTGAGCTTGAGTGTCTTCCAAATCTTTTCCTAGAGTTTTTAAGGCCTTGGCATCCTCCTCCGCGGTCTTTTGCATTGAATCAGTATTCGTGGTTAGAGTGCGGATGATTTTAGAAAGATTGCGTGAATATTTAAACATCTCAGTATACTGTTTTTCCACCGCATCTATCTTTGCTTTGGCCTCATCTGCCCATTTAGAAGAAACAGGTTCAAGGGCAGGTAAAAAAGTCAAAGTCTCGAAGTAGTGTTAGGGAAATTGCTCCTCCAAATATGCCCGCTTTACTGCAGTTTCCGCATCTAGTGGGGGAGGAGCGGGGATTGTCAATTCGGTGTCCCTGTGTGAGGAGGATTCGGTAGTTTCTTTGTCTGTCCTAGGTCGTTTGGTAGCAGGGACCTTGTGCTTACTCCGAGACGCGGTTTCTTTCGGAGGAGTTCTCTCTCTACTGCGCTTTTCATGGGAAGAAGTGGAGTCTTTAGATTGTGGTCTGTCCTCTTCCCTGCGGCTTTGATAACCTTTGTATTTCTCTTGTTCCGGCCGAACAGGTGAGCGAGAACGTGAGGGTCGAGAACGATAGGGATCATAAGGCCTTCTCTCCTCCCTACCACGATCATCCCGGCGTTCATACTCGATATCCTGAGATGGATTGGACATGCTGCGGCGAAGCTTCTTGATATCATAGTAGGATCGAGACATCGTACCTGTACGATAAAACAAACGAAATTTAGAATTAATGGATTCACGGAGAAAGAGGTGCAATGAATGCTAATGTCGTTGTATAAAGTGTATCCTAAGTGGTGTGTTTCCCCCCAACCAACCCGAGTCTGAAGCTAGACTAGTACGGGCAGGCTCTTTGGCCTTAGCGGGAGTGGTCTCTTCAGAAGAGGTGAAGACTAAAGGATCCTTCCTGAAATCCTCTGAAGTGTATATAGTTTCAGGTAAGGGGAGATCCCCCAAACCTTGAAATATTTGGTCATCAGTGCTAGGGATATTCCCCTCGGAAGCATTAAGTGGCGACTCTTGGGAGGATGTTGACTTTTCCATAGAAGTAGCCTCCTCGGGGGCAGTATATCCTTCACGATGCTTTTCGGCCAGATTAGCCAATTCGTCATCTTGTGTAGAAGATGGAGAAGGTGAAGTTTGAAGAGGCACTGTAGGAACTCCTGAGCCTTCTCCTGTCTCTGGGACTACCTCCACTGGAGGGATGTATACGTACGGAGCCATCCCATGACCGATGCTACGAAAAACGGATAACAGCCCATGAAAGTGAAGGTATTCGTCTTTAAGGACTTCGTCGATAGTCAAGAATTTCTGATCGCCATTAAGAAGTTGGTGCATCCGGTCAAAGAACACCTGATCTGATATCTGTTTGGGATTGTCGACTGCAAACGAAAAGGAAAACAAGTTAAGGTGATGATTCAAGTGTATAGAGCCCAGATTTAGAAAATCAGTGCTTTACTTGATTTTGTCCACCTCCTGGCGCATCCAGGCTGTCGCTTCACGTAGAACCATTCTAATATAGAATCTCCATCTTTACTGCTGAATGATGCTGAGATTATCTTCCTTTTTGGAACTGACTCAAAGTAGCAGAAAGATGGAGTCTCTCGAGTCCGATGCTTGAAATTATAGAAGAAGTGAACGTCATCGAACGTGAGCTCTATGCCTAAGATATCACGATATGCTATGTACAAAGTGTGCAAGTAAGCATACGAATTGGGATGCAGCTGCATGGGGGCAATCCGCATTTGTCTTAAAAAGTCAACGATGAAGGGAGAGAATGGAGGAATAGCGCCGACCATGCACATCAATCGAGTGACCGCCATATATCCTTCTGGAGGGTTGTGGGGACGGTCAGAGCTTGAAGGCACTAGATTGTCTCTTTTCATTATCCCGTACGTTAAGCAAATTCGGACAAGTCGATCGTTGTCGATTGTTGATTCAACGGAATCTGGAGGTGATTCCAATATAACGGCCGATTCAAATTCATCGGGGGCTCGAGTGTCGCCAATCCCTCCTTCCTCCTCAAAACCCAGAGAAACTTCATTCTCTGAAGACACCTCGTTGCTTTCTCGATTTCCAACCCCGTAGTCTGGACACTCATTGTCCCATTCTGGATATGACGGAGAAGATA
Source organism: Allium sativum (assembly GCA_030737875.1). Taxonomy (NCBI): domain Eukaryota; kingdom Viridiplantae; phylum Streptophyta; class Magnoliopsida; order Asparagales; family Amaryllidaceae; genus Allium; species Allium sativum. Next base: position 691,613,433 of record CM060924.1, read on the forward strand.
TGTCCTCGAGAGTGATTTTGTTAGAGGTTTCCGGGGCTTCTTTCCTCTCAACTAGTCTGGAAGAGCGTCTGGGTCTCATGGTCATAGAACTATTGAAGAAGCAATAGCACGAATTAGAGTAAATTAGCCCGTACCCCCCTGTGCATGTGCGTGAACTAAAATGTGTGCAGTGAATGTGAGAAATGCAAAGTAAAGATGCAACAATGTAAGGCGAAACTTTGAAGAGAAAGTGATGGTCAGAGTAGTTCTTAATGTTCATTTATGTCCGCAGGGCACTATCCTAACTGATCATGAAGTTGGAAGTAATATCTAGCATTGTTTTAAATAGTTGGACAAAATTTTGTGCTTTAGATTGAGTGGTTCTCGGTTCGGTTCGGGCAGGCATCATAGGATCGGACTGAAGAAAAGTTGTGCACTGGATGAAAGGTTATGTTCAACCGGATCGGCTCGGAGACATGTAATAGGAACAGATCGGATGAGTTTGAATACCGACGCCCCCTATTTATCTGTTTTCACCCTCCGATCCGATCCGATAGGCTATCCCTTGTTTTCCATTTTCACTCTTCCGACCCGAACCGGAAAGATAAAACTTTGCTCTCCTCCTCCATCTTCCATGTTTCCTCACCCGAACCGATTTCTCATGTTTTTTCATCTTCTTCTTCTTCCTCAATCACCTCCGAACCCAATCCCATATCAACAGCTCCAATTAGGAGCAAGCGTACGCCTTCTTCAACCTATCAACGCTTCGAGGTGGTAGCAGAGATATCAGCGACGGTGGTAGAGGAGGGGATGGCCGTGTCATTGAGATTGAATCGTAAATATGCTCAAATCATTCATATTAAACCGCAAATTACAACTGAAATCAGTTAAAGAGAAGCTTAATTAAAGTTATGACCTACCGATACAATTGATTTAAGGACGCGAAAAGGGGTTTTGATTTTCTTTTTGGGAAGTTAGGGTTTTCGTTTTTCCTTTGGAGTAATTCCTGGAAGAAAAGCGAAAATAAAAGAAGAAGAAGAAGAAGAAGAAGAAGAAGAAGAAAGAAAGAAAGAAGGAGATGGGGGCAGAGGATATATACAGGAGGGAGGTGGCTACTCGTATTCCCCTCCTATTTTTCTGCTCGGTCCGGAGTACGAGCCCAACAGCCCACACCTTCTGGCCCATTGACGCAATACAAAGCAAAACAGGAAGAAGAGGCACCCAGGTCGCACTCCGAACCGAAGTAGGATTCACGTGTTGACTTGGCATCTGAATCAAATAGAATTCAAATGAAAAATAAAAGAAGAGTATACCTGAGAGAAACACTGTATGTCGAGAAGAACTTCTGGATTTGACTCAAAAACAAAGAACGTTGTTCGCAAATTCTACGACCTATATATAAGCAACAAAAGACATGGTTTTATGAAGCAATGCATCTATACAAACGAACGGAAGTGACTTTCTGACTATTCAGATTCAAGAACCAATATTCGGGCAACATCAAAGCATGCTCCGTCTCCAACAGAAGCATCCTTTGAGGGGGCAAAATGTTAGCCCACTTTGTGAACTGGGCAACACAAAGTCAAGATATGAAATATTGAATAACTTGAAAAACTCTGAAGCGGGTCGGATCGGAGCAGGATAGCGGTTCGGATAGGGTAAATTCTGCTGTTCGGATCGGTGAACTAATACTCCTGGAGTTAAAGAAGCACAACTATTCGGCTCGGAGGGGAATCTACTTCCAATCGGATCGGAAAGCCACCCAATTGCTGCAGAGATAGGTCGGAGCGGAGTGGAGCAGAATAAAGAGAAGAGAGAATTGTTTCCAAGTCAATCCGGGTCGGATCGGATATCTCGACCCGAACCCCTTGTACATGTCCTTCCGACCCGAACCCATTTTCCATATCATTCCCCTGCATAAGCGCCTGGATATCCGGATCGGCTATGACCAGTTCCTGCCTACAACGTCCATTACTCTGATGTGTTGTCAACAAAGAAATGCATCCGAACCCGAGGCTGATGGGATGGATGACACGTGGCTCCGATCCGGATCGGGTTCTGAGCTAATTCACACCTATAAATACCCCGTCTGAAGATAAAGAAAAGGATCTTTTTTCTGGCACTTGGAGAGTTCAACCACCTTCATAACCCGAATTCCAGCAATCCCGAAAAATCCAAATCTTCTTTCATTATTTGTTTTCTATAATTGAGTGATTATAAGTGAGTTGTGAGAGGAATCAAGTGAATATTTCATTGTACTTGCAACTAAATCAGTAAATATAGTGAGAGACAAGTGGACGTAGGCATTTCTTCGCCGAACCACTATAAATCCTGTGTGTTCATTTTTATTTTTATCTTATTTCATTTGCTTTTAATCAATTTGGGTGTTAGAACCACTTTTTGGTCTAACAGCTATTGTTTCATGCACTGGTGTTCTTGGGAGGAAACCCGTTCTGTGTTATACAGTGTGGTCCCTTGATTTACGTAACTCTAAAAACAAAGATAAATAACTGTTTTAGTTCTCACACCAGTCACATGACTGACCTGGAGTTTATTGTTTTGACTTAAACTCTGGGTGCCCTTATTTTGACACGGGCAGCTAGTAGTTTTGGTTTTGCAGATTTATATTCACAGGATCCTGGTTTACAGCTGGAACGATATCCGGAAAGCTTTGTATCCGTATATCTCCTTCTAGTTGTGTATTGTATTATTTTCCGCTGCTATGTAATTTATTGTAATCTCTGATATTTCTGTGTAATATTTATTCATTTATACTCTGTATATTCTTGTAATCTGATGCATTGTTGTAATATACATGAAATGTTCTCCCGTCTGCGCTATAATGTGGCTTGTTCTCGACTCAATCCTCTCTTTCTCTTCTCTTCGGAGACCGGGGAAGTTCAGGTCGTTTCAGACGTAAAATCTTGTTTTCATACTCTGTAGGGTTTAGATTTTTAAAATTCTTCTAAATAACATGTGTTTTGTTTGCTCAATTCTTGCCAAAAGGATGGATAGGCTTTGATGACACCAATTTATGTTGGTCTGACTATTAAGATTTTAAGCACATTAAGATATATGTATCTCTGTAAAATGCCCATTCATATTTGAACAAAAGTTTTAAGTAACATGAAATTTGAAATGTTCAGAAGTGAAGTAGGTATATATATATTTATATACATATTGTATATAACACTCAGTATATATATATATTTATGTGTAGTACATGTGTATGTATATATATATATATATATTTTAAATTTGTAAATGACACTGATATGAGTTGCCACTTCGATTTATCAAATACTTTTGAGCTAATTATTTATATTAAGTCATGGTGACATCTTCCAATAAATACACTCATCAATGCCAGAATCAATAGATGTAGGTAATGCCAAAGCATTAGTGCACTATCTATTTTGGTTATATGTGATAGAGTAAATGTAATACTCAACTATATAATTATGTCTGACTTAACTAGGATGCCATAATAAGATTATGGTCTTAGAGACAAAGAGCATGAAACCTTCAATATTTAAAATGAAAAAAAATGTTCATCATGCAATCCAAGAATTATATATGAGATATAATTGACATAAGATGTCTACCTAAAAGTTTGTGTTTTAAGTATTAGCCGAAGTTAACTCAAGGCATGATTAGATATGGATCTTGGATCACTAAGAGATATATATATACACACATACATATATATATATATATATATAGACGTACTGATATACATATAAATAGAGGGATGTTGATTTGAGTGGGAGCATATATTATACTTTTATATTAACATGCAACGTTCTATATAATTTTAATTGTCAAAATTTATATAAATACATTGCAAGATCATTTATCATTGCTTTATTGTTATTATCTACTGTAGATATTAAATGAAAACAACTCTGATAATTTATTACTATAATTAATCCTTAAGAAGGATAAACTGAATTAAATCAAATTTCTTAACTAACATCGTAATTTTATGATTCTCCCCAAACAAGTTAAAACGTAATTGCTTTACAAATGTTGAAGATCTAAAAGGGAAAATTGAAGTATGACTTCAATCAGATAATGTATAAATGCTATAACTACTGACTTATACATCTCTAGTATTATATACTAGATATGGGTCACATATGTATGTGTTGCAGGAATTCTAAAAGAGTAGAAATCTAGCGTAAGAAAAGTACACTTATGAGTGAAAATGAAGCAAATGTGGCTGCATTATCAATGAGAAACTTCCGCTTGACCTAAACAATGGCTTAATTGAATAACTGAAAGATAGTTATTATACATTTTTGTTTAAAATAAATGTTATCATGTATCTTATTTAGATAAGTTTGAATTTCATTTATAACAAAAGGACAATTATTGTTCATATTATTTAAATGAAATATCTTGTGGAAATACACAACTAATTAACAATATTTTATTATAGCACAAATATTGAGCGGATTATATCTATTTATCCAACGTACCTTGGCATAGTTAGTTAGGCCATGTAAACAAGAAAAGCATATCAAAACTCCATAATGATGGAATTTTGAGGTTATTTGATTTCGAAACATATGAAAAATATAAATCCTTTTTATTAGGCAAAATGAGTAAAGAATCTTTCACTTGACAAAGTGAACGAACTACTATGTATTGAGCCTCGTATATAGTGATGTATATGGACCAATGAGTACATCCGCTAGAGGTAGGTTTTATTACTTCGTTCGTTTAATAATGATGTCAGTAGATATGATTATATGTATATTATGAAACACAAATTAGAATCCTTTGAAATGCTCAAATTCAAAGGATTAAAAATTTACGCTCAAAACCAATTTTGAGCGGATATAAAGTCTATTTGAATAGATTGAGGAGAATAATTAAGCCAATAATTTAATGACTATCTAAAAGAATGTGAAATTGTCTCACAACTCACTCCACATAAAACACCATAATGGAATGGTGTGTCCAAAAGAAGAAGTCGCACCTTATAAGATATGATACGATCAATGACGAGTCATACAGATCATCCAATAAAAATTGGGGTTAAACAATTGCATTAATACTTAATTATAATCCTACTAAAACGATCCTGAAGATGCCATATACGATATAAACTAGGAAATGTCCTAGTGTGTCTTTTATGAAGCTTTGGGATATGAGGCGTTTGTTAAACGTCTTTACTTTGACAAGCTTGGACCAAAATCCAATAAGTATTTTTTGTGGAATATCTGAAAGAAGAAAAAGGATATTAATTCTACAAGCCCTCTGAGAATAAAATGTTTATTGCTCGAATTGGTACCTTTTAAAAGGAGAACTAGTCTCTGAGATATCGACGGGAATAAAGTAGAAGTCGAAACATCTATGGAACCACAAAATATCATTGAACTTTGTGTGGACAAGGAATTTGGTGGGAGTAACACAATAATCCTAATGTTATATATTGAATGTCGTTTAAAACAAGAAACAGATGTTGATTCAACAAAGAGGACATTTGGATTAAGAACTTCATTATTGAACTTAACTCATTGTTGATCCAATGATTTAACATTGTGATAACAATGGAGCTACTGATCAGGACTAGAAACCTTGATCTCATTTTCGATCCAAACACATATTTAAGAAATATAATTTCATCTGTGAAATTGTTCGCAAAGGACATATAAATATATGCGAAGCATCATATGTTGCAGACCCACTGACTAAAACTTTGTCGCAGTAGAAGAATGATAGTCACACTAGTTCCATAAGTGTACGATACATGACTGGTTGATTCTTGTGCAAGTGGGAGATTGTTCGAGTTTGTGCCTCAGAGGCAATCCATTTGATGTGTTAATAACGCTATTGATGTTATGTTTTATTTTGAATAAAAATTATGTTATGTTATACCTAAACCGCGTAATATAAAATATTAACATAATAAAAGTCCTTAGAATAAAAATATAGAATTATATAGTTTCAAGTAAGTGACTTGAACATAAGATTATATAATATAACAAGTATAATAATTCTTAAATGTCCCTAGTAAAGTTTGATTGTACATAGGAAAACAATAAAACATTGAGAATAGTATGTTTGTTGACTGATGATCATATCTCATCAATCATTAATATATGTGATATTAATGTGAATACATAGATACATATTAGAGAATAATGTATTAGATTGACTCAATAAGAGAAACTTCGTGGAGTAATGGTCCTCAGACCTGAAATCATTATATATTTTATTTGAGGATATTTGTGTTTTGATATCATCAAAATTACTTTTACCAAGTAGACAATAAAGATGATTATCGGATACATCACGAAACGACTAAACAATATGAATGATATAGATGAAATTTAACCCTACGATATAAGTAGAGATGTCCATGGGCCTCTTGATTGAGTATGATTATGAAATGCATGGCAGTGCTCAAATATTGATTTGGTTTACATAATCTACTCATCGATTAAGATAAAAGGATTAAATTATAAAGAGGATGATACATTCCATGCCTCGAGTTTAATCTTGGATATATTGGTTTATAGGTTTAAATTACATAGAAAGTTGATCATATAAAAGGTTGTATTGAATCACTAATTTTATTATAACCTGGGAAGTAGCGATGTATTACTAGATGCCATCCACTTTTTATAATTTTAATACAATTTAAATTATTGTCAACGTTATAATAACCTGTAGGGTCACATTATCGAACATTTGAAAAAGGGGGAACCATTCTTAAAAAAATAGAAATATCTATCATTCATAATTCTTATTCATTTTCAAAATGGTAATACCGTGTATTACGCGATTCTTTTCATTGTTCTCATATAACTGGGGTGTCAACCTTTTCTAGGTTCACAAACAACAATTCAAAACAAATACGAAAAAATGGCATCCACCGTTGTTGGCTAGTACCATCATCCTCCTCCCTCGTTTTCGTATGACGATATCAAGGGCTCATTTGTGAACTCCTCTAGAAGCGCCGCATTCAAGCCCTAGGATTCGATTCTTCCAGATCAAATTCGATTTCATCAATTGGCAAAAGTATAGAAAGGTATATTGCTCGATTTACACTTTTACGGAATAGATCCTGTTTAATTTGGTCTAAATCTCATTTACACGATGTGAATTTAATTTGAATTTCCTTCATTTCTGACATTTCAAGCTTATGCATTCCTCATCTAGTAAAGGGTTAGGATAGCCGGGGAACTAGTTGATCCTCATAATCCCCTTGATTATACATGTAACGACCCGGAAAATCCGAACCAATTTAAAAATTTTATTTTAAATTATTTGGTGGAAAAATGTGGCAGAAATTAAAAAATTCCATTTTTAAATAATATTAAAGCCAGTGAAAATAGTCAATTTTCAAACGATCTCTGTTTTCGACGAAACCACTTTCATTGGAACCGGAATGTCATATTATTGCTAGGTTTCAATTTTTAGAATTTTTCGATTTAATATGTGAGTGTGGCGAAGGAAAATGTGTTTGGTCGATCACAGTCAAATTTAATCGACTGAAAAATAGCCATTTTTCAAACAGTGTCAGAATTCGACGAAATTAATTTTGTTAGGACCGTATCGTCATAACATAGACAAATATATTTTTTCTGGATTTTTCTGAGTCCGTATGTGGCCTCGGTGAATTTATTTATGCAGACAAATTATATTAATAAAGGAATTAAATATTAAATTAAATAATACAGGCCATAGACAGTCGTTTGGGCTGACTGGACCTATCCTATTGGGTCTGGAATATGAGCTATTAGCTAGGGTCAACTTTGTTTGGACTGGAATCAGCACGGTTTGAAAGATTTGGATTTATTTGTAAAAATACACAAAAATCAATATAAAAATAGGAGAAAACCCTCAAATCCAAAACACTGTACATCTTCTGCCGCCACCCCCTTTTTATCAATGGCCTAAAACCTTCGAACTTCCTCCACAAATTCCCATCAATTCACTCAGTAAAATCAATCCTCCCTTTTGACAATTTCGTAGAGCTATCTCTGCTCTTCAATTTGGTACGGATTTGATCGAACCTCGTCGCCCGTAGCCAGCGCATCGATCCCCCAAAGACGCCCCGTGTCGACCGCCACCCAGGGCCACCCACGCCGCCGAGTGGGCCCCACTTCTAGGCGAGGCAGCGCCTCACCCACTCTTCCCCGTCACGTTGTCCGATCGACCTCCAGGCACCCGAACCGCGAGCAAAGTCGTGACCTAGTTTGGAACGAATACTGTAAAGCTTCGGCCGATAATTGATAGGAAGAAGAAGAGGTTAATTCTCTTATTAATTTATTATTTAATTAATTTAAATTATTTTAAAACTTCGATTAACCATATCTAACTCATTTCAATTCGAAATTCGATGATTTCAGCGACGTTGTAATCATGTGACTGAGATCTACGCATATAGACTGACTGGAGTTGATTCTGAACAGTTTGAATTTTGGCCAAAAATCGTTAACGACTGTGAGATTCTGAATTTAAATAATTAAATAATTTATTTTAATTCTATTCGATCAGTTGAATCATTGTATATTATTCTGATTTGTTATGTGGTGATTTTTGTATTGTTGAATTTTGTTCGTTGTGATGTCATGTTATAGTTTGGCAGTTTGGATCTGTAATATTCTGATGTAATCATAATAAAGTTCTCATCTTTTTATTTTTATTTTTATTTTTAATCCTTTTATTTAAGTTGAATTCTTATTTAAAAATAAGCAAAATATAATCAAAGTTTTAACCTTTTGTTTGATAAACAAAATATAATCAAAGTTTTAATCTTTTGTCTTGAAAACAAATCAAAGTTTTAATCTTTTGTCTCGAAAACAAATTAAAGTTCTAATCTTTTGTTTTTGAAAATAAAAGAAAGTTGAATATTTTATTTACAATATAAAAGAAAGTTTAATCTTTTATTTACAATACAAAAGAAAGTTGAATCTTTTATTTACAATATAGAAAGTTTAATCTTTTATTTACAATATAAAAGAAAGTTGAATCTTTTATTTACAATATAAAAGGAAGTTGAATCTTTTGTTTACTATATAAAAGAAAAGTTTGAATCTTTTATTTACAAAATATAAGAGAAAAGCTTGAATCCTTTATTTTGTTTTACAAAATAAAAGAAAGTGTAGGTCTTTATTTGATTTATAAAATAAAGAAAATTTAGATCTTTTAAACTTTAACTAAAAGATAAAATAAATATTAGACATCTTATTTGATTTACAAATGAAAATAAGATGAGACCTTTATTGTGATTCATCAAAAATGAATCAAATTTCATCGTCATGTTAGTATAGTTGAAATAAATCAAATTTCATCGTCGTGTTAGTATAGTTGATATGAATCAAATTTCATCGTCGTGTTAGTATAGTTGAAATGAATCAAATTTCGTCGTTATGTTAGTATAGTTGATGTGAATCAAATTTCATCATTATGTTAGTATAGTTGATATGAACCAAATTTCATCGTCGTATTAGTATAGTTGAAATGAATCAAATTTCATTGTCGTGTTAGTATAGTTAAAATGAACCAAATTTCATCGTCATGTTAGTATAGTTGAAATGAATCAAATATTGACATTAGAAAATATATTTATATGAGGAATGTTGACACTAGAAAAGATGTTTACATTAGAAATAAGTTCACCTTTTTAAAATTGCATTTTACAATGCAAATATTACATAGAAAGATGAACTAACCTTTTTATTGAGTTCTCTTAAATAGATAGAAAAGAATAAAAAAACATTTTCATTTTCAATGTAAATAGGCAATAATAAAAAGAGATTTACATTTTATATGTAAATAATAAGAATAAGGGACATATCATTTTATTGAATATAGAAAATGTACATTTTAAAATATCATTTTTGGTCGCATTAGAATTGGCGAACAAAAATGTCATTTTGTTGAATATAGAAATTATACATTTTAAAATATCATTTTGGTCGCATTAGAATTGGCGAACAAAAATGTCATTTTTGTTGAAAATAAACATCGTTAAAACATCATTTTTGGTCGCATTAGAATTGGCGAACAAAAATGTCATTTTGTTGAATATAGAAATTATACATTTTAAAATATCATTTTTTGTCGCATTAGAATTGGCGAACAAAAATGTCATTTTTGTTGAAAATAAACATCGTTAAAACATCATTTTTGGTCGCATTAGAGTTGGCGAACAAAAATGTCATTTTTGTTTGATTTAAAATGATACATTGTTGAAACCATCATTTTTATCGCACTAGAATTGGCGGACGAAAATATTTCTTTCATAGAATAAAAGGAATGGATTTTAATAAAGGAAATCGATCAAATGGTTTATATATTATATATAAATATAAAATATAGAATTAAACGAAACGAGCGCGGCAGATCGCGTATCGACAATCGTAACTTCAAACGAATATATAGAAAGATCCGACCGTTGGATTTTCCCAAAACTAGAACCGTTAGGACCGCTTTGGGAAGGGCTTTCCAATGATATAAATTTCATCAAAATCCGACGGTTAGATTTTAAGATATGTGTAAATCAAATTTTGGAAAAAGCAGCGCCAGCGCCGCCCATTGACCCGAAACGTCGTTTATATACTTCGAGCTATTTTTAATAAATAAAAATAGCGATAAATAGTTATAAATATATATATGAAATGTTTTAAATGATAATTATGCGACAATTATTTGAAAAGACCGAGTTTAACTCATTTCAAATAATTGCATGGCGATTAAATCAAAGATATAAGAAGACGATGGTTGAAGACCGGCGATCTTCACATCGAATGGACGATGACTTCTGATACCTTGGACTGACTTGCTCCCAGGACTGGGTTGAAGCAGTAATTGTCCGGACGTGTGTGTTGATCATGCGGATAAGCGAGCGCCTTTTTGGTGTCTCCGGTTTCGTTCAGACCTAGAACGGACTTGTAAATGGATGCGTGTCTGACGTTGAAATTCACTTCGTGTAATAAAATCGATTTCTATTAATATATGTCTGTTTGGTGGTAGAGAATTTATTCTCTACTTAACACCCGGATACATAGTAGTAGTTATCGATAGCATGGCGTTGAATTGTCAACGTGGCACACCAAGATGCAATGATCAAGGCTTTGTTGAAAAGCAGGCCTTGTGGCTGATGATCAAAGCATAGCCTGTTTAGGCATAGCTTTGTGTATAACGTAACTTCGCGAGCCTCACACCCCGGTATGAGTCAAAAACGGGATTAGGACTGCAAGGAGTGCACACGTTTCTTTCTAGCTAGTGGTGTTTGGGTTTTAACACAGCCCGGCATTTTACTTATGTCGATTTTGGATTAAGGTACCTCGGGTTTTTATAGGCCGGAAGTGGTCATACTATAGGTTCATAGGAACCGGGAAACGTGTGTTCAGGCATAATTAATCCACTACCGTTAGGTGGGGACCGGCCCTGAAGATCCAAGGGTTCACTGCGGGGGATCCTGAGGCATTTGCTAGAGTGTCTCGAATCGGAAGAGGACGATCCCTAGCCTCGATTTCATGACAGAAAACAAATTCCCAATACGATAACATTTCGGTTTTGATTGTAAACTTATATACATCGACATAGTATATGGTACCTATGCCGTCTAGGATTGACATATGTATTTTGAAGTATTTTAAAACTGGTTAAACACTAATGATAACATCAAAACATTACTTTTCACGTATTAAGCATGTTTGATCATCATAAGGGAAAACTCTATCCTCCTGTGTGCGTTGCATTGTGTGATAGGACTTGAGTCTTATGATGATTTCATTTTTCAAAAGTCATTTCGCTGTTTTATATAAACTTTATAAAATATTGCACTGGCAATCCAATGGAGTAAACCCGTTCCGCGTTAGCGGCGTGGTCCTAAGATTCGCCATCTTGATAGTTAATTTAGTTAAGAATTCTCACACCAGTCCCATGAATGACTCGTAGTTTGTTTCACTTTTGCAAACTCGGGTGCCCTCTTTCCGCACAGGCAGCCAATTGACATGTTTCTAGATGATACTTTCTGGTGGGAGCTTGCTTTGGGAGGAAGAAGAAGAAGACCTTTTCTCCATCTTTTATTCTGCTTTTGAGACATTTTTCTATCTTTTGCTTTTGATGTATGTAATGGGATTTGAAACTTATTTCCTTTCATTTGAGACTTGTTTCTCTTTTGCTAAGACTTCTATTATGCTAAGTGGATCCTGTAAAACTGCATACTCTGATGTTTTGCTGTGACAATGATGACATTTATTTCCGCTGCAATGGTTTATGTGTTATGATAATTATCTGAGATCTGTTTTTGTTGTAAATATGTTTTATTCCAAAACGATTATCCTTACTTTCGGTCTACGAAAGTTTGGGGTCATCACAATACACCCACACTCAGATCTTAAAAATAAAAAATCGATTTTACTCGTTGATCTATTTGAGTGAATACGATAGCTTTTTGTTCAAATAAATTATTAAAACACTTTTAAATAAGTTATAGAACTTTAAAATAATCATTAAGACACTTAATCGATCATTTTATATCATTCATATGAGGTTTGGTGAAGGCCTGTTAAGCTTAAACACAAATTTAAATGGTTATTGTAAACTGCTGCGTAATATTTGTTAGCTTAATCAAAATGACTTTTATATTGTTGAAAAAATTATATAATCAACTCAAATAACTTCCAGGACATTTGAAATTATTTATATGATTTATTTCATATTTTTAAAAGATTAAAAACCTTAATTTTAAAGAAGTGCTTTTGAAGATTTCAAATTGCAAAACTAAGATGTTTTCAAAACTTGTTATGCTCTTACTTCAAAATATACTTAATGAAATCTAGATTTTTTTTCTATTTGTTGTAAAGCTATGCTTATAAGAGTTCAAAAAAAATCTTATTTCAAAGCATTTGATTTTATATTTTGTTATATACAAAGTTTTAAAAATTTTAAAGCGCATAATCACGAACTTCTGTTATGTTACGCACTAATTTTTTTCAAAGTTCATATTCTTTTAAAACTTTATAAGAATAATCTAAAGTGCCTATAATACATTTCCAAAATATTTTATACCAATTTCAGGGGTTTAATCATTCCATTACACAATTTCATTCAAAGTAATGTGATTTCCTTTGTTCTTATCGACGTGTATTTCATGTGACTTATTAAATCTTCCATTCAACAAGCATATTATTAATCAAAGATGATAAATAAACATCATAACACACATATACATCATTAAACATTATCATAGCATATGTATAGTTAGTGTCATTTTTAATTTATGTTTCTCACTTTCATTAACTATATTAGTTCCTAAAAATTACTATTGCGCTGCTACGATTGCACGGAAGCTATTCAAACTTGCATATTTTTTCCTAAAGTGTTTGAACTCTTCCTTCCCTTCCTTTTTCTTCTTGGCCTGGATGGGTGGACTCGGCCTTAGTTGTTGCTGATAGAGGTGATGGTGAAGGTGGCTAGGAGAAAGATGAGTATTTCCTTTGGATTTCTACTTGCAAAAATTTTTATTTTCTTACTATTTTCAGAAATTTTTGAAGCTGCTAATAGAGCTTGAGAGAAGGAATAACATAAGAGTTTAGATGTGAATAAATGAGATAAAAGAAGTTGGTATTTATAGAAAAGGAAAGGATTAAAATATAAATGAGAAAATTATGGGGGGGGGGGGAAATCACCTTCGCTACTCCCCTTGGTTTCGGCCAAAACCTTTCCCCCTACTCTCCTCTTTTACTGCATGCTATGTGTAAGAGTATAATGCGGAAAAGAGTTAGGTTATGTGAAAGTACGGTGCATGTAATAGGCAAGGAAATAATGAAAGTAAACTATTTTTGTCTCCTAATGTAGCATTTTTCCTAATATTTTTTGCATTAATTAACATCTACATTACCCTTACGTATATATTATCATTTACATATGTATATGTATACATGTATTATGTGTGGTTTACAACAATGTATAACTTTAATAGGTCGAACTACTGAGAATACAGAATCCATTTATCGGTTATATTTTCAGTTAACCAACTTATCTAAGTAAACCATATTTGAAATAAGTTTCTTATCATTTTTAAATAATTAAAACATGATTATTTAAGTACTAAAATTATAATAAATGATATTAAAAAGCTATTTTCAAATTTTGGGATTATATTGATAAAACGTTACTAATTTTTCTTATATTTTTAAGTTACTTATATTCCATTATAAAACATGTCATAAATGATTTTTTTTATCACTATGTTGTACATTTAAATTAATTACTACTATTTAAAACAGCTTTTTGAAGAATTATAAGAATTGTTAAATCATTAAATCCTTATTTAAATCCTTAAACCAATCATTGAATACTACACTCATATTGATGATGTTTTAATACATTTTATTTTCACAATACGAGACAAATTTTTTTTAACATTATTGTTTAATTATGAAAATAAGCATCGCAATCCTTATGGAAAGAAAAGGTAGCTTTATTTATAAAGCGGTTTTGCCAATTTATTAGCATTTTCACTAAGATTTTTTTTTGTGGAGTATTTTTACAAAATAAGTTCATTATCATTATTTATCACTTTATGATTCATTATTAGTTAGGACGAATATATACCTAAATATTTATCAAAATATCCTCATTTAAAGTGTTCAAATTTTGGGTTATTACAAGGATTAACTTAGCTAGGTGTCTAAACATTTTGCACTATGGTGTTTGGCTCAATATCTGATGGATTCGCCTATAAATACTAACTCATTTGCATTTGGAAAGTAACATCATGCACTAACTATTGTGCTAAACGATCTTTTCTTTAACTTTTCAAAAGGAATGTTACATAATACCCCTTTGAAGAGTCCAACATTCTTGTTGGCTCATCATCGCTCACCACCCAGGTATTGTGCATGTAACCCATATTGATGCAGTAACGGCTTAGAAAATTTGACCCTCGAATTTTGACACTAATACAACCTCTATATTCACGTGCCTAAACTCAAGTATCAAAAAACCTAGACGCTAGAGGGGAGGAAAGAAGAAAGAGTGGTTAGAAAAGTAGTAGTAGAAGAAGAACACAAACACAGTAGGACAAAAAGGATCAGAATCTCATAGTGGAACGAATAAAATATACTATACCAATACTCTTCTTAAGAGGAAAACTGTGCATATACATGAATAAATAATCAGAGTAAACAAATAGATCATCATATACAATCATAACAATCTATTTGTACAATGGATGATAAATGCAACACACACAGCGAAAATAGGATAATACAAGAAATATGAGAATACGTCTAGACTCCAGCTTTTCTCATACAGCTCTAAGCAAATCCAGAAAACATACTCAGTTTGATGCTAGAATTAAGGAAAACAACATCTAGGTCAGTTTGGAATAGCAGAGCGAGAAAAGTCACATAATAAACAACTTGCTTAATTTTAGGAAATCCTTTATAAGAATAGAATTCTCATAAGATAGGACCACACATAAACATGGCATGTGCCCTTATGATAACCAAACACGTTATACCAAACAAAATGATATTATTATAATGTCTACTGAATCATCTTAAAATAGAACAATACACATATGCAAAATTGTTACCCATAATTAAATTTCTTGCCCTAATGGGATCTACATACAAATGTGTCATGTATTTGGAATTGAATTACATACAATGACTAGGTATTGGGGTATCGTCTGTCACAGTACCTCTTTAGATAAAGCATACCGAGAGCCTTGCATGTAATCCTTATTAATCAATATCAACCAACCCTTCTCTGTATTGTACTGAATATTTTACTTCCTTGGCTATGATCAACTACCAGAGCATGGCATACAATAATCAAAGGGTCATCCGATTTAGATTGGGTAATGACAATACCCTACTTGGGTGCTACCTACCAAACCCTGAAGCATATCCCATATTTTAGTCATTACCGATTGATGAGGCAAGTGGCTACATTTTTACCATTCATACATAGCGCAAACCTATCTTTGAATGCCACATCATCATTCCATTGATTACAAATTGACATCCACAAAATATAACCCCCAAGCTCATATGTCTCAGAGAAGTGTGTTAATCTAAGAGAAGTTTCTTACCAGCCACCAAACATATGTAGATATGTAAAAACAATGTACGTGGTCTAAGAAATTCAATGTCATACATTTATTCATACAAGTTGTCCAGAAATTGGAAAAACTGAAGGTATTCACTACCACCTCCTGTCGAGAATAATCCCTTGGATTAGTAGCAAGAAGCCCTTACATAATGCAAAATCAAAACGTAGGGACTACAACTACAGGTAAATCCTAGTAGCTGACCAGAGAAACCAACAAGCATTCTTTGGACGCATAGACGATTCAAAGTAGTTTTGGACGCATAGACGATTTAAATGGTCATAAGCATACATATACCAGCAAATTTCAGTTTCGAACGCATAGACGATTCAAAGTGGTTTTGGACCCAGTTCCTCGAACAAACATGTTACAAGTTAAAAGAGAATTTATTGATAGTCAAATTTTTAACTATCTATCTATATTTATATACGTAAGTACATTAGTAGCATAGACCCTTTAAATTAAATTATTTATTAAAATTTATTTCATCGATTCTTAAAAATTAATTCCATATAATTATCTCAATGGAATAAGCATATTTACAAATCTCTTATTTTCATTACTTTGGAAACAATAGCCAAACACTTGTCTCATTGGAAAAAGTGTATTCACAAACCATATTACTTCAATTACATAGAAAATAGTGTTGTATACTTAACCAAATAGTAAAAGTATGGTTACAATCTATATCTAGGGCAAAACAATGTCATGTGTTATACTGTTTATGATAAATCCCAAAAAAGAGATTATTTAACTTCTAAACTTTTCAAATTAAAAATTATAAAGTCATATAGGAAATAATAATTTAATTTCTAGCATCCACTTTCATTTTCAATGAGTATCATCCCTTGGATAACAATGAAGACGTTTAAGTTGAGATATATATTTACCTCTCAGACCTTGACTCGACAACAATCTTATCTTTAAGATAGATAACGTTTGTTAACGCAGACCTTTATATCCAATATATACTGCAACTAGTTCCATCTGTTATTCAATTAAAATAAGGCTTTGTAGTAAACCCGCCTTTTGCATTTTGAAATCCCTTTATCGTTATAACCATTTTTTAGTTAATTAGTTTATTAAGTAAACCCTTATAATAAACCAGTCTTATTAAGCTTTAAAATTTCTTTATAAAACTCATTTACATAGCTTAAATTTTGTTAATAAAAATCCCTTTATAAAATGCATTTAAAAAACTTATTATAAAACTTCATTTTTATTTCTTTATAATACTTCAAATCTAACCAAGCCTTTTTTATTATAAATCAAATTATTTATAATTTACCTTGAAATCATATTAAATCATTTATAAATTCTTTTATAAATATTAACTTTTCATAAATTTGTATTATAAGATTCAAGATCACTTATAAGTTGTTTTTGTAAGTGTAACATCACGTATGTTTTGACCATTTAAGTTATTAAATTAATTATTGAATCTAAATTGTTTTCAAAAAAAATTATGATTTTATTAATGAAATTTATTAATTTTTGCTGAAAGATTGATTGAAAATAATTTGTATATGGTAGATGATTTAAAAAAAAAACATTCTTGTATTTATATTTGGTCATTTTCTTTAATACTTTCCCCTATCTATTCTAATTGTATCATTCATTAATTAATAAATTACCAAATGTGAATTGTTCCCTTGAATTTTGAAAAGAAATAAATAATTATCTAATTAACGCACCATATATGCGCATTAAATAAAGAAAGACACACTACAGTAAATTTCATGCATTGTGCACATTTAAAACTTGCCACAATATGTTATATCTTCGTATGCATGCAATTTAATTCTATGCACATTATTTTTTTTCCTTCTTTTCATTAAGTTGTCATGTTGGAGACATGCATGCGTTTCTTAAAACGTGTGGTCATGCTCTCTATATTTTTTCATTATTTTCAATGTATGTAAATGCTCCCTTATTTTGAACTCTTCGTATACTAAAAATAAAAAGAACCATAAAAACTTGAATCTTTTGGTTTCAAATGAATGAAAGAACCATGCAACGTTTGCCCCTTTATTATCCATAGTGTTCATATATATAAAAAGAAAAAGACAAGGAAACATTAAATTTTGCACTTACGTTTCTTTCCATTGTAATTCATATTTATTTCTTTTTGTTCACCAATCCTCACTAACTCTCCCTTCTACTTCACTTACATCCTCTCTCCTTCAATCCAATTTTTTCTATGCTTAAAAAAAAGAAAAGAAAAAAGATGGCTCCTGAAAGCTACCGATCACTCGCCTTATCTACCACATCAGCCCACCACCGTCGCTTCCCTCGCCTTCTTATACACAGAGCAGCCCTCTTTTCCCAAATACTTCCTTCACTTAAATCAGAAAAAAATGGCATCTTTCCTCAGATCTATTTCTCCACCGCCTCCATCTCAACAAGCGGACTTCGTCGTTCGGAAATATTTCTCCAAATTCCTCAAATTCGTTCCGAATTGAAATATGATTTATAAGAGAAAATTAAAGCGCAATCTCCAAAATGGTGCGGCTATAATTGATCCTGGGTTAGTATTTTGTTTATTTGTTATGTCCAAACGTGCACCATTCATCGCCCTTTTTAGAGCAGCAGGGACGTTCGAATTAGCAGCCGTTCAGGGCATTGGTGGAGGCCGCCAAGGTGGTTCGTAGGGTGGTTGTCGATCAGAGTTCGGTAGCGCCAAGGTAGAGCGACGGGTGGTTAAAGTTTTGACCAAAAAGTGTTTTTGGGTTCGTTATTTTTACAGAGGGATTGAGGAAGAAAGTTATTCAAAGGGATTTGTTTAAATTAATTACCCATTAAAATAATTAACATTATAACACTCATATCTTGTTCATTTTAGATCAAAATTCGTCGATTTTCATTGTGCTGGAACCCTCTAGAGGAGCATTACACGTACAAACAGATTTAGAAGCAGAAAGAGTCAGTTTGGATTTTTGATAAAATAAAACATCTTTTTAATTTTATTAAAAATAATCACTTTAACGATTTTCTGAAACCGATCAAGGTGAGAACTCTCTCACTAAATTCTCTTGTATAGTTATTTTATTTAAACTGCCATGATTTTTATCAGTGTTTAATTATCACAAATATGTGTTCACTAAAAATATTTTTTTTAGCTCAAAGGTGAGATTTCTTTTTAAATAATTAAAATTAATTAATATTTATTGTGTTTAGAAATTTTTACATATACACTGTAAAATTCAGTTTGTTGTTGTACGCAATTTGAGCTGTTGTGGTAATCTGTTGATTTAATGGAATGTTATGTAAAAATAGAAATTGTAAACAAATAAAAATATAATTTTTATTTGTTATGTTGAAATTAGAATTGTATACAAACAAAAACATCATTTTTATTAGTTATGTTGAAATTAGAATTGTATACAAAAAAAAACATCATTTTTATTTGTCATGTTGAAATAATAGAATTGTATACAAATAAAAATATTCACTTTTTATTTATCATGTTAAATATTGAAATTGAATACAAACAAAAATATTCAATTTTATTGGCCATGTTAGATACTGAAATTTGTATACAAATAAAAATTCATTTTTATTTGTCATATATAGAAGTTGTTATACAAATAAGAAGATTCTTTTTATTTATACATATATAATATAAAATTGTGTAGGAGATAAAACATTTTCTTTTTATCTGTCATTAGGACATTAAAGTTGTTATGAAAATAAAAATTATCTTTTTATTTGTCATTACCAACATAGAAATGTAATGAAATAAAAAATATCTTTTTATTTGTCATTAGCAACATAGAGAAATTATGCAAATAAAAATACATTTGTTATTTGACATTAGAAAATATAGTGAAGTTATGCAAATAAAAACACATTTTTATTTGACATTGGAACATGTAGAGAAGTTAGGAAAATAAGACACAACTTTTATTTGACATTAGAAAACATTGGAAATGTATGCAAACAAAACCTCTTTTTATTTGACATTAGGAAAAATAGGAGTTTGTTTGCAAATACAATATCCATTTTTATGTATCATTAGAAACATTTAAACGGTTATGCAAAATAAAACATTCGTTTATTTGGCATGTTAAACATGTTAGTGGAATCGTAGAATAATTTATATTTGTATATAATTATATATATATAATTATAAATTAAACGAATCGCGCGCGGTAGTTCGCATTTCAAAATCATCACTTTAGGCTAATATACCGATAGATCCGACCGTTTGATTTTTCCAAAACAGGAGCCGTTAGGTCCGCTTTGGAAAGATCTTTCCAACGATATAAAAGTTGTAAAAATCCAAAGGTTAGATTTTGAGTAAATCAAATTTGGGTAGAAATAGCGCCAGGCCCGCCTATTGACCCGAAGTGTCGTTAAATTAAATTGGACTATTTTATATAAATAAAAATAGTGATAAATCGTTACAAAATAATATTAACGATATGAAATGATTTAAATTATACATATGTGAGAATTATTTGATAAGACCGAGTTCAATCTCATTTCAAATAATTATACGACGATTTAAATCGTAGATATTGAAGATGGTTGATTGAAGACTGACGGTCTTCACATCGAATGGACGACTACTGATGCCCGACATTGGTTAGCACCTAGTAAAGGGTTAAAGTGGTAGTTGTCTGGACGTACTTGTTGATTGTCCGCATAAGCGAGCACGTCTCTTCCGTATTGGACATACGGGACGAGGAATAATGTGTCTTCGATTTCGTGCAGATCCAGAATGGACTTGTAAATGGATGTGTGTCTGACATTGGATTTCATTCTATGTGAATTGGTTTCTATTTAATATATATCTGTTTGGTAGCAGAGAATTTATTCTCTTGCTTAACATCCTTCTCTGAGATGCATGAGCTCAGAGGTTATGTATTGATAGCTATCGATCGCATGGCGTGGATTGTCGGTGTGGCATGCCAAGATGCAAATGTTCAAAGCTTTTGTTTAAAAGCAGAGCCGTTTGGTTGATGATCAAAGCACAGCTTTATTTAGCATAGCTTTGTGTATAGCGTTACTTCGCGAGCCTCACACCCCAATATGAGTCAAAAACAGGATCGTGACTACAGGGAGTGCACACGTTTCTTTCTAGCTAAAAGTGGTGTTATGGATTTGTGGACCAAGAAACGTGTGTTCAGGCATAATTAATCCACTAAAGTATTTTTGGACCGGCCCTGAAGATCCAATGGATTCCCGTAGGTGTGATCCCGAGACATTTGCTAGAGTATGTCGAATTGGTGAGGAGCCATCCCTAGCCTCGACTCATGATGGAAAACCCAATTCCCGGTACGACATTACGGTTTTGATTGTAAACCTATATATGGCGACATAGTAGGATGGGGTACTACGCCATCTAGGATTAATACATTTACTTTGAAAGTATTTTAAAACTGATTAGACACTAATAATAATATCAAATATTATTTTTTACATATCAAGCATGTTTGATCATTATAAGGTAAAACTCTATCCTCCGGTTTGCGGTGCATTGTGTGATGGGACTTGAGTCTTATAATGATTTTATTTTCAAAAAAGCATTGGGTTGTTTTTGAATAAAAGATTTACTTATTTTATGCACTGGAAATCCCATGGAGTAAACCCGTTCCGCGTTAGCGGCGTGGTCCTGTTATTAGCTTTATTATTGGATAGGTTAAGTAAGATTTCTCATACCAGTCCCATAACTGACTCGTAGTTTGTTTCATTTGCAAAATCGGGTGCCCTTATTTTTACACGCGTAGCCAAGTGACAGGTATCAGGTTATTTTGCATATGTACTGAAGTGGAGCATGCTTATGGACAGAAGATGAAGATCATTCCTATCTTTTATTTCTATTTGAGACATTCAGACATCATTTATCCATGTTGTACTTGATGATGTTTTAGACCTATTTCTATTCGCTGAGACTTTTTATATGCTGAGTTGTATCCTGTAACTGTACCACTTTGATGTTCTGATATTGTGTTGTTGAAGACATTTCTATTTCCGCTGATATGATTTATGTGTTATATTGTTATCTGAAATCTGCTGTTGTTGTAAATATGTTTATATTCCAATGATTATCCTTGCTTTCGTACTACAGGAGTTTGGGGTTATCACAGTTGGTATCAGAGCTTTGGTTAACTCAAATTTTTAGGGTACAACTCATTAGAACTGAACAAAAGACTCATCAGAGGCATGGTTAGAAATATCCTATAAAATAATACTCATTAAAGATAGGATCAGTATTATCATAGAATGAGAAAACTCGTTAGAAATGGGGTTAGTAATACCCTAGAATGAGTTGAGAGTGACAAGTTATAATTAACGTATTTGTAATTATATATATATATATATATATATATATATATATATATATCGATTTTAGAAAATATGATTTCTGAATATATAAAAGTTATATGAATTTAAAATTTTAATCAACTAATTTATTGATGATTGTGTTGTGTGATTATTAGTTCAACTAATAAAATTATTGAAATAAAAAAAATGAATATCGAATTGGTTAGTTAAACAACTTTCAGCTCCGTTCCTTTTCGAGGACGAAAAGTTTTAAAGTAGGTGAGATTGTAACATCCCGTATATTTTGATCATTTAAGTTATTAAATTAAATTAATTATTGAATTTAAAATTGTTTTCAAATAAAATTTATGATGTCATTAATGAAATTTATTAATTTTTGTTGAAAGATTGACTGAAAATAATGTGTATATGGTAGATGATTTTTTTTTTTTACAACATTCTTGTATTTATATTTGGTCATTCTATTTAATACTTTCCCCTATCTATTCTAATTGTATCATTCATTTATTAATAAATTACCAAATGTGAATTTTTTCCTTGAATTTTGAAAAGAAATAAATAATTATCTAATCAACGCACCATATATGCGCATTAAATAAAGAAAGACACACTACAGTAAATTTCATTCATTGTGCACATTTAAAACTTTCCACAATATGTTATATCTTCGTATGCATGCAATTTAATTCTATGCACATTAACTTTTTTTCCCTATTTTCATTAAATTGTCATGTTGGAGACATGCATGCGTTTCTTAAAACGTGTGGTCATGCTCTCTATATCCCTTTATTATTTTCAATGTATGTAAATGCTCCCTTATGTAGCGATCCGGGAAATTCGACACTCGAATCCAGACATTTATACATTCCTTGTCCAACTCAAGTATCGAAAACCCAGAAAGCTAGAAGAAAGAAATTAGAGGGTGAGATAAGAAAGAAGATTAGAATAGAAGAATAAGAAGGAGAATCAACACTACACATAGTCTCACATCGCAGCGGAACAAAATATAATATATATAAATAAACTTTATTAAGAGCTTGAAATAGAATTTACAATCATCAGAGTACTTCGATACATCTGGACAGTTATAATAATTTTTCCTCACATACATCACACAGCGGAATAACACTAGATAATATCATACGTCTGAACACCTTCAGCTCGTCTTTGGACTCCACAGCATCTGATAACTTGAACCTGTACACCCCGGTCTAACCCGAGCATTTACAAAACACCGGGTCAGTCTGGTGAACCAGAGTGAGATAAACTCGCAATGTTTTAAGGGTATCATCCAACTTGATTTTAAAGTTCAAAATCTTTTCGAAAGAAAAAGATAATCGTAAGACCAAATCCACACATAAATACGGACGGTTTTTACTTTACGATAACCCAAAACATTTTTGAAATCAATATCTTTTCTGATATTATAATAATGTATAAATACAAGTAAATATCAATTTAGTGGAACGCTTGCATCTCACGCTCCACGTATATATATATATATATATATATATATATATACAAACCAAAACCGTAGGCACGTATTGGAAATTGGATTCCGACTTGACAAGGTATGGGACCACCTGCCGCTCGTGTATCTCTAGAGGCGAATACACTAGGTTCAACAAGAACGTCTTGCAACCCGGCCCTCACATGACCGACCACTCATTTCGCTTGAGTGTATCGAATGTATATCACCAACGGTTGGACTCAAACCACCGTTCTCGAAAAGGGACAACATCGATAGATTAAAGAAACAAATGGATTTTCTCTAGATAAGTGATTATACACCCTAATGGGAGCGACCCACATAGCCATGCTGCCTGCCCGATTTTTGTCATTTCCCGGTTGATGAGGCTTGAGGTTATAATCGACTTTTGAAACTTCTGGCCACCATTCACATCGTCCATATAATTCATCCAGGAACAGGATGAACCGAAGGCACCCTCCTACCGCATCCTAGGAATCACCCTACATATCAGTAGCGAGTAGTCCTTGCAACCCATAGATTTCAGCCACGACAGAATCACAGTATATTTCTGGGGATCAGCCAGAGATTGTAAGTAACTCTTCCGTTATGAAGATCTACGGTCTTCAATTGCTCCATCTCGATCACCATCTCTGATGTATTCGTATTTATTGGTCGGAATGGTTTTCGAATATAAATTCGATCCCGGTCTTCCCGTACCAATATCGTTGGGCCAGATTTTGATAGTCGGTTATTTAACTATCAAAATAAACAACCATAAAAATAAAATAGATCCATTGGTTTATTACATAGCATCACTTGGCCATAAAAGTAATATATTAGTTTTAATATTTTTATATTCTCAAATCATTTTATTTGTACTTGGAAAAAATATCTTAAAATCATATCCAATTCTTCCATTAACTATCATTTCAAACATTTGCTATAACTTTACTTATTATTCAATTTATTTTAGCACTTAGAAAGATATCTTAAAACCAATATCACGTTTCCCGTTAACTACCATTTTAAAACATTTTCTATCACTTGTTACTAATAATTGGGAAACCGGTTCCACTTATCATTCTTAAAATGATCATTTCGAAATCCCTTTTGGTCTCGTTATTTGAACCCAATTCCCGTCACTTATCCTTTAGAATAAACTTATTATAAATCTCTTTTCCTTACTTTTGAAAGTATCGTTATATCTACCAATCCCCCCTTTTTATTTCCTTTTATTTCTGGAATCCCATTTTTTATATATTGTCAAATCTTCGAATAACGTTACAATATTATTCCTTAAATTACTTCAAATGTAACACCCCACCTCCGCCAGGGTGACTCTTGCAAGCACTTTGACTTTGGAGGGGCGTTTGAATCAGGTAAACATGCATAATGATATATCAAGGCAGAACAAGAACATATGTATATATGTAAACAGAGTAAATAACATGGATAAAACAGCGGAAGATTTTAAACCATTTCAAAACAAGTCTGGTACAACATAGCTTTCCAAATAAACAAGTCTAGATAAAACAACATCAACTGAAAAACTGAAAATACATAAGTACTAATCCCCCAAAAGAAGTGATAGCCATAGCTAGCTTCATGTCAAACCGTACATGAGCTAAATCCCTCAAGCAAGCAGTCAGAAATCCAAGCTAAGCTCCACTATTCCCTCCCTGAGAACCTGGGGGGGGGGAACGGAAGAAAAGAGGCGAAAGAAAACAGGTCAGTCAAAAAGACTGAGTAAGCCCTACTACAATCAATGTAAACTGATAAAGTTAACTGGCATGAGCAGCAGGTATGATCATAAGGATACTAGCATGATGATAAACTAACAAGGTAGATAAAGGTTTCATCGCATAATCAGGATTAAGGTTTTGCACCACAGGTGTACTAGCAAACTAACATGACTTGAATAAACAAGTATTGATCCCTTGGCCCATGCTTTGGCCCAATAACATGAAATGACCCTAATACAAGGTCCAACCCCACGGTCTAGTCGATCGGCTCCCTAAGCCTAACTCGTCACGTGTTGGTGTCAATACGGCCCAAAACATAATTGTAGTCGAACTGTGCCGGGTCCACCCTTCGGGTGTATCAAGCCCTAGAGTGCCAACCCCTGGACACCATAAACATGAGTGCACAGTCTCGATCTACTGGTACCCATGGGTGACTTCTCCAAACACGGACTACGTGCACGACCACAGTCCGTCCGGAACTACATCGGCGTACCATACGGCCGTCGTTTATTGGGTCGCTTACCTCCAGCCCAGTAATCGTGCCCCCTCCCTAGCCTAGCCCCTAGGGCCTTAATGATACGATTTTGGGGTTACTGCGGAGTGGCCCCCCCCATTGCTAGTATTTTCTAGTGGGTTAAGTAAGGTTTAACCCTCTTGCTAATCATGGATTAACTTGGTTAAGTGTAACGATGAGTTCACGACTTAACCCCGATTAATCTACCAAGCCCAAGTTGGTTAAGTATTCAGTGGACCATGACTTAACCTTAATCACGAGGCATTAATTAATTTAATGTGCCTTAACCTCTCACATTAGACCTTGTTGTGGTTACTAGTTAAGCCGGGCGGGTCTGGGTAGCTTTACACCACAACTTGGTCTAACCTCGGGTTCAAGGTACAACATGACCAACTTCTCACATTGGGTCCTATTGTTTGTAGCAACTAGTTACGCCGGTCGGTTCCGGGTAGGTTTACGCTACAAACTCAACCCAACCTCGAGTTGGCCACACTTATCTTTTCTAAGTGTCATGTCCATCATGTTTCCAAAACATGTTACAAGTTTTCAAGCAATTGGGTAGACCTAACTTAATAGGTAAATTCCCAATGGGTAGACCTAACTTAATAGGTAAATTCCCAAGCTTATGTTTTTATGTCTTTTACTTTTACCCAACCCCAAACGCAATCCCATCGCTTACATATCGCAATAGCGCATAAAGGATAGAAAGTGGGACTTGGCATAATCATGACATAAAAGGTGTTGAAGCCACAAGTTCAACATGGTGGCATATGAAATGTACATATGTTCATATACTTGCATATTACATTTTTAGGCCCCAAAAGCATGCATAAAACCAAACTTGGCATATTGGTGATACATGGTGCTAGATGACATGTAGAAATGGCCATAAGTTCGCATTTAGCCTCACATGCAAGTTATCATAAGAGATATGATAACTTACATGTTGCCAAAATGCAACCTTTGGCATAAAGCTTGAAGCTTTATGTTCATAAGCCCAAGATAAGCTTGCATAACATGATAGCATGAACAAAATGTTCAACCCAAACTTGCATAACATAACTTGGCATACTTGCATATAAACTTGCATATCACAACATGATAAACTTGCATATAAACTTGCATATCACAACATGATAAACTTGCATTTCATAGCATAGTAAACTTGCATATAAACTTGCATAAACTTGCATATCATAGCATATTAAATTTTCATATAAACTTGCATATCATAGCATAGTAAACTTGCATATAAACTTGCATATCATACATTTAACTTTAGAGTTTAAGTATGAAAGTAGAATAGGGCTTACAATGCTTATGAAAACACACAAAACTATGACAAAGCCCTTATGCAACCAATTAGACCCAAAATGCAAGCTTCCAATCAATAAAAATCCTTTCTTTATGATGCAAATATAAGAACTTGACTTGAATGCAAGCTAATGATGCTCATACAAGTTTGAAAACACTTGTATGCATGGAAAATCACTTAGAAATTTATTTAGGAATTGTATGAAGAGAGTGGAGGCCATGAGAGGATTGATTTTGCCATAGTTTAGTTGTAGGATAGATTAATGATGATTTAGGGCTAGGTTAGGGTCTTATTTATAGATTAGGAAAGTGTTTTAGGCCATAGGATTAAACCCTAGTTGCAATCTCAGCCCTTAAAATCGAATCTGGCCCCCAAGCTCAACACAATCTCAAAATGGTGCACCAGGCAAAACAGCCCGGCTGGACCAAGTCGACAAGGCTGTCGACTTGGGTCCAACCAAGTCGACACCCAAGTCGACAGGGCTGTCGACTTGGGTACTCTGGCGGGAATTTTCCCACCTGGCCCAAACTGGCTCAATTTTCCAAATTCAAGTTTGAATTTGAAATCTGTTTTTACTTAGAAACCTTCTGAAAACTTCGTTGGGCCTTAATCGGGTCATACGGACTCCGATTTTCGAAAACTCGGACTCTATTTCGCGTATTTTTCCGAGATGAACGCAACGGCATAGCCCGTTTCCCTTGATTCAGATTTTAGAATTAAATTCTGCCTTGATTTATGTTATAACAGGTTATTGAAAATACGGGTTGTTACATTCTCCCCTCCTTAAAGGATTTCGTCCCCGAAATCTTCAAGTTAGAAAGAACGTATCCTACCATCCAACATCCATCTACTCAAAACATCATCCACGAGCAATCATTGTCCTTACAAGATTCTAAATGTTGTATGAACATATGCAAAGGTGTGTGTATATGTACTTATCTAATGCAAATCTCATCAATGCAAATTATGTTAGTGAAATGAATCCATATGTATGCAATTCCTAACATAATGTATAACATCTATATGTGTGCACATCACATACATCCATATGCAACATCCATGTGATAACACACAAAAATTTTCATCCATGAATAAGCATAAACACTCATGCATATGCAATATGAGGAGTGTGTGAGCCGATCTAGTGCCTAACGTGTACAATGCATCCACGAGAAACCACTTGCAAACACTTGCAACCACTTGCAACCATCAAGCATAACATGTTTCAAACACATGTTTCATCCAAAGGGTTTCTACCTAAGGTTCTCATGACAAGATTAACACGATAAACTAGCTAAACATGGATAGCAAAGAGAAAGATATGCTAACAAAGAAAAGAGATTGAGAGTGTACCCTCAAAAAGGAATGGATAAAGCCCACGCATCTTCTCCTCGGTTTCCCAAGTTGCGTCTTCTTCGGCTTCACCCCACTGAACCTTCACCAACTTGACCTCTCGATTCCTTAGCTTCTTGGTCTCCGTCCCCAAGATACGAATCGGAGCTCTCCTCAAGGTAGCTTCTTTCTCCACTTCCACATCTTCCAGAACACTTGGCTCAACAACCTCAGCTGATTCATGTAAACACTTCCGGAGATGCGAGACATGAAAAACATCGTGTACTCCGGTAAGCTTCTCGGGCAACTTCACTCTATAAGCCATCTGCCCGATCCTCTCTATAATAGGGAATGGTCCAACAAACCTCGGTGCCAACTTCCCAACGGCTCCAAATCGGACCACATTCCGCAAAGGAGAAACCTTCACGAAAACCATATCCCCAACATCAAATTCCAAATCAGTTCTTCGCTTATCAGCATAGGATTTCTGTCGGTCTTGGGCCGCTTTCATCCGTCTCCGAAACAACTCGACCTTCTCGGATGTATCTCTGATCATATCAGGCCCAAGTATAAGCTTATCTGTAGTCTCCCACCAACATGTAGGTGACTTGCACGACCTCCCATATAAAGCTTCAAATGGTGCCATCCCTATGCTTGCCTGATAACTGTTATTATATGCAAACTCAACAAGAGGAAGATGGTCTTCCCAAGTACCACCAAAATCCAGAATACAAAGCCTCAACAGATCCTCGAGTACCTTATTCACCCTTTCGGTTTGACCGTCTGTGGGTGATAAGCCATACTTAGATTCAACCTTGTGCCCATAGCTTCTTGCAAGCTATTCCAGAACTGACTTGTAAAGATTGGGTCTCGGTCACTGACAATACTAGAAGGGACTCCATGAAGTCTCACAATCTCACGAAGATATACAGACGCTGGCCAAGATGCGGTCCTCTTGCTCTTTACCGGAATGAAATGAGCACTCTTCGTAAGTCTATCCACAATAACCCAAATGCTCGTATTCCCTTTCCTTGACCTTGGTAGCCCATCGATAAAATCCATGGAAATACTCTCCCACTTCCAAAGTGGAACGTCTAGAGGGTGCAATAGCCCACCGGGCTTCTTTGACTCGGCCTTAACTTGCTGGCAAATGATACATCTAGAGACAAACTCCGCCACATCCTTCTTCATCCCAGGCCAAAAGAAAATACGCTTCATATCTTTATACATCTTATCTCCGCCCGGATGTATAGTCAACTTAGAGCGATGTGCTTCCTCTAGAACTCTTCTTACTAGATCTTCTACCATTGGAACACA
This sequence comes from Allium sativum, assembly GCA_030737875.1. Lineage (NCBI taxonomy): Eukaryota > Viridiplantae > Streptophyta > Magnoliopsida > Asparagales > Amaryllidaceae > Allium > Allium sativum. Next base: position 691,643,487 of record CM060924.1, read on the forward strand.
TAACCTTCCGTCTCTCCTCAGCCAACCCTTGTCATCAATAGAATATCGAGCGAGATGACTAGACGTCTCTCCTCGAATCAGCTTATCCATAATCTCAACTATCTGAGGGTCTTCTCTCTACGAAGCCCCAACTTGATCAAGAAGGGTAGGTCTAAGTTCCAGAGATGCTAAAGAACCGGTCATCGACTCAACCGCCAAAGAGAAATCAAAGGTTGCCACATACTCTAAATTCTTCATCTCAACGAATAGAGGACTTAGGGTCAACCTTCTTCTACTCAATGCATCTGCTACCACATTCCCCTTGCCAGGGGTATAAGCTATCTCAAAATCGTAGGACGCCAAGAATTCCATCCATCTTTGTTGCCTCAGATTCAGATCCTTCTGAGAAAAGAGATACTTCAATGACTTGTGATCAGTATAAAGCTCAAATCTTTCTCCCATAAGATAATGGCGCCAAGCCTTGAGTGCATATACTATTGCCGCCAACTCTAAGTCATGAGTGGGATAATTCTTCTCATGCACTTTGAGTTGTCTACCGCCAAAGCATATCACCCTTCCTTCTTGCATAAGAACAGCTCCTAACCCCGTGCCACATGCATCGGTGTATACTGTAAATAACTTCCCTCCATCGGGCAAAGCTAGAACAGGTGCTGATGTGAGGGCTCTCTTGAGCTTCTGAAAAGCAAGCTCGCATTCTATGCTCCAAGCAAAAACTAAATTCTTCTTCGTCAATTTAGTGAGAGGAGCGGAAATCTTTGCGAAGTCCTTGATGAACTTCCGGTAAAAACCCGCAAGACCTAGAAAACTTCTCACTTCGGTTGCATTCCTTGGAGTCTTCCAATCCTGAACTGCAACTACCTTAGCAGGATCCACCGCTAAGCCTTGCTTAGATACTATATGCCCAAGGAATCTAACTTCCCTTCTCCAAAAGTGAAACTTGGAGAACTTGGCCTTCAACTGATGCGCTCTAAGCGTATCCATCACCTCCACGAGATGCCTTGCGTGTTCTTCCTCATCCTTAGAGAAGATCAGAATATCATCTACGAAGACCACGACAAACTTGTTCAAGAACTCCCTGAACACCCTACTCATCAAGTCCACGGAATATGCGGGTGCATTAGTCAAGCCGAACGGCATGACAAGCCATTCGAAGAATCCATCTGGAGTCCTGAACGCAGTCTTGTCTATACTATCCTCAGCTACCCTGAGCTGATGGAATCCAGTAGCAAGATCAAGCTGAGAGAAAACAGAGGCACCGACAAGCTGGTCAAAGAGATCATCAATCCTCGGTAACGGGTGTCTGTTCTTCTTAGTCAGCTTATTCAACTCTCGATAGTCAACACAAAGTCGGAGAGAACCATCTGCCTTGGTAGCAAATACCACAGGCGCTCCCCATTCAGAGATACTTCGTCTAATGAAGTTCTTTTCAAGCAACTCTTTCACTTGCTTACTTAGCTCCCGCCTTTCACGCGGAGCCATGTGCCGAACAGGCAGAGAAACCGGCTTTGCATTATCCACCAGATAAATGCGGAAATCAATCTCTCGCTTAGGGGGCAACCCCCTAACTTCATCGAAAACATCCGGATACTCACGAACCACTCTCACAGACTGAAGAGTTTCCACTGACGAGTCGAGTGATTCCAGATAGCACAACATGACGGGACCTCTCGGATCACAAGAAATCTCTAGGGTGTTTCCGAGGCGAGTCACGAGCCTCACAACCCTATGCCCACAATCAAGAATGGCTCCATATCTGGACAGCCAATCCATGCCCAATATCAATCCGTATCCCCTGAAACCAAGAACTTAAGCACTGCACAAGAACTCTACACTCAGTATAGAGATCCTCAAATCCCCACATATCATAGACAAATGGGCGGAACTCCCAATAGGATTTGAGACACAGACGGGATCATCTACCAAGCTAGTACTAAGGTGCAAACTATCAACAAGATCAGATGAGATAAAGCTATGCGATGCACCAGAATCAAACAAGGTACGAACTGGAAAATCAGAAATATATACAAGGCTCTCAACAGAAATACTACCTCGATCGGGAACTGGAGCGACATTGAGAGCACGAACTTGCCCTCCTGAAGGTCCAGCACGCTGAGTCTGACCCTGGCCTTGCCCTTGCTTCTTCGGGCAATCCCTACTGAAATGTCCAGTCTTACCGCAGAAAAAGCATTCACCATTCTTCCTTTTCCTCTTCTTACAATCCTTAATAAGATGCCCAACTGAACCGCAATAATGGCACTTCTCCTTGTTGTTCTTGCCCTTGTTGTTGTTCCCCTTGTTGCCTTGACCCTTGTTCTTGTTCTGATTGCCTTGACTGCTTTGAACACTTGGATTACCCTGATTTCCTTTTCCCTGGGAATCAGTCTTCTTGGCTTGAGTATCATTCATCTTGGTCTCTTTCTTGACATCTCCCTGAAGTAACGCCATATCAACCAAACTCTCAAATGTGGCCCCATGGGGAATATGTGACATAGCCAATCCCTACAACGGCTCATTCAATCCTCTAGCAAAACGAAGAGCCTTCTTCTGAGGAGTATTCACCATATCCAAGCCAAAACGAGCTAACTGATTGAACTTATTCACATACTCTTTGACAGACATATCTCCTTGTCTCAAAGTTATGAACCTCTCCATTTGCAGATTCTCCTCAGCAGAAGATAGAAACTTAAGCATGAACCTTGCCCTGAAATCGGCCCAAGTCTCAACAGGCCTAGTACCATTTGTGACTTCCCACCAATAAGCGGCTTCATCTTTCATAAGCCAAACCGCCAACAAGATTTTCCTCTGATCGTCTATCCCAAAGATAGCAAATAAATCCTCGGTCTCTTTCAACCAATTTCTAGCCTCTACAAAAGTCTCAGTGCCTTGAAAGTTCTTGCCACCCATTGCTTTGAAATCTTTGCAAGTCTTTGCGAAGTCAGCTTGAGGGGGAGGAGGAAGAGGAACCTCGGCGACAGGAGGAGGAGGAACATTAGCGACAGGAGGAGGAATATTAACTACTGGAGGAGGAGGAGGAGGAGGAACATCTGCGGGGCCGGCTTCGGTCGCCCTAGCCTCCAAAAGTCTCCTATACCAAACAGGTACGTGCACTCCCTCCGGAATAGCAAAGTTATCGGCCATACTGAAAACGAAGAAAAAGACAGATTCAGAATGGAGAAAAACGAAGGAATTTTGCTAATGGCTTTTTGGGGAATATCCTTTAAAATAAACTAGACTTTTCTTTGGAAAATACTTAGTTTTGAAAATAGTTTTCCAAAAGTTTTCTAAAAACCTTTTTGTTCCTTCTCGTAAACCATATGCTCTGATACCAAATTGTAACACCCCACCTCCGCCAGGGTGACTCTTGCAAGCACTCTGACTTTGGAGGGGCGTTTGAATCAGGTAAACATGCATAATGATATATCAAGGCAGAACAAGAACATATGTATATATGTAAACAGAGTAAATAACATGGATAAAACAGCGGAAGATTTTAAACCATTTCAAAACAAGTCTGGTACAACATAGCTTTCCAAATAAACAAGTCTAGATAAAACAACATCAACTGAAAAACTGAAAATACATAAGTACTAATCCCCCAAAAGAAGTGATAGCCATAGCTAGCTTCATGTCAAACCGTACATGAGCTAAATCCCTCAAGCAAGCAGTCAGAAATCCAAGCTAAGCTCCACTATTCACTCCCTGAGAACCTGGGGGGGGGGGGGAAACGGAAGAAAAGAGGCGAAAGAAAACAGGTCAGTCAAAAAGACTGAGTAAGCCCTACTACAATCAATGTAAACTGATAAAGTTAACTGGCATGAGCAGCAGGTATGATCATAAGGATACTAGCATGATGATATACTAACAAGGTAGATAAAGGTGTCATCGCATAATCAGGATTAAGGTTTTGCACCACAGGTGTACTAGCAAACTAACATGACTTGAATAAACAAGTATTGATCTCTTGGCCCAAGCTTTGGCCCAATAACATGAAATGACCCTAATACAAGGTCCAACCCCACGGTCTAGTCGATCGGCTCCCTAAGCCTAACTCGTCACGTGTTGGTGTCAATACGGCCCAAAACATAATTGTAGTCGAACTGTGCCGGGTCCACCCTTCGGGTGTATCAACCCTTAGAGTGCCAACCCCTGGACACCATAAACATGAGTGCACAGTCTCGATCTACTGGTACCCATGGGTGACTTCTCCAAACACGGACTACGTGCACGACCATAGTCCGTCCGGAACTACATCGGCGTACCACACGGCCGTCGTTTATTGGGTCGCTTACCTCCTGCCCAGTTATCGTGCCCCTCCCTAGCCTAGACCCTAGGGCCTTAATGATACGATTTTGGGGTTACTGCGGAGTGGGCCCCCCCATTGCTAGTATTTTCTAGTGGGTTAAGTACGGTTTAACCCTCTTGCTAATCATGGATTAACTTGGTTAAGTGTAACGATGAGTTCACGACTTAACCCCGATTAATCTACCAAGCCCAAGTTGGTTAAGTATTCAGTGGACCATGACTTAACCCTAATCACGAGGCATTAATTAATTTAATGCGCCTTAACCTCTCACATTAGACCTTGTTGTGGTTACTAGTTAAGCCGGGCGGGTCCGGGTAGCTTTACACCACAACTTGGTCTAACCTCGGGTTCAAGGTACAACATGACCAACTTCTCACATTGGGTCCTATTGTTTGTAGCAACTAGTTACGCCGGTCGGTTCCGGGTAGGTTTACGCTACAAACTCAACCCAACCTCGAGTTGGCCACACTTATCTTTTCTAAGTGTCATGTCCATCATGTTTCCAAAACATGTTACAAGTTTTCAAGCAATTGGGTAGACCTAACTTAATAGGTAAATTCCCAATGGGTAGACCTAACTTAATAGGTAAATTCCCAAGTTTATGTTTTTATGTCTTTTACTTTTACCCAACCCCAAACGCAATCCCATCGCTTACATATCGCAATAGCGCATAAAGGATAGAAAGAGGGACTTGGCATAATCATGACATAAAAGGTGTTGAAGCCACAAGTTCAACATGGTGGCATATGAAATGTACATATGTTCATATACTTGCATATTACATTTTTAGGCCCCAAAAGCATGCATAAAACCAAACTTGACATATTGGTGATACATGGTGCTAGATGACTTGTAGAAATGGCCATAAGTTCGCATTTAGCCTCACATGCAAGTTATCATAAGAGATATGATAACTTACATGTTGCCAAAATGCAACCTTTGGCATAAAGCTTGAAGCTTTATGTTCATAAGCCCAAGATAAGCTTGCATAACATGATAGCATGAACAAAATGTTCAACCCAAACTTGCATAACATAACTTGGCATACTTGCATATAAACTTGCATATCACAACATGATAAACTTGCATATAAACTTGCATATCACAACATGATAAACTTGCATTTCATAGCATAGTAAATTTGCATATAAACTTGCATAAACTTGCATATCATAGCATAGTAAATTTGCATATAAACTTGCATAAACTTGCATATCATAGCATAGTAAACTTGCATATAAACTTGCATATCATGCATTTAACTTTAGAGTTTAAGTATGAAAGTAGAATAGGGCTTACAATGCTTATGAAAACACACAAAACTATGACAAAGCCCTTATGCAACCAATTAGACCCAAAATGCAAGCTTCCAATCAATAAAAATCCTTTCTTTATGATGCAAATATAAGAACTTGACTTGAATGCAAGCTAATGATGCTCATACAAGTTTGAAAACACTTGTATGCATGGAAAATCACTTAGAAATTTATTTAGGAATTGTATGAAGAGAGTGGAGGCCATGAGAGGATTGATTTTGCCATAGTTTAGTTGTAGGATAGATTAATGATGATTTAGGGCTAGGTTAGGGTCTTATTTATAGATTAGGCAAGTGTTTTAGGCCATAGGATTAAACCCTAGTTGCAATCTCAGCCCTTAAAATCGAATCTGGCCCCCAAGCTCAACACAATCTCAAAATGGTGCACCAGGCTAAACAGCCCGGCTGGACCAAGTCGACAGCCAAGTCGACAGGGCTGTCGACTTGGGTCCAACCAAGTCGACACCCAAGTCGACAGGGCTGTCGATTTGGGTACTCTGGCGGGAATTTTCCCGCCTGGCCCAAACTGGCCCAATTTTCCAAATTCAAGTTTGAATTTGAAATCTGTTTTTACTTAGAAACTTTCTGAAAACTTCGTTGGGCCTTAATCGGGTCATACGGACTCCGATTTTCGAAAACTTGGACTCTATTTCGCGTATTTTTCCGAGACGAACGCAACGGCATAGCACGTTTCCCTTGAATCAGATTTTAGAATTAAATTCTGCCTCGATTTATGTCATAACAGGTTATTGAAAATACGGGTTGTTACATCAAACATCTCCATTATTACAACTAATATCATCTTTCGATAATCCTGAAGTCGTTCAAGTTGGGGTATTTTAATTACCTCTCAGACCTTGATCAACAACATTCATATCTTAAGATAAATATGAATTGTAATTTAAGAAAAACCCATATTCATTCAACAATTACCATTTTTACTATTTGTTTACCATACGGTTTGATAAACCCTATCGTTTCCCTTTAATTCAAATCTTAAGTAATCTTTATTTTAAGCTTATCGCATTTGCTTAAACCCTTTTATAACTTAATTTATCAAATCTGGTTTAAAACATAAAGCCGTTCACAAACTTCCTTTAACTTCCAATCATAATTCATTTATAACTTCGATTACATAAATGAGCTTTATTTAAGAAATAATTTACTTTATCGTTAACTTGGATAAATATCCAATTTCCTTTTCTTATTAAGTTAAACACCATTCGCTAAATCTGTTTCATTAGATAAATCTACACAAATTTATTTAACTTAATAATCAACTGTCGTTATAACAGTTGGCCTGGTCCATTTAAAACATAATTAACTTATTGATCAACCGTAACTCGTCTTCTCAGTTAAATTAATAAATAATATTATTAATTTAAATAATCCCTTTCAAAATAATCTTATTATAATTTGTTTTCTTAAAAACAAGTAATCATCATTATTAATCATTCCACAGTTGCTTAACAAACCCATTAACACAAGGATTTGCTTTACAAAAGATAAAGCACGTGCTTCGCGCACGGTAACTTTTGGTATAAAAATGGTGTTTGGTGATTACAACAATCAACATATACCTGGTTAGTTTATTTCTTTTTATAAACCCCAATTAAAATAGTGTATTAAAAATCTATATTCACTTATAAATAAATTCCATCACTTTATTTCTATCGATTTACTTGACGGTAAATCAACCTTTTTAAACCCAGTTTGTATTTTGGCCATCTGCTACAAATTTCTCAACCAATATCACTCTTTGGTTAATAACCAAACAAATGTTGAATTTAGATTCAACAAACAACCACCAAGTCAATAATTTAATCACGTCGGTTAAACAGTTCATATAATGATCATATGCAAATAAATAATCAATTCAACTGATAGTGGTCAACCAATATCAACCATTCAAGCATCCAAACACGTTTATATTATTATAAACGTAACCAACAAGGTACGTTACCTTCATTGGAAATAATCGTTAATAATAACGATGTCCTTTTATTTAAATTAAACAACCGTTTAATTTAAACAGTATAGCGAATAACCAAACAATCATTAAATCAACCAAATCAGCTAGCAAACATAGCACACAAGCAATGAACCCGATTTATAAAAATTTATAAATAGGGCAACTGAGTGAGTTTAACTCACCTCGGGTTTTTCCGTCGATTAACCGGTTTGTTTTACAAACTTCCCGTATTGAACAGACCAACTCCATTGTGTCGTCTTTTCCAACACGATCACAACGCTCCTTTATTGGTTCAATTCTGTTAACAAATTAACAGGTTATTCACAATAAAATTTCACATGATTTTAAATTAATATAATTAACTCTAAATAATATTTTAATCTATCTAACCATGTTTATTAGCACAAAACTGCCTTTAGTTTCTGATATATTAACCGTATAGATATATGTATTCCTACAGTGTAAATATTAACAGTCTATGTCAATTCCTTCTTTCTTTTCCTTTATCCTATCAGATAACATATATGTTAACTACTAAGTTTATATAACAACTTTTCATTTACTTTAATTGACTTTATTTGAACAAATTTAGGCTTTACCTGCAGCGTCGGCCCAGTTCAGTACCCAACTTCTCTCCTCCGTCTTCTGCTACCCCAACTCACGTCTTCCCCCTTCTTCTTTCTGCTATATACTCAAGCCAGCTTCCCCATACATTATTCCTGTACTTGCGCCTCATTCTCCACTCATCGTGTACATACCGCCAATGCAGCACCCCTCCCCCCATGCATTGCATGACATCCCCTTTTTTACGTTCAACTTCCCCCCTTTTTTTTCTTTTTTTTTCGTTTAGTACATACCCCATCAATTTTTCCGCACCACTCCAGTGTACTCCAAATATAAACACAGCCCATGCAAAAGTAATCCGCACCCAGGACGTGCCACAAGTCTTCTTCCTAGAGCATTTTCTTTCTTCCCTCTAAACTCAGCTGTTCGTTTTTCAATTTTTTTTTTATAAGAGAAAATACGGTTTCATTTATATGAAAATAAATAGGATGGAGTAGTCTTATATATAGAGAAGAAGGCGTGCGCATCACGGTTACTTGGCAATAAAGGCATCGATGGTTTGGTCGGCAAGAAACTGATAATTTGCCCTTCAAGGCAACAAAAAAAAATAGCTTAGCATTTCAGGGTAGGCTTTCACATAAATGTAGGCTGCATGTATATTCCTTTTCGTAGGCTGTAGCTGTTGATGGATGGTTTGAATGCCATGTTAATTCAAGTGAATCGAAGGACTGAAAAGAAACGGCAGAGCGTACAAAAATGAGATAGGGTATGCTTTGCATATTTCATTTCACTTTATATAGGATTGGACGTATGTATTCTAGGGTAGCTGTTAAGCTTTGCTTTCTTCCTTTCATATATTTTGTGGGTACTTCATTTATTGCAGCATGTGCATTTGTACATTTAGTCTAGGGTAGTAGCAGGTGGCATAAAATAGGGTAGGCATTTAGAAAGAAGAAAATGGGTACGTCTGCATTGTACTTGTACTAGCACGTGTTGTGTTTATTTGTATCTATTTTAGTTTATGCTAGTCTGTCTACAAAGTGTCTGCTGCTCCAAATAAAGATACGGTGACTTGTCTCTTCATACGGTAGAGTGACGGGATGGTGTAGAGTAAACAATGTGGGTTTGTGTCTTAAGGTAGGAGCGCAGTTTATATTTTTTTTTTCTCTTCTTCTTCTTCTTCTTTCTTTTACTTAATGGTGAAGGGTTCTTTTATTATTTAGTATTTAAATTTCAACGTATCCCGCTATACACCAATTTTATTCGTTTATGAACAGCTGTCGACAGAAAAAAAAATACTGTTGTGTCCAACAGTGTGTCACGGTCCCAAAATTATAATAATATCGGTAGGTTATCTTATATTTTGAAACCCCAAAATATTAATATAGAGTGCAAAATTCTCCAAATAAAAAGTTGCGTAATTAATTAATTAAAAATTTCAGTAAAATTCTAAAAATTAAATTATCACTGCGCCTCAAAAGAATCTTGTCTAAATTCGAAACCGATATATAGTTATATCGAATAAACCGTTACGGTCGATAAACGATTCTATAGCGACTATTTTAAATTTTGATTTAGACATATCTTACAATTTGTACGATGAAATCTCGATTTTTCTTTTTCAATAGAAAACTATAATCAATATGATTCGAACGCTTCTTGTTTGGCAGAATTCCGACTTAAAATGGATTCTGTATACTCAATTGAAGTTAAAAATTCAATTTTACGAACTACCGCGTCGTTTCGAGTTTGTTTTAATATAAATATAATTATAAACGTTCGACCGTCGTTTAATAACAAGTTCAATATTAATAATCCATTAATATACCAAATAAAATATTTAAAACCAATTTAAATATTCGAACTCAAATAGTAGAAAAATCCAGGTCGTTACATTCTTCCCCCCTTAAAATAATTTCGTCCTCGAAATTCCTAAGTAAGAAGATTGATTCAAACCCAATTATTTAAAAACAATTATTCTAAAATACTATTCAAAAATAACTAAGTTTTAAAATTTTACGAAAATTTTGCCAGCATCTCCTGCACAGTTTAATCGAAACGATTACACATGCCACTACGGGCCTCACATCGATCAAAACAAAACCAAGCGGCAACCCAATTTACGGGTATAAAATCAATCCCCCAATCAATATATTAAGGTTTACCTATTTGTCGGGCAATCAATACTCTAATCACGAAGAAAATCGATTAACGGCTCTTTCTCCTTTTAACCTGCACTTAGCTCAATATCCAATGCCAGTAACATATATGTGGCTAAATCGCTTCAGTTTCATTTCATATTGATCTTATTCATTATATTGAATATTATCTCTTAGTTTTCAATTTTTATTTATCTGTTGATGAATTCTGTTAATCTAGTATCCAACAAATAATCAACAATCGTTACAAGCAAATCATCCTTATTTCAAACTAAATTCTGATTTATCTGATTTCTTATTAAAATTCTTATTTACTAATTATACTGGTTATATTAAACCTATTCAAATTCAAAATCAAGTTTGAATTCTCATTCTGGTTAAATTAAACGATTCAAATCCATTTTGAATTAAATTCAAATTAATCATCAAGCCAATATCTCAAAAATTGAGAAAAATTATTCCTTTTTATATACGAAAATATATTTGGGTAAAATTATTTCATTTACCCTCTTTACAAAACAATATTGTATCAAATTGTCAGTTCAACTTGAACCGAACAAAACACAATATAAAACGATTTTATATAAAATTTACAAATATGCACTCGTATATATACACTCAATCTCGATCTAGGGTATTACTAACCCAATCTCTATCGAGTTATACCACAGAACCAAGGTTACCCCTAAACCAATGCTCTGATACCAACTGTAGCGACCCGGGAAATTCGACACTCGAATCCAGACATTTATACATTCCTTGTCCAACTCAAGTATCGAAAACCCAGAAAGCTAGAAGAAAGAAATTAGAGGGTGAGATAAGAAAGAAAGAAGATTAGAATAGAAGAATAAGAAGGAGAATCAACACTACACAGAGTCTCACATCGCAGCGGAACAAAATATAATATATATAAATAAACTTTATTGAGAGCTTGAAATAGAATTTACAATCATCAGAGTACATCGATACATCTGGACAGTTATAATAATTTGTCCTCACATACATCACACAGCGGAATAACACTAGATGATATCATACGTCTGAACACCTTCAGCTCGTCTTTGGACTCCACAGCATCTGATAACTTGAACCTGTACACCCCGGTCTAACCCGAGCATTTACAAAACACCGGGTCAGTCTGGTGAACCAGAGTGAGATACACTCGCAATGTTTTAAGGGTATCATCCAACTTGATTTTAAAGTTCAAAATATTTTCGAAAGAAAAAGATAATCGTAAGACCAAATCCACACATAAATACGGACGGTTTTTACCTTACGATAACCCAAAACATTTTTGAAATCAATATCTTTTCTGATATTATAATAATGTATAAATACAAGTAAATATCAATCTAGTGGAACGCTTGCATCTCACGCTCCACGTATATATATACAAACCAAAACCGTAGGCACGTATTGGAAATTTGATTCCGACTTGACAAGGTATGGGACCACCTGCCGCTCGTGTATCTCTAGAGGCGAATACACTGGGTTCAACAAGAACGTCTTGCAACCCGGCCCTCACATGACCGACCACTCATTTCGCTTGAGTGTATCAAATGTATATCACCAATGGTTGGACTCAAACCACCGTTCCCGAAAAGGGACAGCATCGATAGATTAAAGAAACAAATGGATTTTCTCTAGATAAGTGATTATACACCCTAATGGGAGCAACCCACATAGCCATGCTGCCTGCCCGATTTTTGTCATTTCCCGGTTTATGAGGCTTGAGGTTATAATCGACTTTTGAAACTTCTGGCCACCATTCACATCGTCCATATAATTCATCCAGGAACAGGATGAACCGAAGGCACCCTCCTACCGCATCCTAGGAATCACCCTACATATCAGTAGCGAGTAGTCCTTGCAACCCATAGATTTCAGCCACGACAGAATCATAGTATATTTCTGGGGATCAGCCAGAGATTGTAAGTAACTCTTCCGTTATGAAGATCTACGGTCTTCAATTGCTCCATCTCGATCACCATCTCTGATGTATTCGTATTTATTGGTCGGAATGGTTTTCAAATATAAATTCGATCCCGGTCTTCCCGTACCAATATCGTTGGGCCAGATTTTGATAGTCGGTTATTTAACTATCAAAATAAACAACCATAAAAATAAAACAGATCCATTGGTTTATTACACAACATCACTTGGCCATAAAAGTAATATATTAGTTTTAATATTTTTATATTCTCAAATCATTTTATTTGTACTTGGAAAAAATATCTTAAAATCATATCCAATTCTTCCATTAACTATCATTTCAAACATTTGCTATAACTTTACTTATTATTCAATTTATTTTAGCACTTAGAAAGATATCTTAAAACCAATATCACGTTTCCCATTAACTACCATTTCAAAACATTTTCTATCACTTGTTACTAATAATTGGGAAACAGGTTCCACTTATCATTCTTAAAATGATCATTTCGAAATCTCTTTTGGTCTCGTTATTTGAACCCAATTCCCGTCACTTATCCTTTAGAATAAATTTATTATAAATCTCTTTTCCTTACTTTTGAAAGTATCGTTATATCTACCAATCCCCCCTTTTTATTTCCTTTTATTTCTGGAATCCCATTTTTTATATATTGTCAAATCTTCGAATAACGTTACAATATTATTCCTTAAATTACTTCAAACATCTCCATTATTACAACTAATATCATCTTTCGATAATCCTGAAGTCGTTCAAGTTGGGGTATTTTAATTACCTCTCAGACCTTGATCAACAACATTCATATCTTAAGATAAATATGAATTGTAATTTAAGAAAAACCCATATTCATTCTACAATTACCATTTTTACTATTTGTTTACCATACGGTTTGATAAACCCTATCGTTTCCCTTTAATTCAAATCTTAAGTAATCTTTATTTTAAGCTTATCGCATTTGCTTAAACCCTTTTATAACTTAATTTATCAAATCTGGTTTAAAACATAAAGCCGTTCACAAACTTCCTTTAACTTCCAATCATAATTCATTTATAACTTCGATTACTTAAATGAGCTTTATTTAAGAAATAATTTACTTTATCGTTAACTTGGATAAATATCCAATTTCCTTTTCTTATTAAGTTAAACACCATTCGCTAAATCTATTTCATTAGATAAATCTGCACAAATTTATTTAACTTAATAATCAACTGTCGTTATAACAGTTGGCCTGGTCCATTTAAAACATAATTAACTTATTGATCAATCGTAACTCGTCTTCTCAGTTAAATTAATAAATAATATTATTAATTTAAATAATCCCTTTCAAAATAATCTTATTATAATTTGTTTTCTTAAAAACAAGTAATCATCATTATTAATCATTTCACAGTTGCTTAACAATCCCATTAACACAAGGATTTGCTTTACAAAAGATAAAGCACGTGCTTCGCGCACGGTAACTTTTGGTATAAAAATGGTGTTTGGTGATTACAACAATCAACATATACCTGGTTAGTTTATTTCTTTTTATAAATCCCAATTAAAATAGTGTATTAAAAATCTATATTCACTTATAAATAAATTCCATCACTTTATTTCTATCGATTTACTTGACGGTAAATCAACCTTTTTAAACCCAGTTTGTATTTTGGCCATCTGCTACAAATTTCTCAACCAATATCACTCTTTGGTTAATAACCAAACAAATGTTGAATTTAGATTCAACAAACAACCACCAAGTCAATAATTTAATCACGTCGGTTAAACAGTTCATATGATGATCATATGCAAATAAATAATCAATTCAACTGATAGTGGTCAACCAATATCAACCATTCAAGCATCCAAACACGTTTATATTATTATAAACGTAACCAACAAGGTACGTTACCTTCGTTGGAAATAATCGTTAATAATAACGATGTCCTTTTATTTAAATTAAACAACCGTTTAATTTAAACAGTATAGCGAATAACCAAACAATTATTAAATCAACCAAATCAGCTAGCAAACATAGCACACAAGCAATGAACCCGATTTATAAAAATTTATAAATAGGGCAACTGAGTGAGTTTAACTCACCTCGGGTTTTTCCGTCGATTAACCGGTTTGTTTTACAAACTTCCCGTATTGAACAGACCAACTCCATTGTGTCGTCTTTTCCAACACGATCACAACGCTCCTTTATTGGTTCAATTCTGTTAACAAATTAACAGGTTATTCACAATAAAATTTCACATGATTTTAAATTAATATAATTAACTCTAAATAATATTTTAATCTACCTAACCATGTTTATTAGCACAAAACTGCCTTTAGTTTCTGATATATTAACCGTATAGATATATGTATTCCTACAGTGTAAATATTAACATTCTATGTCAATTCCTTCTTTCTTTTCCTTTATCCTATCAGATAACATATATGTTAACTACTAAGTTTATATAACAACTTTTCATTTACTTTAATTGACTTTATTTAAACAAATTTGGGCTTTACCTGCAGCGTCGGCCCAGTTCAGTACCCAACTTCTCTCCTCCGTCTTCTGCTACCCCAACTCACGTCTTCCCCCTTCTTCTTTCTGTTATATACTCAAGCCAGCTTCCCCATACATTATTCCTGTACTTGCGCCTCATTCTCCACTAATCGTGTACATACCGCCAATGCAGCACCCCCCCATGCATTGCATGACATCCCCTTTATTACGTTCAACTCCCCCCCCTTTTTTTTTCGTTCAGTACATACCCCATCAATTTTTCCGCACCACTCCAGTGTACTCCAAATATAAACACAGCCCATGCAAAAGTAATCCGCACCCAGGACGTGCCACAAGTCTTCTTCCTAGAGCATTTTCTTTCTTCCCTCTAAACTCAGCTGTTCGTTTTTCATTTTTTTTTATAAGAGAAAATGCGGTTTCATTTATATGAAAAGAAATAGGATGGAGCAGTCTTATATATAGAGAAGAAGGCGTGCGCATCACGGTTACTTGGCAATAAAGGCATCGATGGTTTGGTCGGCAAGAAACTGATAATTTGCCCTTCAAGGCAACGAAAAAAAAAATAGCTTAGCATTTCAGGGTAGGCTTTCAGATAAATGTAGGCTGCATGTATATTCCTTTTCGTAGGTTGTAGCTGTTGATGGATGGTTTGAATGCCATGTTAATTCAAGTGAATCGAAGGACTGAAAAGAAACGGCAGAGCGTACAAAAATGAGATAGGGTATGCTGTGCATATTTCATTTCACTTTATATAGTATTGGACGTATGTATTCTAGGGTAGCTGTTAAGCTTTGCTTTCTTCCTTTCATATATTTTGTGTGTACTTCATTTATTGCAGCATGTGCATTTGTACATTTAGTCTAGGGTAGTAGCAGGTGGCATAAAATAGGGTAGGCATTTAGAAAGAAGAAAATGGGTACGTCTGCATTGTACTTGTACTAGCACGTGTTGTGTTTATTTGTATCTATTTTAGTTTATGCTAGTCTGTCTACAAAGTGTCTGCTGCTCCAAATAAAGATACGGTGACTTGTTTCTTCATACGGTAGAGTGACGGGATGGTGTAGAGTAAACAATGTGGGTTTGTGTCTTAAGGTAGGTGCGTAGTTTATATATATTTTTTTCACTTCTTCTTCTTTCTTTTACTTAATGGTGAAGGGTTCTTTTATTATTTAGTATTTAAATTTCAACGTATCCCGCTATACACCAATTTTATTCGTTTACGAACAGCTGTCGACAGAAAAAAAATACTGTTGTGTCCAACAGTGTGTCACGGTCCCAAAATTATAATAATATCGGTAGGTTATCTTATATTTTGAAACCCCAAAATATTAATATAGAGTGCAAAATTCTCCAAATAAAAAGTTGCATAATTAATTAATTAAAAATTTCAGTAAAATTCTAAAAATTAAAATATCACTGCGCCTCAAAAGAATCTTGTCTAAATTCGAAACCGATATATAGTTATATCGAATAAACCGTTACGGTCGATAAACGATTCTATAGCGACTATTTTAAATTTTGATTTAGACATATCTTACAATCTGTACGATGAAATCTCGATTTTTCTTTTTCAATAGAAAACTATAATCAATATGATTCGAATGCTTCTTGTTTGGCAGAATTCCGACTTAAAATGTATTCTGTATACTCAATTGAAGTTAAAAATTCAATTTTACGAACTACCGCGTCGTTTCGAGTTTGTTTTAATATAAATATAATTATAAACGTTCGACCGTCGTTTAATAACAAGTTCAATATTAATAATCCATTAATATACCAAATAAAATATTTAAAACCAATTTAAATATTCGAACTCAAATAGTAGAAAAATCCAGGTCGTTACACCTTATTTTGAATTCTTCATATACTAAAAATAAAAGAACCATAAAAACTTGAAACTTTTGGTTTCAAATGGATGAAAGAACCATGCAACGTTTTCCCCATTATTATCCATAGCGTTCATATATATAAAAAGGAAAAGACAAGAAAACGTTAAATCTTGCACTTACGTTTCTTTCCATTGTAATTTGTAACGACACGGATTTTTGCCCGACCCCAATCGATCCCAAGATCGATCAAGACCGTTCAAATTCCGCATACGTTAACTTTGGACATACGACACATCAGGACAACAACACAGACTTTTATAACATCAATAACAAATGTTACATCAGAGTACAGAATATATCAGAGTACATCGGAATAAAATTACAGCGGAAGATAAATTACAATAGATTAATACATTGCAGCGGAACTAATCTCAGCGGAAGGCCATCAATATTCTGGACCCAGCTTCTGACTTCAATCCAGGATTCTACCTAACTATATCTGCAAAAACTACTCGACTGCCCGTGTGGAAAGAGGGCAACCGAGTTTGCAAAGTGAAACAAACTACAGGTCAGTCGTGGGACTGGGGTGAGAAATCTATACTTAACTTATCTAGTAAGTAGGCTAATCACAGGACCACGCCGCTAATGCGGAACGGGTTTACTCCATTGGATTGCCAGTGCATAAAATAAAGTAAATCGTCAAATAACGCAATGCTTTTTAGAAAAATGAAACCATTATAAGACCCAGGTCCCATCACACAATGCAACGCAAACCAGAGGATAGGGTTTTACCTTATAATGGTCAAAAGATGCCTGATACGTAAAAACGATATTATTATTAGTGTGTATATATATATTTAAAACATTCAAATATAATATCAATCCTAGATGGCATAGCTACCATCTACTATGTCGCCATACCAGTTATACAATCAAAACCGCAAGGGCGTATTGGAAATTGGGTTTCCATCATGAGTCAAGGCTAGAGAGGAGCTCCTGACCGATTCGAGACACTCTAGCAATGTCTCAGGATTTGGACGCTAGCGAACCCTTGGATACAGCAGGTGATTAGCACAGAAATGTTTTTATTTTTATGCTTATATCTTATCTTTATTGTGTATAAATAAATGCTACTTTGGGTATTTTGTGTGTTTTTACAGGTCATTGATTAATTGTCTCCTTCATTAAATAAAAGACCAATGATAAGAAAAAAAGCTACTTTCCTATCTCAACAAGTTTTCAATCACAAAGAAAGCCGTAGCACATTGGTTAAGGCATGGAAATCTGTACAGAAAGACATGGGTTCGATTCCCATCAAACTCTCTTTTTGCTGAAGAATGGAACGCCTTCACACTGCCTCCCTTGCTTTGAAGAATTTATGGATTAGTGATTTATGGTGTGTATATATATTCGTATGTATGAATATATGATATACACTAATAAATATTTCAAGAATTGGAAGTATTCTTCATAGATAAATCAAAGGGAATCTTTCATTTTTACTCTCCATAAAGATGAAGATTTGATTAGATAGATGCCAATCATTATGCCAATCAATTTACCAATCAACTTCAAATCTCATGGAAAATGCCAATCAATTTGCCATATGACCAATCAAAAGAGGAAAGCTGCATGGAATATTTCAAGTTTATCTTATCTCTTTTATTTGTGAATATATTATTTTCAAGAGGTTGAGTCATGGCCCATTAGAGGATTAGGGTTTTTCAGTTCACCTATATAAGCACATGTATACCCATTGTAATGGGCATGTCCATTATTCTGTACTCTCGTTTATTAATAAAAAGTTTTATTAGTTGACTGTCTTTTTCTTTCATAACAATTTGTGTATCTATCCAATTAGTTTTGGTAGAACACATTGTTATTTTTCTTTTATTACTGCTTGTTAGCTCTTGTCCGTTCGATTAGATTCAACGGCAATTCTGCTTTTTAATTCTCTGTTGTTGTTCTAGTTGATATTTTCTTTTTCTAGTAATTGTTTCTTTTCTTTTCAATTGTTGAATTTGATACTGATTAGATTTAGATTCAGATTCAGATTCAGAGTAATTTCAACAACATTAAAAACAACTCCAAATTCTACCTAACTCGCCCAAGAGATTAGGTAAATAATTTAATTTTAATCTACCTCCTTGTGTTCGACCTGTATGCTTGCAGAATTTAATTTAAATGTCGCGCTTTTCTGATTCATAGATTAGCGACGATCAAGTTTTTGGCGCCGTTGCCGGGGATGCAACAATTAAATTTTATTATTTATTTAATTTTTGATTCGTGTTTGTTTTTATTTTATTTTATTTCCTCTTGGTTTTTTTTTGTATATATTGAAAAAATACTTAATTGGGTTGATTTGGTATCGTTCATTGATATCGTGATCTCCCAAACAAGAGAAAAAAAACTCACCACTTTTCGATCGATTTCTTTCCCACTTTAATACCGTTCCATTTTTCAAATTTTCCCTTTTTTTACCATTCTTTCACCTTTTCAACAATAAATAAATAAAAAGATTATTTCCTTTCAAACTTCTTTCCTGTTTTCAAATTTCCCAATCTTCTTTTCAATAATTTCTTCCTTACATTGCTTTTCTACTTCTGCAACTTCCAAAAAAAAAAAACCTTTTTACACATTTTTTCCTTTTTCTTCCTTCATAGATTCAAACTTCTCATCTTTACAAATTTTTCTTTTGCTATTTTCTCTACGCCGTCATCTCTTCAACAAAAACCGCCAACTCCATCTTTCCTTCCACATCACCGTCCATACAACACCACACCTTCATCCACCATACCCTGTCACGCCATTGATCTTTCATCCATCACCAGATCCCCCTTACCAAATACTTCACAGTCCCCACTCCTCTAAACAACATCGCCAACTACTTATCTGTCCAAACTCCCCAACGATTTCTCACTTCATGTTCAGCACCTCATACATCTGAATCCCTTCTACCATAATATCCTGCAACAACCGACTCCAGAACCGTCACCACAAACTGATCCTTCACTTGACCACATACCCAATACCCATTTCACCACATCAAAACCATCCCACGTTCACCCCAGAAACGAGTTATAAAATTTTCATTGCAATCATTAGAAACCTAATACACTTCGAAAACCGAAATTCCTGATCAATCCTCCAACCCAAATCTTCGCACCACCATCAATAACCCGAAGCAGAAACCCAATTCGAAGAAACCAAATTCCAACCCTTTGTCAAATCCGATTTTAAGACCCAGAAGTTTATTCAAAAGAAAAAAAGTCGTGATTATTCCTGAAAGAAGGGGGCGTAAAAATTGGTATATCAGAAGAAAAGGTTTGTTATTTGGACTTGTGGAAAGCAATTTGCCAATTTTGACTTAATAGGGTTCCGTTTGTTATGTGAAATAAAAGGGGTGGTGTTTTCGTTTGTTTTGAGTGAGGCGTGTTTTGTTTCAACAATATTTGGGTCGGCTTGTTTCTGTTGATCTCATTGAGTGCGAATTAAGAGCTGGTTGATTTCAAGTTAGGAAGCACATTTGATTTTAGTTCACTAGGACAATTGGTTTCGTTTGTTGTTTTCCTATATTTGAGTTTTTTTAATTAATTAGTTTAGTTTGCTTTCCCTTGTTTTGAGTTTAGTTTGGTTTAATTTTTCATTATAGTCTAGTTATTGTTTTATTTCCGATTTATTTTTAGCTATTTCTTTTGTTTTATTTTCTTTCAAAAAAAAAGTTCAAAAAAAATAAAAATAAAAAAAATAGATCGTGTTAGTTTTATTTTTATTTTGTTCCCTTTTTCCCGTTCATTTCTTTCCCTTTCTTCTTGTTCAAATTTACTCAATAAAAAAAACTTGCATTTTTTTTATTGATTGCTTTCCAATTTTATTTCTCTTTCATCTCCTATAATCTCTCTTTCCATTCTTTTTCATTTATTTCTTACCTATTCTCTTCTTCAAAAAAAAAATCGACAAGCGGATCAAGAAATTCAAAGTGTTAAACAAGTTGGGATTTTAATTGCTGAATCTACTTAACTGCTCTGGACAGTCTGCCATACCCCGCTGTAAAAATTTCTTTGACTCTACAAGTGCTCCGCTGTAAAGAAAAATATAGACAATTGTTGTAAAAAAATTCTGCAGGGGCAGCGGCTTGAATGTAAAACTTTTAATTTCTGCAATTAAATTGTGTGATTGCTGTTATTTCTGCACTTTTTATTCATTCTGTTAAGGGCAATACCCCAATTCACATAAGGTGAGGAATTTCATCACCCTTTCCTTAGCCCACAAATTGCATTTCATCGTAGAATCTGACTAATAATAACGGTTAGACGTTGGACTTAAGGGAGTCACGGGCTCACCTAGGGCTTAATTGTATTGTGATAGTTGATTCATTTGGAACGAATTATTTCTTGGTGTCTAGACTACGGCAGAGAAATAGCCGTTTATAAATAATACGGTGATTCGTAAATATTATATCGGTTGTTACTCTAAAGGTACTTAAACCTTCGGCTGCATTGCTAGGGTGATTCCTGGTGCACCGATAACTCCTGTCCGTTAACTGGCTGAGAAATCTTTTGATCTAAGTAATCAAACGCTTCACTTTATGATTTTGGGTTAGGAGCCATTAAGGACAGAAAATTTCATTGTAGCAGATTTATGTGCTTGCATTTAACAACAATGAGTGAAAAAAGTGTTAGCCAACAAAATTCTCCTAGGGGTTCTCGAATCAACCAAAATTTTCCAACCGAGTTGGATCAAAATCGAGTGAATCACAACTTTCCAAACTTTGGGGATCAAAATCAAATAAATCAAAATTTTCAAAATCTCAATATCCAAATGGATAGACCCTTGTCTCTTCATGATCGATGTTATCCGACTAGGACTGTCCAACCCTCTGTCATCGTGTTCCCACCAGCTGAAGGAAACAATTTTGAGCTAAAACATTCTTTTATCCAAGGGGTACCAAAGTTTACTGGGTCTGAAAATGCTTATGAATTTCTAAGTGAATTTGAATTGTATGCGTCCACAACAAAAATGCAAAAATTGTCTAACGAATCGATCAAGCTGAGGCTAATTCCATTTGCACTACTTGAAAGCGCTAAAAGATGGCTAAATTCTCTTCCAAAACATTCCATAAGAAGTTGGGATGAATTTGTCACTGCATTCTTGAAAATGTTTTTCCCTTTCCATAAAACTCTCAAAATTCGAACCGAGATAAATCAATTTCGTCAAAATGAGGGGGAAACTTTTTCAAAATACTTTGAAAGATTCAACCAACTATTGTATAGTTGTCGTCACCATGGAATTCTAAAAGACCACTTATGTCAAATTGCATATGAAGGGCTAAACTATCAGACTAGAACTCAACTAGAATCAATGTGTGGAGGAGACTTTATGTCTAAAACAACCGATGAGGCTTGGCGGTTCTTAGAAGATTATTCTGAAAAGGACATGCAGTGGGAATCGATTCGTGTTCCCATTCGTACTTCTACTAGAGGAGTGCATGTCGTGGACCCAAGTCAAATTCCTTTAGAAAATCAAACTCCTCAAGCCGGAGAAGGGTTACCCCACTATTACTCTCAGGACCAAGCCAATGCTATAGCTCAAAATAATCCTTACTCATCCACATACAATCCTGGTTGGAGGAACCACCCAAATTTTTCTTGGTCAAACCCCAATAATTCGGCTAACCCATCTCACGTGCAACCCTTTATTCCAAATCCAAATTATCAAGCTCCACCTCCAATTTCTCAAACCTCTCAAACTGCACCTCAATCCAAACAACCTTATAGGCACCCCAACTTTCAATCATCAAACCAATCCTCTCAACCGTCACAAGAAATTGTGCATTTAGAAAAACAGTTGAACTCTCACGAAGCTAAAATGAACTCACATGACGCTAAACTCGACCAAATGATGAGTATGATGAAAGAAATAATGAAAAATAATGAGAAAGGAAAGTTTCCTAGTCAACCTGAGGTAAATCCAAAATATAACTCTTGTGCTGTAAATTCTTGTGGGGACGAAAACCATAATCTAGTCAATGTTATTACAACCCTTCGATCTGGAAAGAGGATTGTTAATAACGTAAGCGACCCTGGCGAACCTTCTAACTCGACCCCAATGCCAAATCTTGATGAACACCCATTGGCTTCGAATGCCAATTCTTCTAAACCTCAAGTTCCCTTAAATGTTGGCAATCCCTACAGTTCTTCTCCCAGTGTCGGCAGACCCGACCCACCTTCGAAAATTAATGTTGGCAATACCAACATTCCATCTTCTACGACCTTACCACCTTCTTTTTCCTTGGATAAACCTTCTTCTTCGAATGATGAAACTAATCACAGAGTCGAAAAACAAATAGCTCCATTTCCCCATAGACTCAATAATAAGAAATCGGCAAATTTCGATAAAATTTTGGAAATTTTCAAACAAGTCCGTGTGAACATTCCTCTTTTAGACACCATTGAACAAATTCCTCAGTATGTTAAATGTCTTAAGGAATTGTGCACACAAAAACGTGCAACTAATGTCCCAAAAACCACCTTTCTAACTACGAATACAAGCTCTGTTCTTTCGAATCTTACCCCAGTCAAGTACAAAGACCCTGGCTGCCCTACGATTGATTGCAAAATAGGAAGCACTCACATCTCTCGTGCCCTACTCGATCTTGGTGCCAGTGTCAATCTTCTTCCTTATACTGTTTATCGTCAACTTGGACTAGGGGAGATTAAACCAACAAACATCACTCTTCTGTTAGCTGATCGATCTGTCAAAAAGCCATTGGGAGTAATCGAAGACGTCTTGATACAGATCGAACAGTTTTACTTCCCTGTCGATTTCATAGTTCTAGAAACCGAACCTGTCTCAAATCCCAATGTTCAAATACCGTTGATTTTAGGATGCCCTTTCTTAGCAACCTCAAATGCTGTCATTAATTGTAGGAACGGTCAACTTCGACTTTCCTTCGGGCACCTAACCATTGAGCTAAACATCTTCGATCTCAACAAACAACCTAGGGATTTTAAGACCGATGAAATCGACATGATTCAAACCATAGTTGACGAAACCTCTAATGACACTTCTGAAGCCTTGAAAATGTGTCTTGACCATTTCGACTCCAATTTCAATGAACTCGAATACATTTCTGAACTGAATGAATTTCTTGACTTAAATCCTTCGTCTTCTGAATCTAACCAAGGAATGTTGACCAATGTTAACACTCAAGAACATCCTAAGTTAGATCTCAAACCTCTGCCACAAGACCTTAAGTACGTATACTTAGACTCCTCAGAAACTTTTCCCGTAATCTTGGCCTCCGATCTTACCGAGGACCAAGAAGAAAAACTCTTGGAAATTTTGCAGGAAAATAAAGACGCTTTGGGGTGGGAACTGAGCGATATAAAAGGAATTAGCCCGTCAATTGTGGAACATCGCATACATTTAGTTGATGAGGCTAAACCCACCCGTGAGACTCAAAGGCGATTAAACCCAAACATGATAGAAGTGGTCAAGGAGGAGATAATCAAATGTCTAGACAATAACATCATCTATCCCATCTCTGATAGTACCTGGGTGAGTCTAGTACAAGTCGTACCAAAGAAATCGGGAGTCACAGTGATCAAAAATGAAAGTAATGAGCTCGTCCCAACAAAAATCAAAACAAAATGGCGTGTGTGTATCGACTATCGAAAGCTCAACTCAGCCGCACGAAAAGACCATTTTCCCTTACCTTTTATTGACCAAATGCTCGAACACTTAGCGGGTCATGAGTACTATTGTTTTCTCGATGGATACTCTGGCTATAACCAAATCCCTGTTGCTTTAGAGGATCAACATAAGACCACCTTTACTTCTCCCTATGGAACCTTTGCTTATCGTCGCATGCCTTTTGGTCTTTGTAATGCCCCCGCGACTTTCCAAAGGTGTATGATGAGTATTTTCTCTGATATGGTGGAAGAATTCTTGGAAATATTCATGGATGATTTTTCAATCTATGGATCATCTTTTTCCCAATGCCTCACTCATTTAGAACTCGTCCTAAAACGTTGTAAGGAAAAATCACTCGTGCTTAATTGGGGAAAATGTCACTTCATGGTAAAAAGGGGGATAGTTCTAGGTCATGTCGTCTCCAAAGATGGCCTTGAAGTCGATAAATTTAAAATCGATTTGATTGCTAATCTGACTCCTCCTAAGTCTGTTAAAGATATTCGTTCATTTCCTGGCCACGCGGGATTCTATAGAAGATTCATTAAGGATTTCTCGAAAATTTCAAAACCTCTCTCAAATTTACTTGCTAAAGACATTAAGTTCGAATTCTCCAATGACTGCAAAACATCTTTTGAAACTCTTAAGTCAATCTTGACCACATCTCCCATCATTCAACCTCCTGATTGGACTCAGCCTTTCGAACTTATGTGCGACGCTTCTGACTTTGCAATTGGAGCCATCTTAGGTCAGCGTATCGATAAACTCCCTCGAGTCATTTATTACGCTAGCAAAACCATAAACGAGGCCTAATTGAATTTCTCAACTACTGAAAAGGAATTTTTGGCAGTTGTCTTCGCTCTTGAGAAATTCAGACCATATCTCATAGGATCCAAAGTCATAGTTTACACTGATCATGCTGCCCTACGATATTTGCTTTCTAAGAAGGATGCTAAGGCCCGCTTGATTTGTTGGATCCTTCTTCTTCAAGAATTCGATATAGAAATACGAGATAAAAAGGGTCCTGAAAATGTTGTAGCTGATCATCTCTCTCGAATTGTGCACGAAAATGTTGACGACACCCAAATCGATGACTATTTTCCTGACGAACAAATTTTTTCCATCTCTAACACCCCTTGGTACGCTGACATTGTGAATTATCATGTCACACAGCAAACACCCGTTGAATGGTTGAAACAAGATAAACAAAAATTTGTCTCGAAAGTTCGAAACTTCTATTAGGACGACCCATATCTTTTCAAGTACTGTCCAGACCAAATCATTCGAAGGTGTGTGCCCAATCATGAACACCAAAGTATTCTCTCCTTCTCACATGACCATGCTTGTGGCGGTCATTTTGGAGCAAGAAAAACTACTGCAAAAGTTTTGCAAAGCAGTTTTTATTGGCCCACGCTCCTCCGTGACGCTTTCGAATTTTGCTCTAAATGCGATCGATGTCAAAGAACGGGTCGAATCACTAAGCGAAACATGATGCCTCTCAACCCCATTTTAGTGATTGAGTTATTTGATGTTTGGGGCATCGATTTCATGGGACCTCTCCCTAACTCATTTGGAAATCTTTGCATCTTGCTTGCGGTAGACTATGTCTCAAAATGGGTTGAAGCCATCCCGACCAAAACCAACAACAACAAGGTTGTTGTCAAATTCCTCAAAGAAAACATCTTTTCGCGCTTTGGCACACCTCGAGCTATCATTAGCGATAATGGCACTCACTTCTGCAATCGTGCTTTTGAATCCTTGCTCAAGAAATACTCAATCACACACAAGCTGTCAACCCCTTACCATCCACAAACAAGTGGACAAGTAGAAGTTTCCAATAGACAAATCAAACAAATTCTTGAGAAAACCGTGAATTCCAATAGAAAAGATTAGTCCTTAAAACTGATTGATGCACTTTGGGCTTTTCGCACTGCTTATAAAACCAATCTAGGGATGTCACCATATCGATTAGTCTTTGGAAAGGCCTGTCACTTACCTCTTGAATTAGAGCATCGTGCTCTTTGGGCCATAAAATTTTTGAATTTTGACTTAGAGAAAGCCGACTCACATAGGAAGTTATCAAATTTCTGAATTAGAGGAATTAAGAAATGAGGCGTATGAAAATGCGAAAATCTACAAAGAAAGAACCAAAGCCCAACACGACAAAAACATACTTCGTAAGGAATTCAACGTAGGTCAAAAAGTTCTTTTATACGACTCTAGACTTCACTTGTTTCTAGGAAAACTCAGATCTCGATGGACCGGACCTTATGTTGTGAAAACAGCATATCCTCATGGAGCAGTTGAAATTGAAAATCCTAGGGATGGAAAAGTCTTCAAAGTAAACGGTCAACGACTGAAACCATTTTTAGAATTCGAGCAATATGACGAAGATGACCTTATCGATCTTCATGAGCCTGATCATCCACCGTGAAATCAGGTGGTACACGTTCTTTTTCTTTTATTTTTATTTTTTATTTTTTATTTTTATTTTTTTCTGCCATTTTTGTCTGCATACCTTAGACAGTTGGGACACGGTCTCGATCTGGTGTGGGGGAGTCAAGTCTGAATCACATCTTCTCCATTTTTGTTAAAAAAA
Source organism: Allium sativum (assembly GCA_030737875.1). NCBI lineage: Eukaryota > Viridiplantae > Streptophyta > Magnoliopsida > Asparagales > Amaryllidaceae > Allium > Allium sativum. The sequence goes on from CM060924.1 coordinate 691,670,368, forward strand.
AGTTTTATTAAAAAAACCACACAATCACACCGACACGACTCATTTTAGAGTGATACCACGAGATAAGTTTACAACTTTTAGTCAGTTGCTAGTATTTTTTTCTCTCAACTTAGATCAAATAAGAAATATAATGAAAAGTTTAATTTTGAGGGATAATAGTGTAACCGGTACATAGGGAGATTCTTAGGTGATGGCCACGAAATCTATTCTATATTGTAGACTTTGTTTAAATAAGTGGAGGACTTAAAATACTTATATTGGCTTTTCGAATCTTTAAAACTAAGTTTTGTTAAGTTGAATTCGCATAACTCTCTCTTATTCTAATATGTTCAATAATAATAATAATAATCCAAGGGTATCCAACATTGCTTGTATATCAAGCATTGGTGTGCAAACCCGCCAAGCTCTATCCGACACGTTGTTGACAAAGTCAGCGTTGGAATATCTTGGTCTCATTTTATGAGAATGGACACCTAAGGATTACCGACACGTTGTTGACAAAGTCAAAGTCGGCCTGCACAATCCGCCATGCTCTTTACCCACTCTCCGTTAGTCCGCAAGGCAGTGCATGAGTGGTAAACCTTGGTCTTCTAAGTTAGGTGTATGTACTTAATCATAAATTTTAAAATCTTATAGAGATAGAGAATAAGCGATGATGCTCAAACATTTCTTGGCCTTATTGATTTGAATAGCCATACACAAGGAAATTAGAAACCACTTTACAAACTGTGCCAAGCAAACTAAGAATCTATTTCATGGCTGCACTATGTTATCGACCGAACTAACTGGCGAAACTGGAATTTAACATTTGAAAACTTGATTTATATTGAAAATTTGTGACAAGTTGAGGTATCTAAAATAAAATCAACTGACTAGAAATTGTTAACTTAATTTGTTGTACCACTTTCCTGAAACAAGTCGTGTTGTCATTCTTGTTTTCTTTCTTTTTTGTATATAACCATTGCATTCATGTAGTTACATTAGATCCACACATACTACATTTGGATTTTGTGGGTAGTATCCGCTGAAAACCCTCACGAGACACCACTCGTCCTACTAGGGACACCTAGAGGTTTAACAGCTTGTTGCATACGCTCAATGCAATTGTGTTTCCTATGAAAGTGTGACCTATCTAGTTAGTTTTTCATTTTATTTTCTTTTTACTCGAGGACGAGTAAAAGATAAGTGTGGGGATATTTGATTAGCACAGAAATGTGTTTATTTTTATGCTTATATCTTATCTTTATTGTATATAAATAAATGCTACTTTGGGTATATTGTGTGTTTTTACAGGTCATTGATTAATTGTCTCCTTCATTAAATAAAAGACCACTGATAAGAAAAAGAAGCTACTTTCCCATCTCAACAAGTTTTCAATCACAAAGGAAGCCGTAGTACATTGGTTACGGCATGGAAATCTATACAGAAAGACCTGGGTTCGATTCCCATCAAACTCTCTTTTTGCTGAAGAATGGAACGCGTTCACACTGCCTCCCTTGCTTTGAAGAACTTATGGATTAGTGATTTATGGTGTATATATATATTGATATGTATGAATATATTATATACACTAATAAATATTTCGAGAATTGGAAGTATTCTTCATAGATAAATCAAAGGGAATCTTTCATTTTTACTCTCCATAAAGATGAAGATTTGATTAGATAGATGCCAATCATGATGCCAATCAATTTACCAATCAACTTCAAATCTCTTGGAAAATGCCAATCAATTTGCCACATGACCAATCAAAAGAGGAAAGCTGCATAGAATATTTCAAGTTTATCTTATCTCTTTTATTTGTGAATATATTATTTTCAAGAGGTTGAGTCATGGCCCATTAGAGGATTAGGGTTTTTCAGTTCACCTATATAAGCACATGTATACCCATTGTAACGGGCATCTCCATTATTCTGTACTCTCGTTTATTAATAAAAAGTTTTATTAGTTGACTGTCTTTTTCTTTCATAACAATTTGTGTATCTATCCAATTAGTTTTGGTAGAACACATTGTTATTTTTCTTTTATTACTGCTTGTTAGCTCTTGTCCGTTCGATTAGATTCAACGGCAATTCTGCTTTTTAATTCTCTGTTGTTATTCTAGTTTGATATTTTCTTTTTCTAGTAATTGTTTCTTTTCTTTTCAATTGTTGAATTTGATACTGATTAGATTCAGATTCAGAGTAATTTCAACAACATTAAAACAACTCCAAATTCTGCCTAACTCGCCCAAGAGATTAGGTAAATAATTTAATTTTAATCTACCTCCATGTGTTCGACCTGTATGCTACACACCTGTATGCTTGCAGAATTTAATTTAAATGTCGCGCTTTTCTGATTCATAGATTAGCGACGATCAGCAGGGCCGGTCCACAAATACTTTAGTGGATTAGTTATGCCTGAACACACGCTCCCTGATCCTATTGGACCTACAAATCGGCTGTGGGAGACCGATAAGAATAAACCGAGGCCTCACAAAAATTCCATCAACCACATAAGCAAATGTCAGCCAGTTTAAGCACTGACACCACTTCTAGCTAGAAAGAAACGTGTGCACTCCCTGCGTTCCCTTCTCCCGTTTTAGACTCAACCGGTGTATGAGGCTCGCGAAGTCACGATATACACAAAGCTATGCCTAAAGAGACTGTGCTTTGATCATCAACCACAAGGCCTGCTTTTCAACAAAGCCTTGATCATTTGCATCTTAGCATGTCACATTGTCAGACCCTACCATATTATTGATCATCTACCAATATATATATATATATATAACCTCTAAGCTCATACGTCTTAGAGAAGGGTGATAAGTAAAGAATAAATTCTTTACCACCAAACAGAAATATATAATCAGTAGCGTTCAACAAATACAATAGAAAGGAATACAATGTCGGACACACAATCCATTTACAAGTCCGCTCTAGGTCTGAGCGAAACAACGTGTCTGTCGATCTCCAAATGCGTTTGGACGATCATTACCAAATACCTTGCCTTGGAAGGCCAATCCCAATTCAAGATACCAGTCATCATCATCCAACGATGTGAAAACCTTCGGTCTTCAACCACCACCACCTTCATCTTCGACTCTTGATCGTCGTGATGATTATTCAGAATGGGTTAAACCTGGTCTTTCTGAATAACTCGCGTATTTTGTGATTAGAAAGCAAATATTGGAAGATCACACATTACGCCTCATTCCAACTCCGAGTATTCTTTTAATAAGATATTCATATTAGAATATTCTCATTAATTTTATCAAAGATAAACTCTGAAAATAAAATCTTAAATCTTCCTCAAAAGATTTATTAAAACTCCAATTTTGATTTGCTATCAGAAATCATTATTACAAGATCATTTATTTTAAGGAATAAATCTGTCTTAAACAGGTTAAAGAACTAGTGTCCTATAAACACAGTTCACAACAAACCTACAATTTATTTCCAAAATATGGAATTCCACAGAAATCAAATCAATACATAATCGATATAGATTTCTGTATTGGACTAATAATATAAATGGAATAACGGTAAAGCCTCTTAAATTCCATATATAATATCGGTCTTCTTTTACAGAAGCCCATTTCGATTATTACCAATCGAATTTCCACTTAATTCCAGTCTAATACATTAAATTGGAAAACTTGGTTTCTAGAAAATGCCTTTTTAAATCTATAAAATAGATTTATAAATTCCAAATAATAATTTCAATGTAAATTGGATTAAAGGATAAATGTCGTTTTAAAACACCATCCACGATAAATCCACTTCACATCTCCATTTATTTCATATCACAAAATATAATTGCAAATCCTAATAATCTTTAAAAAAAACATATTTAAAATAATCATTAAAAATATTCTTTATATAAAAGATTCTAAATGGGAAGTTTTCTTTATATTACAAATTTTTATCTTTTACAAATATTCTTTTTTTAACATATAGTTGATTAAAAATATATTTTCTCTTTTATGAAAGTATATCCTTTATATAAAAAGAAAAATTCAAATGTAAAAATATTCTTATTTAAAAGAACCCCTGAATCGAAAGGCGACTCAATCATTTACCATATAATTTGGATTATATCGATTTCACACACATCATATATATGATAAGAACAGTATAATCATCAAATCATCCATCTGCATCCAAAGTGTAATTTCCACTGTGTAAGCGTTAAAATTAAATCATAACGCTCATCGCAGCCTGTCGATCTAACGATCAACATACAACTGAATATTGGGATTAGTATATGTAAATTTTCATTCCAACACCCGTGTGGGGTTTCAACCAATAAATAAATAATAAATTTATTTGTGCGCTTGGGCGATGTGTGAAAATAATCGTCCCAATCACATAAACAAGTCGGGTAACTTGTGAATGGAAGTGTAATACACAATATATAACCATGACAAGAAAATGTCTCTTTTATATTATACAAAATTCTATTGCAATGAACGAATAAGGATAATAACTTCGTCTCTATTGACAATTTCTATTTTTTCTAGTTTAAACTCAAGCAAAAATGGTTATATTGTTTATTTTCGTCAAAAGACAAATAAAAAATGTAATCTCTTTGAAATTATGTGTTCGTTCACATTTGAGTTACAAATAGAGTTATAACTTTTTAATATTTGCATCAAGAAATGCAAACAAAAGAACATCTTCATTTTTATGTATATTTGTATTGGAGAATGCAAGTAAAAGAATAATCTTTAATCTAATGGATATTCGAATTGGATATTGCAAATAAAAGAATAATCTTTCAAAATGACAAAATGTCTATTCTCATTTCATGGAAAAGTGATAACAAACAACAATGAATATCTTTATCTTAACAACTCTACAATGACAAAACAAATAATTGGTTTCAACAAATGTAAATCTACAATAGTGATTAATTTGTATTTCAATTCTAATATAATATTTCAGTGCTATATTTTGTTTCATTCTTTTAATTTAGACAAAATGAGTGTTTTTGTCTATTTTACTTTAATGATAAAAATATGAATGTTTAGTCATTCATTCTTTACAAAAGCTTAAATAAACATTTTCAATTCATTCTTTTTGAGGTGACAAAAAGAACTCCTTTTATTTCATATAAGACATTTGACAAATTGGCTCTTTTTACTTCATATAGAATTGCAATAAAAATGCACTTCTAAAAACTATTCTTTCTATTGTCCTTTAAAATGAAAATAAAATGAACCATTATTTTTCCATCTCTGCTACACTTAGAATGTAACTAAAATATAACTTTTAAAATCCTTTATTTATATCTTAAAATGTGGATAAAAGGTATTCCTTAATTTGAAACTAAAATGAAAGATTTAATTCATGTCTTATTTGCATTGAAGGGTGCAAATAAAAATGCAACTCTCAAACAATATTTTATACACATCAAAATTATAAATCAAAAATGTGACTTTCATTTTGATGGTTTGTTTGCATTGATGAACTTTATTTTAAGGTTTTATTTGCAACAAGGAATGCAAATAACAAATGTAACTTTGTATTTTGATTTAAAAGTATATTTGAGTGAATGTGAAAAGAAACTCATTTCCAATGTGTATTTACATTAGTGAATGTAAATAAAGAAACAAGTTTTATTTAAATGTGTATTTGCATTAGTGATTCCAAATAAAAGAACAACTTTGTTTTCAATATATATATATTTGCATTTGTGAATGCAAATGAAAGAACAATTTTAATTTCAATGGGTATTTGCTTTTGTGAATGCAAAGTAAATACAACTCCCATTTGTAAAGTTTATTTGCAGTAATTAATGCAAATAAAAGAACAAATTTCATTTTTAAAGTTTATTTCATTTCAAAGCATATTTTATTTCAAAAATATATTTTATTTCAAAGTATATTCTATTTCAAAGTATATTTGCATTTGTGAATGCAAATAAAAGAACAACATTTATTTCCAAATTGTACTTGCGAATGCAAATAAAAGAACAAGTTTCATTTGGAATATGTGTTCGCATTGGTAAATTAAAATTTAAAAGAACAATCTTAAATTTCAATGTGCGCTTGTATTCAAATTTGCAAAAAAGAGAATAAACTTTATTTTCAATATATTTAGTTGCATAGGTGGGTGCAAATGAAAGAGTGATTTGTTTCAATATATATTTGCATTGGTAAATGCAAATAAAGAACAATTTCTATCTTCTATATATATTTGCATTGGTGAATGCAAATAAAAGAATAAATTTTATTTTTAAAATTTATTAGCATCAGTGAATTCAAATAAAAGGATGAATTATATTATAAAATATATTTGCAAACAAAAATGCAACTTCTGAAAATAATTTCTTATTTACATATAAAATATAAACAAAATTGTGATTTCCAAAATATGTATTTTTATTTACATAAAAATGTAAACAAAGAGGTGGTTTCCAAATATAACCTATAATTTACGCATGCCATGTAAATAAAGTTTTATTTACCAATATGTTTTTAATATCAACAATAAAATTTAGTATTTTATTGTTATACTAATCCTAGAACAACTTACGTTTAATGTGACAGTAAAAAGAAGAATTTTTACTGTAATTCATAAATCGTGTTCTAAATGTAAACAAATAAAAATAGAATTTTATTTGTTAGCCAAATTCTATTGTAATGGAAACAAATAAAAAAAATCTATTTGTTGTTCATATTCTATTGTAAATAAACAAATAAAAATAATATTTTATTTGTCGTCCAAATCATGTTCTTAAAATAAACAAATAACAGTAAGGTTTATTTGTTGTTTAAATTCTATTGTAAGGTAAACAAATAAAAATAAGGTTTTATATGTCGTTCAATTTCTATGGTAATATCAACAAATAAAAATGAGTTTTTATTCGTCGTTCCAATTCTATTGTAGTATCAACAAATAAAGATACGTTTATTTGTCGTTCAAATTTTATTGTAACATCAACAAATAAAAATAAATTTTTATTTGTCGTTCAAATTTCATTGTTCATTTTAAAATAATAAAAATAATATTTTAATAATTTAAAATAAAGTAGAGCCACTAGATCTGAATAAAATATAATTTAAATCTAAATTTAGATTTAATTTTCTAATCGCAAATAAAATTCAACAATATATGAAATTTCAATGCGGATCTAGCATAACATGACCAACAAACATACCAAAAGCAACAATCAACAATTTATACAACACAGAACATTTCAGATCTGAATTAGCATCACAATACAATTATTTTTAACGCGTGAAAAATAATTAAAAATAAATTAAATAATAAAAATTAGAGTTCTCACATTGATTTGGCTGAAAATTCAACTGTCTCGGTTTCAGCCCTGGTCTACGCCATTGCTAAGATCTCGGAAAGACGAGTCCAACGCAACTTACGGTTCGTAAAATGGCCCTCGTATGAAAGAGTTATTGAATTTCAAACATTGGATAAATTAAATATTAAATAAATAAATAATATTAAAATAATCAACCTTTCTTCCTCCTTCTATCGTTACAGCCGAACCCGACTCCACATTCGAACCCCCACGTCGCACCACCCCTCTGCCACCCTGGCGCTGATCGACCACCGCCACGACGAAGCCCTAGCCGACCTCGACCCACGCCTGAAGCACCGACGAACTCGGCCCTCACCTCGCCTCGAAACCCAAACCCGAACGGCGGCCCTTCCAGCTCAAAATTCGCGAAATCTAGATCCCAATGATACCCATCATCCGTATGGATGGAAAGCTCTCTGAATTCTCTTCGATTTGATATATAATTTGTTGATTTTCATTGAACGGATTGAGAGAAATTAAGGTTTGAATTTAGGAGCTTTCTGGCCATTGTTCTAAGGGTAGGCGGCGGCTATGAAAATTAGGGTTTAATTTTTATTTTTTTATTATTAGAATTCTCGTAAAACGTGTTTTAAAGGTGGATTTCCGGACTGTCTCTGAATTGGGCTTGCTTATTGTCGTTCTTAACGTTTTGAGAGCTTCTGAACACAATAGGACAGGTCTCGGGGTCCAATTCCGAAATCTGTAGAATATTTATTTAAAATCCCATTAAAAATTAATTAATTAAATAATGACCATACATTTAAATATGCCGGGGCCACATATGACCTCAAAAAATTCCAGAAAAAATATTTTTAGCTTTCTTATGACGATACGGTTCTAACAAGACTAATTTCATTGAATTCTGAGACTGAAAAATGGCTATTTTCAAGTCGTTTAAATTTAACTGAAATAGTCAAAACACATTTTCTTTTGCCACGCTCACATATTAATTCGAAAAAATTCTGAAAATTGAAATCTAGCTATAATTTGACATTCTGGTTCCAACAAAAGTGGTTTCGTTGAAAACGGAGGTCGTTTGAAAATTGACTATTTTCAAGTGCTATATATTTAATATTAAAAATACATTTTTAAACAAATAATTTATAGAACTCAAAATATATAAGTGTTTATACCTTTTAAATGCACAAACATCATTCCAGACTCAATGGAAGTGGTTTCGAGTTGAAATTCCTTCATATGTGAAAAGTAGCCCTTCGGGCCATATATATTATATATATAAATTCTACAGCGACCTTTCTAAATATTGAATTGGCCATAACTTTTGATTCCCGCTATGAAATTTCAATTTTTCAGATTCGTTAGAAAGATATGGTTAAAAAGATTTAAATATTTCTGGTTTCACTCAATTCTGATTTATTTTGAATCATGTACATTCGGTTAAAGTTCAAAATTAAAATTTTAAAACTACCGCGCCATTTCTAACTCCATTTATATTTAAATTAAATTTATTCGTTTTAACTTCGATTAAAATAAATTCTAGCCATTATTATTTATATAAATTATATTATATCCTCAAAATTCATTAAAATTTTCTAAGATAAAAATTTTAAATTGGTTCAGAATTTGCGGGTTGTTACATAATTGTTCATATTTATTTCTTTTTGTTCACCAATCCTCACTATTATAAAATAACATAACTCTCCCTTCTTCTTCCTTTACATCTTCTCTCCTTTAATCCAATTTGTTATATGTTTAAAAAAAATGGCTCTTGAAAGCTACCAATCACTCACCTTATCTACCACATCACCCCACCACCGTCGCTTCCCTCGCCTCCTTATACATGGAGCAGCCCTCTTTTCCCAAATACTTCCTTCACTTAAATAAAAAAAGGATTCTTTTCTCAAATCTATTTCTCTACCGCCTCCATCTCAATGAGCGGACATCGTCATTCGAAAATATTTCTCCAAATTCCTCACAATTCGTTTCGAATTAAAACATGATTTATAAGAGAAAATTAAAGAGTAGTCTCCAATCTCCAAAATGGTGCGGCTATGATTGAGTTTGGGTTCGTATTTTGTTCGTTTTATGTGTCCAAACGTTCTCCATTCACAACCCTTTTCTGAGTAGCAGGGGCGTTCGTATTAGCAGTCGTTCAGGGCGTTGGAGGAGGCCGCCAAGGTGGTTCGTAGTGTGGTTGTCGATCAGAGTTCAGTAGCACCAGGGTTGAGCGGCGGGTGGTCAAAGTTTTGAGCAAAATGGGTTTTTGGGTTCGTTATTTTTTACAGAGGGATTGAGGAAGAAAGGTATTCAAAGGGATTTGTTTAAATTAATTAAATAATTATATAATTAATTACCCATTAAAGTAATTAACATTATAACAATCATATCTTGTGCATTTTAGATCAGAATTCGCCGATTTTCATTGCGTTGGAACCCTCTAGAGGAGCATTACGCGTACAAATAGATTTGGAAGCAAACAGAGTCCGTTTGGATTTTTGATAAAATTAAACATCTTTTTAATTTTATTAAAAATAATCACTTTAATGATTTTTTGAAACTGATCAAGGTGAGAACTCTCTCACTAAATTCTCTTGTACAGTTATTTTATTTAAACTGCCACGGTTTTTGTCGGTATTTAATTATAACAAATATGTGTTCGCTAAAAATATTATTTTTAGCTTAAATGTGAGATTTCTTTTTCAATAATTAATATTAATTAATATTTATCGTGTTTAGAAATTTTTACATATACACTGTAAAATTCAGTTTGTTGTTGTATGCGATTTGATTTGGATTGATTGATGCTGTTGGGGTGGTCTGTTAATTTAATGGAATGTTATGTAAAAATAGAAATTGTAAACAAATAAAAATATCATTTTTATTTGTTATGTCGAAATTAGAATTGTATACAAATAAAAACATCATTTTTATTTGTTATGTTGAAATTAGAATTGTATACAAATAAAAACATCATTTTTATTTGTCATTTTGAAATATTGGAATCGTATACAAATAAAAATATTCATTTTTTATACGTCGTGTTAAATATGGAAATTGAATACAAATAAAAATATTCATTTTTATTAGTCATGCTAGATATTGAAATTTGTATACAAATAAAAATTCATTTTTATTTCTTATATATAGTTGTTATACAAATAAGAAGATTCTTTTTATTTATACATATATAATATAAAATTGTGTAGGAGATAAAACATTTTCTTTTTATTTGTCATTAGGACATTAAAGTTGTTATGAAAATAAAAATTATATTTTTATTTGTCATTAATAACACAGAAATGTAATGAAAATAAAAATTATCTTTTTATTTGTCATTAGCAACATAGAGAAGTTATGCAAATAAAAATACATTTGTTATTTGACAATAGAACATATAGTGAAGTTATGCAAAAATAAACACATTTTTATTTGACATTGGAACATGTAGAGAAGTTAGGCAAATAAGATACATCTTTTATTTGATATTAAAAAACATTGGAAATGTATGCAAGCAAAACCTCTTTTTATTTGACATTAGGAAACATAGGAATTTGTTTGCAAATACAATATCCATTTTTATGTATCATTAGAAACATTCAAACGGTTATGCAAAATAAAACATTCATTTATTTGGCATGTTAAACATGTTAGTGGAATCGTCGAATAATTTATATTTATATATAATTATATATATATATATATATATATATATATATTAAAATAAAATGAATCGCACGCGGTAGCTGCGTTTCAGAATCATAATTTTAAGCGATTATACCGAAAGATCCGACCGTCGGATTTTCCCAAAACTGGAACCGTTAGGTCCGGTTTGGGAAGATCTTTCCAACGATATAAAAGTTATTAAAATCCAATGGTCAGATTTTGAGAAATGTGTAAATCAAATTTGGGTAAAAACAGCGCCAGGGCCACCTATTGACCCGAAGTGTCGTTATATTAAATTGGACCATTTTTATATAAATGAAAATAGTGATAAATCGTTATAAAATAATATTAACGATATGAAATGATTTAAATTATATATATGCGAGAATTATTTGAAAAGGCCGAGTTCAATCTCATTTCAAATAATTATACGATGATTTAAATCGAAGATATTGAAGACGGTGATTGAAGACTGGCGATCTTCACATCGAATGGACGACTACTGATGCCCGACATTGGTTAGCTCCCAGTAAAGGATTAAAGTGGTAGTTGTCCGGACGTACTTGTTGATTGTCCAGATAAGTGAGCACCTCTCTTCCGTATTGGACATGCAAGACGAGGAATAAAGGTTCTCCGGTTTCGTTCAGACCTAGAATGGACTTGTAAGTGGATGTGTGTCTAATATTGGGTTTCATTCTATGTGAATTGATTTCTATTTAATATATATCTATTTGGTGACGGAGAATTTATTCTCTTGCTTAACACCCTTCTCTGAGACGCATGAGCTCAGAGGTTATGTATTGATAGTTATCGATAACATGACGTGGATTGTCAGTGTGGCATGTCACGATGCAAATTGTAACGACATGGATTTCGCCCGGACCTAATCGACCGCTAAATCGACCAAGACCGTTCGAATCCCGCATACACTAACTCTGGGCATACAACATATCAGAATAAATAACAGAAGACTTATATAAACATTATAATAATGTTACATTAGAGAACAGAATATATCAGAGTACATCGAATAAAATATAGTGGAAAATAATTTACAATAATTTTAATACAATGCAGCGGAACAAATAAACCAACACAGCGGAAGACTATCAATGCTCTGGACACAGCTTTAAGCTTCGATCCAGAATCATGCTCAATATATCTGCAAAATAAGCTACCCGACTGCCCATAATGGGCACCCGAATTGTCAAGTGAAACAAACTACGAGTCAGTCATGGGACTGGTATGAGAAATCTTTCCTAACTTATCTAACAATATGGCTAATCACAGGACCACGCCACTAATGTAGAACGGGTTTACTCCATTGGATTTCCAGTGCATAAATTAAATAAATTTTTATTTAAAACAATGCAATGCTTTTTAGAAAAATGAAATCATTATAAGACTCTAGTCCCATCACACAATGCAACGCAAACCTGAGGATAGAGTTTTACCTTATAATGATCAAATATGCTTGATACGTAGAAAGTAATATTTTAATATTACTATTAGTGCCTAATCAGTCTGAAAATACTTCAAAGTAAATGTATCAATCCTAGATGGCATAGCTACCATATACTATGTCGCCATATATAGGTTTACAATCAAAACCGTAATGTCCTATTGGAAATTGGGTTTCCATCATGAGTCAAGGATAGGGACGATCTCCTTACCAAATCGAGACACTCAAGCAAATGTCTCAGGATTCGGACAATGGCGAACCCTTAGATCCTACAGTGCTGGTCCATGATTATTTTAGTGGATTGGCAATTCCTGAACACACGCTTCCTGGTCCCATTGAACCTATAAATTGGTCACTATTGACCAATATAACAGAGGCCTCGTAATCCATCATCCACGTAAGCAAAATGTCACGGCTTGCAAAACCCTAATACCACTTCTAGCTAGAAAGAAACGTGTGCACTCTCTGCGTTCCCTTGTCCCGTTTCTGACTCTCAACGGGGTGTGAGGCTCGCAAAGTTACGCTATACACAAAGCTATGCCTAAACGGGCCGTGCTTTGATCATCAACCACAAGACTCTCCTTTTCAACAAAACCCTTGATCATTTGCATCTTGGCATGCCACATTGACAATTTACATTATGCGATCAATAACTATAAATATATAACCTCTGAGATCATGCGTCTTAGAGAAGGATGTTAAGCAAGAGAATAAATTCTCCGCCACCGAACAGATATATATTAAATAGAAATCAATTCACATAGAATGAAATTCAACGTCAGACACACATCCATTTACACGTCCGTTCTGGGTCTGAACGAAACCGGAGATGCCTTATTCCTCGTCCCATACGTCTAATACGGAAGAGAGGTGCTCGCTTATCCGGACAATCAACAAGTACAGCCGGACAACTACCACTTTAACTCTTTATTAGGAACTACCCAATGACGGGCATCAATAGTCATCCATTCGATGTGAATTCGTTAGTCTTCAATAACCGTCTTCAAAATCTTCGATTTAAATCGTCGTATAATTATTTGAAATGAGATTGAACTCGGTCTTTTCAAATAATTCACGCATATATATAATTTAAACCATTTCATATCATTAATATTATTTTATAACGATTTATCGCTATTTTTATTTATATAAAATTAGCCCAATTTAATTTAACGACGCTTCGGGTTAATAGGCGGCCCTGGCGCTATTTTTATCAAAATTTGATTTACACATATCTCAAAATCTAACTGTAGGATTTTAAAAAAAATTATATCGTTGGAAAGATCTTCCCAAAGCGGTCCTAACGATTCCATTTTTAGGAAAATCCGACGGACGGATCTTTCGGTATAATCGTTTAAAGTTACGGTTCAGAAACGCGAACTACCGCGTGCGATTCATTTAATTTTAATTTATATTTATATATATAATTATATATAAATATAAGCCATTCGATGATTCCACTAATGTGTTTAATATGCCAAATAAAAGAATGTTTTAATTTGCATAACCATTTCTACATGTTTTGTAATGTCAAATAAAATGTATTATATTTACATGACATTTTGCTAATGACAAATAATAGGATAATTTCTATTTGTATTTCAATTTTTAACTTTAACAAATAAAAAGGAAATATTTTATTTGTATAAGTTTCAATGTAAGTTTTGACAATAAAAATAATTCTTTAACTTACATACAAATTCTAATGTATGTTGTGGCCGTAAAAATGATTCTTTAATTAATATACAAATTATAATGTATGTTATGACAACAAAAATGATTCTTTAATTTACATACAAATTCTAATGTATGTTGTGACAATAAAAATGATTCTTTAATTAACATACAAATTCTAGTGTATGTTGTGACAATCAAAATGATTCTTTAATTAACATCCAAATTCTAATGTATGTTTTGATAATTAAAATGATTCTTTAATTAACATACAAACTCTATTTCAACAAATGCATAAAAAGTGATACATTCATTTTTGTGGACAATTCTACTTCAACAAAATGATTAAAAAGTGATTCAATCATTTTGTTGACAATTCTATTTCAAAAAAATGATTTAAAGTGGTTATTTTAGTTTGTCTAAAATTCCATTTTAACAAATTGAACAAAGTGATAATTCCGTTTTGTCTAAAATTCCATTTTTACAAAATGCATAAAAGTGATAACTTCGTTTCGTCTAAAATTCTATTTTAACAAAATGCATAAAAGTGATGATTTCATTTTGTCTAAAATTCCATTTTAACAAAATGAACAAAAGTAATCCATTTTACAAAAATGTTATTTTTGTTTTAACTCAAATCTCCTTAACAAAAATGTTATTTTTGTTTCAACACAAATCTATTTAAAAAAATGTAATTTTTGCCTTACAACCATCATATTTTGACAAAATGTAAATTTTTGTTTTCAACTAATCTATTTGACAAAAATGTATATTTTGTTTTAACTAGACTATTTGACAAAATTGTACATTTTTGTTTCAACTAAACTATTTGGCAAATATGTATATTTTTGTTTCAACTAATCTTTTTGACAAAAATGAACATTTTTGTTTCAACTAATCTTTTTGACAAAAATGAATATATTTGTCTCAACTAATCTTTTTGTCAAAAATGAATATTTTTCTTTCTACTAATCTTTATGACAAAAACGAATATTTTTGTTTCAACTAATCTTTTTGACAAAAATGAATATTTTTGTGTCAACTAATCTTTATGACAAAAATGAATATTTTTGTTTCAACTAATCTATTTGAAAAAAATGAATTTTTTTGATTCAACTATTCTAATTAAAAAAAATGATAAATTTTTATTCAACTATTCTAATTAACAAAAATGATAATTTTTTATTCAAATATTCTATTTAACAAAAATGATAATTTTTGTTTAACTCAATTCTAATTAACATAAATGTTAATTTTTGATTAACTAAATTCTAATTAACAAAAATGTTAATTATTGTCTCAACATTATATTTTGTCAAAAATGACAATTTTATTTCAACAATACTAAACTGACAAAATTGACAAACTTAATCCAATAATTCATATTTGTCACAATGACAATTTTAATCATACATTTTTTCCCTTTTTCAATAAAAATTGGTATTTTTGTTTCCAACAATTTCATTCAACACAAACACCATCAAATCAATGGATCTACATAACAACATCAATCCTAGATCAAATCACGTATCATACAAATAGAATTTAACAGCGTAGGGGTAATATAACAATCATGCTTAAGTAATTTTTAATTATATAAAAAAAGTAGAATTTCTTACCATCGAAATCAATAATAATTTTTATTTTAAAATTAAAGATCTTGCAACAACTTTCTACATCGCATACATAATTTTATCACACACACAATTTTGTACATCGCATGAATATTTTTATCGCATTCACTACTTCATAGCATGAATATTCTATCGCATACATATATTTTATAAACAATATTCAACAATCAATGAACAAGCATTTAATTTTTAATAGAGTCTTTCAATAGGTGAGTTTAGATTTCTCACCTTGGTTTCTCAATCCGTCAAATCTTTATGCGAAGGAATGTGACCTTTTCGGCTCCACAATCCACACACGACACCCAAATCACTCCAAATCAGTTTTATTACGAAGCACTCATCCATACGCATCTTGTTATGCTTCTCTAATTTCTTCGTCTAATCTCTCTTCTTTCTCTATATGCTCACAAAATTTCATGGCCTAACTCCTTACGGTTTGGGAGATATAAATTATTTAATGAGATGACCCGAACTTCCCCGTAAGGAAAGCACGGATGGCGTTGAGAACACGACAAAATAGAATGCAAACAGAAGAACATTTCATTGTTTATTACAACAATTCCATCAGAATACACAGAGTATGAATAAATATTACACATTTGATAAATACCAGAGATTACAATAATTACATAGCAGCGGAAAAATAATACAACACACAACTGAAAGTAATACACGGATACAGAGCTTTCTGAGTATCGTTCTAGCTGTAAATCAGGATCCTGTGAATATAAATCTGCAAAACCAAAACTACTAGCTGCCCGTGTGGAAAATAGGGGCACCCAGAGTTTAGGTTTAAAACAATAAACTCCAGGTCAGTCATGTGACTGGTGTGAGAACTAAAACAGTTGTTTAAAACTTTACTTTAAAAGAGAGTAATTCAAGGGACCACGCCGTATAACACGGAACGGGTTTCCTCCCAAGAAAACTAGTGCATATATCAAAACAGCGCAATGCTTTTTTGAAAAAATGAAGCTATTATAAGACCCAGGTCCCACCAAACAATGCAACGCAAGCCGGAGGATAGGGTTTTCCCTTATAATAGCTAAACATGCTTGGTACGTTTAAAACAAATCACTTGATACTATTATAGGTGTATAGTTTGAAAACAATTTCAATCATAAATATCAATCATAGACGACATGGGTACCATATATCATGTCGCCATACTAGGTTCTACAAATAAAACCGAAATATCACGTATTGGAAATTGGATTTCCGTCATGAGTCGAGGCAAGGGGCAAGCTCCTCTCCGTTCGAGACACTCTAGAAAATGTCTCAGGACCCCACTATGATCCTTGGAATCGGTTAGGCCGGTCCTCTCTTACTTTTGAGGATTGGCAATTCCTGAGCCCACGTTTCCCGGTCCTAACAGACCTATATCCGAGGCGCCTCGTATTACAACAACCACACAGGTGAAAAGTATATATAAATGTCAGTCAGTTTAAGCACTGACACCACCACTAGCTAGAAAGAAACGTCGTATTCTCCCAACGGTCCGTATCCCGTTTTTGACTCATACCAAGCTGTGAGGCTCGCGAATTCATGCTATACACAAAGCTATGCCACACAGGCTGTGCTTTGATCATCAACCTCAAGACTTTGCTTTTCAACAGAAGCCTTGATCATTTGCCACATAGGCGTGCCACACAGGCAATTCACTCCATGCGACAGATCTCCATCGATATACAATCTCTGAGCTCGTACGTCTCAGAGAAGGGCGTTAGGCAAGAGAATAAATTCTCCGCCGCCAAACAGATGTATATTTAATAGATATCAATCAACACAGAATAAAATCCAATGTCAGACACATAGTCCATTTACAAGTTCGTTCTGGGTCTGAACGAAACCGGAGGCACTTTCCTCGCATATCCATCAATCTCTAAGTACGTCTAGATGATCACCAATTGATTCCCTCCTCTTCGGTGTACAGCCCAATCAAGATCATCAGTAATCACCCAAACGATGTGAAGACTTCCGGTCTTTAATCGCCATCTTCATATTCGACTTATCGTCGAATCGGTTATTCAGAATGGGTATAAACCCGGCCTTTCCGAATAACCCGCGTATATAATAAACACGTGTTACACAAACACAACATACGCCTCAATCCAATTCAGAATATTCTTTTATTCAAATTTTCACATTCCTAGGGAAAGGTTCCCATTAATTTTATCAAAGATAAATTCTTCTAAATTTATTCTTTAATCTTCCTTTGGATATCATTTCAAACCATATTATGGTTTCCAAACTAGTCGGGATTAGCTAACCACACCGAAGTAATTATTTATTTTATTTCCCAATCCCAACCTATTTATCCCATGGAGCAAAACTGGTAATACTCCATATCTAACACCACGGTGTTATCGGTAAATACTAATTACCATTTCACGTTCAAATCTAATTAAAGATTTAACTATCGCTTTGGAGCAAAACTGGTGATACTCCATTCTCGATCACTTTCCAAATTTGATAATTTAAATTATCAATTCATATTTCAATCTAATTAAAGATTCATTAAAACTCCACTTAGGTTTAATCTTCTCAAAAAAACAATATCCTGTCTTTAACTGGGTTAAAGAACCAATGTCACCTAAAACACGATTCGCGACAAACCCAAATCACATTTGATATTAAATACAAGGCTCTGAATAGAAAACATACTGGCTTATATTCAATATCAAATTCTGAAACCAACAAATATCATATTGGAAATAATGATATAAAATATATCTTTCAAATTTCCATAACCATATCTGTATAATCACGAAATCCAACATCGAAATATTCCAAAGATAATCTCGATTAAAATCCATTCCAATTCGTATATTGGAAATTCTGAATATTTTTAAAACCACTTTCAAATTCAATTTATTCATTTCAAAAAAAAATTGATTTTAATTCTAGTTCAAAACTGCTTCATTTCGATAAAAATAAATTTTTATCCTTTCAAATGTGGAATTTTTCATCCTAGTTCTTTCCAATTCACATATTATGATTTTAACAAATTATTAATATTTTTAATAATTTTATCAAGGCCCGTACAGTCGATTTCCATCAACGGCCATCGAACTGCACTTACAGCGACCTTTTCCAAATTTGATTTGGACATAATTCTAAATCCAACCGTTAGATTTCAAATTTCTAATATTCATTGGAAATCTCTTCTCGATACGAACCCAAGGTTCCGGTTTCAGGAGAATCCGACGGTCGGATCTCCCGTAATGTCCATTCGAAGTCAATGGTCGAAATTCACGAGCTGCCACGGCGCGGCGCGTTCTATTCAGGCCATTATATATAATATATATATATATATATATTATACATATTTCGTCGATTCCCTTTTTAAAACGAATTTTATAAATCATTTTAAATTCGTTTTCAAAACCATTACTACTCTATATTAAATTTCAAATAAAAATTGAATATTTCATATCATTACCATATAAATGACAATATTTTCAAAACGTTATATTTTGAAATCACTACCTTTTCTATATTCATTATAAAAACGAATATAACCGATATAAATATCATTCACGTCAAAATAGCGCAACTCTAATCAACACGGCTTTATATATTTCAATAAATTCGTTATTCTATTCAACAAATGAATATTTATTCTACTCAACACATGAATCTATATTTCATTCAACACATGACTAATCTCAACACATGAGTACTGTCAACACATGACTATTTTTGTTATGTAATATATTTTATAAAATTATGGTATCTATCGTTTGATTTTTAATCAGACTCCAACCGTAAAGTAGTTTCTAATCTTAAATATGATGAAGATGTAAATTTTATTGTTAAAATATTTTACTCAACACATGAATATTCTCAACACATGACTATTTTTATATTCTAATATTCTTTATTTTCCCAATTGGAATGAGGCCCAATCAATTACCATATAATGTTAATTATATAGATTCCACCCAACACATGTATATAATGGCACTGACAAATAATCAACCATCATCCAAAGTGCACTACTCTGTATAAGCATCAAATATAGATATCTAACGCTTATAACAGCCTGCCAATCAATCGTTCGGCATACAACTAATTATTGAGATTAGTGTATGTCGTATTTTATCCCAATACCCGTGTGGGGTTTCAAATCAACAAACACAGATTTTTATTTATTCACATACCCGTTAAAAATTATATTTTTAACGATGAAATATTTTGAACTATATAAATATTTTATTTCACATCACATCACACATTCAATTTTCACCACAACAAACAATCAAACATACAAGCCATCCATGGTCTGTGGACGACGGGTGTCGGGTGCTACTAAGCACCGTCTGCATCCTAGTATATAATTTAAACTAGAAAACAAGAATTAAAGTGAGAAGTTCTCACCGACTAGCTAAACCAACGCCACGACTCTTCTTATTTAGGAAATCTTCGTCGTGCTCGCCTTTTGTCAATTTCGTTGCCCGTAGCCACTACATATTTAAAAATCACATTTTTATATTGTTTCTATGTATATAAAAATCCTATTTTTATACTGCTACTATATAGATAAAAATCCTATTTTTACACCGCTACTATATAGATAAAAATTCTATTTTTACACCGCTACTATATAGATAAAAATTCTATTTTTACACCGCTACTATATAGATAAAAATTCTATTTTCACAACGGTGTTCATATAATAAAGATCACATTTTTATCACGCTATCCTCTATATAAAAATTATATTTTTATATCGCTCTTTTTCCAATAAAGATTATATTTTTATAACGCTCCTTCCTATATAAAAATTATATTTTTATATCTACTTCTAATATAAAGATCGAATTTTTATATCATCGCTATAAAAATCAGATTTTTATTTCGCTACGTAAGTAAAGATCAAATTTTTACCATCTATATAATATAAAAATTATATTTTCAATACTCTACCTAAGTAAAAATCATATTTTTCTCTCGCCATTTTCTATTTAAAGATTTTGCCTTTTCAAATATAAAGATTTTATTTTTATTCCTTCTATAATATAAAAAAATCATATTTTTAATTCGCTGTGATATCATAAAATTCCTATTTTTATTCACAAAACAATGATATTTTTGTTTAAAAAAATATTACTATTTCTATTTTCATGTTATTAAAAATCCTTCCTTTCATGAAATTAAAGATCGAACCTTTTCTCTAATTAAAAATTAAACCTTTATCTATAAAAATTGAAACTTTATTATCAATAAAAATTTGATTTCATATTCATAATAAACAAAACTGAATTTTTTCTTTTAAAACCTATTTACATTCAACAAATAAAGAAAAATAATAAATAAAATGAAATAAAAGACTTACAGCGGAGGTGAGGGGGTGGGGGATGGCATTGGTGGTCGGAGGGGGTGCGATGGGCGTCGTGGAGGTGGTGGGGGCGGTCCAGGCTGCGGCGGCGGGGGTCTTTGGGGTTGGGGTTTTCTGGAAGAGGGGGAGGGGTTTCGACCGAAGAAGGAAAGGGGGAGATCGGAGGAAGGAGAAGGGAAGGCGGAGTTTGGGGGACTCGGCGGAGGTTGGCGCGGGTCTCGACGGCGGTCGAGCATCGGGGACGGCGGAGGATTCGAACGACAGGGTTTTTTTTCTTTAATTTATTCGAGGAGAGAGAAATTGAGATAGGGGAGGGGGTATATTATATATAATATTATTTATTTAATTAATTAATCCACTCCTTAAACTTGACTTTTATTTCGAACTCGAAATCAAACCCACCGACTGTCGTTCATAGCTAATTACCCCCATTCCAAACACAATGGGATATGTTTCGTAGGCCGATTCGACAGTTTCGATCAGTTTTCGCCAAAATCAAAATATAACTTTATATATTGAATTTGAACGCGCATTTCAATTTACCGGGGCCACACACCAACTAGAAAATTCTCGAAAAATATTTTCTAGCTTCGTGTTGACAATACGGTCCTAACAAAACTAGTTTCATTGAATTCTGAGACCGTATGAAAAATGGCCATTTTCCAGTCGATTAAAATCAACTGAATCTGGTCAAACGCGTTTTCCTTTGCCACGCTCACATATTGATTCGAAAAATTATGAATTTGGGAATCTAGCAATATCTTGACATCACGGATCCAACAAATGAGGTTTCGTCGAAAACCGAGGTCGTTTGCAAAACTTCCATTTTTAAGGGCCAGAATTCCATAGCGATTATCCTGAAATTTTCAACTAGGTGTAACTTTTGATTCCCACTATGAAATTTCAATTTTTCAGATTCGTTGGAAAGATATTCTTAAATAGATTCTAATATTTTTGGTTTCGCTAAAATCCGATTTATTTTGCACCCGGTACATTCATTTGAAATTTGAAATCGAATTATCGAACTACCGCGCCATTTTCAGTTCCTTTTGTAATTATATATAATTATTTCTATTCTAACGACGATCTATATAAATATATACGTTCGAATTCCATTCAAAATTAATTTCTCGTTAATATTATTTAAATTAATTCATTTTAAATATTGAAAATTCACTAAAATTGCCAAAATAAAAATTTTAAATTGGCTCGCATTTCCGGGTTGTTACATTTAATTTTGAAGGGCTTTCCTGCATATTTTCGAGAGAGAGAGAGAAAGAGGGCAGGTGTTAATTTTTTTGAGGAAGAAGAGAAAATGGGGATTTGTGGAGAGGAATAGATATTACATAGTGGAGGGTATTGATTCTTTCCCTTTTTGATTTTTTTTTATGACATGTCCATTTTATTTATATATGCAAAAAGCCGCTGATATATAAATATATAGGAAGAAAACAAAAAGAAACTGACATAGTCTATAGTAAATTTCCTTGGGACCATGCATGTTTTGGGAAGAATTGAATGCTTTGTATAAAAAGGGTAAGAGGCCAATAGCAACTAATGGTTTATTTATTTATTTTATTTTTATTTTGAGAACGCTCAAGGAAAGAAATGATAATAATGAATGAATGTTAAAAGGAACTGATTTGCAAATGGGAACTGATTTATCTAAGCAATGCATATTTTCGAGACCACTAAATCGACCAAGACCGTTCGAATCCCGCATACGCTAACTCTGGGCATACAACACATCAGAACAAATAACAAAAGACTTTTATAAACATTATAATAATGTTACATCAGAGTACAGAATATATCAGAGTACACTGAATAAAATACAACGGAAGATAATTTACCATAATTTTAACGCAATGCAGCGGAACAAATAAACCAACACAGCGGAAGACTATCAATGCTCTGTACATAGCTTTAAGCTTCAATTAGGAATCCTGCTCAATATATCTGCAAAATAAGCAACCCGACTGCCCGTGTGGAAAATATAGGCACCCGAGTTTGCAAGTGAAACAAACTACAAGTCAGTCTTGGGACAGGTATGAGAAATCTTTCCTAACTTATCTAACAATATGGCTAATCACAGGACCACGCCGCTAATGCGGAACTGGTTTACTCCATTGGATTGTCAGTGCATAAATTAAATAATTTTTTTTCAAAACAACGCAATACTTTTTAGAAGAATGAAATCATTATAAGACTCAAGTCCCATCACACAATGGAACGCAAACCGGAGGATGGAGTTTTACCTTATAATGATCAAACATGCTTTATACGTAGAAAGTAATATTTTAATATTATTATTAGTGTCTAATCAGTCTGAAAATACTTCAAAGTAAATGTACCAATCCTAGCCGGCATAGCTACCATATGATATGTCACCATATTTAGGTTTACAATCAAAACCGTAATGTCGTATTGGAAATTGGGTTTCCATCATGAGTCAAGGCTAGGGACGATCTCCTTACCAATTTGAGACACTCTAGCAAATGTCTCAGAATTCGGACACTGGCGAACCCTTGGATCCGGCACGACCGGTCAACAAATACTTTAGTGGATTGGCAGTTCCTGAACACACGCTTCCAGGTCCTATTGAACCTATAAATTGGTCACTATCGACCAATATAATCGAGGCCTCGTAATCCATCATCCACATAAGTAAAATGTCACGGCATGCAAAACCCTGATACCACTTCTAGCTAGAAAGAAACGTGTGCGCTCCCTGCGTTCCCTTGTCCCGTTTCTAACTCTTACTAGCGTGTGAGACTCGCGAAGTAACGCTATACACAAAGCTACGCCTAAATAGGCCGTGCTTTGATCATCAACCACAAGACTCTTCTTTTCAACAAAAGCCTCGATCATTTGCATCTTGGCATGCCACATTGACAATTCACGCCATGCGATCAATAACTACCAATTTATAACTTCTGAGGCGTCTCAGAGAAGGGTGTTAAGCAAGAGAATAAATTCTCCGTCACCAAACAGATATATATTAAATAGAAATCAATTCACATAGAATGAAATTCAACGTCAGACACACATCCATTTACAAGTCTGTTCCGGGTCTAAACAAAACCGGAGACACCTTATTCCTCGTCCCATATGTCCAATACGGAAGAGAGGTGCTCGCTTATCCGGATAATCAACAAGTACATCCGGACAACTACAACTTTAACCCTTTACTGGGAGCTACCCAATGTCGGGAATCAATAGTCATTCATTCGATGTGAAAACCGCCGGTCTTCAATAATCGTCTTCAAATTCTTCGATTTAAATCGTCGTATAATTATTTGAAATGAGATTGAACTCGGTCTTTGCAAATAATTCACACATATATATAGTTTAAACCATTTCATATCGTTAATATTATTTTATAACGATTTATCGCTATTTTTATTTATATAAAAATAGACAAATTTAATTTAATGAAGCTTCGGGTTAATAGGCGGCCCTGGCACTGTTTTTATCAAAATTTGATTTATACAAATCTCAAAATCTAACTGTTGGATTTTTAACAAAATTTATATCGTTGGAAAGATCTTCCCAAAGCGGTCCTAATGATTCCAATTTGGGAAAATCCGACGGTCGGATCTTTCAATATAATCGTTTAAATTTATGATTCCGAAACGCGAACTATCACGCGCGATTCGTTTAATTTTAGTTTATATTTATAAATATAATTATATATAAATATAAACCATTCGACGATTCCACTAACGTGTTTTACATGCCAAATAAAAGAATGTTTTAATTTGCATAACCATTTCTACATGTTTTGTAATGTCAAATAAAATGTATTTTTTTTATACGACATTTTGCAAATGACAAATAAAAAGATAATTTTTATTTGTATTTCTATTTTTAACTTTAACAAATAAAAAGGAAATATTTTATTCGTATAAGTTTCAATGTATGTTTTGACAATAAAATTAATTTTTTAACTTACATACAAATTCTAATGTATGTTGTGACCATAAAAATGATTCTTTAATTAACATACAAATTCTAATGTATGTTGTGATAATAAAAATGATTCTTTAATTTAAATACAAATTCAAATGTATGTTGTGACAATCAAAATGATTCTTTAATTAACATACAAATTCTAATGTATGTTTTGACAATTAAAATGAATCTTTAATTAACATATAAACTCTATTTCAACAAATGCATAAAAAGTGATACATTCATTTTTGTTGACAAATCTATTTCAACAAAATGATTAAAAAGTGATTCATTCATTTTGTCGACAATTCTATTTCAACAAAATGATTAAAAGTGATTATTTCAGTTTGTCTAAAATTCCATTTTAACAAATTGAACAAAAGTGATAATTTCGTTTTGTCTAAAATTCCATTTTAAAAAAATGCATAAAAGTGATAATTTCATTTTGTCTAAAATTCCATTTTAACAAAATGCATAAAAGTGATAATTTCATTTTGTCTAAAATTCCATTTTAACAAAATGAACAAAAGTAATCTATTTTACCAAAATGTTATTTTTGTTTTAACTCAAATCTCCTTAACAAAAATGTTATTTTTGTTTCAACACTAGCCTATTTAACAAAAATATAATTTTTGCCTTATTACCATCATATTTTGACAAAATGTAAATTTTTGTTTTCAACTAATTTATTTGACAAAAACGTATATATTTGTTTCAACTAGACTATTTGACAAAAATGTATATTTTTGTTTCAACTAAACTATTTGACAAAAATGAATATTTTTGTTTCAACTAATCTTTTTGACAAAAATGAATATTTTGTTTCAACTAATCTTTTTGACAAAAATGAATATTTTTGTTTCAACTAATCTTTTTGACAAAAATGAATATTTTTTTGTTTCAACTAATCTTTATGACAAAAATGAATATTTTTGTTTCAACTAATCTTTTTGATAAAAATGAATATTTTTGTTTCACCTAATCTTTATGAAAAAAATGAATATTTTTGTTTCAACTAATCTTTATGACAAAAATGATATTTTTGTTTCAACTAATCTTTTTGACAAAAATGAATATTTTTGTTTCAACAAATCTTTGACAAAGATGTATATTTTTGTTTCAACTAATCTTTATGACAAAAATGAATATTTTTGTTTCAACTAATCTTTATGACAAAAATGAATATTTTTGTTTCAACTAATCTTTCTGACAAAAATGAATATTTTTGTTTCAACTAATCTTTATGACAAAATGAATATTTTTGTTTCAACTAATCTTTATGACAAAAATGAATATTTTTGTGTCAACTAATCTTTATGACAAAAATGAATATATTTTTTCAACTAATCTTTATGACAAAAATGAATATTTTTGTTTCAACTATTCTATTTGACAAAAATGATAATTTTTGATTCAACTATTCTATTTAACAAAAATGATAATTTTTTATTCAACTATTCTAATTAACAAAAATGATAATTTTTGATTCAACTATTCTATTTAACAAAAATGATAATTTTTGTTTAACTCAATTCTAATTAACAAAAATGTTAATTTTTGTTTAACTAAATTCTAATTAACAAAAAATTTAATCTTTGTTTAACTAAATTCTAATTAACAAAAATGTTAATTATTGTTTCAACTATTATATTTTGTCAAAAATGACAATATTATTTCAACAATTCTAAATTGACGAAATTGGCAAACTTAATCCAATAATTATAATTTGTCGCAATGACAATTTTAATCCAACTTTTTTTTTCCTTTTTCAACAAAAATTGGTATTTTTGTTTCCAACAATTTCATTCAACACAAATGCCATCAAATCAATGGATCCACATAGCAACATCAGTTCTAGATCAAATCACGTATCATACAAATAGAATTTTACATCATTGGGGTAATATCACAATCAAGATTAAGTAATTTTTAACTATGTAAAAAAAACTAGAATTTCTCACCATCGAAATCAATAGTAATTTTTATTTTAGAATTAAAGATCTTACAACAACTTTCTACATTGCATACATAATTTTATTACACACACAATTTTCTACATCGCATGAATATTTTTATCGCATTCACTACTTTATAGCATGAATAGTTTATCGCATTCACAACTTTATAGCATGACTATTTTATCGCATACATATATTTTATAAACAATGCTCAACAATCAATGAATAAGAAATTAATTTTTAATAGAGCCTTTCAATAGGTGAGTTTAGATTTCTCACCTTGTTTTCCCACTCCGTCAAATCTTTATGCGAAGGAATGTGACCTTTTAGGCTCCATAGTCCACACACAACACACAAATCACTCCAAATCAGTTTTGTTATGAAGCTCTCATCGATATGCATCTTGTTTCTCTTCTCTAATCTCTCTTCTTTTTCTAGATGCTCACAAAATTTCATGACCTAACTCCTTACGGTTTGGGAGATATAAATTATCTAATTTTGAGGGGATTTAGTGCAGATTTTTGAGAGAGAGAGAGAGAGAAAGAGGGCTGCTATTATTATTATTATTTTGATGAAGAAGAGAAAATGAGGATTTGTGGAGAGGAAAAGGTATTATATAGTGGTGGGTTTTAATTCTTTCCCTTTTTGATTCTTCTATGACATGTCCATTTTATTTATATATACGAAAAGTATAAATATATAGGAAGAAAACAAAAAGAAACTGACATGGTCTATATTAAATTTCCTTGGGACTATGCGTGTTTTGTGAAGAACTGAGTGGTTTGTATAAAATGGGTAAGAGGCCAATAGCAATGAACGGTTTATTTTTTTATTTTTTTGAGAACGCTCGAGGAAAGAAATGATATTAATGAATGAATGTTAAACCTTAAATGGTAAACATTAATTGTAAATAGAAAGAAAAATATAGATATTAAATTCACATGGTTTTCGACAACAATTCAAATGAGTGGATAAGGCAAATTGAGAATGAAACGGATTTGCAAATGGGAACAAAAATAATGCATTGTTTATTTAAATATGCGTTATATTTTTAGTCTAATGACACCATTTGTACATCAAAATTTCATTAACTTTATCACAATTAAGACCGTAATAAATTTTGATTTTAACAGTTTATTCAAAACCAAATTTATTACTATTAATATTAAAAATTTCAACTTGTAAATTAAAATTTTATTTCAAACATATATTTTCTTCTTATCAAGTTGCATGATAAGTATTAAATTCATTTCTAAATTTATGATGGTACAACTCTTCCCATATTATTCATTTTTAAACAACGAAGAAATTTTAACACTAAATATTCAAATCGGTTAGTAATGCAAATCGCGTTTGTTTATAAATTTATGAAATGGTTCACACCTATTGTTAAAAATTGGCAAAATCTCAAATATAAATATTTATTTTACATTGCACCATAATTTAATTTATATTTTAATTCTCAAAATGAATATCATAAATTGATCTATACAGTCAAATCAAAATTAACTATTTTGAGCATTCGTTCATGAAATTTATTCATAAACAATTCAATTGTTATAAATCACCATTTATCTAATTACAAATTTTTTATTAGAAACAAAATTGAAATCATTCATTAACAACATCATAAAATTTATCAAAATAATTTAAATTAAAAATGGAATTTTTAAATTTTGACGCATTTTCTAACAAAATTTCCTTAAAATAAAATTTTAAATTGGTTCTGATTTTCCGGGTTGTTGCACAAATGATCAAGGCTTTTGTTAAAAAGCAGGGCCATGTGATTGATGATCAAAGCATAGCTTTATTTAGCATAGCTTTGTGTATTGCGTTACTTCACGAGCCTCACACCCCGGTATGAGTCAAAAACGGAATCGTGACTGCAGGGAGTGTACACGTTTCTTTCTAGCTAGAAGTGGTGTCATGGTATGGAGCCCGGATATTTTTACTTATGTGGATGATGGATTACGAGGCCTCGGATATATTGGTCGATAGTGGCTAATTGATAGGTTCAATAGGACCGAGAAACGTGTGTTCAGGCATTATTAATCCACTAAAGTATTTGTGGACCAGCCCTGAAGATCCAAGGGTTGCCCGTAGGTGTGATCCTGAGACATTTGCTAGAGTGTCTCGAATCGGTAAGGAGTCATCCCTAGCCTCGACTCATGATGGAAATCGCAATTCCCGATACGACATTACGGTTTTGATTGTAAACCTATATATGGTGACATAGTAGGATGAGGTACTATGCCGTCTAGGATTTATACATTTACTTTGAAATTATTTTAAAACTGATTAGACACTAATAATAATATTAAACAATATTTTATACATATCAAGCATGTTTGATCATTATAAGGTAAAACTCTATCCTCCGGTTTGCATTGCATTGTGTGATGGGACTTGAGTCTTATAATGATTTCATTTTCTAAAAAGCAATGTGTTGTTTTTGAATAAAAGATTTACTTACTTTATGCACTGGCAATCCCATGGAGTAAACCCGTTCTGCGTTAGTGGCATGGTCCTGTGATTAGCCTTATTATTGGATAGGTTAAGTAAGATTTCTCATACCAGTCCCATGACTGACTCGTAGTTTGTTTCACTTGCAAACTCGGTTGCCCTTATTTTTACATGGGCAGCCAAGTGACAAGTATCAGATTATTTTGGATATCTACTGAAGTGGAGCATGGTTATGGACAGAAGACGAAGATCATTTCTATCTTGTATTTCTATTTGAGACATTTAGACATCATCTATCCAAGTTGTACTTGATGATGTTTTAGACCTATTTCTATTCGCTGGGACTTTTTATATGCTGAGTTGTATCCTGTAACTGTGCCACTCTGATGTTCTGATATTGTGATGTTAATGACATTTCTATTTTCACTTCTATGATTTATGTCTTATGCTGTTATCGGAAATCTGCTGTTGTTGTAAATATGTTTATATTCCAATGATAATCCTTGATTTCGTACTACGGGAGTTTGGGGTCATCACAATAAGTTCCATAAAGCTATTTATTAAACTTGTTCAATATAGTTGAAGTAGATTATATATAGTTAAAGTAGATTATGAACTCATTTAATTGCAAAATTTAGTTTTATAACCTCATAAAGCTTATTTATAAAACTTGATTAAGTTTAACACTCGAAATCTCCAGTTTATAAAACAAATTTATAAAACAGGAATTTCGCTACACAAATCATTTTACAATTTCTTTATAAAATATAATTTATAAATATTGATTTATTTATTAAACTTTTAACTTATATATTTTATACAAAATTCAATTCAAAGCCTTTCTTTTATTATAAAAATAATTTACATAACTTCCAACTTTGTCAACTTGCATTACGGTGAATTAACATCTTAAAAATCTTAAGTTCTAGTCATCTGCTGCCAAGCACTTAATCAAAATTTTTTACTGATTAAATATATATCAAGGTTGAATTTAATTCAACAATCATCATCCAAATCAGAATTTTTTTTTTGTGTTACTTATGTTAGACCGTTCATATGTGTATAATATAAATGCAAGCAACATCCAAAACATTAAGGAATCTTGTTGGATCCTCCAACTTGTCTCCTTGAATCACAGCTAATATATTGGTTCATATATGCATATAAATCAGATAATACAATCTAATCCATTTTAGATGAATCTTCGATTTAAAAGCAAGTAGAGCTAAAGGTCTCTGCACTACAAGCGAGAATGTATAACCACAGCCAGCTAAGTGAACAGTAAATCATCTTAACAACCAATCACACAATCTAATATAAAATCAACAATGAATATTACTATACGGTATAAAAATATTCAGAAATATATAATGAAGTGTGAGTTTAACTCACTATCTGATGCAATCAACATTGCCAACTTGTTTCATCAACTCCAAAAGGGCGTTTGAAAGTAGAAAAAAATTCTGAATGGCTCTAAATGAACCCTATCTAAATCCTACATGTAGATATCGCAGATAGAGTCCAATGCAACTCTTTTCATCCCAATTCGATCTCGTATGGAATATATAAAGTTGGTACATGTTTGATACGAATTACAATAACATTCACTTAATTATTTTAGAAACTACTTACCCCTCACCCTTCACTCCACTCCATCTTCTCCATTTGAAATTTGTTTTCCCTTCGTGTGAATGAAACTCATATCACTTATGCACAATTATCGACACCGCCATTTGCTCCCTGCTTCCACAAACTGACACCGGTTGAACTTTTCGCTTTAGACTGGATTGGCTCGTTACCACTGTATCTCCTCTGATATCTTCGCTCAAAATCCAACTGAAACCCTAACATTTCAACAAGCGTGGGGCATGATATTAATTGGAAATGAGCATCACTAAATCATCACCAGAGAAGCTATTTTTCTTACGAACTCAAATCCATGTTCGAGCTCAAACTCTTTGATCAAAAGAAAACTTCAACCATAAGTCAAGGAATTCATGCCCAAAACTAATGAATACTAAACTTGAAGCCTCACCCTATAGAAACTTAACTATATGTAGATCTTTGAGAAATACACTCAAAATATACATTTTATATTTTGTTTGATTTTCAATGATTTTATGAAATTTAAGAAGATTTTCTACCTTTTTTTTGTTTGCGGCGGTCTTGGGAAAGAAGGTTACTGGAGATAGAAGTAGGGAATGGAAAAATTAGGATAGAAGATAAGGTTATTTATAGGAATATATTTTATTATATACATTCACATGATCCATGTCGACCGTTTCATGCTCGCACGACCACACATATTATCTTATCGTTACGGAACATGAAACCTTATAATAATTTGTTAACCCGGATATAACCCCGACGGATATTCATACGGAATCACAATGAAGAGGAAAGAAGTATGACCTTGGGATTATGCCAAACTTTACCAGAAAGACTAGGAGAACATAGCAAAGCCACTTCCCAAAATACAAGACCCAAATGGCTATGTACATGGGTTGGCACCGACCCATATACACACCGGATGTGGGCTTGCGACCTATTCTACTTCTATCATAACACAAGTAGCAGGTTTTTCCAAGAGATTCCATGTCAATTAGGGTTGTTTAGATATCATTTCTTAATGGATTGGAAGGATAACAAGCAAATCTTGATATAGCATCAAACTAAGACCAATCAATAGCAAACTACACCCAAGAGCTAAACAAGATACAAGAGTTACAATCATGAAGCCTAACTCGGAAAATAAGCCAACACCATGGGTCGGCACATACCCAACTTAGGTCAGTACCGACCCTTCGAGTTAATATATTTAATTATGATTCTTTTAGGTATGGGTCGGCACATGATTCTAAAGCTCTATGCAAATAGGATTGGCCAAGCTCCTTCCTAAACACATATAAATACAACATGCTCTGCAACATAAAAAGGGATCTAATCTTTGCCACACCAAGATATTGCCAAAAGCTTTGTTAGAATAGATTTTCATCACTAACAGCCACTGCTCATCTTCAACCACATGACCTCACCTCCAGCAGCCAGTACTCTTCTCCTACAAAAAAGCTTTTTCTCTAGAGATAGAAAATCTTGGTCACCTAGGTTGGTTATCGATTCTCCGATAACTAATAGTACTAGTGACAAACTTTTGATCTCTACTTCGGGGAACCTTGTAGTCATTCATAATATATTGTATGGCATGGCAAGGATCATAATAAAAGACATTCAAAGTGGATATAGGCCTCGATAATGGCTGAACCACTATAAAAATTATGTCGCTCTCTTTACTTTCTATTTCTTACCTTTTTCCATTTATTTTTATATGTTCTATATTGTTTTCCTCGTAAAGGTGTGGTTCTTTCGCTAAAATCTGGTGTTACTGCCATTTTTGGTGTTAATATGATTAAATATTTTGAATCCGATGAAATTAGTTTCATTGAAATCTGAGATTGTTCACGAAAACACTATTTTTGTGATTGAGTTAACAGAATCAAGTTATAATTTAAATCGATTTAAAAATTTTGCCCTAAAAATAATGATTTATTATTATTGTTTATATTCAAATAAAATTTTACATAGCTTCTAATAAACTTAACTGGATTTTGAATTCAAGATTCACAATTTCTAGTTAATTTGACATTCAATATCTCATGTAAATTTAATTCAATTCATTAAATTTTAAAATTAAGCATTCAAATATTTAAATAATTTAAATATTCACGTATTAAAAATTCGACTTATTATAGTCTTTCCATTAAAAGGATTTCATCGCTGAAATCACAAGTTAAGAAGTATGTCGCAAACCGATTAATTTTTCTTTTAAAATATTTCTTACAAAATCATGTTAAAATTTTCTAACACTTGAAATTGTGAAAATTTAGGAAGTACCTCCTTCGCGTGGCTAAATCCTCTAAAAAAATTCACAAAATCAATATAAGCTCATTTTTAAGACCTTCCATATTGGGTATAACAACAACAATATATATTACATATTTATACTTGTATAGTGTGTACGTAACATACACACCCATTAAGCGTAAATACATATCATTTTATTAGGCACTATCCTTATCATGAAGTCAAAAGCAATAAGGAACCTAGCAAACTTTTTCTTCCATATATCTATATATACTTACATAACCCTAAAGGGAGTTAAGAAAATAAATAAGTAACGCAACAACTATTTGGAAAGCAGATTACGGATCTTAAGGCAAACTTAGAACTGAAGAAAGGATGAATAGTGTTTAATGGAATTTATGAATTTTTTGAAATCTTTTTGAATTTAACATATTCAAATGCATATCGCAAATATGAAACAATCACAGACAGATGCAAAGAATAAGTAAAAGCAGTAAAGGGAAGAACACACTGGGATTTCATACCGGTCCGGAGTTACCTGACATTCAGTCCCACACAACTCTGGATTGTGTAGATTTTTTTATAAATAATAATCTTTTTACAATCCTCGATTTCGATGGCTACGAGATTCACCGCTACCTACTTCCGAGCACAATGTGCTTTCTTTATTTAACCAGGCTACAAGATTACCTAATTGATTTACGGGCTACAATCACACCCAGCTAATTTGAACGGGATACAACCATAAATTTTTAATATCAGTTTGGAAGAAAGACTCGATAAAACTTTGATCTTACGATCTTTGATAACAAATACTCATATAACTCCGAATAGCACTTGAATCTTTGAGAAAGTGCGGCAAAGAATCAAAAAAGAAAAGATTTGGTTTGATTCTTTTTGAATTTAAGCATAATTTGGCTCTAGAAACTTGAATTTTAAGAGTATAAATTGAGAGAGAGGAATAAAAGTGTATACGATAATGAAAATAGTTAAAAAAATCGAATTTATAAGGATATTTATAGGGAATAAACAGACATGTCCCTTCTTTTAAAAAAATAGACACATCTTTTAAATTTGAAAGTAACGGCTACATGTCGACTTGGGGGTAGGGAAGGCGGCATGCCTTGGAGAAATTTAAAATTTAAGATTTTGAAACAATGTCAATGATGATTAAATAAATCAAGGAAATTCTAGGGTTTAAACAAAGTATTTTCTTACGTATTAAAGTAGTATAATAAAGTAAGAATATAAATTAAAAACTTATATTTATAATCTATAAAAACGATATTAAAACTTAATACAAAATTACAAATATAAATATGAGAAAGTTAAAACTTAAAATATAAAACTTTATATATATATATATATATATATATATATATGAATATAAGGTAATATTACAACTCAAATGAATGTAAAAAAGCATATTTAAAACCAAAATATAAACAAGAGAATCTAAAATATTTAAATCTGGAGTTAGATTAAATTCAAGAAATAAATTTAAATATTAAGATATATATATATATTTTAAACAGGAAGTAATTTTAAAATCATGTTAAAAATAAAAGTTATGAACATTTAAAATATTGTAAGGCCAAAATGATGAAAAAATTGGAGTAAGGATTCAAGTACTATTACGGGGTTTTAATAAAAATTCTAGACTTTATTGCTTATCCCGATTTCTTGAAGTATTGAACTCTTGTTACTCATGAGTCTTCAATATTGAATTCTTATTCTTTGTAGTCTTGAATCTTTAAATTGTACAGTCTTCAATATTAATATATATATATATATTCTGATACAATTTTGCTAGTATATCCTTTATAATAATAGATCAAACAAGGTTTTCGTCGTCAAAACCATCATCACCATCATCTCCGTACCTAACAATCTCCCTTTTTTGAAGATGAAAAAGATTTGTTTATAAAATATACTAACGTGATACCCTGATTCTTTAGTTCCTCCCCCAATCTCCAACAACACCTTTTGAAATTACAAACTCCCCATTAATCTAAGCCTTATTTTATAATTCTCCCTATTTTCATCAGTAAAAAACCGTTTTCCTATGTTTAACTTATAACACTTCCCCTTAAACTAATATAAGACTTATCCTAGACTAACAGTGGCACTAATACTCTCCTCAAAACTGTGATTTATTGGACTTAATAATATAAAGATTAAATAGAGATGATATAATTGAACTAAATATTTTTGATATTGTAAATATGAAATTTTACAACAAGTACTTAATTATACAGTTGAATGTTTATGAACAAAATATGACGAATATTTTCGGATACATGTAATCTATCTAATGAGTGTTTTTGACAATGGGTGATTTATGAATTAGACAATTTGATTAATGGAGGAAAAATTCTATGTTTTGTTCAATTACATTACAATCCTTATCAAAGCACATTTCGCCAACGCATATAACTCAATTTCCTTCTTCCATTTATCGTCTTGTTCTTCTTCTTCCTCATCTTCTTCTTCTATTTCTTCTTCATCATCCATCATGTTATGAATAATGATATTAGACGCATCATCTTCAAAAACGATTGGGTTAGAATGATTGTCCATTAGGAATTTCTGTAGATTAATAATGATTTTCCTTGTTACCGTTGTTCGATAGCCATTTGTAGTAGCATTTATTGGATTTTAATGAGTAATTACAGAGAATCCTTCATATATTCTTCCACTTTGATCATACGTGTACGTAAAGTATGTTGAAATGGTCCTTGAGAGGATGAAAGGAAGGAGAAAGTGTTATTTTGGTTAGTATTCGATTAAAAGGCCCTTATTTTATTGTTTTCGACGGTTTTTACAGAGAAAAATGTGTGAAGATACAGGAAAATTCAAACTAAGAAATTTGAATAAGTATATAAACTGATTTTAGGGGGAATTTTAATATTGAAAATTTACTACTATATGTCGACATGAGGGTAGCATATATTTCTTGATTAATAAAAATACCATTATCTAATTGTTTTATTTGTAATCCTAAAAGGAAATTGAATTCTCGCATATGACTCATTTCAAATTCTTTTGTCATAATCTTAGAAAATTCTTGATTCATTTCATTATTAGTTTCAATAAAAAGAGTATTGTCTACTTTACCAATCTCAAAGTTTGACTATAATAAATAAGATCTTAGTCTATCATAACGGGCTCTAGGAGCTTGTTCTAGACTATACTGAGCTTTCTTTAATTTACTTTTTGGCAAATCCGACGGGGTCGGGTGGTCCCCTACCACTTTATTGATACACCATGACGAATACAAAGAAATAAAGAGGAAAAAGAAACGAAAAGAGCACAGAGATACATGGCGCATCAACGACTAAAGAAACTACAATACAAATATTTACAATCAGGCATGAGCAAATCAGAAACTCAAAATACCAGGATCGTAAACAAACTTCAAGTATTTAACACCTTCCCTAATATCCCTCCAAAAATGAAGCACAACTGGTTCCAGATATGTAGCTTTACCAGGATGAAAACTACGAATGCTTCTTTCATTCCAGATTCTATGAACATACTTGTTCAAGACGAAACAGTAAAACTTGGCTTTAGCACTTTTACCTTTATATCTTTTCTTCATTTTGTCCCAGTCGAAAGGAGTAGCACTCAAACTATTACCAGACTTGGCCACTGTTGCATTAAGTATAGCCTGTAAGGCTCTACACTGAAAGAAGAGGTGTCTTGCGGATTCCATTTGATCATTACAAAGGCAACAGCTTTGCTCCACTTGCATCCCTCTCGAGGTCAGCTTATCTTTCGTTATGAAGGCTTGGTTGTATGCTTTCTAAAAAGTTAGATTTTCTTTCACTGAGTTATCTCTTCTCCAAATAATGGTTTGTCAGCTGCAATTAACCATAGCTGAGGTACCTTGAAGTTTAGAATACATAGAGTTGTTAAGTGCTCACCTTGGAGTTTCCAGTGGCATAGATTGAGAGGGTTATTGCGCATAATGGTGTTGTTAATTCTGGACCATAAGGCAGCAATATTCTGATTTGAAGTGCTTGGAAGCAAGAAACGGTTGTCATTGCTAACACTACCAACACTGCTATCATATACAACTCCTGATTGAAGCATTTCAAGATAGGAGAGGCTCCTCTCAAGTATGATCACATAATCATAGCAGGGATCATGCCAAAACTTAATATTATCAAATGATTTAGCACCATATTTAAAATATGGTGAAAAGAGATGCCTATTATTCACAAGACACTTCCAAGTCCAACTGTGATTATTCTTCACTGACAAAGTCCATAAACTACTATCCTTAAGAACATGATAATAAGACCACTTAACCCATAAATTATCTTTCAAAGTTAAGAAATCATTCTTTTTTTTTTCCAAGAGCAGCTAAGTTCCACTTACACATATTAATAATTCCTAAACCCCCCTTGCAGGTAGGTCTTTCTATCATAGAAAAAGATATTTGGGCTAAATATTTCATGTGAATGTTACCATTCCATAGGAAACGCATAAATGCATTTCTATTCATGAAAATCAATTTCTACGGAAGTATAAAAGTCCTAGCCCAATAAACTTGCATCGAAATAACAACTGCCTTGATCAATGTTAATCTGCCAGCTGGACTTGGCAGACCAGCAGTCAAGCCTAGCAGTGATTTTGTCAAATAATGGCAAGCGTTGTTGGGTGGTGATTCTAGAAGTCGCTAGAGGAAGACCCAAATACGAAATAGTTTCATTATTGCAAGTAAGACCAGTCATAAGTTGTATTTGATTGATATGGAAATTAGAAATACTAGTAGCCAAGAATTCGAATTTATAAGTGTTGATTTTTAAACCAGTTAAAGTACAAAATTTCTAATGTATTCATTATGTTCAACAGAGTCTCAAAATACGGTTTGCAGAAAATAATTAGGTCGTCAGCAAACATTAGTGACATAATTCTAGGGCTATTTCATTTGGGGGGGTAGTTTAAACTTATTCTTGTCATTAGTTCTTCAAGCATTCACATGAGAAGCTCCATAACAATTATGAAAATATAAGCAGATATAGGGTCCCCTTGCCGAATGCACTGTTTACTTTAAAAAAAAAACCAGCTGGGGGCCCATTAACATTAACAGAAAAATGAGTCGTACTAATACAAGCTTAAATCCAAGCAACAAAGCAAGGGGAGAATTCATATAACTCATAATTCTAGTAATAGTCGTCCATTGAATAGTATCAAAGGCCTTCCTAATGTCTAGTTTAAGCATGATTCTAGATGAGAAGTTCTTAGTGTAACAACCTTTAAGAAGTTCATGAGCCACACAGCACATTATCAAGTATATTTCTACTAGGCAGAAATGCAGACTGATTCATAGAAATAGTCTCAGGCAAGACATGTATAAGTTTACACGCTATGATTTTAGAATGCATTTATAGATGGAGTTACAACAGGAGATAGGCATGTACATACTAACTAAGCAAGCATTTTTAGACTTGGGGATGAGAGCAATGGTCATATTATTAAAATAGGTCTATATTTTACCTCTTTTAAAAAACTGGTGAACTGCATTAATTACATCATGATGCACAATATTCCAGTAGTGTTTGAAAAAAAAACGTTAAAACCATCCGCCCTCCCACAAGAGTCACGGTTTAAAGATAGCATGGCAGATTTAATCTCATTATCAGTAATAGTTGCACAAAGAAAATTATATTGATCAACGTTAAGAATAGGAAGAATCATAGGATCTATATCATCAAGATTAGGAATAAAGTTCATAGAGTTACCTAAAAGCTTAGAGAAGTATTGCACAACAGGGACAGAAGAGTGGACCTAATCATTCAAATCCATAATACAGTAAATGGTCTCCTTGGACTACTTAGCTTTTAAAATCGCATGAAAGTAAGCAGAATTCCTATCACCTTCTTCCTGCCACTTAATCCTTGATTTCTGTTTACTCATACAATATTCATTATAAAGAGCATTTCTATAATTAATAGAAATTAAGGTTTCCTCATTGTCCAGAACCTGGTTATAAGCATCATTTTGGATGGTGACCAATTGTTGTTCTAAAATGCTAGAAACAGAAGTACCACTTCCAAATTTGTTCTGAGACCAAGTTTTAAGGGCAAACTTAAGAGATTTTAGCTTTTTATGAAGTTTAAACATAGGGTTTCCAAAAGCACTGACATTCCATTGCTACTTAACAACCTCAATAAAATCAGGGGTAGTAATCCAAGCGTTAAAAAATTTAAAGCTAGGTTATCTAACCATATCATTCACTCCAAGCCTTATTACGTGAGGTGAGTGATCAGAAAGAAGGGGGTAGCTCATTGGAAATGTTAGGCCAAAAGTTAAGGGCTACCACATTACAAAGCGCATGGCCAATTCTTGAGTAGGTTCGAGGGCCATCTCTCTTACCGTTATTCCATGAAAATGGAATTAATTTCAAGTAAGTCACAATTTTTAATAAAAATATCAATAAATATGATGTCAGTGAGGGCAACAGGTCTGCCACCCACCCTACCAGAAAGTTTCAGGGTTGCATTAAAATCACCACACATGATTCAAGGATGCGTGTGCTGTCAAAAATCAAGTAATTGATTGTGGAGGACGTCTCTAGCTAAATAAAAATTAGATGAATATACAATAGTAAAGTAAGAGGACTCTAAAATCAAGTAGCTTTCTTTAATTTATAAATATGATTAGAAAAATTTTCATCTTCAAATAATGGAGGTTGTTCAACATAAACATCTTCTTTAACATATCCATTTAAAAATTCAAATTTTACATCCATTCGAAATAATTTGAAATAATTATAATTAGCGAGAGAAAGTAGAATTTTTATAGCTTCTAATCTTGCTACGAGCGCAGAGATTTCATTAAAATATATTCCTTCTTATTGATAGTAACCTTGTGCAACTAATCGTGTTTTATTTCTAACGACCCTACCAAGTTCATCATTTTATTTTCATGAACCTATTTAGTTCCTATTATTGTTTTATCCTCATGTCTAGGAACAAGTTCCTATACATCATTTTCTGGTGAATT
This sequence comes from Allium sativum, assembly GCA_030737875.1. Classification (NCBI taxonomy): domain Eukaryota; kingdom Viridiplantae; phylum Streptophyta; class Magnoliopsida; order Asparagales; family Amaryllidaceae; genus Allium; species Allium sativum. Next base: position 691,710,652 of record CM060924.1, read on the forward strand.
GGTTCAATTCTTCATGCATAGAAACTATCCATGAGTCATCAAACAATGCTTCCTTTGAATTTTTAGGACCAATAGTTGATATAAAAGCTGCATTACTCATTTTATTTAATTGATTTCTAGTTTTAGCTACAGATTCGACATCTACTCGTATATTTTAAATTGGATGATCTTTTAGAAGTCTAATTCTTCTATTAGGTTGGTTGATTTCATTATTCATTTCATTTGAATTATTATTTTCATTATCAAATTCCTCTTCGTCGTTTATTTGACCAATTTCTCTATAATTCTATTCAAAAGATACATGCATTGTTTCTACAGTAGTGTTGGGTTTTAAGTTGAAAACTCTATAATCTTTACTTCTATTAAAATATCCGATCAAAATTATTTTTTCTTATTTAGAATCAGATTTATCGAAATTTTCTTTAGTATTTAAAATAAAATATTTGCTTCCAAAAACTCTAAAATAAGATACTCTTGACTTCTTATTGTTAAGAAGTTCATATGGTGTTTTATTGGTTAGTAGTCTAATTAAAATTCTGTTCGAGATATAGTAAGTTGTAGCAACTACTTCAGCCCAAAAATCCCTTAACAATTTAATATCTGAAAGCATAGTTTTAGCACACTCTTAAATGGTTCTATTCTTATGCTCAACTACCCCATTTTGTTATGGAGTTTTTGGAAAGGAGGACCCTTTTATTACAGAAATTATCAAAATTATCATTTCTAACTTCTTCACCATGATCATTATGTACAGATTTTATTTCTAAATAAAATAGATTTTGAATTCTTTTTGCAAAAGCTTTAAATAATCAAAAGCATCATTTCTATGTTTGAGAAATGGAGTCCATGTGTATCAAGAATAATCGTCTATAATAACAAAAAAAAAAATATGCTATGGTTTATTGATTGTATTTGAGAGAGACCAAATAAATCCATATGAAGTAAATCAAGAGGTTTTAAAGTGAAAATTTTCTTAGTTTTCCTAGTTTACAAGCATTGCATATACTATCTATTTTGAAATCCATTTTAGGGAGTCATCTTACTAAATCTAGTTTAGAAATTTTAGAAAGAAGTTTGAAATTTAAATGACCAATTTTTTTATTCCAAATCCAACGGTCACTTATATTAGCCAAAAGACATAAGTTGTCATTTGAAATTTTCATACTTAGAATGTAAATATTTTTCTTCCAAATTTCTTCAAATATAATATTTGAATTATTATTTTCGGCATAACACTTATCTTTTACAAATTTAATTTTATAACCTTTATCAAATAACTGACTTATACTGAGTAACATGTGTTTTAAAATCCTAACTAACAAAACTTCAAAAATAGTAGGAGTTTTAGAACTACCGACATTATTGATGCCAATTACATATCCTTTTTAGTTGTCATCAAAATTATTGATTCTTCCAACTTGGATTTCTAGTCATATGTCTTGAACAGCCACAATCAAGAATCCACTTATCTTTCTTGATTTGCATTATTTGTCCATTGAGTGTAGAATCGTCAAAAGTCAAATAACACATACGTTCCTACACAACACACCAATGCGGTAGATAACTTGATTTACGAAAATAATTAAATGCAGACTCATGAAACAATGATGAATTGAATATTTTTTAACTAGTATTATCAGAAATTCCAAAAAACATTGCAAAAATTCAGATTATGAAAACTTTTTAAACCAACGCCTTGATACCAATTTTTAGGTAATGCCGATTATTGATCTTAAGGCTAATTTAACAATAAAGGGGGGTTGAATAATGCCTAACGGAATTTATGAATTTTTTTGAAATATTTTTGAATTTAATAAAATCATATGCAAATCACAAATATGAAACAGTCACTGAATCAGACACAAATGCAAAGAATAAGTAAATGCAGTAAAGGAAAGAGCACACCGTGATTTTATACTACTTTAGAATTACCATACGTCCGGTCCAACACAACTCTGAGTTGTGTAGATTTCTTTCCAAATAATAATCTTCTTATTTCTTTTTAAATAATAATCTTCTTACAATCCTCGGTCTCAGTGGCCACTAGGTCCACCGCCACCTAATTCTGAGCATAGGGTGCTCTCTCGATTAAAGCAGGAAACAAGATCACCTAATATTTATGAGCTACAATCACATCCAGCTGATTTGAACGAGCTACAACAACACCTTTTCAGTATTAGTTTGGAAGAAAGACTTGATAGAACTTTGATCTTGCAGTCCTTGCTTACAAATACTCTTGTAGCTCTGAATAGCACTTGAATCTTTGAGAGAGTGTGGTAACGCATCAAACAAGAAAAGATTTGGTTTGATTCTCTTTGAATTTTAGAAAAATTTGATTATACAAACTTGAATTTTAAGAGTATAAATAGAGAGGAAAAAGAGAGAAGAAGATAATGAAAGTAGTTAAAAAAATCGAATTTAAATGGGTATTTATAGGGAATAAATAGTCATGTCTCTTCAATAAAAGTTTTAAGCAAATAGACACATCTTTTGAAATTTTAAATTTGAAAATAACGGCTACCATGTTGACACAGAGGGTAAAGAATGTCGACATTCCTTACCTTAGAGAATTTTGAAACTTAAGTTTTTGAAAGCAATGTAAATGATGCTTAAATAAGTCAAGGAAATTCTGGAGCTTAAACAAACTAATTTCTTATATATTAAAGTAGTATAGTAAAGTTAGAGAATAAATTAAAAACATAAAATGTGAATATAAATATGAGAAACTTAAATATAAAACTATATATGTGAATACAAAGTACTCATTGGAAAAACGGCAGTGTAGTCGTCAAAAGCAGGGCGCCTTTTGAATATGAGTGGGGCTCCCAAGCGCCTAGGTAGGGCGCGTTCGTGGAGCCAAAAGGAAGAGGAGCGGTGATGTCATCTTATCGACCAATTTTCTGAAGCTATCGAAATGAGATCAAGACCAGCTCAGAGAATCACTGGCGTGGTTTCCTGATTCAGGAGGCACTCCTCCCTTATCACCATCTGAATCGGAACTACTTTCCTTGATAGAGAGATGTTCTGAAAAATCTTCGCTCCCACCCGAAATGAATCTTAGAGAATTCTCATATAGGGTCACCTCTCTCGTCCTATTCTCATCTTGAAGAATTGACTTCCTATATCCATCGAAAGCTTATATCATACATTCTCTCCGATCTGAAAAGACGCCTTGGAGAATTGGATAAACATATATATTTAAAACCAAAATATAAACAAGAGAATCTAAAATATTTAAATTAGGAGTTAGATTAAAATCCAAAAAATAAATTTAAATATTAAGAGATATATATTTTTTAAACAAGTAATTTTGAAATCAATTTTAAAAATAAAAGGTAAGAATATTTAAATTATTATAAGGCTAAAATGTGAGATAAAATCGAATAAGGGTTAATATGTTATTATAGAGTTTTAGAAAAAATTCTAGACTCTATTACATATCCTGATTTCCTGAAGTCTTGAACTCTTGTACTCATGAGTCTTCAATCTTGAACTCTTCTTTGTAATCATGAGGCTTTAAACTGTAAAGTCTTCAAAATTAATACCTGCATGTACACACACACACAAATAAAATAGTATTAGTATATATTTTATAATAATAGTTAAAAAAAAAAAGGTTGTTGTCATCAAAACCATCATCACCATCATCTCTGTCCCGAACTATCTCCCCCTTTTTGATGATGACAACCTTTGCTTATAAAATATATACTTACCTGATACCTTGATTCTTCAATTACTCCCCCTAACTCTAATAAATCCTTCTGAAACTGCTTACTCCCGCCTTAATCTAAGCCCTATTTTATAATTCTCCCCTTTGTCGTCAATAAAAAACTATATTCAAATGTTTAACCTATAATACTCCCCATTAAACTAATATAGGTCTTATCCTAGACTAATAACGACACTAATACTCCTGCAAAAACTATGATCTGTTAATCTTAATAGTATAAAGATTAAATCTAGATGATACTGTTGAACTAATTATTATTGATACTTCAAATATGTTACTTTACAACAAGTACTTAATTATATAATTGAACATTTATGAACATAATTTAAATTATACAACGAATATTTTTGACTATACATAGTCTGTCTAATGAGTATTTTTTGAAAATGGGTGATTTATGAATTGGATAATTTGGATAATAAAGGCAAAATTTTCCATTTTGTTCAATTATATTACCATACTTATCAAAACACACTTCATCAAACACATATGACTCGATCGTCTTCTTCGGTCTGATCATCTTCCTCTTCTTCTTCTTCATTATCCATCGGGTTATGAACAGTGATATGAGACGAATCAACTTCAATAATGACTGGTTTAGAACGATTATCCATCAGGAATTTCTGTAGATTCCTAATGATTTTTCCTTGTTACTCTTGCTCTCTTGCTATTCCTAGTTTCATTTGCTGGATTTTAGCGAGTAATTGTAGTGAATCCATCATAGATTCTTCTATTTTGATCATACGTGCAAGAGTAGTACGTTGAAATGGTCCTTAGAGGACGAAGGGAAGGAGAAGTGCTATTTTGGTTAGTATTAGTGTTTTCAGAATTTTTTTATACAGAAAAATGAGTGAAGAGATATGAAATTTTGAATTAAGAAATTTAAATAAACATATTAACTTATTTTATAGGGAATTTTAATTTTGAAAACTTACTGTTATATGTTGACATGGGTGCAGTACATGTTGACAGGTGTATGTTAAGTTTGAATTTTTATATTTCAATATATATTTTTTGAAAATTGGTTACTTTATTGCAAAACCAATTATATACTTTGTATATATGCCTCATCAAAACCTTATGCCTCCCTACTGGGTACCACATAAGGGAATAAAGTACATATATATGCCATATTTTTATATACAAAATACAAAGTCTCGAAACCAAGCTTACACAGTCAACTTCACACACACAAAACCTCTCTCAACCTCTCCACCCTAACACAAACACTACATCAATGACTCAAACTTTCAAAATGTGAAATTACAATACATCGTCAACCTGTGTCATTTAACTCAATACCCCATCTTCTCAGAAAATTCACATTAAACTCAGTTCTTCGAGACTTCCTTCCGTTGCCATTAATCAAATAGAACACCTCTCTTTCAATCATCTTAACTTTGATGTAACGACCCGGATTTTTGGTCAATTATTTTTAAATATTTAATGTCGTTTTAAATATTGAGTCAATAATATAAATGAATTTTTATATTAAGTTATCGATTAAATAATAGATTTCAATTTATTGCAAATATATATATCGAAATACAAAAATCTAAAATAATTCAATTCGAAGTTAAAAACTAAATCAAAACAATTCAAATGATCAGTATTAATTGTATTTGAATATAGACGATAATAAAAATATTTTATTATCTGGGAATTAATTATTTTTGAATTTAAATTATATTATATCGATTTAATATGGCTATTTTATATATACATTCAAATTTAATTTTATAATCTATTCTGTGGAGTTCACAATAGTGTTATAATGTTGAAATATCGGTCGTTGCATTAAAATAGCAGCTCGGGATGGTACGTTATGGACCATGAAATATTTGATCAGTGGATAAGCTTAAAATCAAATCGATATCCTTTTAAATAAAAAAAAATCGCTTTATTTCAAATCACATTAAAAATATGTACCTAACCTACCTCCTGCAATGGTACTTTACGAAGAACGTTTCTTCATCCCTAAGTATTAGTCTTCTATAAATTGCGACTTCCCTCCTTGTTATTCTCCTGTTGAAATCGAAGGCTTCATGCAAACGAAATAAAATGGCCTCTACCTAATTTCCACTCTCTTCGTTATAAAACTATATACCGCACCCTCTCCTTCCATTTTTCCCAATTCGAATCGAAGCTGTTTCCTTTTCAAGCCTCTTATTCCCTCAAAATCGAAACCGATCCATCTCGTATATATATATATAAAGGATCACGAATTCAAATCGTGATGGGAAACTGTGGAACTGTGGAACTGCGGATGCTCGACTTCGAGCTGGTGCTTCGCGAACATCGAAAGGGTTTCTGGATGTAGTATAAACGGTGTGATGCTGTTAGCTGTGGAAATAACGATGATGCCTGGGGTTCAAACTCAAAGGCAACCGCATTGATTTTTGGTGAATTCGGACTTGTTGATGAAGTTTTTGGGGTTCAACAGTGGTAATGTTTGCGATAAGCTATGGGGAACGGAAAGGGCAGGGTACTGTTGGCTCATGGAAATGTCAAGAAGATAGGTTGCTCGGAGCTGTGAAAAGGGGGATTTTGAATGAGTAGGGATTGTAGAAGGGTGTTGAACTAGAGGAGCAGTCAAATGATGTTTTTCTTTGGTGGAGTTTCTTCGTAAAGAAGGGATGGGATTGCAACTGTGCTGGGGTGCATATGTTGAACGGTGATGCTAGGAGTAGGATTCGTTCTGGGGTAAGTAGCAGATAAGTGAAGGAAGGAAGTTCAGTTGATTTCTCAGTATTGTGTTCTTGCTTTTTGATGGTGACAAGAATTTGAGTTTGGGACCCATAGGTTTTAGAAATGGAAATCTGAAATCGCAAAGTAATGGACTCCTACAGGCTCGAAGTAGAGACAAGAAGGGTTCAAAGCTGCGTTGAGGTAGGAAGGTGATTGCAGCGTGGATTAAGGTAAATCGCTAATTAGATTTATTTTGTCACCTTTGTTAATTAGAAAATTTTATTGATTCAAGCTTAAAATTTAAATAACCTTAACCCTGTTGTAGGATATCACAATATCACGAAAAGGAAATCGATTGCGTTGGGACCATATGGAAAATGTAGCCGTGGAAGGAGGAATATAAGCAGTTAATATAAATTTAATTAAGGTAATTAAATTATTTTTAGTTAATAAATTAGTATAATGTAATTCTTGATGATAAAAATGAAACATCTTATTTATTTTAGATCCGTTTGAACATCATAAATTGGTGGGACTCATATGAATTTAATCTTCGCAGTGGGTTTCGTTTTGGATTTTTAGAGTCAACTGGAATCAAAAGGGATCCGATTTAAAATCACAGTGAGTAAATCTCAATATTTAGAATTATTTTTATTCATTAAAAATAATTTATGGTTGTTTGGTTGCATTAAAATATTACTGTGGCTATTATTAAATATATATTAGTTATTTAGGACTGGTGTTTGTGGTTATTATATATATTGGTGACTGGATAGTTCCCACAGTACCATTAGCGGATGTCCGCAGTATCATTAGCGGATGACCCTATACACCCCACACTATGATAGTGGATGACCTTCTATACCGCGATATCCTGCCTCGAAGCAGGATGGATATTATTTATGTTGGCTAACGTCTGTGGATGCAGGAAAACCGGTTGGAGGGATCCAACTGGATTCCTCAAAAATATTATTATTTGTTCGGTTTCATATATGTTATCTTATATGATGTGTTAGAAAAACCCGTGATTGATAATTTGGTATTTTGGATGTTTGAAATATCACTGGGCCTAAATGGTGATTTATAAAAATACCGTGAAAAGGGTTTTAAGATTTAAAAAGGAAAAATCTGTTTCTTTAAAATAGAATTTGAATTTCGAATGGGCTAAGAAATATTAACTTGTTTTGAATAAAAAAAAACAAGTATTGAAATTTATAAATGATGTTTATAAATTAAATAATGCAGGAATTTGAAGTAAATTTATAAAAGGTGTTTATAAATAAAATGGAATGATTTTCATTGGATAATCAGGGAACTAAAATGAATTTATAAACAGTGTTTATAAATGAAGTGGAAAAAAATTATCATTTGAATATTTAAATTCAAATATGAATTTATAAATAGAAATGGGAAATTGTTTTAAAGAAGAAAACGATGAAAATTATTCTGATGATCAGAATGTAAATTGAACGAAAAATAAATCCATATGGATTTATGATTTGAATTCGATTAGATCGAATTTATTTAAATAAATATTTTTAGAACAAATATTAGGATTGTATTCAGTAGAAGTCAAATTTAAATGTGAAAATAGATTCTATGTTATATATGGGTAAGCTAAAATAAATAGAATATTCCAAAATAAGATTTTTGTTTAAAATAGATTTTGAAATAGAACTTGTTTTAATACATAAAAACAAGTAAATTTATAAACGATGTTTATAAAAATGGTGAATAAATTATCAAGAGATAATTGGTAAATTTAAATTCAAGTATGAATTTAAAATAAAATTTGAATTCAAATATGAATTTAAATTATAATTTGAAATCATTTCGAAAAAAAGAAACGATAGTTTTATCCCAGGATTTAGTATATAAAAGGAATGGAGTTTCAAATAGAATTTGAAATGGAACTTGTTTTAAGGAAATTGAATTTATAAACAGTTTATAAATTTAGTGAAATAAATTATCATTTGATAATTTAGGAATTTAAATTCAAATATGAACTTAACAATGAATTGGAAATCGTTTCGGAATGGGGAAGACAAATGTTATTCCGATATTTGGAATATAAACCGAACTGAGATAAATCTAAGGATTTAAAAATTAAAATTCGATTATATTTAATTTTATAAATAATTTATTTATAAAGGATTGGAATTTGATATAGAATATTTAATTATAAAGAAAGTATAACTTAATTATAAAATAATCGATGCTTAGGGAAGATTAGAAATATTAAGTTGAATTTGGAAAATTGGTTTATTATATATTAAAATATATTAGAATGAGGTTAGAATTTATATATAAACAAAGTTTAAAACATTTATATATTAAATATAATTAAAACGAACTAGTCGCAGCACGGTAGTTCGTAAATTAGCGTTTCGAACTTCAATTGAGTATATAGAACGCAATTTAAGTCGGAATTCTTTGAAACAAGAATCGTCAGGACCGATTTGATAATAGTTTTCTAATGGAAGAGAAAAATCTAGATTTCCTCTTATAAATTTTGAGTTATGATAAAATCAAATTTTCAGAAAAACAGTGCCAGAACCATTATAGAACCATAAAGGTTTATTTAAATAAATAAAAGGATTTTCAGTACATAAAATCTGAATTTCCATTAGAAAAATCCAGACTTAAGGTATAAAATAAATATGAACTCAAGTGGAGTAAGTGAACTGATTTTTGAAACAAAAATCAGATTTTTAATTGCTAAATAGAATTAACTAATTTGTAGGATAATTAGTTAATCGAGTTTTGATACGAAATTGGGTTTTGGTTAAGTAAATTGAACTGATGAATTCATATTCGAAATCGAATATGAAACTGGAACTGAAAATGGAATTCAATTTGTTTATAAGCAAGTTAATATTATATTTGAACATGTTATGTTAAAACAAAAATGTGAAATAGGCAAACAGCTAATTAGAAAATAAACGAGTTTAAAAATGAATAATTGATTTGTATGATGTTGATTATTCGAGGCAAGGGGTCTTGTCTGTTTTGAAGTTAATGATGACTTTAGTCAAGGTCTGAGAGGTAATTATACCACAACTTGATTGATTTAATTATTAACCGATAAATAGGAGGATTCGGTCTCGGAGATAAATGCTTAAAGAAATTTAGTTGAATGAAATATTTTTTGTTGTTGTAACGATGTTTTACACAACATTCGTTTTAACCCAAGTAAGTGGAATTTGGAAATATATCATAAATATTACCTAAGTATAAAAATAACTGAGTTCGGGAAAGAGATTAGTAATTGGTATATTTTCCAATTATAAATAGATGGTATTTTATAAGTATAGAAAATAAAAGAAGGCGATATATGGAAATGATTTCCAAATAGAGTAAGAGGCCAAGATGATTGTTGAAATTATTTGCTTAACAAATATTGATAAGGAACTGGAGTAGTCATTTAATTAATGAAATTTTAATTAAGGGACCCAGTGATTGTTTGATGTTATGAATGAATGTTTGTTTTTCTTCCATAGTTAAAAAACCGACTATCGAAGTGTTTGCCAATATTGTTGTCAATATGGAGAGACCGGTTGGATTAGTATCTGAGAACCACTCTGTATTGGCAGTATCGTTGCGAATCAGATTATCTAAGGATAATCGAAGATGGAGTAAAGTGCAAGGGCTTTTTCTATTAATAACAATTGTGCCTTTGGTTTCGTTCAGTCCCAGAACGAAGTGTATGGATGAATGTCTGACGGAGTATTCCAATGATCGCATATGTTGGTCTATATAAATATATATGGTAGCGGAAAATTAATTCTGTTAGCATAATATCTAGAATATATTTGTGCAAATGAATTATTGATTAACAGATCTGACAACGTGGCATCCAAAGTGATTGTGTTATCAATGAATGATAAGTAATCATAGCGTTAGGCCTCAACAACTGGGAAATGACAAAAATCGGGCCGGCAGCATGGCTAAGTGGGTAACCCCCAATTAGGGTGTATTATCACCTATCTAGAGAAATTCAATTCGTTCTTTATTCTATTCGATTCTATCCCACACGGGAAACGGTTGCTGATCCCAACCGTTGGTGATATACATTCGATACGCTCAAGCGAAATGAGTGGTCGGTCATGTTTGGTCGGGTTACAAGATGTTCTTGTTGAACCCAGTGTATTTTCCTCTAGAGATACACTATCGGAAGGTGGTTCCATACTTGTCATAGTTGGACATTCATTACCCAATAAGTGCTCATGGTTTTGATTGTATATTATGTATGCGGAGCATGAAATGAAAGCATTCCACTAGATTTCTATTTATTTGATTTAGACATTATTATAATATCAAAAGAGTTTTGATATAAATATTAGTATTTCTTTCAAAAGGATTTTGAAAGTTAAATCAAGTGTTTTGGATTCTCATAAGGGAAAGACCCGTTCCATGTTATACGACATGGATTTATGAGATATCGTTTATTTTCTCAAACTATTTTAAGGTGTTTACTCATACCAGTCCCATGACTGACCCAGAGTTTATTTTGTTTTGTTTTACCTAAACTCTTGGGTGCCCAAGTTTGTACGGGCAGTCAAGTAGTTCAGGATTTTACAGATCTATGTAAAGGAGCGTGTAGCAGGAGGCTTCAGTGTTAGATATATAGCATTTTTATTTCCGTTGTGTTGTAAGTGTTGTACTCTGATAAGTGTATGTTATACAGTTAAAATTTTGTATTTCAAAGATATGATATATTATGTTTTGTTCCGCTACGATGTGAGATTCTGTGTTGTTATTTCTGTTCTTCTTCTACCTTTTCTTCTTAAAAAAAATGATTCATATTTCTGTGATATTTGGGTTGAACGTGTGGTGTATGTAGTCAACTCAGATAGTACGGATTTGCAGTTCGTTACATTTGACCTCTTTTGTTACACTTCTGTTGTTGAATTGCCTCAAGTTTCTTTCCACCCATAACTGATAGATCACACATGTAAAGACTTCATATGCTGTGCTCAATATTTGATCCTTCTCTTTAAATCTTCTCCTCAACTTTCCAGCTTCCTCCTCCAAAGATCCACATGTAAAAGAATCAAACCCAAGCTACTGAACAAAATACTCCCATACATATTTAGAGTAATCACATGAAAAAAACAAGTGACTTACAATTTCATCTTCATTATTGCATAGAATGCATACACCATCTTCTATTATGCCAAACCTTTTCAGCCTATCTTTTGTACCAAGCCTGTCTTTGAAAGCTAGATAAGTAATTATTGACATTCTTTTAGCATTTGAATTGTGCCATATCACCTTAAATATATTATTGACTTGTTGTTTTAGCCTTGAATGCTGCCATGCTTTATGAAAAGAGAATTGACCTCCTTCTGTCCACTCATAAAAATCAGAGTTAGAGCTAGAAATGATTTTAACATTATTCGCCTAATTATGGATTTCGTTTGTGGCTGCATGTAAAGAAGCATTCATTTTACCATCCTGGATGATACAAGATACCAACTCTTCATTACTACCCAAAATCTGAATTCTAAATAGACCAATAAGATCAACCAAACATCTACTATTAATCCATGGTTCATACCATAATAGAACGTTTGATCCTGTAGTTATCAATTTTCTAAAAAGTTGCTTGCCTAACTTCCTAAGTCTTAATATTGATTTCCAAGTGCTAGAGGCATTATTGTCAATTTTCATATTCCAAAAATACTTATTAACACAATACTTTTGCCTCATCCACATACTCCATAAAGAACAAGAAGTTAAGACTTTCCACATTAACTTAATTCCAACAGCTTTTTTTAAATCAGAGAAAGATTTAAATCCTACCCCACCTTCACTTTTTGGTAAGCACATATTAACCCAGCTTATCTTATGAGAAGAATTACCCCAGAAAAAATCCGCACACATCATGTGCAATTTATCAATCAAATGTTCAGGAAACTGATACACAAATAACCGGTATAATACTGTTGGTGTGATCGCAGATTGAATTAACTCAGCCCTACCAGCAAAACATAAAATTTTTACATCCCATCCTTGTATTTTCGACTGTACTTTATCCAACAATGCTTGACAGTCATTATAATGAATGTAATTTCAAGAAATAGGACCCTTAAATATTTTACTAGTAACTGACCCCTCTGAATATTCAAAATAGAAGTGATTTCCTTAGTGTGTCTCGATTGTGAACTAAAATAAATCTTTGTTTTCATATTATGCACAGTTAAACCACTATACTTCTTGAGATTATCAAACACTTCTTTTAAAGCTTCAGCACACATGAGAAAACTTTTACCAAACACCATCAAATCATTAGCATATAATAAATGGGATACTATGGGCTCAAATTTATGAACTGGATAAAATCTGTGTTGACCCACTACCACATTCATACAATATGTAAAATATTCCAGAGCAGCCAAAAATAGGTAAGGTGATAATGGGTCCCCTTGTATCAACCCTCTATTTGAATAAATATATCCCATAGGAATTCCTTGAATTAGAATTGAAAATGTAGGTGAAGATATGCATTCATATAAAATATTTATGAAATGCACAGGAAAACCCATTTTCATCATAATATGACAAATAAATTCTCTATTTATCATGTCATAAGCCTTATGAAGACCCACTTTAACACCAAACTTATTCACCGCTGATTTCTTAAAGTCTCTTAGCAGTTCATGTGCAAGGAGAATGTTATCTCCAATATATCTATAGGGTATGAAATCACATTGGTTTAGGGACACTAGATATGGTAGATACCATTTTGTCCTATTGCATAAAATTTTACTAAAAATTTTATAATACATATTACAACATGCAGTAGGTCTGTATTGAGAAATCTCAGAAAGTCTTTCTACTTTTGGTACCAATGTGATAAATGTATGGTTACTACCCTTTGGAACTTTAGCAGAACAAAATATATCATTCATAGCATGTAGCAGTTCAACTTTTAAATCATCCCAATGAAACTTATAGAATTTAGAATTCATACCATCAGGACCTGGACTGGAATCTTCATGTATTGAAAAAACTGCAATCTTAACTTCTTCCAAAGAGATTGTCTTCATCAAAGCTTGCTGACCTTTTGCATTAGTTACATTTGTTGATTGGAATGAAGGGAACTCCTTACACACTTCACCATTATATAGATTTCTAAAATCTGCTATAGCTTCCTCAGCTACTTCTTCCGGTTAAAATAACAGATCTCCATTAGCATTTATTAAAGCTTTAAGATTATTATGATACCTTCTCAGAGACATTTTAGAGTGAAAGAGCTAGGTATTTGTATCACCATCCTGTAACCATGATATTTTTTATTTCTGTTTCAAGCTCCAGAACTTCATATGCTTTTGAATGTACAATGTTTTTTAGCTTCAAGCATCTCTTCGTAAATAATCATGTTTTCAGGGTCCAAATCTGCTTCTATTTCTTTCTCTTTAAAATGTGCTTAAGCTATCATGAGAGCTTCATCATCTTTAACTCTGATCTTGTTCCAACTTTTAAATTCTTCCTTGCATGCATGCAGCTTTTGCATAAAGACATAACTTGGATACCCCAAAATGTTAGATGCAAAACCTCTATGGAAACACTCTGCATAACCATCTTTAAAATTCCAATCATTAACATATCAAAAAGGAAATCCTTTTAAACTAGAAGAAGAAGTGATCTCTAAAAGCAATGGATTATGATCACTCAACATTTGTGATAATGATAATGCTTTCATTTCTGAATTTTTTTTTGCAATGTGCAATGATTTACAAAAATTGTGTCAATGTTATTTGACATACCTTTGCGTCTCCAAGTATAATGAAATCTAGTAGCTTTTATTTCAGTCAAACCTGCTTGATCCAAACAATTATTGAGAGCTCTAATATGCTGAAATGGAATTGGCAATCCACCCTTTTAATCAAGATGTGATGTTGCATTATTGAAGTCACCCATTAATATCGAATAACCATTTATGCTTTCTGCCTCCTGAATGATATGTTTCCATAGATTTTGTCTTTCATAATAATTATTACTAGCATATATAATGGATACACATAATGTCAGTCCACCCTTATTTATAATTTGCACAGTAATATGTTGATTTGATGAAGACAACATTGAAATCTCTAAAACTTCAGTATTCCATAGCAACATAATTCGACCAAAATAAGGAGAACTATTTTTAGGTATAAAATTCCAAGACTTAGGAATAAATCTTTGGAAAACCTTCAGATTCTCATTATTAATCTTATTTTCAACCAAACCAACAAATGTTGGATTGAACTTAGTTAGAAGAGTTAATGCATCACCCATACACTGTGGTGTATTAATTCCTTTAACATTCCAAGTCACAAGTGTCATTTAACAGTGGCATTACTCCTTAAAGCTTTTTTAGGAGGAGTAACATAAACATGAGTAATCACCATATTCTTACCTTTCATATTCCTCAAGTAATCGTCATTTTTATCAATTCCTTCAGACACATCATTCCTTCTTCTACTACTACAACTTCCTGAATATTATCTGCAATATGGTTGATCACTTCTGGTAATATATCTTTAGGTAGTTCACCATCCAGAAAAACCAAACTATCATCTGCAGAGCTTTCTTCATTATCTAGCCCTTGGTCCTCATTATGCTCATTCTCATTTCCTATATATGAAGGACCATGAACATCCTCTTTATCTTTAGCAATTCATAAAGGTTTAGAAGACTTTTCATGCATAAAACTCTTATGCCCAAACCTTTTACATTTATCACATCTAGAAGGAATAAATTCATATTCAATACGAATTACTTTATTTAATCCATTATGAAGGACAATAGGAACTTGAGGAATTATTTTGTAGTCAACATCAACAACAATAAGCACTCTAGCAAATCTATTAACAGATTTTGTAACGACCCGCCTTTTTGGCCAGTTCTTGCCGGTAATTAAACCGACTTAAACCGTTCATAAAGACGAATTGTTATGGGTACATATATATATTGAACAAAAATAACAGAACCTTTCATTGCAAATTACAATGTTACATCAGAGTTACATAGAATATCAGAGTTACTAATATATACACAGCGGAAGAAAAGAAAATAACTGTACTCTCAGCGGAAGATCAAACACAGCGGAAGCTTCAACTCTATCGTGGACTCCAACCCTAAAAGCTCTCTAAATCCTGCTCCAACGATCCATAACTGCAAAACTAAACTACTGGCTGCCCGTGCGAAAATCATGGGCACCCAGAGTTTAAGTGAGGGAACAATAAACTCCAGGTCAGTCGTGGGACTGGTGTGAGAACTCAAAACAGTTAGATTCATTTTAAAGTTGGGAGATTCACCGGATCACGCCGCTAATGCGGAACGGATTTACTCCAAGTGAATACCCATGCATATAATTGCGCAATGACTTTTGAAATGAAGCTATCATAAGCTCGTCCAACATCACACAATGCAAGCGCACACCAGATGGGCGAGTTTTATCTTATGACAACCAAATATGCTTTCATACGTGAAATCCTCTTCAATACCATAATATATATAGTGTGGAAAACATTTCGCAAATAAATGTATTAATCCTAGACAGCATAATACCCCATAATATATGTTGCCATATATATATATATATATATATATATATATATATATATACAATCAAGATCGTATGGCTCGTATTAGAAATTTGGGTTTCCAACTTGATGATTCCTGGCACGAAAGATCAATCAGGGATACAAAACAAAGTGCCTCAACGGCTTTTTCGACCATACGCGGACACCGACTACACATCGTCAGGGCAGATTAACGGTTTTCGACCAGACACGGCCCCCCGAACATACCCAACTTCCCCAGGTTCATAAGTGGTTTCCCACTGCTGCACAGCTTCATCATCAATTCATATATAAGTATAAAACCTAACCGCCAGTTTCTCATCAATCGGGGGTGTGAGGTTTGTTGATGTCACGTCATACGCAAAGCGATGCTTCGATAAGCCATTCTTTGATCATCACTAGCTCGTCTCATAACTTGGGTGTGCCACATTGACAATTCATGACATATCACTAATTTCAATCAATGCATACCCCCTAAGTTCATATGACTTAGAGATGAGGATAATAGATTGCCACAAATCCGATATACATTAACGGAACTCAGTGCTATGCAGTCAATTTCAACGTCAGACACACCATCCATACAAATCCGTTCTGGGTCTGAACGGAACAACAACCCGAAAATCCTCCAAGTACGTTTGGACTTTCTGCCACTCCGATAATAGGGGCATCTCACTACTGTAGCTATTCAGTAAAGAAACCAATCAGCAGGCAATCCGTTCGATTGTGAAGAACCACGGTCTTCGTTCATCGATTCCAAGTCTTGAATTTGCTTCAAACGTCGTATTATTACTTGGAATGGTTTCGGATTTAAATCCGATCCCGGACTTTCCAAGTAATAAGCGTATTTTTAAATCGGTAGTCATGGATCACACGGACTTTTCAATTCAATCTCCTTCCAATTATTTCAATTCGTTTAAAATGTCTAGGTTGGATTTGTCATAAATTCTACTATCATTTTAACTTCTCTTTGAAATAAAATATTCGATTTACCAACCCCTTTTATTTCAAACATACCTTCAATTCTCATACCTCTTTATTTCTTTCCACAAGTTCTTAAATTTACCCAATCTCTATTTGGATAAAAGTTCCATTTCGATAATCCCAACAACTTATATTGAATATAAGTTTGATAGAGTTAAATCGACATATATCGGACATGAATTTAACAACTCAACAAGCACTATCAGAACTTGATGTAAATATTTTCTGTTGCTTCTGATAGTATTTGTTAAATCTTGGAATTACATATCGAATACCCGTCACAAACTCCATCCAACTCATTTCCTTTTAAATTCTAACACTTAGAATAAATAAATAATTCTAAGTTCAATCACTTAAATTCTTTCAAACCATTTTACAACTTTTTAACCATTTAACATAATGGTATACGATTAAAATTTCAAAACCCATTGATCTTTGGAATTTAGATAATAATGTTTGAATGTTATTCAAATGCTGCAATAGCCAATTAATTCAAATAGATTCCAAATCGATTCAAAATTTAAAATATTTCATTTCTAATTACTTTAATTTAATAAAGTAAGATTCATCATGAATTCTCTCAAACTTTAAAACTTGACTTTGTTTGAATTTCGTTATGGCCGTCGAACTGCGCGTACAGCAACCTTCCAATTTGACATAACTTGAAATCGTAAGTTGAACTTTGAAAATTTCTTTCTATACAAAAACTGTTAATATTTGAAAATCAACGTTTCTTATTTCAATTTCAAACCATCAAGTTATAACCATTTTGAAATCGATAATTACGATCTGTCGCGCCGTAGCGCGTTATAAATCGATTCAAATAAAATTCGCTTAAATCTTTTCAAATTGAATTTTATATTCCCAATTCAAATAACTTTATTTCAAAATCGATTGTTAAGTTTAAATCAAAAGCGTTTCAAAAATTCCAAATCTTAATTAAATTAAGTTATATAACATAGGAATTCAAACCCTTTTAATTTTAAATGTTTAAATTTAAAATTAAATTTCATAAATGGTCCCTACACGACATTTATTAATTGAAATCCTATTTGGTTTTCCTAGGTTTAAAATGACTTCAATTCAAATTCTAATTTTGTTTGAATTAACCATTTCGTTCGTCGGACCAGTTAGAGATAGCCAGGGAGAGCAGGAAACTGGATTTCCAAACCCAAGCCTAGACACTATCCTCTTTGTCATCCTAGAACGGTCTGGTATAATATTATAAAATATTATATTAAATCTCCAAATCCTTTTTTTTTTGAATTAACCGTCTTAACAATAATACTTTTAATGTTTGGAAAAATCAAATTTCCATTCATATGGAAGGAGCATTAAATCGATCATCCGTATCATTCCACAACCGTGGTATTGTGTGTGCATCATGCAACATAATAATCAACTATATAAATCGGATGATCATGAATTATAATCATCACCAATAACAATCAATTCAACTGTGCACAAGCGTTACAGTCAATAACGCTTTTAGTGTTCCGTGTCGTCTAGTTACATGTACATCCATTCATGCCAGAACATCTATATCCAACCAACAACTATTTATAATTAACCTCATCTAATTAAAATTATTCAATAATTACCAATTTAATAAATAATTAAATTAGATTAAATGTTCTCACCTTATTTCCGTGTATCCAAGAATTCCTCGAATCGAACCATGCGGTAGCCAACGGACCTATGTGAACGCAATTAAGCCATTCCCTTTGTTTAAAACATTATTCCTTGTGACGCAGACACCCCAAACTGAAAGGCATGCAACTCCTTCTTCACGTTACCAATCACATGGCTACCTTCCAACATATATGCGACTACAATTTATAAACCTTTTTTTTCTGGACCTTGTATTGTTTCTTGCGCATACATATATATACTTCTCAACCAAGAGCTGCCTCGCCTCCTTTTTATATATCATACTCATGCAGAAGTCATCCCGAACCCGCATGCACAACGCTGGAAAGGAGTAGAGAAGCATGAGGAGAAAGGACAGTATGAAGTTGAGGAGGGAATAGGGATGCGTGCTGTTTTCTTGAAGAAGGAGAGGGAACAAAAGTGGAGACGGTGGAGTCAATGGATGCATGCGGACTGGGAGGCGGAACTAGAAGTTGCCGGACGCGTAGGAGACGGAGCGGCACCTGATGGTGGTGCTGGAGTGTGGCGGTGGAGGTAATGGAAGGCGTAGGGTGGAGTTTTCGGTGAGGCTAAGTGACGGTGAGGCTAAGTGAAACAGCAGCTCCGAAGGGGAGAGGGAAGAGAAACGTGAGGGGAGGTGATGCATGAACAGTGGAGGACGGGTTTAGTAGTGGAGGAAGGTGAAGTCGAGCAGAGAGAACTGCGGCTCGGGTGAATTCTCGGCAAGGAAGCGCGGTTGAAGGCGAGACATGCACAGGCGAAGGAGGAGTTGTTGAGCTTCAGGTTGGTGGCAAGAGAAGTAATGGTGCATGCAGTAATAAGAATAGTGGGAGCTAGTTTATAATGTAGGGAGAAGTGCGGTGTACAGTTTTTGTGTGAGGAGGAAAGACAATGTGGTGCAACATGATTATAGATGAAGAGGAGAAGAAGTTTACCAATATAAGGGGAAGACGGTAACACGTGGGAGGCAAGTGGACAAATGTCCTCTATTTCAATCCTTTGGCCTACACGTATTTTTCATATTCTTCTTGCTTGCATTCACCAGGGAAAAGCACGAGACAAAGGTTTGGACAGATGTCCATTTGTTGTCCTCAATCTCTACATGTGTAAATTCTCTCTTATTGCACGCGTTAGATTTGGGAAAAAAATGAGGCTTATCTTCGAAGTGTGACTAAGGATTAAACAAAGGGTATAACTAGGATTCAATATAATGTACAGTGTCGGCTAGTTATATTATTGTTCTTCCTTTTTAAATTTTTATAAATGTTAGCTACGAACGGTAACAAACATAAAATCATGTACAACAGTGTGTCATGATCCCTTAA
This sequence comes from Allium sativum, assembly GCA_030737875.1. Lineage (NCBI taxonomy): Eukaryota > Viridiplantae > Streptophyta > Magnoliopsida > Asparagales > Amaryllidaceae > Allium > Allium sativum. Next base: position 691,730,604 of record CM060924.1, read on the forward strand.
AAAAAATTTAAAGTAACCCAGTTGATCAATTCTGTAAAGTGTTAAAAGGACCGTAGTTACCCTAAAATATGACAGAAAATTTTATGCTTACTTTCCGAAATAAAATTTGCAGTAAAATTTTATAAAATATTTTAAGACGACGCAAACTGAAACTGAACAAAAATTTGAAATGAATATTTAGTTATAATTTTAATTTCAAAATTCTAATCGTTTCAACAACTAAATTACAACTCGCTTAATAATTCACCTAGCGACGAAACGCTCTATCGAAACATCATTGGTTTAACTAAATTTCACAATAAAATTTTAAATTTTTAATCATTTAAAATACTATTATCGCCTTAGAATCTAATTCAACATTTATTTAAACTTTATTAAAAATTCGTATTAAATTCAAATTTAATTTTCAAAAATCTTAGATCGTTACATTTCCCCCCACTTAAGAACTTTTCTTCCTCGAAAAGGAGAGTTCGTAAAATTATACATTAGTAAAATAAATCATACCTATAATTTCAAATTTTTTTTTTTTTTTTGAAAACTCGAGATGATATCTCGGACTTGGAATCCCATTTCCTATTTCAAACCATTGAAATACTACATATTCCTTTCATACGGAAAATCATACTTCACCTCGGGACTTCAAAACCAAACTTGCGTTCAAATTTCCAAATATACCATGATGAAATTTATATGTTATTAGTTCGAGAAGTTCATCCTCATGACAGGGCAACTGAGTATCACCCATCGCACAAAATCAAATCTCTCATCCCATCCCAGTTTTAGTCATGGTTACTCGAACAAACCAAATTATTTCATATCCCGAAGTTGTAAATCATTTTAAAATCCATAATTTACAAATACTTGTTGTTTTCAAACATCTTAAATATCGGGATTCTAGTCGTCGAAACCACTGTTTATTATGAACAATTTATAACCTATTTATCATATTCAAAATGGTTGAAAATAAAATTTCCAAGCAACTTATGTCGACATCAACATTTCAAGTTTCGAATTCATACAAATTTGTGAATTTCAATTTCATTCTTTACATAAGTTGAAATTTCCTTATCGACTCATATTATCATAAAATTCGTCTTATGCAAATTCAAACCTACATTCCAACCGTTTAAACTTCATATATGGCATTAACTTCTTTTAAAATATTGCTTCAACATTTCAAGACTTTTATATAATATTTTCCAAGAGTCTAATTCCATAATTTAGAAGTCATATTGATAAAATCGAACAACTTTCCTTTTTGTTTGTATTTCAAGATCTACGACATTTATTCAGTCTTGTTTCAAATTCCAAATCTTGTTTGGAAAGTTACTTTATTCAACAAGTCTAGCGAAAATCTTTGAAACATTCCTTTCGAATTACCACTACGCTTTCGCTGCGCTACTCTGATTTAACGTATACAGATTTCAAACAATTTGCCCCAACACTAGAAATTGATTTCGAAGATTCCCAAAACTAAAATCTTTATGTCCCGAAAAATCAAAATTTCCTAGTTTACTTACTACGCAAGGCTTACTATTTGAAGCTTGGTTAACTTAGGGCTTTGGACAAATTGAAATATCCTAATCCGAATCAATTCATGGTTTTGTTGGATACTCAGGTTTTTCCATTAACTTTTTTTTTTGTAAATCTTACTTCAAATTCCGTCTTCCATTGTATCGTAAGCGATTACTCTTTAATACCTTCTATTTGGATTGCTCATACAGTTTTAATAGGGAAAGATAGTTTTCTCTCCCCACTTAGAATATTTGTTACTATTTAAACCATTTTTTTTTTCTTTAAAAAAAAATTTCTTAACTTAAACCAAAATTACCTTCAAAATTCCTTAGGAAAGTTTGATTGCTAAAATCATCTTCTAAGCAAAACAGTTAACTTACATTTTACCATTTACAACACATGCTAGATATAGGTTCGACTCTATTGCTTAACACTTATCGAGGAGTATAATATCTTCCCTGATTACACTTATTAGATCTCAAAATTCATACTTGTTGATCCATTTTGAAATATGGGTTGATATTTTAATATTATCTCTTAATGAATTATCTCTCTTACGTGCGTTTTCAAATCTTTACGTAAGGTTTACTTCTAAAATGTCTTCTTTGGTTGTTAACAAAATGATTTGTTTGCATTTATAATATATTGTCCTTATATTAAATCCTTGTAATATTTCCACCATATCGAAATAATTTAAGTATTTCTCGACGTCGTAGCCGGAATCATATAGTCATCCCACTTTCGAAACTCGAAAATTACCACTGATGGTGCCATGATCATCAGTAAACTCATCCTCGAGCGACTAGAATGTGATTCTATATCTATCTAGTATACGCTGGACTTCGTATATACGTTAGCTAGGCGTATATTCAAAATCCCTATATACTCGATAGTCCAATCGCGACGTCGAACTCAATACTCAAGAATCCCTTATCCTTAATTATATTTCAAAATTTTAATTCAAAATGCTTATCGTTTTCAAAGCGATTTACTCAATTCAAAGATACTTTATATTTTCAAAATATGCTCCCTCAACGGGATATTCCAAAATCTCATTCTAGGGCGTTTCTAACTCTATCTCTAATGAGATATTATAACTCTGATGAGTTCTATCTTTTGTTCAAAATATGTCGTACCCTAAAGCTTTGTATAAACCAAAGCTCTGATACCAACTGTAACGACCCGCCTTTTTGGCCAGTTCTTGCCGGTAATTAAACCGACTTAAACCGTTCATAAAGACGAATTGTTATGGGTACATATATATATTGAACAAAAATAACAGAACCTTTCATTGCAAATTACAATGTTACATCAGAGTTACATAGAATATCAGAGTTACTAATATATACACAGCGGAAGAAAAGAAAATAACTGTACTCTCAGCGGAAGATCAAACACAGCGGAAGCTTCAACTCTATCGTGGACTCCAACTCTAGAAGCTCTCTAAATCCTGCTCCAACGATCCATAACTGCAAAACTAAACTACTGGCTGCCCGTGCGAAAATCATGGGCACCCAGAGTTTAAGTGAGGGAACAATAAACTTCAGGTCAGTCGTGGGACTGGTGTGAGAACTCAAAACAGTTAGATTCATTTTAAAGTTGGGAGATTCACCGAATCACGCCGCTAATGCGGAACGGATTTACTCCAAGTGAATACCCGTGCATATAATTGCGCAATGACTTTTGAAATGAAGCTATCATAAGCTCGTCCAACATCACACAATGCAAGCGCACACCAGATGGGCGAGTTTTATCTTATGACAACCAAATATGCTTTCATACGTGAAATCCTCTTCAATACCATAATATATATAGTGTGGAAAACATTTCGCAAATAAATGTATTAATCCTAGACAGCATAACACCCCATAATATATGTTGCCATATATATATATATACAATCAAGATCGTATGGCTCGTATTAGAAATTTGGGTTTCCAACTTGATGATTCCTGGCACGAAAGATCAATCAGGGATACAAAACAAAGTGCCTCAACGGCTTTTTCGACCATACGCGGACACCGACTACACATCGTCAGGGCAGATTAACGGTTTTCGACCAGACACGGCCCCCCGAACATACCCAACTTCCCCAGGTTCATAAGTGGTTTCCCACTGCTGCACAGCTTCATCATCAATTCATATATAAGTATAAAACCTAACAGCCAGTTTCTCATCAATCAGGGGGGGTGAGGTTTGTTGATGTCACGTCATACGCAAAGCGATGCTTTGATAAGCCATTCTTTGATCATCACTAGCTCGTCTCATAACTTGGGTGTGCCACATTGACAATTCATGACATATCACTAATTTCAATCAATGCATACCCCCTAAGTTCATATGACTTAGAGATGAGGATAATAGATTGCCACAAATCCGATATACATTAACGGAACTCAGTGCTATGCAGTCAATTTCAACGTCAGACACACCATCCATACAAATCCGTTCTGGGTCTGAACGGAACAACAACCCGAAAATCCTCCAAGTACGTTTGGACTTTCTGCCACTCCGATAATAGGGGCATCTCACTACTGTAGCTATTCAGTAAAGAAACCAATCAGCAGGCAATCCGTTCGATTGTGAAGAACCACGGTCTTCGTTCATCGATTCCAAGTCTTGAATTTGCTTCAAACGTCGTATTATTACTTGGAATGGTTTCGGATTTAAATCCGATCCCGGACTTTCCAAGTAATAAGCGTATTTTTAAATCGGTAGTCATGGATCACACGGACTTTTCAATTCAATCTCCTTCCAATTATTTCAATTCGTTTAAAATGTCTAGGTTGGATTTGTCATAAATTCTACTATCATTTTAACTTCTCTTTGAAATCAAATATTCGATTTACCAACCCCTTTTATTTCAAACATACCTTCAATTCTCATACCTCTTTATTTCTTTCCACAAGTTCTTAAATTTACCCAATCTCTATTTGGATAAAAGTTCCATTTCGATAATCCCAACAACTTATATTGAATATAAGTTTGATAGAGTTAAATCGACATATATCGGACATGAATTTAACAACTCAACAAGCACTATCAGAACTTGATGTAAATATTTTCTGTTGCTTCTGATAGTATTTGTTAAATCTTGGAATTACATATCGAATACCCGTCACAAACTCCATCCAACTCATTTCCTTTTAAATTCTAACACTTAGAATAAATAAATAATTCTAAGTTCAATCACTTAAATTCTTTCAAACCATTTTACAACTTTTTAACCATTTAACATAATGGTATACGATTAAAATTTCAAAACCCATTGATCTTTGGAATTTAGATAATAATGTTTGAATGTTATTCAAATGCTGCAATAGCCAATTAATTCAAATAGATTCCAAATCGATTCAAAATTTAAAATATTTCATTTCTAATTACTTTAATTTAATAAAGTAAGATTCATCATGAATTCTCTCAAACTTTAAAACTTGACTTTGTTTGAATTTCGTTATGGCCGCCGAACTGCGCGTACAGCAACCTTCCAATTTGACATAACTTGAAATCGTAAGTTGAACTTTGAAAATTTCTTTCTATACAAAAACTGTTAATATTTGAAAATCAACGTTTCTTATTTCAATTTCAAACCATCAAGTTATAACCATTTTGAAATCGATAATTACGATCTGTCGCGCCGTAGCGCGTTATAAATCGATTCAAATAAAATTCGCTCAAATCTTTTCAAATTGAATTTTATATTCCCAATTCAAATAACTTTATTTCAAAATCGATTGTTAAGTTTAAATCAAAAGCGTTTCAAAAATTCCAAATCTTAATTAAATTAAGTTATATAACATAGGAATTCAAACCCTTTTAATTTTAAATGTTTAAATTTAAAATTAAATTTCATAAATGGTCCCTACACGACATTTATTAATTGAAATCCTATTTGGTTTTCCTAGGTTTAAAATGACTTCAATTCAAATTCTAATTTTGTTTGAATTAACCATTTCGTTCGTCGGACCAGTTAGAGATAGCCAGGGAGAGCAGGAAACTGGATTTCCAAACCCAAGCCTAGACACTATCCTCTTTGTCATCCTAGAACGGTCTGGTATAATATTATAAAATATTATATTAAATCTCCAAATCCTTTTTTTTTTGAATTAACCGTCTTAACAATAATACTTTTAATGTTTGGAAAAATCAAATTTCCATTCATATGGAAGGAGCATTAAATCGATCATCCGTATCATTCCACAACCGTGGTATTGTGTGTGCATCATGCAACATAATAATCAACTATATAAATCGGATGATCATGAATTATAATCATCACCAATAACAATCAATTCAACTGTGCACAAGCGTTACAGTCAATAACGCTTTTAGTGTTCCGTGTCGTCTAGTTACATGCACATCCATTCATGCCAGAACATCTATATCCAACCAACAACTATTTATAATTAACCTCATCTAATTAAAATTATTCAATAATTACCAATTTAATAAATAATTAAATTAGATTAAATGTTCTCACCTTATTTCCGTGTATCCAAGAATTCCTCGAATCGAACCATGCGGTAGCCAACGGACCTATGTGAACGCAATTAAGCCATTCCCTTTGTTTAAAACATTATTCCTTGTGATGCAGACACCCCAAACTGAAAGGCATGCAACTCCTTCTTCACGTTACCAATCACATGGCTACCTTCCAACATATATGCGACTACAATTTATAAACCTTTTTTTTCTGGACCTTGTATTGTTTCTTGCGCATACATATATATACTTCTCAACCAAGAGCTGCCTCGCCTCCTTTTTATATATCATACTCATGCAGAAGTCATCCCGAACCCGCATGCACAACGCTGGAAAGGAGTAGAGAAGCATGAGGAGAAAGGACAGTATGAAGTTGAGGAGGGAATAGGGATGCGTGCTGTTTTCTTGAAGAAGGAGAGGGAACAAAAGTGGAGACGGTGGAGTCAATGGATGCATGCAGACTGGGAGGCGGAACTAGAAGTTGCCGGACGCGTAGGAGACGGAGCGGCACCTGATGGTGGTGCTGGAGTGTGGCGGTGGAGGTAATGGAAGGCGTAGGGTGGAGTTTTCGGTGAGGCTAAGTGACGGTGAGGCTAAGTGAAACAGCAGCTCCGAAGGGGAGAGGGAAGAGAAACGTGAGGGGAGGTGATGCATGAACAGTGGAGGACGGGTTTAGTAGTGGAGGAAGGTGAAGCCGAGCAGAGAGAACTGCGGCTCGGGTGAATTCTCGGCAAGGAAGCGCGGTTGAAGGCGAGACATGCACAGGCGAAGGAGGAGTTGTTGAGCTTCAGGTTGGTGGCAAGAGAAGTAATGGTGCATGCAGTAATAAGAATAGTGGGAGCTAGTTTATAATGTAGGGAGAAGTGCGGTGTACAGTTTTTGTGTGAGGAGGAAAGACAATGTGGTGCAACATGATTATAGATGAAGAGGAGAAGAAGTTTACCAATATAAGGGGAAGACGGTAACACGTGGGAGGCAAGTGGACAAATGTCCTCTATTTCAATCCTTTGGCCTACACGTATTTTTCATATTCTTCTTGCTTGCATTCACCAGGGAAAAGCACGAGACAAAGGTTTGGACAGATGTCCATTTGTTGTCCTCAATCTCTACACGTGTAAATTCTCTCTTATTGCACGCGTTAGATTTGGGAAAAAAATGAGGCTTATCTTCGAAGTGTGACTAAGGATTAAACAAAGGGTATAACTAGGATTCAATATAATGTACAGTGTCGGCTAGTTATATTATTGTTCTTCCTTTTTAAATTTTTATAAATGTTAGCTACGAACGGTAACAAACATAAAATCATGTACAACAGTGTGTCATGATCCCTTAAAAAAAATTTAAAGTAACCCAGTTGATCAATTCTGTAAAGTGTTAAAAGGACCGTAGTTACCCTAAAATATGACAGAAAATTTTATGCTTACTTTCCGAAATAAAATTTGCAGTAAAATTTTATAAAATATTTTAAGACGACGCAAACTGAAACTGAACAAAAATTTGAAATGAATATTTAATTATAATTTTAATTTCAAAATTCTAATCGTTTCAACAACTAAATTACAACTCGCTTAATAATTCACCTAGCGACGAAACGCTCTATCGAAACATCATTGGTTTAACTAAATTTCACAATAAAATTTTAAATTTTTAATCATTTAAAATACTATTATCGCCTTAGAATCTAATTCAACATTTATTTAAGCTTTATTAAAAATTCGTATTAAATTCAAATTTAATTTTCAAAAATCTTAGATCGTTACAGATTTATTCGTTGTTCTCACATTTACTACAATTGGATCCCCTAAGCGAGAAGGTTTCATTCGACCACATTTCCATTTCTAGATTAAACATTTTAATTCAAATCTCCACTATCGTAGCTCTAAATTTCTCAAACTCATATCCAGGACACCATTTAAATACCGTCAACAATTTCCCAAAATAAGAATATGTAGATGTTTTTAATACATGTGAGCAATCAACAGCATCTTCAAACTTCACTTTGTAGAAAAAGCCAGGGGCTATGTGAATAATAAATCTACCTTTAGGTCATCAGACTTTAGAATTGTAATCCCTCAACTTGATCACAGACAATCTGAAATCCTTTGGATGTAGTACTACTTTATTTTGCCATGAATCGACAGATAGATTATAAGCTTCTTCAGGCAGAAAGACATGATCCATCGCAGGTTGGACAAAATTCAGATCCAGATCTGGTTTACACATCGATTGAGTAGGAACTCTATTCTCCTCTAGATCCATAGATTTCGACATAGATTTGAATTGGAAAATGAGGATTTAAAAGTTGTTTAGGCATTCGATTAGAGGAAAAAAATCCCCTTTCTCGTCCGCCATTTTTGTTATATTTATATTTTAATATATATGTGTGTGTGTATAAATATATCTAGTTATCATATTTTGGTTGATAAGCAAATACCTAGTTCTCTTCTTAGTTTAGCAAACATTGCTTCATTCAAGGGTTTTGTTAAAATATCTACAAGTTGATTCTCCGGTTTAATGAATTTTAATGAAATATTTTCTTTATTTACATTATCTCCTTGAAAATGATGCCTAACATCAATATGCTTAGTTCTAACATGATGAGTAGGATTTTTAGGTAAATGTATTACGCTAGTATTATCACAATAAATTGGTGATTTAGTTAGGTTGAATGCAAAATCTTTCAGAGTTTATTGCATATAAATTACTTAAGAACAACCCAAAATAGCAGAGATATATTACATGTTTATGAGTACAGTGAGAATCAATTGATTTTCCTGGCAACAATCACACCCAATCGATTTTCGAGCTGCACCTATCTAGTATCAGTTTGAAGAAAGACTCGACATAACTTTGAACTTGCGATCTTTAATTACGATTACTTCTATAGCTTTGAATAACACTTGAATCTTTAAGAGAGTGTGGTAAAGAATCAAACTAGTAAAGATTTGTTTTGATTCTCTTTTAATTTCAACAGAATTTGATTATAGAAACTTGAATTTTAAGCGTATAAATAAAGAGGAGAAAAAGAGCGAAGAAGATAATGAAAGTAGTTAAAAAAAAGTTAAATTTAGATAGGTATTTATAAGGAATAAACAGTCATGTCTCTTTAGGAAAAGTTTTAAACAAATAGACACAGATTTTGAAATTTGAAAATAACGGCTACCATGTCTACATAGGGGGTAAGGGAATTCGACATGCCTTAGATAATTTTAAAATTTAAGTTTTTAAAAACAATGCAAATGATGCTTAAATAAATCAAGGAAATTCTACTGTTTAAACAAATTATTTACTTATATATAATAGTAGTATAATAAAGTAAGGATATAAATTAAAAACATATATTTATAATCTATAAAAAAAATTAAATGTTAATATAGAATTGTAAATATGAATATGAGAAATTTAAAACTTAAAATTTAAAACTATATACGTGAATATAAGGTAATATTAAAACTCAAGTAAACATAAACATATATATATATATAAATCAAAATATAAGCAAAAGAATCTAAAATATTTAAATTAGGAGTTAAATTAAAATCCAAGAAATGAATTTAAATATTAAGAGACACATATTTCAAATAGGAAGTAATTTTGAAATCAATTTTCAAAATAAAAGTTAAGAACATTTAAAATATTTTAAGGCTAAAATAGTGGGAAAATTGGACTAAGGATTTAAGGACTATTACGGAGTTTAACCAAAAAATCTTGACTCTATTACTTATCCTAATTTCTTGAAATATTGAACTCTTTTTACTCATGAGTCTTCAATCTTGAACTCTTCTTCTTTGTAACCTTGAATATTTAAACTATACAGTCTTCAAAATTAATGCTTGCATATATATATATATATATATATATATATATATATATATATATATATATATGCACACACATGCACACACAAACAAAATAGTGTTAGTGTATATTTTATAATAATAGTTCAAACAATGTTGTTGTCATCAAAACCATCATCTTAGTCCCTAACAACAACAACTAATATATGCATAAACATTGTATCAATCATATGCAACAACCAAATATGATGCAATTGTCAATAATGATGCAAATCCGCAAACAACCCAAATGTAACCTAACGTTTACATGCAACTAAAAGGAACCAATACATAACAATACAATACAGTTTCATAATCACTAACAGACATAACTAGTGGTTCATTCAGGTTATAGACCTCATCATCGCATAGGAATGATAAACAATTTGTCAAGCATCACCATTCGCTCAACAGCCTCAGATTATTAGTTAATTGATCATTCATGCTACCTCCAACAAATTCACAAATTTAAATCCCAAATTCACCACAAGTCAATATAGCATGGAATATTTATGAAACTTCGTATTTATTCTAAAAACTTCCATTTTATTAAATTATTAGTTTTAGTTTACAAACTTCCAAACCGCGATTTTTATAAAAATTTGAATTTGACATAACTCAAAGTCTACCAGATGAAATGTCGATTTTTCTCTTTCATTATAAAACTAGAAACCAATAGATCCGGAAGATACTTGTTTCAAAGAATTCCAACTTATATTTGATCTTATACGTTCATTTAAACTTCAAATCAAAAAATTACAACTGCTGCTATGAGACGAGCTCGATTTGATTTAATTTAATTTATATATTTAAACTTTGTTAAATTAATAAATCATAACCATATCCTCTTATATTTTCTCACAAATTAAGTTAAATTTACAAATTCAACTTGGAAGTTTGAACCCTCCAAAATCGTCGAATATTCTATTTCCTTTTACAAATAAACCTGTAAACATCATATCAAGTGAAATGCACAATCAAGTAACTATAACACTTGGAATATACATGCATCCACATTATATATCGATTGAAAATTTTAGAAAAAACTCCTGGATTTCAATAAAGTATGGATTCAAAGAAAACTTTGTTTTAAACCCAACAAATTATCCATAGTAACAAGTGATTACTCAGAAAATTGAAAATGAACGTCGAAGATGTCACGATCATCATCAGAATTATTTTTGAACGAGCGAAGTAAGATTAGTGCTTTTTTGAAATCTTTTACAATCCATTTAAATTCATAAACACTTTGGAATAATCTTAATATTCCTTTTCAAACTTTAAAAAATAATTATCCAAATTTTTAGGAAATTCAAATCCTTGAATCTCAACTCAGATCCAGTCCTAATTTATAAATTCGTTTAATAATTACATTTACATAATTCAAGTTCCATATAAGATTACTCCACACATATTCATCCTTGTTTTAAATTCATATTTAACAACTTTACTTAGGTTCACTACAACAAAAAACACTTTTCGCAACAGGCGATACCTGTTGCAGTAGACCTATTGCAACAGGCCTGCGCCTGTTGGTATAGTCGAAGTTGCTAAAAGTCTGCAACATTTTCTACCTGTTGCAATAAGATGTTGCAGTATACTTTTTTGCAACAGGCTTTTGTTGTTGCAACAGTATATGTCTGTTGCAATAGATCCATAAATCTATAAAAAAAAATACAGCTTATAGATATTACATATTAAATGTATTCGTTTTAGTAATAGTGTATATCACAAAATACAATAAACAAATAAAAAATTTATTTTAACAAAGTTTTAATAGTACAAACAATTACAACAAAAATTTCTACAATTTTCATACACCACTCATTGTATAACAATTTCTTCTCTATCATACATATACTATAACAAGAGAATAAATATCATCAATTCACTACAATATATATGCAGTTCATGCTCCAAGTTTGATGTCGATCATGAACATGTACATGCCTATCCAGGAATATGTATGTCATTCCAGCGAACTCTTTGAGTAATCACTTGACATTTTTACCCTGCAACATGTGATGCAGTAACATATCATCAAATAAAGTTTATACTACGAAAATAAAATATTTGGACGAAGAACTAAAATAACATAGCATATTAGGAGACAAATAAATGCATGAGTAAACTCTTTATTTGATAACGGTGGGTGCATCCAGAATTTAATCAACAATTTAACTTCAGTTCAATTTTTTTGTGGTGAACACTTACCAATACATATAACATCAACATTCATCCTCTTAGCAGCTACGTTGAGTAGATGAATATCTATCAGTCTTCTTTCATTTCTCAATTTCAAAGAAAGTGCAGAACCTATAACAAAACATTTAAATCAATATTAGGAAATACAGGAATATTATAGAAAATTAGCAAATAAAGGAAAATTAGAACTAAAGAAGTGAATGTACATGTTAGTAGATACACAGCGAAAAACAGAAACCAACCTTATCATCTCTCTTTATTATCATCTCTGGATTCTTCTCTCATTATGTTCTTCTATTGCAAATCTAAAGGCATAATTTATTTAATATCAAACTGCACTTTTATTTATATTATTTCTCATCAGATTGACAGTCCAAGTATTTAACCCAAATCAGCAGCACAAATTCAAACCAAATTAAAGCAACACAATTGATTTCTCCTTAATTATGAAAAGGAATCATCCCATTCTTTCCCATCCAAACTATATAATGTTCTTAGTTAATAAAAAAAGATGGTCAATGATTTATTATCATCGATTTTCTTTCTCGATAACACATAATCCTATTTCAATAAAAGCATAGAAGTAAATCGAAAGTACACAGCAACAAGAATCTTGAAATATGTTAGAAAACAAACCGATAAATGAAGAATTGTGAACCAACAACCTAATAGAGGAATTTCCACACTCACTGCCTCCATACCAAACGCTGAAAGCTTCCATGTGTTCCTTGTTTTCATTAGGGTCCCATCTTTAGCCCTGAAAAAATTAGAAGCATAAAAGACCAACATGCGAAACTTACATAAGAGACCAACATACGGAACTTACAGCAAGACATAACCCCAAGCTCGAGAAGATAAAATCCAAGAAACATAGCAAAGCTTTATGACATGAAACTAACAAGACAAGAGAGCACGCTGCAATACATATTAATTTGACCTGGAGCAATTCGCAAAGAAACGACCCCATGAAAAAACTAGATACTACGAACCAATGAAACTCTGATCAGCAGACAGCAGACATAGCATTTCCATCAAGGAACAAAGTAAGATAACCCAGTTAAGTGCCTATAGCAAAATAGAAAGAAACCATTGCAATGGCCGACACAAATAAAACTAGCATATAGATAGAGACTCGAGAGTAGATGGAAGCGATACAAAGGGAAGCGTCACCCCAAAACACAGCCTGGACAGAGCTAAGCTTAAATAGATATGTTTTGCTATGTAAATGAACCAACAAGAAACATAACACTAACCGTCCCCAAAATAAATACACCACTCAAACCAGAGGAAAACCCATAACTATATCAAAGACGCAGAACCAAACGACTAAAATACTCGCAACAAATCCAAAAGAACCACGCTACCCAACACCAGAAACTCTCTAAGCCCTCGTTTGCTGAAAATCAGTCACATGTGAGAGAATTAGAAGCGTAAGAGATGTAGTGACCCGAAAATCCGGTAAAATTTGAGCTGACCAAAAACACAAGTCCAACCCCAAATATCACGGAAATTCGAACCATTAATAGAAAGAAGTTTGAGGGTGAGGATAGATAAGATAGAAACTTAGAATAGAAGAAGAAGAAGAACACAACATCAGAGTAACACGAATCTCACAGCGGAACGAATAACATATAATATATATAACATAACTTGAAATATACATCTGTACTTGAATATACATCAATATCAAAGTACATCACTTACAACACAGCAGAAATAACTATAGCTATATGATCCTGAAGCCTCCTGCTCCAAGCTCTTCCAGTATATCTGTAAATTCCCGACTACTTGACTGCCCGTACAAATTTAGGCACCCAAGAGTTTAGGGAAAACAACAAAGTAAACTCCGGGTCAGTCATGGGACTGGTATGAGTAAACAGTTTAAAACAGTTTCAGAAAACTAAATGATATCTCATAAGACCACGCCGTATAACACGGAACGACTTTTTCCCTTATGAGAATCCAAACACTTGATTTATCTTTATATCAAAACTCTTTTGATATTATAATAATGTCTAAATCAAGTAGATAACAATCTAGTGGAACGCTTGCATCTCACGTTCCACATATATAATATACAATCAAAACCGCAAGCACGTATTGGGTATTTGGTTTTCCAACTATGACAAGGTATGGAACCACCTTCCGCTGGTATATCTCTAGAGGAGAATACACCGAGTTCAACAAGAACATCTTGCAACTCAGCCACACATGACCGACCACTCATTTCGCTTGAGTGTATCGAATGTATATCACCAACGATTGGGATCAGCAACCGTTTCCCGAATTGGTCAGCATCGACAATAGATTTTTAGAAGTAAATGAAACTCTAGATCAGGTGATTATACACCCTAATAGGTGCGACCTACATAGCCATGCTGCTTGCCCGATTTCTGTCATTTACCGGTTGATGAGGCTAGAAACTACGCTTTATCATCACACCAGATTCACTTCGAATGTCACATCGTCAAATCCATCAAATCACCGATTGACGTCCTCAACAGTACATTACGTGTTAGCTAAAAGAAGTTTCCTTCTCCGCTTCCACTCTTGGTACGATTGGAGAAATCAATATACGTGATCGTCTGGAAATACTCTGTCAGACATTCATCCATACAAGTCACCCAGGAACAGGATGAACCGAAGGCACAATTTCTATTAATAGAAAAAAGTCCATGCACTCTACTCCGTCTTCGATTATCTTTATATAATCTGATTCGCACGCTACTGCCAATACGGAGTGGTTCTTCGGATAATAATCCAACCGGTCTCTCCATATTGACAACGATGGTCAAAACTTCGATAGTCTGTGATTTAACTATCGAATAAAAACAAGTGTTTCGATAGTTGATGATTTAACTATCGAATAAAACAAGTGTTCATCCAAACATCCAACAATCACTGAACCTTTAATTAATATTCCATTAATTAAATCTCTTCTCTATTTCTTATCAATATTTGTTAACCAAATATTTTCAATAACCATATTGGCCTTTTACGTTCTTTGGAAAAACATTTCCATATATCGCCTTCTTTTTATTTTCTAAACTTTAGAAAATATATGTTATTTATAATTGGAAAATATTCCAATTACTTATCTCTTTTCCAATCTCGTTTATTCTGTACTTAGGAAATATTCTATTCTATTTCCAAGCTTATACTTATTTGGGTTAAAACAGATGTTGTGTAAAACATCGTTACGACAACCCAAATACAGTATTTAACTAATTCTTATTCCACATTGATCTTCGAGCCTGAATCTTGCTACTTATCGGTATATCATGAAATCAACCAAGTTGGGGTATAATTACCTCTCAGACCTTGACTGAATAACATTTAACGTCAAAACAGACAAGACTACTTACTCGAATAATCAATACTATACAACTGATTATTCACCTTCAAACACATATACATTTTCTCTTTCTATTCTACTAGATTTTATTCTTATACTTCCTTTTTTATTTTTACTACTCTATTTCTAAGTTCGTTTTCTTATCGACTTCTATATATATCGATACGTTGATTTCTAACTATCAAATTATCTTAAAAATATTCTATCTCCTTAAATTCCCGGAAAAATTCGCCATAACCTCCTTTGTACTGGGAGCATCGGGAAATTTTAAATAGCTTTCCCGGTCCTTCTCATCTCAAAAAGAAAAAGAAAAAGCCAAGCGGCTAGCCGATACGGCGCATAAAATCTCATATATGAATTAAATACATACCTTTTTGTCGAGCATTCTATTTATTTTACTTCTATACTTTATTCCATACCTGTCTCCTGTATATTTATGCCTGTCCAATCTATTTTAACTATACCAATCGTTTTAACTCAATTTGTTAATTAAATCTGTTACTTAACTTTTCAGTCTATTTCACCTTCATATTTGAACATGACATGTTCAAATATATTTTAACTTGTATATTAACAAATTCTAATTATACCCATACTCTCGTTTCCTTATCGACTTCTTATTCAAATTCCAATTCAATTCTATTTGAATTCTCTTTATTTAAACTTCATTTGAATTCTATTTTCAAATTCTATAGTTTAAAGTCCATTTGAATTCTATATTCAAATTCAATAGTTTAAAGTCCATTTGAATTCTATATTCAAATTCTATATTCAAAGTCTATTTGAATTCTATATTCAAATTCTATAGTTTAAAGTCCATTTGAATTCTATATTCAAATTCAATAGTTTAAAGTCCGTTTGAATTCTCTGCATTATTTATAAACAACGTTTATAACTTCAATTCAAATCCCACCTTTCCATTTATAAACAACTTTATTAATTCGATTCAAATTCCATCCTTTCATTTATAAACAACTTTATAAATTCGATTCAAGTCCCATATTTTCATTTATAAACAACTTTATAAATTCGATTCAAATCCCATATTTTCATTTATAAACAAAGTTTATAAATTCAATTCAAATTCCATCTTTCCATTTATAAACAAAGTTTATAAATTCAATTCAAATTCCATCTTTCCATTTATAAACAAAGTTTATAAATTCAATTACTTGTTTTATATACCTTCGAACAAGTTAAATATTTTCTATAGTTTTATTAAAAATTCAAATTCTATTTATAAAAATAGAATTCCCTTTTTAAATCTCAAATACCCTTTTCGATATTTTTATAAATCAATATTCAAGCCCCAGGGATATTTTAACAATCAGATCAACCAATTTTCAATCACTTGATTTTTAACACATCATATAGGAATATATATGAAATCAAACAAACAACAAACAGATAATATATTTTTGAGGAATCCAGTTGGATTCCTCCAACCTGTTTTCCTGCATCCACAGATGTTAGCACATAAATAATACCTATCCTGCTTCGAGGCAGGATATCGCGGTATGAAGGTCATCCACTAATCATAGCGTGGGGCGTATAGGGTAATCATCCGCTAATGAAACCGCGGGCATCCGCTAATGAAACTGCGGGAATCCAACCAATCAATCAACCCAATATATATATATAATAGTCCTAAATAACTAATATATTTAAATCAACCAAACAATATTCAAACAAGCACAGACAATTATTTTTAACTATATAAAAATAATTTCTAAATAAAATGTGAGATTTACTCACCGGCTTTTAAATATCGTGATCCGTTCCAAATTCAAATTTTAATTCCTTTGCATTGATTCCGAGCATTTGGACTAACTGAAAATCAACTGACTTCACGAAATATCAAATTCATTTCCCGCTAGGAGTCCCCTTGACTTGTATTAGCATTACGGACCTTGTATAAATTTAAATATATCGCATTATAATTTGCTACAAATTTTAAATGGTCATTAATTTGTTGGAAACAAATATATAAATTAAACTGATAAATTTACCTTAGTCCTTGTTAAGTCTTTTACTCCTTATACCTAGAACTGCCGTGAACTGCCAAGACTTGACTGCGGCACTTCCTCTTCTTTCTGACTAATCAGCTCAAACATACTTGCTGCCATAACCCCCTTCAATGCCGATCTCATCATCGTCGGATCAGTTTCCTTATTGAACAAACAAACCCCCTTGCCAACAGACCGTCCCTTTCTGAACCCCACTGCCTAACTGCCACAACAAAAAAACCATCTTCTTTACTGCCCTGACAAGCTTGCAAAAATTCCAAAATCCCAAGCCTTAAACACAAAATCGAACCCCATACACCGTTGTGTCGAACTCCAGGATATCCCAAACATTGATCCCCAATCAAACTTCAGTCCAACCACTACTATCATCGCCTAGAAAACGCATCACCCTTATCATCGACTCACGTAACTCTTCCCAGTTCACAATTTGCACCTCCAACCTTCACTGTTGATAACGCCAAATTACCTCATTCAGACTCCCCAAGCACCGTTCGCTTCCCTACCTCGAACGATGGCAGATCGAAGCCCAAAACCTTGAAAAACCCCCAAATCCTCCGCGTCGGCTACTGAAGAACTCGAACAACCTCAGTTTTTGCATCGTACTTCCATCTCTGCAAATTGCTACTTGCTTGAACCTTAGTTCGATATTCGAGATCGAAAGCCCCCAAAATCTAAACATCTAGTACCTGTGATTCTGGACACCGAGCTCAAGATAAAACGTCGAGCCACCCGAGATGCGATACTTCGTGAACGAGACCCAAAGAGCATCGATTTCTCGATTGGGATTATTATTTTCAATTTTTGAAAACCAGTAAAGAGAAGGGTAGTGGCCATTTTATAAAGGCGGGGCGTGGTTTAAGGATTGAACAGCAAGTCCATTTAATTTCTGGAGTTTGAAGAGGGACCGTGTTTGCTTCTCCCCTATTGATTTGTGCGGACAGTATATATCTCCTTGTTTTATTTCTGTCCACCCATTTTATTTTTATTTTAATTTGTTTTAAAAAACTGTATCCTTTAATTTAAACTATCACAAGATTCTGAACCCCTTTCTGAACTCAACAACTGTCAATTCTAGGGTAATACCACTATTCCGGGCACACTGGGGTAGGTCATGAAGTCTAATTCGATCATCTGAAGGAGATATTAATTTTAAACCAATATAAATTAATTCCAGACAATTTATTCTCCTTGATACTAAATAAATATTATTATCGTTATAAATTCAAATAGAATTTCATATTAATTATTTGAACTGTTTTCAATTCAAATTAAAATTTGAATTTAACTAAATCCATTTTCGTATTCTGTTATTTAATATATTCGATTTTAAATAGAAATTGATTATTAAACTAATAACATAATATAAAATTCCATTTATATTATCCACCCAATATTTAAATTAAATATTCAAAAATTAACCCCTAAGGATCCGGGTCATTACAATCTTCCCCACTTAAAATAATTTCGTCCTCGAAATTGCTAAGGTAGAAAAAGTGCTACAAACCCATTTATCCATTCAAAACTTATTTATGTTGATACTCAACATTTCAAACTTCCTTGCATAACTCTCTTTCGAATAAATCCCTATTCGATAACTCCTCCCTTCGAATAACTATATTCGATCATCTCTCTTTCGAATAACTAGATTCGAAAACCTTTCTTCGAATAAACTATATTCGATTTACTCTATTCAATTACTTTTATCAATTAACTCTATTGGATTTAACTCTTTTCGATTAATTCCATCGAATAACTAAATTCTATAACTCCTTCGAATAACCAATATTCTATAACTCACTTCGATTAAACTAATCGATAACTTCTTTCGATTAAACTATAATCGATAACTCATTTCGATTAACAAATAATCGATAACTCCTCCGATTTACTAATAATCGATAACTCCTTCGATTAACTAATAATCGATAACTCCTTCGATTAACTATTAATCGATAACTCCTTTCGATTAACTATTAACCGATAATTCCTTTCGAATAAAACTATATTCGATAACTCCTTCAATTCTATCCAAATAAACTAATATTTGATTTAACTCCATTCACTGGACTCTAGATCGCAGCGATCACAATGGTTACGCATGATTCCCCCAGGAAACATCCGACCGCCCTAGGCTATTTGCAGCCCTGCGAATTACGCTAGTAGTCGTACGAAATGGTACTTATCCTGAGTAACTATGTTTGACCAACTCTATCTCAATAACTATATTGATCAACTTTAATTGAATAACTAACATTCCATTAAATCCTAATTCGATTTACTATGTTCAATTAACTTTATCTGGTTAACTCTTTATTTGAATAACACATATTCGATAAATTCTAATTGAATAACTAATATTTAATTAACTCTACGGATTAATTCTAACTGATTAACTCTAACTGGTTAATTCTTACTCTAATCGATTTATCCCAACTCAAATCGATTATTCCTAACTCTAATCGACTTTTCTTATTCGAATATCTCCTATTGGATAACATTTATTCATTTATAAAGATTTACTTTTAGTAACGGTTCTTCACTTTATAAATGTTCTCTTTAATAACGTTACTTCACTTATACAAGTGTTGTGTACCCCTTTCTATTTAAAACTATCGGCGTTAAAAACCAATATCTCTTCTCTATATAAGTTCAGACTTATATATTCCATTTATCGAATGATAAATATTTAATTTAATTTATAAACTATTATTTATAAATTAATCTTTTCTATTTATCTGTTAAAAACAGGTTTCCATTTTCTATTCATCTTCTGAATATTCCTTTGATTAAATTCTATTTATTTAACAAATAAATATCTCATTTATAACATTCTATTTATTTAACAAATAAATATTTCCATTGAATCTATTTGTAAATGTTTTACAAATATTTCCTGTTCAAATTCTATTTGCAAATGTTTTTACAAATATTTCTCCTTCTATTTGTTTGCACATAACTTCCTTTGTATTTGTGTTACAAATATATTTCCTTTATTCACACCCAATTCATATTTCATTCACATGATTTTACTCAATTTATTCGTTTCGATCCATTTAACTTACTTAAGTTAAATTTAATTTCAACCATTCAAATTCCTATTAACTAGTTGCTAATTAACCGTTTTGCCTATTTCACCCTTTTTATTTGAATATAACTTGTTCAAATATATGTCAACTCGCTTATAGACTAATCTAATTATAATTTCAACTTGAGTTATATATTCGATTTCGAATATAAATTCTCAGTCTCTTTCACTTATCAAAAACCCAATTTCGATTCAAATTTGATTAACTAATTTCTCTTTTACTTAGTTAATTCTATTCAATAATCAGAAATATGATCATTGTTTCCCAAATCATTTTATCTACTTCACTTGAGTTCACATTCATTTTATAACTCAAGTCTATATTTTTCTCATGGCCATTCGGATTTTATTTACTTTAAAAATCCTTTTACTTATATATATATAAACCATTGTGGTTTTATAATGGTTCTGGCGCTGCTTTTCTAAAAATTTGATTTTGACATAACTCAAAATCTATACAACGAAATCCAGATTTTTCTCTTTCATTAGAAAACTATCGTTCAACCGGTCCCGACGATTCTTGTTTCACAGAATTCCGACTTCAATTGAGTTCTGTATACTAAATTGAAGTTCGAATCGCCAATTTACGAACTGCCGCGTTATGGCGAGCTCGTTTTAATTATATTTATAAATATAAACGTTTTAACCTTGTTTATAATAAATTCAATCTCCATTCTGATATATTTTTAATATATATCCAATCCATTTCATAATATTCCCGATCTACTTCACTTCTAATATTCAAGTCCTCTACATTTAAAATATTCAAATTCCATTTGAATTTCTTATCTTCAATTTCTATTTGAAATCCTTTAAATTTTCTTTGAATTCTAATATTCAACCTCCACTTTATTCTCTTTGAAATTCTATTTAACCAAATTTCATTTGAATTCTAATATTCAAATCTCTATTTGATTTTTCTTTATTCAAGTCCATTTGAATTCCATTGAATTCAAATTCCATTTCAATTTTTCTTATATAGTTTCTACTTGAATTTTCTTTATTCAAACTCATTTGAATTCCTTTGAATTCAAATTCTATTTCACTTCTATTTGAATTATATATATATTCAAATTCCTTTATTTTACTTCTATTTGAAATTTATATTTCAATTCCCATTTCCCGTTTCAAAATTCCGTTGAAGTCATATAAATATATACATATATTTTTATCTATCTCAAATTCAAAACATCTGAATTTTCAAACAACTTGTTTCTTTCAAACAAATTTACATCAAAACTTTTCTAAGACAGCAATTCGTCACTTAGAAACTCGAAAATGAACACTGGTGATGTTGCGACCATCATCAGAATTATTTCCCAGCTACTGAATGAGTTCAGAGCTTCATTTCTTTCAAAACCCATTTAGAAAAATATTTTCCAAACTCCCAGGATTTTAAATTCTGAATTCTGGTTGGAATTCAATTTCAATTTATTTCATTTGTATATTTGATTTCATATACAAATTCTACTGGTTATATATATATATAACTATTTCTGTTATTTAATCTAATTTGATTATAATCCTAACAATCAACTTAACTATTTAAAAACAATATCGTGTCCAATCTTCTGTTCAAGTGTTTATAAATTCCTATCGACTTCGTGGCGTCCCACGATTCGACCAAAATTTATAATCCACTCAACAGACTAGTCAACACAATATAAAACAGTTTTTATATCAAATAACAAATACGCTCTCTCGTATATATATACACTCAACTCATTCTAGGATACTACTGATCCTATCTCTAATGAGCACATGACACACAAGCCTAGGTATTCGCTCAACCTAAGCTCTGATACCAACTGTAGTGACCCGAAAATCCGGTAGAATTTGAGCGGACCAAAAACACAAGTCCAACCCCAAATATCACGGAAATTCGAACCATTAATAGAAAGAAGTTAGAGGGTGAGGATAGATAAGATAAAAACTTAGAATAGAAGAAGAACACAACATCAGAGTAACACGAATCTCACAGCGGAACGAATAACATATAATATATATAACATAACTTGAAATATACATCTGTACTTGAATATACATCAATATCAAAGTACATCACTTACAACACAACAGAAATAACTATAGCTATATGATCCTGAAGCCTCCTGCTCCAAGATCTTCCAGTATATCTATAAATTCCCGACTACTTGACTGCCCGTACAAATTTAGGCACCCAAGAGTTTAGGGAAAACAACAAAGTAAACTCCGGGTCAGTCATGGGACTGGTATGAGTAAACAGTTTAAAACAGTTTCAGAAAACTAAATGATATCTCATAAGACCACGCCGTATAACACGGAACGGATTTTTCCCTTATGAAAATCCAAACACTTGATTTATCTTTATATCAAAACTCTGTTGATATTATAATAATGTCTAAATCAAGTAGATAACAATCTAGTGGAACGCTTGCATCTCACGTTCCACATATATAATATACAATCAAAACCGCAAGCACGTATTGGGTATTTGGTTTTCCAACTATGACAAGGTATGGAACCACCTTCCGCTGGTATATCTCTAGAGGAGAATACACCGAGTTCAACAAGAACATCTTGCAACTCAGCCACACATGACCGACCACTCATTTCGCTTGAGTGTATCAAATGTATATCACCAACGATTGGGATCAGCAACCGTTACCCGAATGGGTCAGCATCGACAATAGATTTTTAGAAGTAAATGAAACTCTAGATCAGGTGATTATACACCCTAATAGGTGCGACCTACATAGCCATGCTGCTTGCCCGATTTCTGTCATTTACCGGTTGATGAGGCTAGAAGCTACGCTTTATCATCACACCAGATTCACTTCGAATGTCACATCGTCAAATCCATCAAATCACCGATTGACGTCCTCAACAGTACATTACGTGTTAGCTAAAAGAAGTTTCCTTCTCCGCTTCCACTCTTGGTACGATTGGAGAAATCAATATAAGTGATCGTCTGGAAATACTCTGTCAGACATTCATCCATACAAGTCACCCAGGAACAGGATGAACCGAAGGCACAATTTCTATTAATAGAAAAAAGTCCTTGCACTCTACTCCGTCTTCGATTATCTTTATATAATCTGATTCGCACGCTACTGCCAATACGGAGTGGTTCTTCGGATAATAATCCAACCGGTCTCTCCATATTGACAACGATGGTCAAAACTTCGATAGTCTGTGATTTAACTATCGAATAAAAACAAGTGTTTCGATAGTTGATGATTTAACTATCAAATAAAACAAGTGTTCATCCAAACATCCAACAATCACTGAACCTTTAATTAATATTCCATTAATTAAATCTCTTCTCTATTTCTTATCAATATTTGTTAACCAAATATTTTCAATAACCATATTGGCCTTTTACGTTCTTTGGAAAAACATTTCCATATATCGCCTTCTTTTTATTTTCTAAACTTTAGAAAATATATGTTATTTATAATTGGAAAATATTCCAATTACTTATCTCTTTTCCAATCTCGTTTATTCTGTACTTAGGAAATATTCTATTCTATTTCCAAGCTTATACTTATTTGGGTTAAAACAGATGTTGTGTAAAACATCGTTACGACAACCCAAATACAGTATTTAACTAATTCTTATTCCACATTGATCTTCGAGCCTGAATCTTGCTACTTATCGGTATATCATGAAATCAACCAAGTTGGGGTATAATTACCTCTCAGACCTTGACTGAATAACATTTAACGTCAAAACAGACAAGACCACTTACTCGAATAATCAATACTATACAACTGATTATTCACCTTCAAACACATATACATTTTCTCTTTCTATTCTACTAGATTTTATTCTTATACTTCCTTTTTTATTTTTACTACTCTATTTCTAAGTTCGTTTTCTTATCGACTTCTATATATATCGATACGTTGATTTCTAACTATCAAATTATCTTGAAAATATTCTATCTCCTTAAATTCCCGGAAAAATTCGCCATAACCTCCTTTGTACCGGGAGCATCGGGAAATTTCAAATAGCTTTCCCTGTCCTTCTCATCTCAAAAAGAAAAAGAAAAAGCCAAGCGGCTAGCCGATACGGCGCATAAAATCTCATATATGAATTAAATACATACCTTTTTGTCGAGCATTCTATTTATTTTACTTCTATACTTTATTCCATACCTGTCTCCTGTATATTTATGCCTGTCCAATCTATTTTAACTATACCAATCGTTTTAACTCAATTTGTTAATTAAATCTGTTACTTAACTTTTCAGTCTATTTCACCTTCATATTTGAACATGACATGTTCAAATATATTTTAACTTGTATATTAACAAATTCTAATTATACCCATACTCTCGTTTCCTTATCGACTTCTTATTCAAATTCCAATTCAATTCTATTTGAATTCTCTTTATTTAAACTTCATTTGAATTCTATTTTCAAATTATATAGTTTAAAGTCCATTTGAATTCTATATTCAAATTCAATAGTTTAAAGTCCATTTGAATTCTATATTCAAATTCTATATTCAAAGTCTATTTGAATTCTATATTCAAATTCTATAGTTTAAAGTCCATTTGAATTCTATATTCAAATTCAATAGTTTAAAGTCCATTTGAATTCTCTGCATTATTTATAAACAACGTTTATAACTTCAATTCAAATCCCACCTTTCCATTTATAAACAACTTTATAAATTCGATTCAAATTCCATCCTTTCATTTATAAACAACTTTATAAATTCGATTCAAGTCCCATATTTTCATTTATAAACAACTTTATAAATTCGATTCAAATCCCATATTTTCATTTATAAACAAAGTTTATAAATTCAATTCAAATTCCATCTTTCCATTTATAAACAAAGTTTATAAATTCAATTCAAATTCCATCTTTCCATTTATAAACAAAGTTTATAAATTCAATTACTTGTTTTATATACCTTCGAACAAGTTAAATATTTTCTATAGTTTTATTAAAAATTCAAATTCTATTTATAAAAATAGAATTCCCTTTTTAAATCTCAAATACCCTTTTCGATATTTTTATAAATCAATATTCAAGCCCCAGGGATATTTTAACAATCAGATCAACCAATTTTCAATCACTTGATTTTTAACACATCATATAGGAATATATATGAAATCAAACAAACAACAAACAGATAATATATTTTTGAGGAATCCAGTTGGATTCCTCCAACCTGTTTTCCTGCATCCACAGATGTTAGCACATAAATAATACCTATCCTGCTTCGAGGCAGGATATCGCGGTATGAAGGTCATCCACTAATCATAGCGTGGGGCGTATAGGGTAATCATCCGCTAATGAAACCGCGGGCATCCGCTAATGAAACTGCGGGAATCCAACCAATCAATCAACCCAATATATATATATATATATAATAGTCCTAAATAACTAATATATTTAAATCAACCAAACAATATTCAAACAAGCACAGACAATTATTTTTAACTATATAAAAATAATTTCTAAATAAAATGTGAGATTTACTCACCGGCTTTTGAATATCGTGATCCGTTCCAAATTCAAATTTAATTCCTTTGCATTGATTCCGAGCATTTGGACTAACTGAAAATCAACTGACTTCACGAAATATCAAATTCATTTCCCGCTAGGAGTCCCCTTGACTTGTATTAGCATTACGGACCTTGTATAAATTTAAATATATCGCATTATAATTTGCTACAAATTTTAAATGGTCATTAATTTGTTGGAAACAAATAAATAAATTAAACTGATAAATTTACCTTAATCCTTGTTAAGTCTTTTACTCCTTATACCTAGAACTGCCGTGAACTGCCAAGACTTGACTGCGGCACTTCCTCTTCTTTCTGACTAATCAGCTCAAACATACTTGCTGCCATAACCCCCTTCAACGCCGATCTCATCATCGTCGGATCAGTTTCCTTATTGACCAAACAAACCCCCTTGCCAACAGACCGTCCCTTTCTGAACCCCACTGCCTAACTGCCACAACAAAAAAACCATCTTCTTTACTGCCCTGACAAGCTTGCAAAAATTCCAAAATCCAAAGCCTTAAACACAAAATTGAACCCCATACACCGTTGTGTCGAACTCCAGGATATCCCAAACATTGATCCCCAATCAAACTTCAGTCCAACCACTACTATCATCGCCTAGAAAACGCATCACCCTTATCATCGACTCACATAACTCTTCCCAGTTCACAATTCGCACCTCCAACCTTCACTGTTGATAACGCCAAATTACCTCATTCAGACTCCCCAAGCACCGTTTGCTTCCCTACCTCGAACGATGGCAGATCGAAGCCCAAAACCTTGAAAAACCCCCAAATCCTCCGCGTCGGCTACTGAAGAACTCGAACAACCTCAGTTTTTGCATCGTACTTCCATCTCTGCAAATTGCTACTTGCTTGAACCTTAGTTCGATATTCGAGATCGAAAGCCCCAAAATCTAAACATCTAGTACCTGTGATTCTGGACACCGAGCTCCAGATAAAACGTCGAGCCACCCGAGATGCGATACTTCGTGAACGAGACCCAAAGAGCATCGATTTCTCAATTGGGATTATTATTTTCAATTTCTGAAAACCAGTAAAGAGAAGGGTAGTGGCCATTTTATAAAGGCGGGGCGTGGTTTAAGGATTGAACAGCAAGTCCATTTAATTTCTGGAGTTTGAAGAGGGACCGTGTTTGCTTCTCCCCTATTGATTTGTGCGGACAGTATACATCTCCTTGTTTTATTTCTGTCCACCCATTTTATTTTTATTTTTATTTGTTTTAAAAAACTGTATCCTTTAATTTAAACTATCACGGGATTCTGAACCCCTTTCTGAACTCAACAACTGTCAATTCTAGGGTAATACCACTATTCCGGGCACACTGGGGTAGGTCATGAAGTCTAATTCGATCATCTGAAGGAGATATTAATTTTAAACCAATATAAATTAATTCCAGACAATTTATTCTCCTCGATACTAAATAAATATTATTATCGTTATAAATTCAAATAGAATTTCATATTAATTATTTGAACTGTTTTCAATTCAAATTAAAATTTGAATTTAACTAAATCCATTTTCGTATTCTGTTATTTAATATATTCGATTTTAAATTGAAATTGATTATTAAACTAATAACATAATATAAAATTCCATTTATATTATCCACCCAATATTTAAATTAAATATTAAATATTCAAAAATTAACCCCTAAGGATCCGGGTCATTACAAGAGACCAACATACGGAACTTACAGAAGAGTTCTTTGAGGTGCTTGAGCTCAAAAACGAGGACGCTTTCCCTAACGAATTCATGGAGTTCATTTCCATGCTCGATTTTCACTTTTCCGCATCTTCATGTACTCTTTTCAACACCTGCAGATCAATCGACGGCGATTTCGTGGATCAACTTGCAGAATCGGAGTGCTACATTGGGAAGAAAACGGAATCGGAGCGATTCATGGAGTTCCTTGTTTTCATCAGATCTATCGACGACCGTCTTCTCCAAATAGAAGAAGAGTGTATGTATTTAGATCTGAGACTAAGAAGGCAAATTTTCGGATTTGGGAAGTAGTAGAACTGGCATACGAATTTGGATCCGGAGGGAGAAATTTGTTTTCCGATTTGGGGAGAATAGCGACGATTAAGATATTTGGATTAATACCGATTATTTTGGCACTTCGAGCCAAAATTTAAATTAATGCCGCCTAATTTTAATTAGCTGGAGCCAAAATTTTCTTTTGTTTGTAACGTCATTCCTTTTGTCTCTAATTTTAATTAGCATTCCACTAATACAAAGTAACGTCATTCCTTTTGTTTGTAATGGACAATTTAGGGAATTAAATGTTATTTTTGAAGTAATTTTCAATTTGTGTAATCTGCCATTTATTTTATTAGTATATATACATATCATTTTCTTTATATATTAAATGTTTAATTTGAAGTAATTTTCAATTTGTGTAATCTGCCATTTATTTTATTACTATATATACATATCATTTTCTTTATATATCTATATAACCCAAATCTGTCGCTCTGCTCCGTTTGTAAATCAAAGAAAGTTAATCAGTCTTCTACAACTTATATATAATATATTATTCATATAATTAATGTGAGAAAGAACGGTGTTAATGACAGCATTAATGTTTTGAACCATGAAATTAGTATCATGTAACCTACTAGCATTTACCTTTTTCCATTTAGATGTTATATTCTTTATTCACGATTGAATAAAGGACTATTTTTCGCTCATTATCAACTAATTTTGTTTTATTCTTTATTTACGATTGAATTTTTGTTTCTATTTAAGTTTATATTTTGTTGGTACCCACGCCGTTCAAAGAAAAATTATCGAAACCTAACTAAATATTACCTATTACTTCGTACTTTTGAATTTAATAGTAATTATTTATAATGAATTTATTAATTATTTAATTATCAATTACTTATTTAATATTTAAACATATTCATATTTCAAATTAATAATTAATTATTATCCATTAATTTTTTACAATTAATTTATTATTATTTAATAATTATTTATTTATTTTATTAATTTTTAGATGTTATTTATTATTATTTGTTAATTATTAATTATTATTATTTAATTATCAGTTATAAATATCACTTTACAATACTTAAATTTTATTATTAATTAATAATTATTAAATATTAATCTTAATTATTGTATAATTACTAGTAGTTAATCATTAAACAGTAACTATTTAAAATTAATTATTAAAAGTTAATCATTAAAAGCTTATACTTATTTTTAGTATGTTTTTTCGCAACTGGCTTTACCAGTTGTAGAAAATACAGTTATTGCAACAGACGAAAACAGTTGCTAAAGATATTTATTCGCAACTGGCTTGGAAGCGCGGTTGCTAAAAATATGTATTTGCAACAGGAAGAGAAGCGCAGTTGCTAAAAATATGTTTTTCGCAACAGAAAGAAAATGCCTATTGCTAAATCTTATCTATTGCAACTGCTATAATAGGTCCGTTGCTGAATGTCATTTACTGCAACTGTCTTTTGTTGCCTGTTGCAAATAGCTAGTTGCAATAGGGTAATTTTCTTGTAGTGGTTGAATTCTAACCCAACAACATCATTGAATGTCGTATAGTCAAATCGTGAAACTGAATTTTTATGGTATTCATTTCTAGTGTCATCTTGATTATAAATCTACCCAACCCAAGCAAGAGAATGATAATATTACTCTTATAAAAAAAGTACCTTATAGCTATAAACTAGTTGGGCACAACTGTAAATCAGTTAATGATAGCCAGTGCTCGAAAATGAGTGAACATGACAAACCAAACAATACATGATAATAATTAAATATCATAATTTCTTAATAAACTAATCATCTATAAAAACTGTATTTAGTTTGAAATTTTCCTTTACATATAAAATAGATGAAATCTTTGCAAAATAATTCCATTTACCACATTTGAAATCATTATTGCGTTGCAGATCTTGTTCAAGTGTATTGGAATTCTTATCAAAAACGAGGGCCAGTCGTTGGATTCAAATCCAAAATTCAGACTTAACTAATTAGACAAATCAATATAAAACATTTTTATATTCACTAGCAAATATACTCTTATATATATACACTCAGAACTCAATCAAGGAATTACTAGCCGCATCTCTATAGAGCTGCAACATAGAGCCAAGGTTTTCTCTTAACCTGCATTCTGATATTAACTATAATGTCATACGAAATTCAACCATTGAATTTCGACACTAATATATTCATGTACCCAAACTCAAGTATCAAGAAACCTAGAAGTTAGAAGAAAGATTAGAGGGTGAGAAAAAAGAAAGAAAAATGGTTAGAATAGAAGAAGAAAAAGAACGCAAACACAATAGATCAGAGAAGATAAGAGTCTCACTGTGGAATGAATCACATACAATATAACAATACTCATTACATAAGATAAAAACTATATATATATATATATATATATATATATATATGAATAAATAATCAGAGAACACAAATAGATCGGCTTATATAGTCATAACAATATGTTTGTACAATGGCTGGTAAATATAAAACTAGCAACAGGAATAAGGTAATATAAGAAATACCAGAATACATCTCGAATCTAGCTCCTCCCCTACAACTCTTAACAAATCTGAAGAAACATACCCGGTCCGGCTAGAGAATTAAGGACAAAATTGCCCGAATAAATCTCGAATACTAAAATGAGAAAACTCGCATCACAAACAAATTGCCTAATTTTAGAAAGTCCTTTAAAGGAATGGAACTATCGTAAGATAGGACCATACATAAACATGTCATGTATTGTTTCCTTATAATAACCAAAACATTTTATATCAAATCAAATAATATTATCATAATGTCTATTGAATTATCATAAAATAAATAACATGCATATGCAAAATTGTTATCCATAATCAAATTCCACCCCCTAATGGGATCTATATACAACAACATGGCACTTATTGGGCTTTGGATCCTATATAATGACTGGGCGCTAGGGTGTCGTCTATCAAGGTACCTCTCTAGATAAAGCATACCAAGAGCCTCGCATTAGCTCCTTGTGAACCAGGACCGAATGAACCCCCTCTGGATGGTATCGAATATTTCACCACTTTGGTTGTGATCACCAACCAAACAACAATATACAATAATCAAAGAGTTATCAGAGCTATATTGGGTGGTGACAATACCCAACTTGGTGCTGCCTACTTAGTCGTGAAGCATATCCCATGTTTCAGCCATTACCCGTTGATGAGGCTAGATGTTACGTTTTTACCTTTCGTACGTGCCATATACCCATCTTCGGGTGCTACATCGCTATTCCATCGATCAGACATCAAAAAAAATACAACCTTCGAGCTCATACTTTCTAGAGAAGGGTGTTAAGCTAGTAGAAGTGGCCTTCTCCACCGCCAAACAGATGTACATTTGTAAAAATCAATGTGTACAATCTAAGAAATACAATATCATACATCCATCCACAAAAGTTGTCCGGGTATACAACAAATCAGAGGTACTCTTTTACCACATCCTATCAAGAATAATCTCTAAGACTAATAAAAAGAGGTCCTCGCATCATGCAAACCCCAAAACGAGGGATAACTACTATAAGTATAATCTTGATAGCTAACTAAAGACAACAATAAGCAATCATTTCCATCTTAAAGGTCTATGCCTTCAAATCATCGTCATAAGCATAAGCATACCTACAAATTTCAGTTTCAAACGCAAAGTCGATTCGAAGTGGTTTTGGATCCCGTTCCAATCTTGGTTCCTCAAACCAACACGTTATAAGTTAAAAGAAAATTTATTGACATTTGGTTCATTAACCATCAATCTATAATTTCATAGTTAAATACATTAGAAGAACGGTCTCTTTTAATTAAATAATTCATGAAAATTATTTCCTCGGTTCATAAAAGTCGATTCCATATACTTATCTCAACGGAATAAGCATATTCACAAACTTGTTTTCATTAATTCAAAAACTATAGGCATACACTTATCTCTTTGGAATAAGTGTATTCACAAATCTTATTAAATCATATTACTTCCAATACTTAAAAAATAGTGTTGTATACTTAACCAAATGGTAAAAGCATAGTCACAAACCATATCTGGACCAAAGCAATGTCATGTGAAACATTGATTATGATTAATCCTAAAAAAAATCTAGCTTCAAAACTTTTCAAATTAAAGTTTACATTATCATTTATTAAAATAATAATTTAAATTCCAATATCCACTTTCGTTTTCGACTAGTACTATTCCTTACATAACGATGAAGTCATTCAAGTTGGGATACTTATTTACCTATCATACATTGACTCAGCAGCATTCTTATCTTCAAAATAGATAGAAGTTTGTTAACACAAACCATGATATCCAATATATGTTACAAATAGTTCCATTTTTTATTCAATTAAAATAAGGTTTTATAAACCCTCCTTTGCATTTTAATGTAACGACCCAGGGTTTTCGGCCCTGAAAATCGACATAAATACCTTTACTGTATCTCATGCCGACCTTTCAAACACCGAGAACACCGGATTGTTAATGAAAGAAATTAGAGGGTGAGATAAGAAAGAAAGAAATATAAGAATAGAAGAAGCAGAAGAACACAACACAGAGTCTCACATCGCAGCGGAACAAAATATAATATAGAAGTAAATCTTTATTGAGAGCTTTAAATAAAACTTACAATCATCAGAGTACATCAACACCCCTGGACAGTTATAATAATCTGCCCTTATATAACACAGCGGAATAATATTAAATATGTCTGGACTTCTCCAGCACGCCTTTTTGTAGTGTTCAATAACCTACACCTGCAAACCCGGGCTAACCCGAGTATTTACAAAATATCGGGTCAGTCTGGTGAACCAGAGTGAGATAAACTCGCACAGTATTAAGGGTAAATCATCCAATCATGATTTTAAAGTTCGAAATCTTTTCAAAAGAAAAGGATAATCGTAAGACCAAATCCACAAATAAACACGGACGCTTTTTACCTTACGATAACCCAAAACAGTTTGAAACCAATATCTTTTTCGATATTATGATAATGTCTAAATACAAGTAAATAATAATCTAGTGGAACGCTTGCATCTCACGCTCCACATATATAGTATACAATCAAAACCGCAGGTGCTTATTTGGAGATTGGATTCAAACTCTGACAAGGTATGGGACCACCTGCCGATCGTGTATCTTTAGAGACGAATACACTGTGTTCAACAAGAACATCTTGCAACCCGTCCCACACATGACCGACCACTCATTTCGCTTGAGTGTATCGAATGTATATCACCGACGGTTGGGATCAGCAACCGCCTCCCGAAAAGGGACAACATCGAATATAGATTTAAGAAACAAATGGAATTTCTCTAGATAGGTGATTATACACCCTAATGGGAGCGACCGACATAGCCATGCTGCCTGCCCGATTTTTGTCATTTCTCGGTTGATGAGGCTTGAGGCTAGAATTCATCTCTTTTGAACATCTGGTCATCATTCACTTTGAATGTCACATTGTCAGATCCGTCAAATCACTAATTGACGTCCACAAATATACTCTGGATATTGAAGAAGTGCCCCTCTTTGCCACCAACTCGGTATATTTGTAAAAAATCAACGTACGTGGTTCTAAGGAAATACTCTGTCAGACATTCGTCCATACAAGTCATCCAGGAATAGGATGATCCGAAGGCATTCTCCTACTGCATCCCAAGAATCACCCTACAAATCAGTAGCGAGAAGTCCTTGCAATCCGTAGATTCCAACCACGACAGAATCACTATTGAAATATCTCCGGCCGCTAAACCAGAGAAATCCAATCGGTAGTTCTTCCTCTTATGAAGATCAACGGTCTTCCATTGCTCCATCTTCAATAATCTTCTTTCACGTGTTCGCTGGTCGGAATGGTTTTCGAATATATATTTGATCCCGCTCTTTCCGTACCAAAGATCGTATGGGTCAGGTTTGATAGTCGGTGATTTAACTATCAAATAAATAATTGTGTGAATGACATGAGTTTACCAGTTCGGTACCAACACCACATGGCCTCTTTAATTCAAAACGATTAACGATAGTTAATCTCTAACCCTTAAACATTTCAAATATACTTATTTGACATAAGGTTCTTATTTTAACCATTTCATTTTCATGTTTAAGAAAATATTCTCTAATCATACTCAATCATCATTTCAACCCAATTACTATTTTATTAACCATATTGGGAAAACGACTTATCTCACTTCAAGTGAAAACAATGTTATAACATCTTCTTTGTTTTATCACTTGAATATAATGACCATTTATTATTCTTTTAGTATAAACCATTCGCAAACTTAACGTTTCAATTTCCTTCTATCTCGAAAACACCATTTTATCTCCCTACCATTTCGTTTCATTCATTTCATCTTGGACCTTTATATATATAAATGTCAAATTCTTTTCACTTCCGTTACTTGGAAAGAACTCATTTACATATTCTCGACCCTTTCTTTTTTATCTCGTTATTATTTCCCATATGGAAAATAAATTATTCCTCTCCTTTCACATTACAACTAATATCATCCTTAGATAATCCCGAGGTCGTTCAAGTTGGGGTATTTATTTACCTCTCAGACCTCGATCAACAACAGTCTTATCTTTAGATAAACATCAGTTGTAACCCAAAACAGATATTTATTTTAATATCGAATACACCTCATTTAGCTATCTTATCGATAAAACTTCTTATCTTTAGAACTTTCGTTTCGAGTATAACCAAAATTCTTAATTCATTAATTAAGAAAATTATTTATAAAATATCACGTTTCTCTTTACCTTTCTAAACGATACTTGGATTTTTATTAAAATCATATTACCTGCCACGTTCGCCTTTAAGCCTTTCGCTTAAAGTCTTATTTCATAAATTTCACTTAATCCCTTTATTGAGTAATATTTATAAATCCTTTACACCTCATTTTTTTTATTATAAAACATGGTTCTATATAACCCTTTTTTCCACTTTCCTTTCTAAAATCATTTAAAAACCAATTATAAACTCAATTAATAAATAATGAATATTTATTTTCTTTTATTTCAAATAATAGATTTAAAAATCCATTTTCAGTTATAAAATAAATTTTTATAACTTTATCTCGTCGATTCACCTGACGATAGGTCGATCTTTATAAAATGGTGAATTCACAGGCCATGTACTGTCAATCACTCAACCAATAGTACCCATTGGTTTGAACCAAACAAATGGTGAATTTCAGGTCAATATTCAACCATCCAATCAAGCAATTCAATAAGAGTCACATAACAGTCTATATCGACAATTCAATATCAACCACATCAATCAATCAAACAATTCATTTATTAAAACATGTTTATTTTATAAACGTGACCAATAAGGTAAGTTACCTTAATTGGAACCATTCGTTAAAAATAACGATTTCGATTTCACTGAAATTAAACGACATTTAATTTCATCAGTTCAACGATATATGAATATATATCATTAATCAGTCAAAACACTAGCAACCATAGCACACAAAAATAAAAACCCAACTTATAAAATATAAGCGGGAATAACTGTGTGAGTTTAACTCACTTTGATTTGAATTTGTCGATAAATCGACTCAGTTTCAGTCGAATTAAATGGCGTTTACTTTAACCGAGAAATCCAGCTGCTGTCTGCCCTACTTAGTCCCTATCCATCGCGTAGTACTCCTCTTCACGGTCCCGACATTTTTCGTTTCGTTGAATTCTGACCACGTACGTACACGATATTAATATCCTAAGTTATAAAAACATTTTAAATTAAATCAACTTTGAAACCTTATTAAATATTGGGCCTCACCTACTTTCTCCGTCCAGCCCAACCCGCATGAGCCCAAACCCGCACCTTCTTTTACCCTAAAACACCAAAACCCCTACCCATTCAAACCATCGGATCCATTTTTTTTTCATTACTTCGGCCGCCACCAAAATGAGAGAAAAGAAAACCCTGCCATGCCGTTACCCTCATCCATCTCTTCTTCCTCCTTCCGTCGCTGCTACCAAAGTCCGACCCCAACAGTCACCGCCGACCCTGCTTCTACCTCGCCTCGGCCTTGTCCAGTTGCTCCGCCAACCCACGAAAAAGTAAGTAATTTTTTCCTAAAATTATAATATCTGTTTTGATTTCCTTTTCGGTTTTCCTCTTTGCTGTGTTGATACGGTTTGTTGTGGCAACTTCATCCCTCTGCTTGTGTTTTTATACTTGCGGTTTACTGTGATTTCGAATCATAGGGTTTTTAGGCTTAGTTGTTCTTAGTTCTTAGGTGTGATAGTTTTCTCCCCTTTACAACTATCGTATCTAACTGTTGGTGATGGAACTAGATTGCTATGTTTAGATCCTAGGTTATATTCGGTTCTGCTATGATCTTTGTGATGGAAACGTTGATGGTTGTGGATACTAAACTGAGATGTGTGAAGGCTTATGTTAGATCTTCATGTACTAGTTGCTCAGATATGTACAAGGATCGAATTGCCTTGATATAAATTTGATTCAGCTATTAAGTAGTTTACCTTGTCCTGTCTTGTTTGTATTGTACCGTCTGAGTACAACTATCACATTCGATTTCAGATTTTAATTGTAATATTGTAACAATAGGATAGTTTTAAAGGTTTGTACAAAAGATTGTATATATACATATAAAAATTTGTTTCGATTCTGAAAATTTATAGTATAAATCATAGCTGCTCCTATTTTTGATTTCTAGCTATTGCTTCACTGCTTCAATGGAGACATTGTACTGTCATCCTATTTAGCTTTAGCTTCTATAGCTGTTATCTCTCTGGTTTTCATGTGGTATTCTTCTGTTTTGGAAATCCTTCAATATAACCCTACCTAAACATACTTTTGTAGCCACTCATAGCCGTATTTTTTTCTCTTCTTTTTAGGTTGATTTCGTGGTGGCAGTTGTGCTTTCATGGAGATGGTGACAGCTTGATAGTATGGGATTTCAATGTCTGTTTGAATTAGATTTGTATATTTCTTTCTTTTCTTCAAATTATTTTGTGTACTCATTTGGGATTGATGTATAAATATTGGCCGAATGAAATATGTATATTAGCTTATTCAAATCTTTATTTTCTTTTCTGTTTCATACGGTACATTAAACTGATGTGCCATGTATCTTCTATGTATTTCCTTTTCTCTTTTGGTTGTGAGTTTGTACATCTTCCCTATATGAATTCATGGATACAAGTTCAACATGTAGCTAATTAACAAAGTTAGTAGTACTTTTTAAATTGAGATTTCCTAGCACCATTTGGTGTTTACTACTAGCTTTACATATTTCCTTAACATCCAATTTCAATTATTGAAGCTAACATATTAGCTTACGTTTAGTTGTTTGGGTTCAACCTTTAAACTTATATGATACCAAAGTTTTGACAATATTTGCAAATGTTTTTTTAGCAATTTTATCAACAATCTTTGATTTCCTTTAAGCTATTTTCCATGAGTCCTATATAAGGTTAGTTTGTTTTGTTAGATGTACACAATTAAAGAATGATTTAATATCCATCTGTAGCAAACTGAAGAAACTAATCCGTTAACTAGTAAAAAAACAAATGATTAATCACTTTGACTTCATGGAATGTTCGTGCGATCTTTACTATATTTTCTTTGACCATGGTACAATATAAATTAAATTCCAAATAGTTGAGTTAAATAATTATTTACCAATATTATCGAATATATTCAGAACGAAATATCGTATAACTACAAATAAGGCTAAGATGGATTTCAAACCCGCCATACAGAATTTCGGTTAAACGATATCAAGAATATATATATATATATATATATATATATATATATAAATCCTTATTTAATTTATTAAATAAACGTTATCGTTTTATAACGATTTTTCATAACGACTATTTTAAAATTTGAACTGGACATAACTAACAAATTATAACATGAAATCTCGATTTTTCTCTTCCATATGAAAAATATTATCAAATCGATTCCAACGTTTCTGATTTCACAGAATTTCGACTTAAAACGAATTATGTATACTCAGTTGAAGTTCAGAACGAAATTTACGAATTACCGCGCCATTTCTAGTTCGTTTATAATATAATTATAAACTAAACGTTCTGACGTCATTTTAATAACGAATATATTTATATAATCCAATATAAACCATATTTAAATCACTTTAAAACGCACTTTCACATTATACAGCAAATTCAATATTTTCCAATATCCCGAAAATAAAATATTATTATGTTATCAATATAATTTAAATATTCAAATTAAAATGGTCGAATTCCATTATTTAAACTCAAATCAATATTTTAAATAAATAAAATATTTCAAATAAAAGGTCAGAAAATACGGGACATTACATTTAAAATCGGTTTATCATTAATAAATTTTACTTAATTTGTTTATTAAGTAAATCCTTATAATAAGACAATCTTATTATCTTCAAAATTTCTTTTTTAGAACTCATTTACATAGCTCGGATATAATTAATAAAAATCACTTTATAGAATCCTTTAAAAAAAATCTTCTGAAAAAATCTTATTATAAAATTCATTTTTACTTCATTATAGAACTTCAACTCTTACCAAGTCTAGTTTGATTATAAATCAAATCTTTTATAACTTATCTTTAAATTAGATTAAATCTTTTATATATTATTTTATGAATATCAACTTTTCATAAGTTTCTATTGTAAGATTCAAGACCACTTATAAGTCATTTTTATAAGTTCCATAAAGTTATTTATTAAACAAGTTCATCACAGTTTTAGTCACTTATAAACTGTCTAATTACAAAACTTAGTTTTATAACCTCATAAAACTTATTTATAAAACTTGGTTAAGTTTAACACTCGAAATCTCCAATTATAAAACTTATTTTTAAAATAGGAATTTCGCTACACAAATCATTTTATAATTTCTTTACAAAATTAAATTATAAATATTGATTTATTTATAGAACTTTTATTTCATATATCTCGGATAAAATTCAATTCAAAACCTTACTTTTGTTATAAAAATAATTTTCATAACTTCCAACTTAGTCAATTCCTCGTACGACGAATCAACTTCTAAATTTTTTGTACTTCAGGTCATCTGCTGCAAAACACTTAACAAACATTGTTTATTGATTGAATACATATCAGGGTTGAATTTAATTCGGCAATCATTATCTAAATCATATTTTTAATGTTACTTATGTTAGATAGTTCATATTTGTATAATATGAAAGCGAGTAACATACAAAACACTAAGGAATCTTATTAAATCTCTCAAACCTATTCCCCTGCAACATAGCTAATGTATCAGTTCATATATGCATATAAATCAGATAATATGATCTAATTTATTTAAGATGAATCTTCCGCTTAAAAGTAGGTAGTGTCAGAGGTCTCCACTCTACATGCGAGAGTATATAACCACAACCAACTAAGTAAATAGTAAATCATCCAACCAACCAATCATACAATTTAATATAAAATAAACAATGAATATTATTATACGGTATACCGATATTCAATAACATTCCGGAAAGTGTGAGTTTAACTCACCATCCGATGCAATTAATATTATCACGTTATTTCGTCTAATTTACAACGAGCGTCTGAAATTAGAAAATTTTCCAAATAGCTTCAAACGAACCCAATCAAATTTGTATGCGTAGGTATCACAGATACGAGTCTAACGCAACTTGTTTCGTCCCAATTCGATCTCGTACGAAATATATACAACTGTTACAAGTTTGATACTAATTAAAATGTCATTAACTTAATTAATTTATAAACTAATTACCCTTCACTCACGTGCCACTCTCCACTCCATCTTCTCCATATTGAAATTTGTGTTCCTTTCATGCACATGAAACCCATATCACATGTGCATAATTTCCACTAACACCACCGTTCAGTCCCCGATTCTACAAATCGACACCGCTATTGAACTTCTGACCTTGGAATGACATGTTTTTCACCACTGAATCTTCTCTAACATCCCTGCATAAAATCCAACCCAAGCCTTAATACTTCGACAAGCTATAGTAGGGTGTGAAGTTTATTAGAACCGAAAATCACCAAATCTTCCCTAGAGACGCAATTTCCTCGTACGAACTCAAATCCATACTTGGTTCTAAGTAAAAATGCTTAAATCTAAAGAAAACCGCAATCCTAAGTCAAGACATTCACACCCAAAATTGACGAATACTGGAACTTGAGGTCGCACTCTACCAAAATCCAAATAGATGTAGATCTTTGCAAAATACACCAAAAACATATGCTTTCTTTTTATGTTTTGCTTTTATAAGATTTATACCCTTTTATTTCATTTGTGAGGAACTGAAAAATAAGGTTATAGGAGATAGAAATAAGCGATGGAAGACTTAGGTTTAAAAATGAGGATATTTATAGGCAAAAATTTTATTATATCATCTTCATATATTTTTATGTTAAACATTTCACGCTCACATGACCACATTGGTTATCCGATAGTTATGAAATTTGAAACCATACAATAATTAACCATTTCGGATCCGATGAAATTAGTTTGATTGAAATTTGAGATCATTTGCAAAAACACTATTTTTATGTGTTAATAAAAATGAGTTATGATTTAAATCGATTTTAAAACCCTTCATCCTAACAATAATAGATTAATATTATCATTTATATTCTAAAAGAATTTTACATAGCTTCTAAATAAATTTAACTAGATTTTGAATTAAAGATTTACAATTTCTAGTTAAATTGACATTCAATTTCTCATTTAAATTTAGCTCAAGTCATTAAACTCTAAAATTAACCATTTTAATATTTAAATAAATTATATATTCACATATTAAAAAATAGGATTGTTACAGGTACCACTAGATTGGCATCCACTGCATTATACACAAAATTCCGGCTAGGTATATACTCTGATACAAAATGTGACAATCGCGAGACTCAAACCCACTTACCTCCCAAAAAGAAAACATTATAGACTAACCGTTGTGTTGGTTTTTCGACAGTAGTGTTAAAACTTATTTTCCCCTAAGAACGCCTTTTGGTTGGCCTCTTCTCTATTTTCTGTAGTGGTAGTCCACCTTGTAATCCCAAGCATTGCTAATTCTTCTCTTACTCTTTCAATTAGCAAGCATTGGTACTTCTAGTAAAAGCACCAAAATAAAGACGTCAAGAATGGCGCCAATACCTAAATATTAACGAAAGCATTAATTATTCAAAGTCCAAATATATAAATGTAGTAGATAAATAATTAAAGTGCAAAATGGAAACATAAAGAAAGAAACATAAGATATATAGTGGTTTCTCTATTTTTAATCTATATCCATTTCAGATAAATTCTTTGTAATTATAACGTGAAGGGACTACAGTTACAAGTAGTCTGAATGTAATAAACCAAATGCCAGAGTTGGATTGATAGAGCAAGTAGAAGATCCTTCTTTCTGTGTAGAAAGGCATGTATTTATAGGTGAAGGCAAGAACATATCGTATCATAAATTTACAGAGAGAACGAAAGACCAAGTCGAATGAGATGACCCAAATCCACCCGCCTTCTGAACCGACTGTAAACCACACAAGTCTAATTCAAAAAGTAAAGCTTCATTCGAAGGTCCTACGATAAACCAAATTTTCGATCTTCGGCAGTCGATACTTAATACATTCATGGTGTTCGTGTACCACAAATCCAAATATCGCAAACTCGGTTCATGGGTTTTTTTATCAGATAAAACACAGCGGAACAGAAACAAAAGAGAAGATCAGAATCTCACAACAGAGCAGAACAAATATAATATTCAATATAACTATATAGCACAAAACTTTTTACAATGGAAAACATTTACATTATCAGAGTTAAACATACTACAGATAGGTATAAACACTATCCTTACATCATCCATTCATAATATCCAAGTATAGATAATAGAATATGCCCTGTCGTCAGACGAAAAACTCCATCTTTTCCGAACAAATTGGAAAACTCCTCATCTACCTACTTAAACCTGAAACACATTCGGATCTGACCAGAGCGACAAACACTCCGGTCAGGCTTGAAATAACCAACTTGAGAACTATATAACAAACCATAACCCATAACATACAATCACCGGAAAGTTTCGAAATTCATGCTCTTGAAAAATGAAACTATTATAAGAATTAAGTCCCATCACACAATGCAACGCATACTGGAGGATAGATTTTTACCTTATAATAAGAAAACATGCTTGATATTCTTAAAACAAATAACTTGATACTATTATTAATGTCTAGGTGTGGAAATCACTTTTGAAAATAAATGTACAAACCTTAGCTCACATAAAGCCTCATCCCATTACGTTGGCTAGTAGTTTACAACTGAAAACGCAAACTCATATTGGAATTTGGATTCCATCGTGATGGTTCCGGATTAGAAAAATCTATCGTGAAGGTGTGTATCTTGACTGTTTAGTCCAGGCATTAGATAGCACCATGTTACACATTCACATTTCACTTCTGGAATCAATTATCACGCCGTATGACTTTAGTCCTGGCTCGGAACACCGCTATACTCTATTCACCTTTACCACTGCCTAAATCATCCCGATCGATCGAATCCATTCACAACTCAAAAATTGTTCATTCTCAACTTGAAAGTCATGCTGATCTGACCATCGGTTCACCATTAAACTGGGGTATGATGCTTTCTTGTCATGTCATACACAAAGTTACGCTATATCAACTATGCTTTGATCATCATCAACAAAGCTCTATTTTTCTACAAAAAGCTTTGATCGCTCAGCACTCAACAAACCACATTGTTAATTCACAACATATAATCGGTGTCAATTTATATATAACCCTCCGAGTACATAGTCTCAGAGGAGGGTGTTAAGCTAAGGGAATATATTCTCTGCCACCAACTGGTATTACATCAACCAATCGGTTATGTTGTAAAATACAATGTCAGACACACATCCATTTACAAGTACGTTTTGGGTTTTGAATGAAACCGAAGGTGCTTTATTCCATAACCCCACCTGGGTGCGAAAGCCCTTACAACCTGAATCGCTCCAAGTACGGTTAGATTGATGTCACAATATAACCTCATAATTGGGTGGCCTACCCAAGGCATCGA
Source organism: Allium sativum (assembly GCA_030737875.1). Classification (NCBI taxonomy): domain Eukaryota; kingdom Viridiplantae; phylum Streptophyta; class Magnoliopsida; order Asparagales; family Amaryllidaceae; genus Allium; species Allium sativum. The sequence goes on from CM060924.1 coordinate 691,773,729, forward strand.
TGAGCAATCCTTCTGATGTGAAGGTCTCCGGTCTTCAATCACAGTCTATAACTTTTTCATTTATATCGTATAGTTATGCACAATTGGTCGAAACCCGGTCATCCCGAATAACTAGCGCATCTTTTAAATCAATGAACATATACAAGGTATCATGAGTCTTCTTTCATTTTGGGAATATTCCTTTACTCAAATAATCCTTTACATTTGAGATTTTCTCCCCTAAACTTTATCAAGGATTTACATACTTTAAACTTTTGTTTAAATCTTTCATTGATCATACCTCTTGGCCCAAAATCGTATTTACGATTTCCAAATCTTATTGCTTACGCGAAAAACACGCTTATCTTCTTTTAAGCGATTCTTAAACTCGTTCTCATTATCATTTAGTTGGGAAAACTCTTCCATTAAATTTTTATATTCAAATTAAATAAAGGTTTCATTTCAAGTCGTCTTGGAAAATTATCTTTTCCTTTACATGGGTTAAAGAACATATGTCATTTAAAACATCGTTCAGATAAACCCAAAAATCATATTTTCATTTCAAATGAAATCTTCACAGAAATCATATCAATTTATAATCGATATAAATTCATGTATTCGACTAATACTATAAGAGGAATAACGACAAAGCCTTTTAGATTCCTGAAATGGTAAAGGTCTTCATTTATAGAGACCTAGCTCAATTATCACTAAATCGATTTCTATTTAATTCCAATTTTATTTGGAAAAATTAGCTTTGATTTTGAATCTTTCTGATCCCAAATATATCTTTAAACTCCATTTTAATCCTTAGGATATGTTTGTAAATCATTGGGATATCATTGGTTATCTCAAAACCTTCTAGTTTTAAATTAGTCCAAAAATCATTGTAAATAGTACTGTTTAAACAACTCATTTCGGAAAATAACCATTTAATTCTCCAAACTTAGTTAATCTGAATCCCTTTCAAATCATTTATTATGATTTATTATAATCTATTCCTATTTTAATAATTTAAATATAGTTTATTTCTTTAAAATCCGTTTTCGGGCTATTAATAGCACTAGCGCTGTTTTTATTCAAACTTGATGTGAACTTATTTCAAAATCCAGTCGTTGGATTTTAAAGCTTTACCGCTCGCTCAAAAGCTCTTTTTATTTCGAACAAACATTCTTCGTTTTGGGAAAATCCGTCAATCGAATCTCCTAGTACGTCAATTTGAAGTCAATGGTCGAAATTCACGAACTACCACTGCACGACTAGTTTTATTCAAACCAAACTTCAATTATAATTAAATATCGAATTGCTTCTAAAATAGTTTATAAATTTTATAAAGCATATACAATAGGTTTTGGAGAATATATTTTCCATTTTCAACTTCAAATTCAAATATTTCCATTAAATAGATATTATAATATATTTTTATTATTAAAATAATATTATTTTTCAAAACTTATCCATTTGGGCCCAAAATTTCTTGATGTCTGTTATAAAAATAAATAAGACAATTTTGAAAAGGAAATTTTGTTAAAACATTTCTCGAATATCCTAACCAAACTTCACTTTTTCCCAGTTACTATTCACTTTTAAAATAAAATGTAAGACGTGCCTTAATTGTTTGAAAACTTCTTCAAATAAATTTCCAGCTTTTACGAAAACTATTCGTAACTATTTAATCTAGCTTTCCACATCATTTTGGATTTGAAATTCGAACTTTTATTTTTCACCCATTATTTTATTAATAAAATATTCAATTAATTCCAAATTTGAAATAAAAATTAATTTCCATATAATTCAACTTATATGGATTCAATATGTTAATAGTATTCAATTAACATTTATCAATCATCAAACACCATAATATGACATTGTTTGCCTAAGTGTCAAAATCATCAATACATAAATACCGTTCCAAACCATTTTTTAACCAAATTATTGACTATCGTTAATAGCTGATTAGCTACTATTTTTTAGCCAATCCATATCAAATTATACCAACATACAATACATAAAATTGTTTACCCTTGTCAATTTTATATTGACAAAAGTTGCCTCAAAATAAATAGATGTTTACTATTCATTTCAATTAACATTTTCAAATAATTATTTCAGCTACCATTTTCAATACATGTGTCATTTTGGATACGGTAAATTATCCAAACCCCATTGTTAACTGCTTATTCGCTTAGCAATCTAAACATACATGCAAATATTTATATTTCAACTAATGTACATGCAACATTTCAACCAAATTATAATCCCATTCAACCAATCTTTTTGTTTATGGTTCCAACTTCTAAATCACTTACGATACCATATTAATTACTAACCAACTTCAGCAATTCACAGTCAAACTCTAATCACATGCAACATTAAGCCACATAGCATATAATTACTTGCATAAAACCACATACAACATTAACAAACATATATGTAACATAGTAATTCAAACGTGAGCTATAAATTGCTCACCATAGCTTTCCACTTTGTCTAACTTCAAAGCAACGATTTTTATCACTTCGCAGCCTTGCTAGCAACCAAACGAACACTTTTACATCCAAATCTAACACCTTTAGGCCACTAACTCAACATATATATGTATATATATTCTATAACTTACGATATATGAATAAAAAATGGATCTTTAAGGGTTTAAAAAGAAAATATGGAATTTTTGGCTGTGGAAGGAGCTCAAGGCCTAGTGGGGCCCATGACTTGGTGACGTGGAGAAGGGAGGGATGACGTGGGGAGGCATAGGGGAGGTGATGGTGGAGGTAGGAGCTTAGTTTGGTGATGTAAATAATTGAAGAAGGAGCTAAAAATGGTTTTAGAAAGGAAAGGTGGAATTTTTGAGGTGGTGGGGCCAAGGGAGAGGCACGACAAGGGGGGCTGTTAGGGGCACGACGGTGGTGGCTTGGAGGGGAGGTGGCCGATGGGTAGGGGAGAGGTAAGGAGAGGAAGAATGAAAAAGGAGGAAGAAGAGAAAAGGAATGAAAAGTAGAAGACTTCTTTGATAGAAAATGAGGGAGCATATGGATTGGTGATGTATCGGCATCCAAAGGAAAGGAGGAGGAGCGCTTGACAACTCAAAGAAAGCACACTTTGTTTAGGCGGTGACAACACATAGAAAACACACTTTTATATATGTATTGTTTTAGTTAATTCAACTACACTACATCTTCTTGTTTCTACTTATATGACCACATAATCTCGATTACTACGAAATTTGAAACTCTGCTACGTTTCACAGATATGGTTCTAATGGTCCTGAACTCATCGAATTCGGTGCTTGTTTGCAAAAATAGCCTTTCTCTGTGTTACTATCTAATTTTAATTGATTTTTCGATCTGAGTTTATATCACGCACACTCGCACACTATTTTCGGTTAATATGAAATTTGGAACCTTACAACAATTAAACGTTAAGAATTAGATAAAATTAGTTTCGTCGAATTCCGAAATCGTTTGCAAATATGACTATTTTTAGACTTTTAAAATAGCATAGAATTATCCTTTTTTTTTTTCATTTTAAAAATTCAGTAACCTTAACTTGACTATTTTAAAAAAAAATTAGAATTTATTTTCAATAATTTTTAGGTTCTCATTTTATATTTAAAAATCTCGTTATATGTATTTAAAACCATTTTTTAAATTAATTGAAAATTTAGATCGTTACGTTGAAAAATTTGAAAAGTGCGGGCCCCATTAGACCCGCTTCGAGGAATCGGTACCAACCAAATAGGTGATTGACGACCATCCTTTAGCTTTGTGATATAAAGCGTGTGACCCCTAAGGGTGGGCCCCCCATTGCATGTTACTTAGGTCATGGTCAAGCCGGATAATAATTATCTTTGATAAACCGTTCTTTCGTCAATTTAACCTTGAAATCCATGTTGCACCTTGAAATTTGAATAGTGTGGCTCCTCTAAATGTTAGCGTATGTGTGCATGCAAGTAGGTCCGTGTGGTTGGAATCAACTCTATATCATCCTTGCAGGTACGCTACTCTACTTTCTTGTTCCAGCCACCCATCCATTCCAATTTAAGTAGTACAACGAGAGAATTTTTTTTTTTTTTTTGGTCTTGATCAGCTACACTTGTTTTAACAGTACTCTAAAAGCTAAATTTTGATTTCAGTCTTTCCAAAAAGTAAAATAATAATCTAGCGCGTTTAACATAATGTTTTGAATGCACCGTGATATTTTATAAATATTAATGTGAATTTGGAAAACATGTTTAAATTTATTTTCTAATTTCTAAGAGAACATGAACTTCAAGGTGCGTTTTTAAGGAATGTTAATGGAACATTTAAGCATGTCATTTGAGCGGGGTATTTGAATGTGACATTGTTACGAACGGAAAATGTATTTTTTTTTTTTAACTTCGAACGGAGTATTTGAGCAGCGTATTTAGTTTTAATTTGTTTGTTTTGAATTAGTTAATGCGTTTAATTTTAATTCATGTTTTTTATGTGTGTGACAACATTCTGAAAAGCTTGTAATATTAGTTCTATATTGTCAAAAGATTATGAGTAGCTTCGTGCATATATGAGTACTCAAACTATAGACACAGTTGAAATAAAACCAAATAGCTTGTAATACTAATCAACGTAACTCACTGAATAAGCTTTAACAACTAGTTTTTCGACTTTGAAAACAACGGACTATTTGGTGGATCGGATCGGTTGGAACGTGTTTATTATTTAAAGTTTACCTCTTCTAACATGTGCAACAGAGTCGAGTTTGGAATCAGCAGGCCATGGACACAAATCAATAGAAAAAATGGGTAAGATGGACTCTAGTTTTATTTAGACAGAGTAGTAAACAGCTTCCCTTGTTCTAAAATAAAACAACAGCTTACCCAGACTTATTGAAAGCATGCAGCAACAATATAATTTTAAATTCATGCTTTTTCCGAAGATTTTCTTTTGCCAACAGAATCAAATATTGTCAGTGCAAAGGTAGCAGGTGCGTAGCTTCTGCGATTATTCTCAGCCTTCTGAAATTCAACAAGGCTTCACGTGCTTTTTTTTTTTCATTTGATAATTGCGTCGGGCAGAGGTGGTTAATTTTGTTGACCGTTTGTCCCCCCATTTTTAACAAGAAACTTGTTATTACCCATGTGAACCTTATTCATGGAATCTTCAATCCAAAAGGTTGGGTTATTATCAGTGCTAATATCTTAAATAGGCTTAAGTCCCATTCCCTTCGAAATTTCTTTAATTACTATTCTACGTAAAGGTTTAGTCAAAGGATCGGCTAGATTCACTTCACATAATCGATAGGTAAAGTTCCATCTTTTAGCAGCTACTTGCTTACTTCATGCCTTAGATGAATAAGTCAATTTTTACCATTGAAGGTTTTATTCTTTGCAATAAAATTACTGCTTGGCAATCATGAAAAGAGAAAGAACGAGACCAAAATGGGAGTAAACAAGGTGCTATCGATACCAATAGGCTTGGAATCAATATCGATACCAAAGGCGGCGTCAAAGTTACATAGAAAGAAGCATAAAGACAATATCCAAAAGCTCTGAAGCAGACCGACACTCAAAAACACAAAACTAGTAGTGGCACTAAGAGCAGAAGGAAGTTATCCACACCAATATATTTGGTGTCGATACACTGCATAGAGGTGGCACCAGAATTACAAGCAATACAGAGTCGAAGCCGACACCCAGAGCATTAACGCAGGTCGATACCAATGTTGAGTAGCTGTTGTCGAAGCCGAAAGCTCTCAGAACTGGGCATTCTACTAAATAACAACCAATAGGACCCAAACTGTCTATAAATAAGAACCCAAGGGTCACATTTTAGGTGACTTTTCCTCATTCTCAAATCTTGTATCCATTTCTTAGAGAGTAAACCCTAATTTGTAAATCAATTTGAGGATTTCACCTGTCAATATCTATGTACTCATGCAAGTGATCAACAAAGAGAGTCTTAACACTTGTTATCTATTCTACTTGCTTTTCTTATTGCTAATTCACGACAAAACCTTCTACTTGGACATAATTACCAAAATAGCCCTTATAAACCATCTGATTTCTACTTGTGCTGAGCTTATGAAGCCTTTATCCTAAGGTAACTGTTGGTCCTTGAGTCTCGTCAGCATGATACTCTCCTTTTTTTAGGATGAGTAACTAATCTTCGGGCTTAAGACCTTGATATCTAGGAAATGGCGAATTAAGTCGAACATGAAGGAACTAGATAATCTCTAGGTTCCCCTAGGTCCACAACCATACCTTATATTTTAGTGTTGACGAAAAGTAATGTTAACACTAACGTTATTGACAAGTTGTTATTAGAGAAAAAGTGGATAGATGCATGATTGTAGGCATCACACCAATTCTAATATAATACTAAGTCAATACTCTAATAAAATCTTACGTGTGAGTATACTTCCTTTTAAAATATATATGTACATACACACAGTTAACTCTTGTATAATTTACAACAATTTGTACACTTCGAATATGATATATGATTATGCGTATTTCATATCCACTATGCGATAAAAATCAAATTTGGTTCTGGATGTTTCAATTTTCTTCACCCGGTATGTTCAAAATTTATTTACTACACAAAAGGTATCCATGAATACATACGAGATATATTTTCAAAACTACATGATTTTGACAAATATAAATGGGTGATCATGTAAATGTAGCTTGTTTTCCATTTAGGATGTGTTTTTAATATAAAAAATAAATGACAAATCTCTATTTTTGATGTTATTACAAGTAAAATGCTTAATAAAAAATATGTAAAATCAGATCTTATTTTTAAAACAAAATAATTTGTATTTTTTTGAAAAAGCAGAAACTAAGTTGCGGTTTTAAAAGAGAAAAATTTGAAGGAAATAAACAATTATGATTAATTCAATTTGTACACCAAAAATGACTAAACATACATCACAAACATATAACAAATTGCTACACATCAAATATTATTTTACTTATACCGTACTTAATTAATCTTGTTTCATATCCTTTGTCTTTTCTCTTTAAGATATAAAATTTATTTATCCAAAATTAGAAATTCATTACACTAAATCGAGTAAAATTTAACAAAATAAACTTTAGTCTTTGCTCTAATATAGTAGCTATTTTAAATTTTTCATAAATTTCTCATTTTCGACAAAATTGCTCGATTTTTTGGAAAAAAAATCAACATATCTAAATTTCAACAATTATTTCTAAATCTTATCTCAATTGAAATTTTAAGTTTAATGATGAAATAATTCATTAGCATTTGAAAGCAATGATATGTAAATATGTTACGTAGTTTTCTAAATTAGAAAGCATAAACGCTGTTACAGTATTTTGGTAGAAATTACATCTTAACTTGCATTTTTCAAAATTTGAAAAATAAATCTCATTTATTCATAAATAGTAATAATTTTCATTGAGTATAGTTTTAGTAAATAATTGTAGTATTTCACCATTATCAAATTTTATATAGTTTTTTTTCTTTTCAAAATGCAACTTCGCTTGTTAAAAAAATGCAATATATCTTGCTATTTTTTTTCAAAAATAGAGACCTTAATTACAAAATCAATTATTTTTTCTAATAGCAACATTAAAACTATATATTTGTAGTTTTTTTCCTCCTCATCAAAATAATTTGAGTTGCCTTTTTTCCTAAACGCAAAAAGAAGCTTAACTTTCGATACCGTTTGCTGCCACTTCATAGCACATTACCATTTAGGATGTGTCCAACGCATCAGACGTATCAATATTCCATACCATCCTTCAGCCACATTCAACTTATTGGGAAAATTGAGTTGTTAGCGGCTGAAGTGTAGGGCACATCGACCACCAAGGGTAATAACCCTCTTCCCTTGCAAATCCTCTCTTTTTCCCCACTTTATCCACATTCCTCTTCTCTTACTCCCATCTTCTTCTGCTCTTCATCTCCTTTCTATCTACCACATTTCTCATTTGCACCAGCAGTTTTTATTTACAACTAGATTCTGATTATAAAGACGCACAAGATTTAATTGTTGCAGCAACATATTTATATAGAAAAATGAGTACTATGACCATGATTCACATATCAGAATATAGTGGTTTAATATGGATAAAAGACATAGACCATCAAGATTGTTTTCAAAGAACAAATAAAACTATTTTGTTGTCTCTCGTTATGAAATGTTATTTAATTACTGTCTAATTACAATGGAAAACGTTGATACTCGAAAAACATTTGTAATATTTGTCCATACTACAGCTATAACACTGTCAAATCGACAAATGAGCGCAAGATTTCAGTGGTTAGATAGTACTATTTTAGCTTATTTTCATACTTCTTAAAATTTTGTACGACTTCTCATTGCGTATGTTATCAAGTCAGATGACTAATACTGTTCCATTTCTTATTACAAGTTTAAATCACAACTTTTTATACTTCAAAACTATGTTGATGTTATTGATGGTATACATGTAATATCAAACTAACCTGTAGATCAAGTAGTAAGATACATAGGACGAAAATGCTATGCTACGCAAAATATCTTAGTAGCATACTAATCGATTTACAGTTTACTTATGTTGTGACTGATTGGAAATATGTAGTGCATGATAGTTGAATTTTTAATTCAAATTTACATATAAGGTCAAGAATCATACAAAATAACCTTTTGATTTGATGAAAGCATTTCCCTTACGATTAATTTATCACAAAAAACTTGGTCTTTTTCTTGTAAATTTTTTATTTTTCATATGCTTAGTTCTGTGTTACGTTCTTATTCGTTGAGATGTAGTTTCGATTTCCACCAGCTTCATCAAGGTTGAAATTCAAGTTATTCATTGTTCACAATGCTTTATGTTCAATTTCAATCGATAAGTAACGTGTTTTACCATAAACTAATCGAAAGAAGACATTCTAGGATTAGTTTTTGTTAGAATTCGATCAAGAGAGAAGAGAGAGAGTAAATGGTAAAACATAAAAAAACTACATTGTTATATCTTTATTGATTGATTTTACAAAAGGTACTTTCTTACATTCCCAATCCTTGCCTCTATTTATACATAGTTTATGCTTATCTAAAAGAACATTCTAGATAAGAATATTGTAGAGTATATTTGAGTCTATTATAATAAATAATTCAATACCAAATATAAATCCAAATCAGTGCAATTAAATAAAGGCAACATATCTTCTAGCATATTCTCTAACATCCCCCCTCAAACTCACGATGTGAAAAATCGTGAGTTTGCCAAATAGAAGATGCAAACTGAAGAGTAGCAAGATCGAGCAACCATTTCAACATTGTTAGAGAGTAACACCAAACAACAAGTATCAAACATTCAACCACAACTCCAAACAACTCAACAACTCCAATCTGAAACTCCAAAACAACTCAACTATCTTCAATTTGATCGGTAAGCAAAAGATCCGAGCGGGCAAATGAAAAAACTGGTCCCGGATGTATTTGTATGTTTGCATCTCCCAAACATAGAAAGAAAACAAAATAAACTAAAATGAGATGAGTTTGCATATGTTTACATCCTCCAAACATATCAAACAATACCAAATCAATAGGGATGGGTCAGCATATGTTTGCATCCTCCAAACATACCTTACATACCATCTACCACCTTCTGTCAACGTCAACTGCCCTCCTAATAAACAGGGTTATCGATACAGACATCAAACGCACAATAAACATCTTTAAACTAATGTTACTCTCTAACGATTCAATCACTCACTGCGTACACCAACATCATATCAAAACTCCTTCATCTTGACAACAAAAAAACAACAACTATCACACAAACCAATCACTCAATCACACTTCCTCTTCACCAAACAACAGTCTGCTACACTAAACAACAATCATCATACGGCTACATCAAACAACGATCTCTCTTCCTCGGTCCAAAAAGGCCTGTCAATAACTCAGGACCACCACACAAATACTCCATGCAACTACTTCAAACATCACATTACACAACTGCACAACCGGTACAGTTCATCCTCTATATTCGTTTCAAACATTTCCAGGCAATCAACTTCACAAACTACCCAATCATCAGGCAAAACTACGTCAATTCTTCGACCACCGTACAGACTCCTCAAACCAACAACACCGAATCAAGAAAACCCCTCAGTTTCCTTTATCAGCCGAGCTCCTCACACAAGCACCATCACATTCATCCCATACAGATCACCATACCACCCAAACTCTTTTCTCATCAAACCAGGCCTTTTCCTTTTTTAAGGGACTTAGCTTCACGCAATTGTCTGCACCTCCAGTTTCAAACCTGACCTAATCCATTTCTCTTTTTCACACAACATCTCTCCTTGAAATCATTTCACGCATACGTAACTTTCTTCATCAAACTATGGTGCACCATCATCAAATAGTCAACATACCGATCCCATCTTATGAACTGCAACCTCCCAATACACTAAATTTCGATTCATCAATCTTCTGTTCACTGGTTCCCACCTGCCATTGAAAACCCCCTCACCAACCACGAATTTCGGCGTCAATTTCACCCCTCCTTCAAAAACATATCATGCCATAAACCACGTTACATCCATCCACCATTACTGCTGCAATACCCACTGCTGCTACAACATCAACTCCCTCACCAAATCGTATTAACCAATCTGGCATCATACCACCATCCCTAACCCATCTTCAACACAAGACATCTTCCCGACAACCACTGTTACAAATAACATCACGAACGAACGTCAACAATTTGAAACCACTCCACCTTCCGAATCGCACCCAATCACGATCACCCTTCCACAGTAGCCGTATCCAAAAAAACCTAATCACACCAAATCAATGCAACCCGAAGCAAAGCCAAACCCAAATCGAACTGAAAACTGCAACTCGCAAGCTCCGATTTGAATTTGGATATCGTATTTTGTGAAGATGGGCGCGAATTTCTTTGTTGCAAATTCGAAATTAGAAACCCAGAATTGAGAATAAAACCCAATTCGAATTCGATCTTAGTTGTGAATTTGATTTCTAAAACAAAAGGGGATATGAATAAAATCCTTTATTTCTCTCTCTCTCTTCTAATTCTACAAAAGATACCTTCTTACATTCTCAATCCTTGCCTCTATTTATACATAGTTTATCCTTATCCAAAAGAACGTTCTAAATAAGAATATTCTAGAGTATATTTGGGTCTACTATAATAAATAATTCAACACCAAATATAAACCCAAATCAATGCAACTAAATAAAAACAACATATCTTCTACCATATTCTCTAACAGTTTTAAAACTAGTACGGTAACCCTAAATCACATCGCCTAATTTCTTTGACCGATCCTTTTGGTTTCTATTTACTGTTTTCTCCCAAATTTGTATTACTTGTTGATTGGGAACTTCAACTTGACCATAAATTTTAGGATGATAAGGAGTGAATAAGTTATGCATTATGAAGTATTTCCTCTTTAAAACTTCAAATGATCAATTATAGAAGTGCTTTCCATTATCAACTATTACTGTGCAAGGCGTGCCAAACCTCAAAAAGATTTTTTTTTTTTTTTTTTTGAATTCCACAACAATTAAGTGGTTATTTGTTTTACAAGAAATAGCTTTGATCCATTTTAAATGTAATCATTAGCAAGAGGAATGTACGTATTTCCAAAAGAGTTAGAAAATGGTGCATAAAATCGATTTTCCATATGCCTAAGATTTAGATCATAAGAATCAGGATCAAAAGCATCGTATTTGTCAAGAGATTTAACCTACCATAACGCACGTCTTATGGAACTCGAACGCTTCTTTGAAAAGAGTAAGCCAATAAACGCCATATTGATGTACCTTTTCTGTGGTTTTCTTTATAGCAAAATGTCCTTGTATGCTTGGTTATGAAAGAACAAAAGAACACTCCTAATTTCACTATCTCAAATATATCAATGAGTGATTTGATCAAGACAATACTTATACAAGTATGGATCATCCCAATACGAATTTTTCACTATCGATAGAATTTTGTACTTATTCTGTTTGAACCAAAATGAACGTGATTGTTTAGTGATAAAAAAGTTCACTATATCGAGGAATCAAGGATCGATGGAAAGATATAGAGGTTTTTCATCAAAAAAGTTTCCACTATGATTTGGTAAGATATATTGTTTGTTAAGAAGAAAGGGATAGATGATCGACTACGATATTATCAGATCATTTCTTACCTTTGAACGCAATGTCAAATTTTTTTGGAGTAAAAGGATCAAAAGAATCAAATGAGATTTCACTTTTTTGGCACCTAAGAGCCCGATAGTCAATGTAAACCATGATGTGTTATCCTACTAGATATGGTCTGAAATTTTCAAGTGTGGCAACTATAACTATAAACTCTTTTCAGTGGTTATGTAGTCAAGTTGAGTTCCATTCAGGGTCATATTTGCATATTAAATAACCTGAATAATTTTGTTGATTCACTATTTAAGGTCAACTGCAAAGTTTGAGACATCATACAAAATTTCGAATAAAAGTTTCCAATTAGACTAGCAGATAATATAGGCAGAAAAAAGTTCATTTTATAGATGTTCGAAAGAAGTGATATATTCAAAGCTAAAATCAAAAGGAATATCTTTACATAACATATTAGTCAAAGGGAGAGCATTGTTGTTGAAATCTTTTACGAAGCATTGACAAAAGCTTGTATGTCCTAGTAGTGAGTGATGTCCTTAACATATTTGAGAAACGTTAAAATAACATCGATTTTGGCTTTATCTACCTCAATGCCTTTATTCGAAATGACGTCCACGGGCTATTCTATTTTTGACCATAAAATGATTTTTTTTTCATTTCAAAATTAGAAGTTTATCTTTCCATCGAGCCAGTTTAAGAAGATGCAAAAAATTATAAAACGAGTCACCAAATATCTAAGGTCATCCATATAAAATTCAATGAAGTGCTCGATCATATCATAAAATATTCCAATCATGCATCATTGGAGAGTCATAGGGAATTACAAAGCCCTAATATCATATGTTGACAAGCAAAGGTTGAGAATGGACCAGTGAAAGGTATATTTTCCTGAGTTTTGAGAGCAATAGGAATTTAGTTAGAGTCGAAGTAACTATTAAGAAAGAAATAAAGTTCATGACCAACTAATCACTCAAGAATTCGATCAATGAATGGAAGACGGAAGTGTCCTTAACATGTCGCAACATCCAATTTATGATAATAAATGCAAGCATGCCAACTGGTCTTAGTGCAAGTTGGAATAAGCTCATTTTGTTTATTCGCGATAACGTCGAGTCCATATTCTTTTGGCATGAAATGAATGAGGCTAACCCTTAAGTAATCAGATATGGGACATATGATACCATTATTAAGAAGATTAAGAATTTCCTCACGTACATCTTTCATTTTGGGGTTAAGCCTTCATTGTGCGTCATGAAAGAGTTTGGCTTGGTCGATTAAGTGAATGCATAGGCCAAGCAATCGCTTCTTTGTTTTTCGAAATGAGGGTTACTTCTTGGTCAAGAGATAAATGGTTGAAATAATGACATGACAAGTTTCATTTTCACCTAAGTATACATACTTAAGGTGAAATGGAAGAGATTTCAGCTATAACCCCGAGGGTTGCTCATTCAAAGAATTCAGTTGACTTTTGGACTCAACTGTGAGAGATTGGAATAGAAGAGTGTGTTCGAACTCATTTGGACTATCTTGGAACAATTGCTAGTATTCGGACCCGTGTTCATCATTAAGGTCAGTAGTTTCCTCTTCATAATTCTCATTAATAGCCTAACTTCCAACGTATGATCGAGTGGTACGTTCGAATGATTCTCTAAACTGAAAATATTGAGGTCCACGGTCATGTTTCCAAAAGCAATTTTCATCGAATCATACCGACACCTATTAATGCGTTTGAGGTGGCTAAGAAAGGTCATCCTAAAATCAAAGGAAATTGACTTATATAATTGTTCAAAGGTTGTATTTCGAGGGCGATTAAATCAACTAGGAGTATAAATTGCCAGAATCTAATAAGTATGCCCTCAATTTATCATATAGGATTCTTAGTTGACCGACCGATGAATTGAAGCATGATTTTCGTTGGTTCAAGCTCATCTAAGTCTAATTGTTAATACACAAATTAAGGAATCCGATTTATGCTCGCAACTAAGTCTATCACACACACACTTATTAATTATATTATCCTCTATAGTACATGCTATTATAGTATCAACTATGATCTTTATATTTCATAGGAACTGATTGAGAAAAGACTTCGCTTAGATTGGACGCTAAGAAAACCTTTTTATGTAGTTTAATAAGTTGTTTTTGAGTATACAAATCTTTTAAAAATTTAATATATGTTGTGACCTGTTGGATAATACCCAAAAGAAAAACGCTCACTTCCACTTGCTTGAAAATTTCTATCATCCATTCCATTTGTTTGAATGTCTCTTAACATGAATTATATGGGGAAATGGAGCGTAAAACTCAATAGGTCAGTTCACTTGAGTTTGTGAAGGGTGAGGCTTAGAATTGGATTCAATGTTTGACCAAATGTTTGGATCAGATTCGCTTGTGATTTTCGAAGTGTCTAGACGAATTGGAATTTTGAAAGAAATTTCCTATAAGTCATTAAGACTGGCAAGTTGGTTATCAATTTACTTACTGAACAGCAATATGGTAATAACATTCGCTTGGTTAACATTGTTATACTGAACGACATGAGCTTGGTTGAGGTTAGTATTTTGATTCCTTGGATTTAGATTTGGCCGGCATGGGAAAATACCTCTTGCTCGTTCACTTATAGAAGTGGCTAACTGAACCATTGTAGTTCGAGCTTAGCAATTTGATTGACTCATATTTTGCATGTACAAGGTTAACTAGTTATACAAATTAATATTTGATTGTAGATTTTGATTAGTCGTCTTAGTCAATGTTTCCAAACCTTTTTTAGGCAATGTCTCTTGAAGAGCAAAAGATTATTGCCCTTGATTTTGAGAAGGAGGCAAAAAGTTTTGTTGAAATTAATTCGGTTGAAAATGAGGATTCGAAGCATTATTAGTAAAAACTTGAAAAGAGGATCAAATCAAATTCATGCTCGAATTGTTTCGGTTCCATACGATGTTAGAATGATTTCTCCGAAAAGGATCGTAAGTTGGAGAAAATAAATCATTTCTAACTTTGTTCAAAGCGTTTATTTGTTCTAATGAGGGAGGGAACCGATCAACGATATTGTTTAGATCGTTGCATTTATAACATCATCATTGAGGATCTTTGTTTTTCTGATTTGATGAGAAAATATTATTGAATTTGTTAATTCTTTCATCCATTTATGCTATTAAGGCTAAAGATTATCTAATTGAATGTATGCTCGATCAATAGAATGTTTTCTGGTTAAATCATCCTCATTGAGTTAATTATTGGCCAAATTTTCGAGAAATTACCTGGCGAGATCATGATGTTATGCCAGAAAATTCCCATAGCACAAAGATTCTAGGATCATTCAAGAACTATTTTCAAGTCCATTGTACAAATTTTGTCAAAAAGTCCATTTTTTGAAATTGTAATGTGAACACTTGATTAAAAGTTTCTTAAATCTGTCATAATATTTTCTAAAAGATTCGCACCCTACATTGATAAAAAATTACGATCACGTTACGAATTTTGATTATTTTTTCCAATGGTAAAAATTCTTTATGGAAACTTTTATAAATTCATCTCAAGCTTTAATCGAATACGAAGACAAGTTCTACAACCATTTTTCGATGTAATCTGTGAGTGCAAACAGAATTAATCTAAGTTAGATTCCATCATCACATAATTGTATTTTTGCACAAACTTGTTCAAATTTCGATAAAAAGATGAAACGATCATCAATTTTAAAAAAGACAATTCTCGGAAGCGTGTTAATGTGACATGAATGAATTTCATGGTGGTTTCTAATTTAGGTGGGTAAAGCGATGCATGAAATGATGGAAACTTGATTGGAAAATTTTGTGTCCATGAGAGTTCGATGGAGAGAGGGATTTTCTTTTGCTATGTGAGATAGATTATTTGTTTGAGTTAGTTGAATAGTAGAATTGTCATGAGTCCAAATATTCTTGCACACGGAAAAGAAAGAAAGAAAAAGATGAGGTGAATAACACCTATGAGAGAACAAAATGGAAATTGATTTTTTTTTTTCCTCTATGTATGAAATTAATGCAACTAAATGAATGTGAGGACGTAGTTAGAAGTTTTTTCCTTAGTGGCTCCTAATTCAAATTGTATAGTGATGCCTTTACTTTTTTTTTTTACAAAATAATTTTTAGCCTGATGACGGACTTGGTTATCAATGCACCATAAATCGTTGTAGCAATACAAACTTTAAGTACCTTCAAAGAAACAATCTCTATAATATCTGTGAACTAATGTGATAATTATAAGTGATCCAAACTCCGTTGTTTCTTGAGACATCATGAGAGAGTTTTGTAAAACAAAGCAAGTTATCAAGATATAAAAAAATTCTAGTTGAGCTTGCAACACCCTTAATTCAAATATCTAATCTTTTATTCAAATTTTTATGATGATGGATATTATTTTTGTCAAGTAAAGATTATGAACTACCTATGTTATTCAAATTTGCGTGTTGCTCTTAAAAAACAAAAACAAGATCGAACGATGGAAAATAAAAGTTAAACGTGAGGTAAGAATTCATTTATAATTGAATTTTATTTGAAACATTTTTTTTTTTTTTTTTTAATTCAGACAACAATCAATGCTTACCTTTTACACTTTTTTAGAACTATAAATGTTAAACTCTAGAGAAACCGTGATAATGGCGACTTCTCGCTCAGAAAATCCGAATTCTCTTCAAAAACTCGCTAATATATCAGATTCTGATCATCGATTCGCTATCCCGCCTGATCTGAGATCTTCAATACAACATGCAGATCATGGAGAGCCTTCATTCGAGGTAATTTTAATTTTCCAGATACTAAATCAAAGAAGGATTTTCCAGATTTAATTGAGAAAGATCAGGACTTTATCAATTTGAGTAACAATAGGAAATCAAAAGCTTGGAGAGACATAATTTCCGAGAATATGTATCATCAAAATTCCATCCAACTTCGATTTTATGAGCCTGCTGTTAAGGATAACATTAGGCGTGCTGTAATCAGTGAAGATTTGATAAATAGGGCTAGAAAAAAATGGTTTAACTCCATTGTATTTTATGTCTTTGGAAATAAGCCTTATTTTATTTTTCTTAAGGAATATATTGATCGATCTTGGAATCTGAAAGGAAATTACCAATTATATTCTAGAGATAACGGATTCTTCATTTTAAAATGTGAAAAAGAAGAAGATTTTGATCGGATTCTTGCTGAAAGGTCGTATTACTATAATAAGAGGCTGATTATTATGAAAAAATGGTATCTAGGATTAAAATTAACGAGGAAATTTCTGCATTCAATCCCAATTTGGATTCAGTTACCTAACTTAGATTTAGACTTCTGGTCAGTAGAATCCATTAGTAGAATTGCATCTTTGTTGGGTAATCCATCGAAGTTGGACAATGTCACTGAAAGTTTAATTAGAATATCTTATGCTAGAATATACTTGTTGAAGTAGGAATGGCAATGGGGCGGGTTGGGGCGGGTTTCTCGTGCCCCAGACCCGACCCGGACTTTTTAAACCCCGCCCCAGACCCGCCCCGTTGACCCGGTGCGGGTCTGGAATTTCGCCCCGTACCCGAAATCCGTACGGATCAGGGTAGACCCGACCCGCCCTGCGACCCGGTGATATTATGTTCTAGTGTACACAAATTTATGTATTTATATTTTTTTATCAATAAATGATAAATTATATGCATATTATAATGTGTTCACAATGACAAGAGAATATTATAAAATGAGTTGCAAGATAATAGTTCAAAATGTATGCATTTGTTATTGTATGATTATCATTGATGCAACTTAGTACAATGGAAATTTTATAGTTTGTCAATTGAAAGAATATAATATTCAATTTACAACCATGTAAATCTAAGAAGATTAACAAGTAATAGTTATAGTTATAGTTATAAAGAGTTTGAATGATGTTTCGATCATGCGGGTCGGGCTGGGGCGGGTTAGCCATGCCCCAGACCCGACCCTAGACCCGGACCTCCAAAAGCGGGTCGCGGGTCTACCCGCCCCGAAGACCCTATGGGGCGGGTCTAAATGGGTCAAAACAGGGGCGGGTCAAGCGGGTTTGGACCCTAGACCCGCCCCATTGCCATCCCTATGTTGAAGTTAATTCAGATTTCAAATTTCCTGAAACAATTCCTATTGAATGTTGCAACGGTGAGCTAGTTTGGCAAAAAAGTAGTTTATGAATCGATTTCTTTATTATGTTCGAATTGCAAGGTATTTGGCCACTCTAATAATACTTGTAAATCTGTGAAAGTATGGTCCCCTAAAAACAAGTCAAATTACATAGATGATAAATGTATGGATAATGATATGAATCTGGTTAGTAATAAGGAATCAGTGAAAGGGTATAAGGATAAGAATGTTGTTCCTGGATTGAAAAGTGGATATGTTGAGAACAGTTTTGTGGAGAATAATTATCCTTCTAAAGTTCTTAAGGTCAAAGATGTTAGCATGCAGGATAAAGGAGTGAACATTGAAAAAAAAAAAATGAATGCAGTGTAGATTGTAGCATTTCTGAAGCAGATAAACCTGCAGGATAAGGATGATGGAGTTATTGGTCTGAGCTCAAGAGAACATTCAGTTGAGAGTATTAAGGATACTGATAAATACATAGTTGGTAATGACGCAGTTTATATGGGTATAAATGAGGATACTAATGACATGCAAATTGATGATGAATTTGTAAACAAGGACATTTTAATAGAGGAAACAGATAGTTCATCAAGCAGCTTGAAGAGAAGGAGGTCTAAAGGTATGAACAGTAAGATTAGAGGTGGTAACAAGGTAATGAAAGGAGAAAGCTTTGGTTGAAATTAACCCAGAATGGGTTAAACTTATGTCTCAGATACAAACAAGATAAAAATCCAAGAAAAGTAAAGATGATGGTGGAACTGCAACAGGCATCATGAATGGAGGTATCTTTTAAAAAAATGACTTTATTTTTCTTGGATTCTCTCTTTATGATTGTTTGTATCAGATAATCCGGGATTTTATTTTCTTTAGATCAGAAAAATGACTTTATTTTTCTGGTTTTATGTAGTTTATTGTGCTGGAGTGTTATAATGTGTGTCATGCAGCTGCGTTGGTGATTTGCCTTCGACCTTGGGCTCTGTTTTGCAGCTTGTTGATTTTGTGGGCTTCGTTTATAGCTTTTGGTTTCTTTTGAAAGCGCTGATGGTAAGAAGACTTGGAATTGTTTGGGGTTACTGGATTTACGTTGAAGTAGCTGTCTGATCTACTGTGGATCTGTTGTGGTGGTAGTATGGATCTTTTCTATGTTTAAGGGGTTATTGCCTGTTGTTTCTTAATGGGTTTTTATTTTGCTGGGTCTATGTTGTTCGAGCTGGTTTTAGTTTTATGTATAGTATTCGTTTATGTGTGTGTTGTAGTAATTTGTTACCAGCTTGAACTTTTCGTTGTAACTTGTTTACTGTAATATAAATACCCTTTTATTTCAGAAAAAATAAAAACAAAAAAACAATGAACGCTTAAAAAATTATAAAAACAAAAGATAAGAACATCATGTGGAGCGCGTAAAAGTTGAGAAAAAGTTAGAACGTGAAAACCAAACTCACCCCATAAACACGCACGTGCAATTCGAAACATACGGCCTAATTAAAAATTCATGGCCTATGCAAATAAAACCCACATCACACACTTAAAATCAAGAATCACGTATTCTAAGTTAAAAAAGGTTTAAGAAAAAAGTTCTTATTTTCTAGATTATCGAATTGCTGTGCAGCTCTCGAGTTAGCAGGTTCTGAATTAAGGAAAGGCGAAGTGTGGTTTCTCATATTTTTATTGTGATATAAATCGGATGATTGCATCGTTCGTGGTGATTTGAAGTTGGATTTGGGTAGGGCATCAAAGTTCAATTTTGTGATAGTGAAGGCGATTCGGGTTATTGAGGAGATTTGCAAGTCTCGGTAGCGTTGCGTGTTTGTGATTGGTGGAGCGGTTTGCTTGGTCGCGGTATAATATTGTTAATTTAAGGAGGAGGTGAAATTGATTGAGTTTAAGGAGAAGGGAGGTTCGTGTATGCAGTTTATGATTGTGATTGATCTAATTTGAGGAAGCCGTGGCATTGAACAATTTCGGGTATTCGAAGATGGTGTCCAGCATTGAGTGTAGATGTTAAGGAATACTGGGTTTGAGTCTGAGGAGATGAAGGTAGGTGTTAAGAATAGGGGTCAGAAGGTTTGTGTAATTCCAGTGCTGGTCGCGTATAGAAAATAGAAGCAAGGGGAGTACAATGGTGGTTTTTAGTGATTGCTTCTAGCGTTTAGGCGTTGTTCAGGCAGGAGGGATGTTGGGTGTTTAGTTGGACAATGAGCAAATTTAATTTTATCTTAGTCTCATATTGCTTAAAATTGTTTCATATATGAGGTATTATATATACCAATACATAACATGCCTCTTGGTTGAATTTCAACCATAGCATGAATGGTAAGGGCTTGGCTTGAAAAGCGCATGAGCACGCATGATTTTTTAAATGCACTTTGTTGTATCTTGAGAAAAGTATTCGTTTGAATTCTTCAGTAAACTCAGTTTAAGTGAGGCCGAATAGTTTTTCAAGGAAAGTGTCCACATATTGATACGTCTCTAAATGCTCTGCATTTCCCCATTCCATCCTATGTGTTCAACAAGGACTTAAGTGAAGTTTTGAAATGTAGCATGGTTTGTCGCATAGGGAAATGATCGTGGTGTAAAGTTATCCAGTTGAGGCTGTGAGTTGTGAATCCACGTATGGTGTGCAGTTTGTTTGGTAGATTGTAAAAGGAGAAAATGAAATTGGTTAAAGATGCAGTCGAGGCGGTAGGTGTTGGTAGGTTTATTGTAGGGGGAGATGGTAATCGCAGGGAGGCCGAGTCGAATTGGAAGCTGAAGTTGAAGGATTGTGTGTTGTATGAAGAAGGGATGCTTGTACGTGAGGTGATGATTTATATGGGTGACAGCAGCTTACAGAGGATGTAATTTGTTAATAACAGTTTGGGGCGATGTACGGTAGGTAGATAAATGGTTAATGTTGGAGTTGTGGTTTAAACAGAATAACACAAGCAATTGTCTCAAATGTAGTGCACACAACAGTAAAATGGAAACAAAGATTGTATCATAGTAACTTTTGCATAATCGAACAGAAAAATATTTTAAATAGAAAAGTAATAGTGAAGAATATTGCACAATTAAAACAAAAAACAGAGAATAATTTTGCACAACTGAATTGGAACAATGAATAATGATTGAAACGCTAAACTGGGCACAATTGAGATGCAGATGATGCAACTAAAACAAAAGCTATTAAATTTGAGATGCAAGGATTCTTTGGATGAAGTGCGGAGAAGTAAAAAATGAAACAGTGATCAAACTTCATAGGAGAGAAAAAAATGTAAGTGGAACGAACAAAGTGAAAGTGCACAACAAATAGAAAGCAAAATATTTTTTCAAACAACACAAAATAGAGTAGAAAAGCAATAAAAAAGTTCGAAATGTAAATTAATTTACTTTCCCCAGTAATAGCACCAAAAACTTATTGCGAAATGAATTTGTATGCAAATTTTCTACCGTTTGGAAAACTGCCGAATTTTCTACAATATTAAAATACCGCAAATGCGTGGTATACAATCGTAATACGTATGCAAGTATGAATCGGGTTATAAAGAAAAAATTAATCTCAATTTTACTTAACCAAATTAAACTGAAGGTTTGAAAATTAATTAATTGAAATTGCTAAAAACTAGAAAAGATTTTTGAATTGAACCAAAAAGTCAAATGTCAGACTTCTTCTTAAAATCCCGAAATCCCTCAAAAAGCCAAAAAGGGCGGTCGTTTGAATAAAAAATCATTAATAAAATTTTCAAATCCTTCAAGTCTTATCGAATTATATATCATTGGAAAGTTCAACGAATGTAAATTAGATATGACATTCATTTTCGAATTTGAGCTCGGTTTGGCCATGAAACATCGATCAATTCCAACCCTTTGTTTTGGGCCTTGACGATCTGATGGTTGTATAGAGGAGAAGGACAGGAACCCGTAGATGAAGTATGGTAACCGAACATGGAAGAAGTTGGCTGAATATGGCGTTTTTTGGGTTTAAAATTACAGCGGCGGCTCGGGTTGGAGGAAGATACCGGATGGCTTGGATTTTGCGGCGAGCATAGAATGGAGAAAGAGGAGTTCTGTGATTGTAATGACCCGTATTTTCTGTGATATATAATTAACTTATTTAATTATACAAATAATGATTTAGAATTTCAAGTGGTCGTTTAATTAAATTATATTGAATATTTAATTAAAATAAATAATATAATAATATATTTAATTTATGAAATAATCAGAAATAGTGGAATTCACAATATTGTGTGAACTGGACAGTTCAAAGTATATAATTCAGTTTAGAGTTGAATTATAATAACGAATATTATATAAACGAAGTTTGAACGTATAATTATATTAATTAAAATTGAGCTCGAAATGGTGCGGCAGTTCGCTATTTGGCGATTCGAACTTCAACTGAATATACAGGGTTCGTTTTAAATCGGATTTCTGTGAAACAAGAAACGTTAGGAGCTGGTGGAGTATATTTTTCTAGTGGAAGAGAAAAATCGGGATTTCGTCGTGTGGATTTCGATTTATGTCCAAATCAAATTTTAGAAAAGTCGCTATGGAATTCCTTTATAATTTATATCGATTTATTTATATTTAAAAGGGATTTTTAATATAAATCGAATACCGATGTAACTGGGAATTTTGAAATATCGAGTTGTAAATCCAATTGGAGCTGTATGGTATTCCACTATGAATATATACGATAATATTTATTTTTAAATATTTAATTTAATTATTTTTAAATATATTTATATATTTAAAAGGGTTATTTAGAGCTTTAAAAATAGCCAGTTTTGCAAACGACCTCAGAATTCGATGAAACTAATTTAGTTGGATCCGTAACATCAAATTATTGTTAGATTCCGAGTTTCGTGATTTTTAGAGTCAGTGTGTGGCCGTACGGATTTTTAGAGTGAAAATCAGTCAGTATTTCGACGGTTAAAAGTACGCTGTGTGAGCAAACGGAATCGGAATTCGACAAAACCAGTTTTGTTGGGTCCGTAATGTCAAACTCTAGCAGTATGTCCATTTTGGTGATTTTTGGGCTTCACAAGTGATCACATGAATTTTTAAAGACTTATATGACAATATAAAATAAATAAAAGAATATTGAATGGATAAGGATGTTACAACAAACCACATTTTTACACTATATATACATCATCCCTTAACCTAATTCTATTCTTTCAGCGCCTTCAGTAAACAAAAGCAAACGTAGAGAATCAAACTTCTAAATTCTCCACAAATTCAAATAAAAAGATTTAAATTGTAAATCATATATATTCCGGATCGCTATGGGTTACTCTTCGATTTGAAGTAAGTTGTTCAAGGAGCGATGGTGTTTTCCCGGACTCGTGATTTCCGTCGTGACCTAGGGCTCCAGAACGCAAGGGGGTTTGAGTCCCTAATCCGTAAATTAATGGTGATATTTGGGTTTGTGGTGGGAAACCGAGCTGGTAGGCGAAGTCTGGTGGCCTCCTATGATAGTTGATGTCGCGAGCTGCACTGGAAGGGAAGGGATAAGGACGATGACGCGGGTTGGGGAGATGAAGTCGAGTTGATCATTTGGGGAATGGATTGAAAGAGGAGTGGAAGTGGAAATCAATGGTGATTTGTATTGTGATTTTAGTGGAGGAATGAAGTTGAAAATGGAGGTTGAAGGTCGTCGAATTAGTGATAAAAGGAGAGGAGTCGGGTTCGATGCTTTCTGAAGGAAGAAGGGGTTAGAACGGGCGGGTATGGGGTGTGGGCCAAGAGTAAAAGTTTAAGGCCCATCTTTGAATTCTAATTAAGTTTTAATTCAAACAAAATAATGTATTTAACTTGTAAATATCATATCTTCTCCATACGTTATCAGAATTGAGCGAAACAAGATCCGTTGGGATCATATGGACGAACACTACAACATGGAACTGACTGGGAGTGGATTGGAGTCTGTTACAATTTATAGAAAAATAAATTGTCCGTCTGAATCAAATCAAGTGATGGTTATCGTTATTAACGATGATCGTCCAATGTGAGTAAAACTCACCAACTCTGAACAGTTCTATTTTTACAACGTATTCTTAGAACTGATAAGTATCTGTTGATTGCTGTGTGTTAACTATTTGGTTGAATTGCTTGTGTATTGGTTATATATATATATATCGTTAATCGAATATTGATTCGGTTCAGCATAATATTTCATATCGAAATGAAATCGATGTTAATTATGTTGTTTAACATCTGTGATGCAAGGAAATAGGTCGGAGGAATCCAACTGGATTCCTCAACATATATTTTGCTGTTTTTCATATATTGTGTCTATGATGTGATATATAATCTGTTGTTAATTATATGTGTTTGAATGATATCGATCACCATTGTTTGGTATTTTAAATACCGTAAGAAATACTGGGATGTAGAAAAGGGATTTTCACAATATATTTTGAAAATAATTTATTTATATAAAACCAATGGATTTTATATATATAAAAGAAAAAGGTCTTTGTAAAAGGAAATATATTTGTAAATCAAATATAGAGGAAATATATTTGTAAATCAAATATAAAGGGAAATATACTTGTTAAACAAATATAAAGGAAAATATTTGTCAAACAAATAGAAAGAGAAATATTTGTAAACCATTTACAAATAGAATAGAGATAAAAAAGAAATATTTGTAGAACATTTACAAATGGATTAGATGGGATTATTTATTTATTTAGGGAATAAACAAAAGTAAAAGGATTTATTTATTTAGGGAATAAATAAAGGAAAAAGGGTTATCTATTTGTTAAATAAATAGAATTAAAAGGAGATATTTATTTGTTAAACAAATAGAATTAAAAGGAGATATTTATTTGTTAACTAAATAGAAAGATAAAAAGGAATATTAATTTGATAAATAAATAAAACTAAATCAAGGAATATTTAGAAAATGAATAGAAACTGGAAATCTGTTTTTAACAGATAATTGGAAAAGATTAATTTATAAATAACAATTTATAAATTAAATTAAATATTTATCATTTGATAAATGGAATATATAAGTCTGAACTTATACAGAGGTGATATATTGGTTTTAACACCGATAGTTTTAAATAGAATGGGTACACAACACTTGTATAAGTGAAGTAACGTTACTAAAGAGAACATTTATAAAGTGAAGAACCGTTACTAAAAGTAAATCCTTATAAATGAATAAACGTTATCAAATAGGAGTTATTTGAATAAGAGAAGTCGATTAGAGTTAGAATTTAACAGTTAGAGTTAATCAGTTAGAGTTAACCAGTTAGAGTTAACCAGTTAGAGTAAATCAATTAGAGTTAATCGATTGAAGTTAAATCGAATTAGAGTTATTCAAATGAAGTTAAATCGGACTAGAGTTATTCAAATGGAGTTAATCGAGTAGAGTTATCGAATATAGTGTATTCGAGAGAAGAGTAATCGAATATAGTTTATTCGAGAAGAGAAATCGAATATAATTTATTCGAGAAAAGTAATCAAATATAGATTATTCGAAGTTAGTTAATCGAATATAATTTATTCGAGAGGAGTTATCGAATCTAGTTTATTCGAAAGAAGTTATCGAATCTAGATATTCGAAAGGAGTTGATCGAATATAGTTTATTTCGAATAGAATTAAAGGAGTTAATCGAATATAGTATATTAGAATAGAGTTAAAGGAATCAATCGAATATAGTTTATTCGAAAGGAGCTAAGTGAAAAGAGTTAATCAAATAGAGTTGATCGATTAGAGTTGAATCAAAGCGAGTTAATCCAATAGAATTAATCCAATAGAGTTAACTGATAAGAGAATTGATAAGAGCTAATTGAATAGAGTAATCGAATAGAGTTTATTCGAAGAAAGGTTTTCAAATCTAGATATTCGTAAGAGAGATTATCGAATATAGTTATTCGAAGGGAGAATTTATCGAATAGAGATTATTCAAAAGAGAATTACGTAAGGAAGTTTGTTAAAAGTTTAAAAGATAAACTTTGACCATTTCGAAGTTAAAACGTTGTTCAGTTAAGGTCTGAGAGGTAATTATACCCAACTTGATTGATTTCCTTCTTAACTAAGGAATGGTAAGGTTTGATCATAAGGGAGTTTGGAAATATTTTCCAAATAAGAATCAGAAATGTTTTCTGATAATAGAAGATAAGAATTTAAAATATATGGAAACAGGAGATCAGTAAATTAATGAAATAAAGAGATAAATGTTGAATGATGATTGATCGATATAATTTCCTCCTGGAAATAATATCGTTGTTTGCACACCTGTTTTTCTTTGATGGTTATGTCATAGACTATCGAAGTTTTGACCATTTTAACGTTGTTAATATGGAGAGACCGGTTGGATTATTATCCCAAGGAACCACTCTGTATTGGCATAAGTATGGCAAATCATATATGCCAAGGATAATTGAAGACGGAGTAAAATGCAAGGGCTGTTGTATAAATCTTAGATAACAATTGCCTAAGATGGATGTACTGAATTGTGCCTTCGGTTTGTCCATTCCCAGGACAACTTTTATGGACGAATGTCCGACAGAGTATATCTAATAGATCGCGTAAGTTGATCTCTTCAAACGTATTCACGTTTGGTGGCGGAGGAATTCGTTTCTCTTAGCTGTATACTCGTGTTATTTTTGGATAAATCAATTTGTGATTTGGCGGGTATGACGATGTGACATTCTAAGTGAAGAAGATGTGGCATGTAAAAGATAAGCGTAGCTTCTAGCCTCACATTCGGTAAATGACAGAAATCGGGCGGGCGGCATGGCTATGTAGGTCGCACCTATTAGAGTGTATAATCACCTGATCTAGAGTTTCATTTACTTCTAAAAATCTATTGTCGATACTGTCCCATTAGGGAAACGGGAGCTGACCCCAACCGTTGGTGATATACATTCGATACACTCAAGCGAAATGAGTGGTCGGTCATGTGTGGCCGGGTTGCAAGATGTTCTTGTTGAACCCAGTGTATTCCTCTCTAGAGGTACACGAGCGAAAGGTGGTTCCATACCTTGTCATAGTTGGAAATCCATTACCCCGATACATGCTTGCAGTTTTGATTGTATACTTTATATGTAGAACGTGAGATGTAAGCGTTTCTGCTAGATGATTATTATATTGTGGTTGATAGACATTATTATAATATCAAAAGGTTTTTGATATAAAGATATTTTGGATTTTCATAAGGGAAAAACCCGTTCCGTTATACGGCGTGGTCTTATGAGATATCGTTTACTTGTTCAAACTGTTTTAAACTATTTTACTCATACCAGTCCCATGACTGACCCAGAGTTTATTTTGTTTGTTTTTCCCTAAACTCTTGGGTGCCCAATTTTGTACGGGCAGTCAAGTAGTCAGGATTTTACAGATATACCAGGAAAGCTTGGAGCAGGAGGCTTTAGGATCATACAGCTATTATTTATTTCCGCTGTGTTCTAAGTGTTGTACTCTGATAATGTTATTGTATATTCAAGTACAATCTTTTATTTCAAAGATATGTTATCTATTATATGTTGTTTCGTTCCGTTGTGAGGTTCGTGTTACTCTGATGTTGTGTTCTTCTTCTACTTCTATTCTAAGTTTCTATCTTATCTATTCTCACCCTCTAATTTCTTTCATTAACCATCCAGGTATTTTCGACCCTTGGATGTTCGATATGTGTTGTATATCGGATAACCAAGGTCGCTAAATTTCAGGTCGTTACAGTTGTGGTCTCAGATCGACGTAAGGTGGTCAGAGTGGCAAGCGGTTTGTGGTCAAAGTCGATAGGATTTCACATTTAGATGGGTGTAGGTTTACTATAGAGGAAAGATATGCGAGCGAGAAGAGGATTTTAATGCTAACATGGCATGGGTTTATGGCATACTGTTTTTTTGTTTTTTTAATTTAAACGCGCCAACATGAATAAATTTTGTATACGAGCTCAGATTGACAAGCAGTTTTCTATGTTGGATACATATCAAAATTCCAAACGACATGAAATTGGTTTGGTTAGATTTAGAAACTACTGGAATTTTGTCCTTGTTTGGATTTTAATTAGGCTTAAAAATCAAAGGTAAGGGTTTTACCTACTCACAACATACTTAAATTTCTATACAAGTTTAATTAAATTTGTTATATGTTATTGTTCATTTAATTGACAATTGGAAATTCATTTTGACACTGAAATTGATTATAACTGCTAATTGACACTAAGATGTATAAATTAATATGGATGTGGAATATTGTTTTAGTGATTCTGAAACTTTTGATCTATGTTAAAATTGATATGGATGCTACTATAATGACCAAATGTGTGTTATTTTTTATGATTATTGTTTATGGTGTATCGCTATCACCATATATATCACTAAAATGGGATAAATTAATAATTTACATCCTTGGACATCGAATACTTGAATTAAGAAATATGTTGAAATGGTATATACCTATCACATTCGATACGAGCTGAAATAATAGATGTACTCATGAAATTTAAATTTAAACTAAATAAATCACTTGGCCATAGGATACAAAATTAAAATGGATGCCTTAGTCAAATAAAATACATTTCTTAAAACTAAAAATTTGAGTTTGTAAATGAAATGTTTCAAAATTATAATATGAAATCGATTTATGGTTTTTACTTACAATTTATTGATTTAAAATCTTAGAAGTTAAGATTTGGAAAATCTTAATTAAATTAATTGAAAATGATTTTATTTCGAATATAGAAAATTTAAATTTAAATAAAGTTTGAAGTCGATTTAATGAAATATATTTAATTTTGAAATTTATGTTATGAAATCATTTTGATGAAAATATAATTAGATTTTGAATGTTGCTTTAAAACCAATACAATGAACGAAGATAAGGTTTAAAATGTAAGTTTTGAAACCAAATTGGTGCAAATGGTTTAGAATTGGAATTTAAGTTGTAGGTAATTTAAACACTTTGTTTCAATTAAAATTTTAAACCAAGCTTTAAGTTGATTTGATTTGAAAAATTGAAATCTGAACCTTTGTTAAGTTGCACTTTGGAAATGTTTGATATTTGGTGCGAACTGGATTATGGAATTTGTGGCAGTTTAAAATGAATTTTCAAGTTTATCTATATTTGTATTATTTTACATTTAATTATTTTTAAGCTATTTTTAATTTAATTAGTACAATTTTACAACTATTTCAATTAAATTATTTTATATTAAATCTAACCATTATATTTTTATAACTATTTTAATTAAATTATTTTATATTGATATAATTATTATATTTTATAACGTTTTAAATAAAACTATGTTATGTTAATTTAACTATCATATTTTTACAACTATTTTAATCATTCTATTTTACATTAAACTTAATTATTTTACAACTATTCTAAACTAAACTTTCTTAAATTAGATACAAATATTTTTAAATAAAAGACTGATTCTAACCCGAACAATTTAAATCCAAATGTGAATACAAAGTTCTAATTGAATAATGATATTTGTGGAATAAAATCAAATCGTGAATTTTGATAATGAACCATTTTGTAAATATGAGATTTGAAGCTAAATCAAATAATTAATTGATTTAAGAAAATGATAGACAAAATCAATATTGAAGTAAATTGATTAACAAAATTTAAATATGCTTTATTTAAACATAAATGACCACAATGTGATATAAGACGACGGGCTGTTAAAGAGATCGGGCTCGAATGTTGGCATACTTTATGTCAATACTGGGAACCACTTTAACAATTATGTATGTGGTGGATGAATCCAGAACAAAGTGTGATAGTTTAGCAAGCGCTACTGGAATGAAGTAAGAGAACGATGATGGGTACCCTTGGCATTCGTTATAACTAAAATGAATAAAACATGAGCTATACCAGGCCAAGTGGGCCACTCCCCTATTGGCAACACCTTTTCGTTTACTTTTTCAGTTCCTCGATTTGATTTGATGTACATCCATGATTATAGGAGTGTTGTTCGAGGTGGGTGATATCTGCTGCTATGCGTTACCACCAGTGAGAGAGGGCAAAACGGTGGAATCCTACCCAAGGTATTACCTAGCATGCCTTATCATATGTATCCCGATTGAGCTTAGTTTTTGTTGTACTTATGGTATTCTCCGTGATAGACCACCGGTTTATGGTGGAGTTTACTGTACTGTATAGACTATAACACTTATGTAAAATGTGTTAAGGGGGATATAAATAACGCCTTAATGCTATTTTCAATACTGTACTTTACTAATAGATTTTATTATAATAGCATATTGTATTGTATGTAAATAGTTCAACGGATCTTAAGGAGATGGAAATTCCTATAACATCTCTTAAGTTATTTGCACTATTTTTTCAAGCTTTTGGTTTGCTTACATAAGATATTTTAGTCTTAACTCGAGTGTATTATTTTCATTATGCTCGGGTCAGCCTGAATTATAATTCAGTTTAGCAAAGACCTTGCAATGAAGACGAAGATGGAGCTTGAAATTCGTAATTATTTAGTATTACTTCACTACATTATTTTGGTATGCCTAAAGTTTATTTAATTTTGATTTTAAAACATGTATATTGCAAACTGATTTATGTTTTAATTATGTTTTTATTATATTTTGTACCATCGATGTGAGATTTTGTATTTTGTCCTTTCTTATATTAAATGCCCATCAATAATTCATGTTTTTGAGTGGCTTGGTCTGAAACGTGTAGTTTATTGTTGATCTAAATCTTTTAAAATGGTAGGTTGTAACACCAATTATTCTTGGATAATTCGATTCATCAAGTCCACGAAGAAAGAAAACACACTAGTCAATCGAAATGACACAACTAACCACTTACATGAACCATGTCTTATTCGAAATTTTATTAATTTAATAATATTTTATGCCACCCTCAACTAATGGAGCCACATTGTCGAATCCAAATGAGAAACTAACTTGACGTTACTCAATTAATCAAAAAGATTCTCGATTCTCGATGAAGGATATTTATTCTTTATCGGTTTTTCATTCAACTTACGGTAATTAATACATAATATCAATGAACCGTCTGGTTTCTTTGTGAATACGCAGCAGCTCCCTTAGGTGTGCTGCTTGCTATGACAAAACTCTTTCCTTCAAATACCCTAGCTGCACCTTCGATTCCTTCATCTCGGTGGAGGTTATTCTATTAGCTAGTCTTTTTACATTTCAATTAATAGCTCATTTCGGTAGTTACCCTACTACTAGCATCATTCACATACTCTCTTACAATAAGAATCTAATCCGCCTCTTCTTCCATTTCCATTGCACCCAGTAGAGCACAAACATCTGAACTCACATTTTCTGCTAAGTATTTAATTCATTCATAGGTATCTAAGTCGCTTAAATATATCTTCCTATCTTGGCTAAGTTTTCTAGCACTATATTTACTTAACCAATCCACACCAACAATAACTATAAAGTCCACAAAATCAAATACATAGAAATTACTATAAAAACATGACCTGACAACTCATATTTTATGTGATCACACCTTGTTCCAAGATTTGCATACCCTCCTATTAGATTTCCAACCATTAACGATGTATAAAGCATGATGGTTTAAGTTCTAACTTATTTACCAAATAGTTAGAGACAAACTAATGAGATATGCTAATATTAAATAATATTCTAACAAATATATCGTGACTCAAAAGCATACCTTCCATCACAGATTTTCCTTTCTTTAAAGATGTCAGTTTAGAAGAAGAAGGTTCTAAAGAAAACACCTTCCCTTTGTCCTCTTTTACTAGTTTGGGACGTTCATACTTGAAATGTACTACCCTATTACAATTATAACACATCATGATCATCTTCCCTGAACCTTCTTCTTTGGGGATTTCTTCATATTTTCGGAGCGACAATCATTGGCGTAATGTCCCTTCTTGTTGCAGTTATAGCAAACAATCCTAGATTTGTTCGTTTTGGTAGCCCAACCCTTTTGAACTCCTTTCCTCTTAAAGAACTTCATCTTTCCATCCAAAGTACTTTAAGTCTCCAGTAACTTCTTTTTCCTAAAAGTATAAAGCATACGCTCATTCCTAATCATCATCTCCGCTACTATATTATAAGATCTTATTGATGTGACAGAGTTGCCCTAGCGATTTTGAATTCAAAACTCAAATAAACTTCTCATACCTTTTGATCGTCCTATCGATGAAAGCATATCCATACCTAGATAACTCATTAAACCCGGTGGAAAATTCCAACATAAACATGTCTCCTTAATTTAGTTAATTAGACTTTATAGGAAAGGTTGACTTAGCTATTTCAATCAAGAACCTCACTTCGAACCTTCACCAAAATTCATCTCAAGACAATTTATCTATAGGTGTACCTATTGTTACTCCATTCGATCAATACAATGGAGTACCTTGTGTAACAACCCGTATTTTCAATAACCTGTTATAACATAAATTGAGGAAGAATTTAATTCTAAAATCTGAATCAAGGGAAACGGGCTATGCCATTGCGTTCGTCTCGGAAAAATACGCGAAATAGAGTCCGAGTTTTCGAAAATCGGAGTCCGTATGACCCGATTAAGGCCCAACGAAGTTTTCAGAAAATTCCAAAGTAAAAACAGATTTCAAATTCAAACTTGAATTTGGAAAATTGAGCCAGTTTGGGCCAGGCGGGAAAAATCCCGCCAGAACACCCCAAGTCGACAGCCCTGTCGACTTGGGAGTCGACTTGGTTAGACCAAGTCGACAGCCCTGTCGATTGGGCTGTCGACTTGGCTCAGACGGGCTGTTTAGCCTGGTGCACCATTTTGGGTTTGTGTTGAGCTTGGGGGCCAGATTCGGTTTTGAGGGCTAAGATTGGAACTAGGGTTTAATCTTATGGCCTAAAACACTTGCCTAATCTATAAATAAGATCCTAACCTACCCTAAATCATCATTAATCTATCCTACAACTAAACTATGGCAAAATCAATCCTCTCATGGCCTCCACTCTCTTCATAAAATTCCTAAACAAATTCTTATGAGATTTTTCCATGCATACAAGTGTTTTTAGACTTGTATGATCATCATTAGCTTACATTCAAGTCAAGTTTCTATCTTTGCATCATAAAGAGAGAGTTTTGATCAATTTTGCTTTCATTTTGGGGTTTAATTGGTTGCATAAGGGTGTTCTTACATTTGCTACACTCATTTGAGTTCTCATAAGCATTGTAAGCCCTATTCTACTTTCATACTTAAACTCTAAAGTTAAATGTATGATATGCAAGTTTATATGCGAGTTTACTATGTTATGAAATGCAAGATTATCATGTTATACAAGCTTGTTATGTTATAATATGCAAGTTTATCATGTTATGCAAGTATGCTATGATATGATATGCAAGTTCATCATGTTATGTTATGCAAGTTTGATATGCAAGTTGTCATATGATATGCAAGTTATGTTATGCAAGTTTGGGATGATCATATGGTTCATTTTATCATGTTATGCAAGCTTAACTTGAGTATGTGAACATAAAGCTTAAAGCTTTATGCCAAAGGTTGCATTTTGGCAACATGTAAGTTATCATATCACTTATAATAACTTGCATGTGAGGCTAAATGCGAACTTATGGCCATTTCTACATGTCATTTAGCACCATGTATCATGAATATGCCAAGTTTGGTTTTATGAGGCCTAAGAATGTAATATGCAAGTGTATGAACACATGAACATTTCATATGCCACCATGTTAAACTTGTGGCTCCAACACCTTTTATGTCATGATTATGCCAAGTTCCCTCTTTCTATCATTTATGCGCTATTGCGATATGTAAGCGATGGGATTGCGTTTGGGGTTGGGTAAAAGTAAAAGACATAAAAACATAAGCTTGGGAATTTACCTATTAAGTTAGGTCTACCCATTGGGAATTTACCTATTAAGTTAGGTCTACCCAATTGCTTGAAAATTTGTAACATGTTTTGGAAACATGATGGACATGACACTTAGAAAAGATAAGTGTGGCCAACTCGAGGTTGGGTTGAGTTTGTAGCGTAAATCTACCCGGAACCGACCGGCTTAACTAGTTGCTACAAACAATAGGACCCAATGTGAGAAGTTGGTCATGTTGTACCTTGGACCCGAGGTTAGACCAAGTTGTGGTGTAAAGCTACCCGGACCCGCCCGGCTTAACTAGTAACCACAACAAGGTCTAATGTGAGAGGTTAAGGCGCATTAAATTAATTAATGCCTCGTGATTAGGGTTAAGTCATGGTCCACTTAGTACTTAACCAATTTGGGCTCGGTAGATTAATCGGGGTTAAGTCGTGAACTCATCGTTACACTTAACCAAGTTAATCCATGATTAGCAAGAGGGTTAAACCGTATTTAACCCACTAGAAAATCCTAGCAATTGGGGCCCACTCCAGCAGTAATCCCAAGTTAGTATCATCATGACCCTAGGGACAAGGCTAGGGTGGGGGCACGATTACTGGGCTGGAGGTAAGCGACCAAAAGCGACGGCAGGGTGGTACGCCGGTGTAGTTCCGGGCGGACTCTGGTCGTGCACATAGTCCGTAGCCGGAGAAAACATGCACGGGTACCAGTAGATCGGGACTGTACACTCATGTTCATGGTGTCCAGGGGTTGACACCCTAGGGCTTGATACACCCGAAGGGTGGACCCGGCACAGTTCGACTACAATTATGTTTGGGTCGTATTGACACCAACACGTGATGAGTTAGGCTTAGGGAGCCGATCGACTAGACCGTGGGGTTGGACCTTGTATTAGGGTCATTTCATGTTATTGGGCCAAAGCATGGGCCAAGGGATCAATACTTGTTTATTCAAGTCATGTTAGTTTGCTAGTACACCTGTGGGGCAAAACCTTAATCCTGATTATGCGATGACACCTTTATCTACCTTGTTAGTTAATCATCATGCTAGTATGTTGTTATCCTTATGTTCATCCCTGCTACTCATACCAGTTAACTTTATCAGTTTACATTGATTGTAGTAGGGCTTACTCAGTCTTTTTGACTGACATGTTTTCTTTCGCCTCTTTTCTTCCGTTCCCCCCCCCCCCCAGGTTCTCAGGGAGGGAATACTGGAGCTTAGCTGGATTCCTGACTGCTTGCTTGTGGGATTAAGCTCATGTACGGTTTGGACATGAAGCTAGCTGTGGCTATCACTTTATTTTTGGGGATTAGTATTTATGTATTTCAGTTTTCAGTTGATGTTGTTTTATCTAGACTGGTTTATTTGGGAAGTTGACATTATGATGTAACAGACTTGTTTTGAAATGGTTTAAATCTTCCGCTGTTTTATCTATGTTATTTACTCTGTTTACGCATATACATATGTTCTTGTTCTGCCTTGATATATCATTATGCATGTTTACCTGATTCAAACGCCCCTCCAAAGTCAGAGTGCTTGCAAGAGTCACCCTGGCGGAGGTGGGGTGTTACACCTTGTAACTATTTAGAGGATAATCTCCTTTTTTGTTCTTCATTTAAGCTCAAATCAACAAAGATTATTTCATAATATAGTAGCAAATTTTCCCTCTTAATTACTTCATTTAATATCAAGAAAATGCTTCCCTTCATGACTGGTATAATCCCGGTTTAGCTTCGCGTGATTTTTGATAACTAGTGCCCCAATATTAGCTCTTACTTCGTTAGTGATGCTCCTTCTAGTTAGACCAACAGATATTCTAATTTACATCAAGCTGATAAAGAATTTCTATATGTTCCTCATGTCTATTGATATGGTTATAGAACCCAAATTCACATTAGATTATCGACCCTTATTCCTTCTAGTATTGGGTCAATTGTTTCCATTCTTTATGTTGCTCCCACCCTATAGATTCACTCTTTCATTTCTGACTTTCGTATCTCACTTCCTTTGAATATTCATACAAATTTCAGTGTTATAGATAACAAGGGTTTAAGATAAATAGAAAAGAATACTAATAGATTATATTCTTATATATAACAGATAGTAGTTCATTACCATTGCAATACCCCTAACCTCTATCTCATTCTATGGTTTGTTTAGATAATGTTTTAAAAGTTCCTTTAGGTTAAAATTCTTTAAACTTTACACAAACCTTTGCTTTGATACCAAGTTATAAATCCCTTATTATAAAATCTAAAAATTTTACTATTGATGGTGCACTCTTCAATAATATTAGTTTCAGATGACAAAATGGGAAAAAATTAATGGCATGTTTAGCATTAAAGACATAGGAATACGGAAATTTTCAAAATAAATTTCATTTATAAAGTTCCAAATTTATTACATTATCACATTCCTAATTCCTACATTCAAAGAAAATATGAATTATTAAAAAACACTTCAAAAACTACAAAAAACATCTTATTGGTAGATCAACGTCGAATTTTAGCAAATAATATAGTTTTTCATTACGTCCATTCACTCAAAATTAAGTGACACAAGGGATTAAAAGCTCCTAGATAACTATTTGCCTCCCAGTGTCTTCAAAAATTTATTTGACAAATTGGAAAGCAGAAAACATTACTCTTGAACTACTCAAGTGAGCATCTAAGGGTTTAAAAGAAAATACGAAAATCCTCATGTCAAAAATATATCACGTAACACCCCAGTTATTAATATTAAGATTAATTAAAAAATAAAAAATAAACTTGCAAAAATATGTAGATTTAGCTACGGAAGTTTCACCATTGAGTCTGTGGTGATTTTCTTAATAATTTTTGTATATAACTTATTTTAATTCGAGATAAGACGGAGAAGTTATGAGAAAAATTAGAAGCCATAAATTCAAAAGTTTAGTTATAAGTTTATTAAAAAAACAAAGCCTCACTGGTCGACCACTCCAGCGCAGATCGATTGTGGCCCCTGACCAGTTTTTTGGCCAGGTATGTAATGAACGAGAAATTTATTTGTAGTGAGGTTCTGACAGGATTTACCAACATAAATCGAAGGTAGGATTTAATCTAAAAGGTAAAATGAAGAGTCATATTTAAGCTAATAAAACCTAAGATCAGATTTTAACCTAGAAGTTAATCTAAAGGTTAGTAATAACGATATGACATGGCAGTCTCAAGTTTGGTATGGCTGCATCTAATGGTCCAAGATCCTCAATTAGGCCTATAAATAGTGCCTAAGCCTAATCTTTTCATTCCATACATTATCTTCTTCCTCCATACCTAAGTTTCCCTCTGATTTTAGAGGTTGAAATGAAAATAAATATTTTCATGAGGAAGAAGGTAAAATTTAAATATTTTAAGAATATGCTAATAGGAGGAGGATCGGTGAAGGCCAAAGAACTGCTGCTTACGACCTCAAGTGAGTGGAAAGTTACTACATTTAGAATCGGGAAAACTAAAAACATAAATTTAAAAGTAGTTTTTGATTTACATTTTAGTCTATAATCATTTGCATTTTTATTTATAGTTAAGTACAGCTAATTTACAATATTAATTATATTAAGTTAGCATTTGTTTTATATGTATTAAGTAGTATATAATTATGTAATTTGTAGATTTAAAAGCAGCCTTAAATCCCATTTAATTTTTGGGAAAATAGTAGGAAAAATGATAGATTTCATGTGTGAATTCAAATAGATAATGCAAAATTATCATAAAAGATTGAATATACTTATAATTTATATAAATTTGAAAACAAAATGTTAACTATTATAAAAGGTTATAATAGAAGTAAAGAGACAAGTTTTTACACTTGAATTATAAACTTTATTATAGTAAGAGAAAAAGATAAAAGAACATTATTATTACAATAAGTAGTTCATGACAGTCAAGTAAAAATTTCATAGTGGCTATCATGAAAAAGGTAAAGAAGTTAAAATGATTAACGAAATAGTTAGGTTCGTACTAACAACGAACAAGATATTCGTCTACGCGGGAAACAAGTGACCTATAGTAGTAGTTATACGCATAATATTTGGGGCTTGTCCAATGAAAAACTAGATATTCATTGGCATAGGAAACAAGTTCCATAGTTTTATCTAGCATAATTTGGAGGCCTACCACAACGACGAACAAACATGCACGTCGGCATAAGAAATAAGTGGCCAATAGATTAAGACTCAATCGTAGGGGATTACTAGATAGCTTAACTAGTTTACTTTTAGGGGGCCTATCCTAATAGCAAACATGCACGCATGTCGAAGTTGGAAACAAGTGACCCAATATAGAGAAGAACTGGACGATGGTTCCCTAGGGCTTTATACAAATTATCAAGAGTTGAATAATCTAACCAATAAGAACCACTACCATCTTCCTCACATTGATGATCGTTTGACCAGATCATAAGAGCCATAGTTTACTCCCATTTAGATATAGCCATAAGTTTCCATTAGTTGAGAGCAGTAGAGGATAATATTGATAAAACTGTTTTTCAGACACCCGGTGGATTCTTTGAGTGGTTACTCATGCCCTTCAGGCTAACCAACTCTCCAGCTAATTTCATAGATTTGATAAGTATGGTGTTTCGAGATATTTTAATTAAGTTTATGGATGACATTACCATTTACTCAAGGAGCGAGGAGGAGCATGTTATGCACTTGATGGAGGTCCTTAGCACCCTCTGAGCACACGAGCTAAAGGCGAAATTTTCTAAATATCATTTTTGGAGCGAGTATGTGTGTCTATTGGAGCAATAGTTTCTATGCAAGGATTGATCATGGAATTCGCCGAGGTATTAGCAATGTAAGAGTGAAAAGTCTCCAAGAATGCTACAGAGGTTAGGAGCTTCCTTAGCCTCGCCGGTTATTACCATAAGTTTATCAAGGATTTTACAAAGATCTTCGTACTTTTGACCTGCCTTACCAATAAGAATATAGATTTCTCTTAGAATGACTATAGCAAAGAATAATTTAGAGAATTAAAGAGAGCTCTTATCAGTGCATCGGTGCTAGATCTTCATGATGGTGCTAAGCTCTTTATGGTCTGCACCAACAAATGTGGTATCAAACTTGGAGTAATGCAGATGCAGGAGGGAATAGTAGTGAGTTATGGTAGTAGACAGTTAAAGACCCACGAGAGGAACTACCCTACCCATGATTTAGAGTTAACCTCCACTGTGTTCGCGCTTACGTCATGCAGACATTATTTGATTAGAGAGAGATTTTAACTTTATAAGATCACAAGTCTCTTAAGTACTTGTTTTTTCAGAAGGACTTAAGCTTAAGGCAGTAGTGGTGGATGGAATTTTTAGCATCTTATGACTTCGAGATTTCATATACCATGAGGAAGGGAAATGTAGTAACGGATGCACTAAGCCAGAAGAGAGCAAATTTGATTCCTTTGTTAATAGAGTAAAGGAATTTGGAGTTCATATTCACATTCGACATTAAGCCCTCTACGGATTTTACTCTCTGATTACTTGAAACATCGGGTTCAGCCCACTTTTATCGATCATATTGGTTCTACGTAGAAAGAAAACAAGGAGTTAGCTGAAACAATTGATAGGATAGGTAGAGAAGAGGCCTCATGGCATCTCCAATGATATTTTGTATATTCTAAGGGATATATGAGAAGGGATGTGAGGTTATGTGTATTCGCAGGTGATTTGATGAACGTTGTATTATCTGAGGCACATCTCAAGGATGACCATCCATCCTTGTGACGGTAAAATGTACAAAGCTATGTAACAGGTTTTCTTTTGGTCCGATTTTAAGAACGATGTGACAGAGTTCGTAGATAGATGAATAAACAACTAAAAAGTTAAAGTGACCAAAAGAAGCCCAAAGGACCGTTCTAGTCTTCAGATGTGCCCCAATAGAAATAGAATAATATCTAAAATGGACTTTGTAGACGGCTTACCCCAATTTAGGAAGAGAAATAATAGCATCTAGTGGACAAGTTAATTAAGAGCTCCCACTTTATATCGGTTTGGAGTAAGAGATCAACAACATCATTGGCATCTTTTTATGTTAAAGATGTTGTTCGACTACATGAAGTCCTCTCCAGTATAATCGGCGAAAGGAATCCAATTTTCACAGGCGAATTTTGGGAAAGTTTGCAAAAGCCATTAGGTACTAGTTTGGATTTGAGCATAGCCTATCACCCTCAGACGGATGACCATATGGAAAGGTGAATAGGATATTGGAGAATCTTCTACGGATACGTATTCTTGATTTTTATGGGACCATGATCCACGTTGAATAAAAGTTTTCAAGCTAGCACTGGAATGGCTTTTTTTGAAACTCTATATGGAAGACCATGCAAACTGCCTTCATGTTGGTAGGAGACCACATATAGACTCCTACTTGGACTAGACATGTTCAAGATACTTCAAAGAGGACTGGTTTGATGTGGAGGAGGATGAAAATGGCCCAAGATAGGCAAAAGTCATATGCTGACAAAAGGAGGACCGACTTGGAATTCAAGGTTGGGGATTTAGTCTCCATTAAGGTGTCGTCGTTGAAAATGTCATAGGATTTGGCTTGGTGGGGAAGCTCGCTCCTAGATTTATGGGCCTTTTTTCATAGTTGCGAGGATAAGGAAGATGACATATAAGGTAAAGCTACCCAACAAATTGGCTGGTATGCACGGCGTTATTCATGTCTTGCATTTGAGAAAGTGCTTGAATGACTTGGCGGTAGTAGTAGAGCCTAGTCAAGTAGAGGAAGTCAAAGTAGAGAGGGAATCCTCAGTCTGTCGTGTCCTACTCAAATTATAGGACATGACGTTAAGGGACTTTAAATAAGGAGGTTTGGCTCATCAAGATTCAATGGGTGAATAATGTAGAGGAGGTTAATTGTGAGGCCGAGGAGAAGATTCTTTCTTCGAGCTATTATCTTTTCGATGGTACGTCTTTGAATAATTTATCTTAATCTTTTTCCTTTAATTAGAATCATTTATCTAGTATATCGTGGGAGGGTGGGTCTTAGGACTAAGTATGTGAATGGTAGGAATTGATGTAAACATGTTATTAGTATGATGGATGCAAGTGGTTGCAAGTGTTTACTAGTAGATGCAAATGGATGCATGTACACACACTAGACATTATTCTTTTTAGGATGATAGACCAACTAGATGCACAAAAGCACATGCAGATGCACGTGTGCTTGTATTTTATTATTTATTACCTAAGGTTGACATGTTAATGGATGAAAATCATATGGATGTTGCATATGGATGATGGTTGTACCATACATGTAGAATAATAAGTCATTACTAGGATTTTTGTAACACCCCGTAATTTTAAAGAACACTATAATGATAAACTTAAGAATACTTAACTAAATATTGGGAATTAAGTAGAACGGATTATGCCACTGCATTTGTCTCGGAATTTTTCTTAAGATAGACTCCGAGTTTACATAAAACGGACATTGTATGAAGAAGATATTAAGGTTTGTATACATATAAGCAAAATAAATATAAATAAACTAGTCTAGAAATCAAAATCGAAGAGCGGGAAAAAGGGAGGGAATTCGGCCCGTTAGTGGTCAACCCCATTCCCTATGGGTGTCAACCCATGGGTCGAACCCTACACGGGGATGTCGACCCTTGGGTCGACCCCACCCAGATTTAGGGCAGATCCATTTCTGTGAACATGGACTTGTTTCTTGACCAGATTCATTGACATTAGGCTATAAGTAGGACCTCATTTCTATTATTTTATTCACCAAAAACAATGGAGACAACGAGGTGCTGCCCCAACTCATACTAAACTAGCCTATTCTTCTGCAAAAACAACTTATAAGCATACAAGAATCTCTGCTACAACATCAACAGTCAATTCTTTATTCTTTAGATCCAATCATAGTGAGTTCATGTTATTTTTAAATATAAACATTTAATAGTAATCTTGACATGTGTATAAGTTTGGATCTAAACATGTGCTTGTTAATAACTTGAATCACAACTAAACAGATCTGCCACTACTTATACACATGATCTACTGTTTAGTTCTCATATGCCCATTCCTGATATGCCTATTCTGTTATTATACCTAATCATGTGATCATATGCCTATTCTGTTAGTATGCCTATTTCTGTCATCATATGCCTGTTTTGTT
Source organism: Allium sativum (assembly GCA_030737875.1). NCBI lineage: Eukaryota > Viridiplantae > Streptophyta > Magnoliopsida > Asparagales > Amaryllidaceae > Allium > Allium sativum. The sequence goes on from CM060924.1 coordinate 691,815,895, forward strand.
ATTATGCTTATTTCTGTTCTCTTCTCTCCCTCCTTCCCTTTTTATTTTTATAACTAGGCTACCTTCGAGCCTATGCCTATTGCTGAAATATACGAGCGCACGAAATTGGGACGGTTGAGAATGATAAATTGGGGCATAACTTATATTGTAAAACATGATTGGGATTTGGGGCACAATCTATACCTTGATCTAAAACCTTAATTTGGGGCATAACTTATGTTGTAAAACATGACTAGGATTTGGGGCATAAGCTTGGATAAACATGAAAAAATGTTTAATAATGAACATGCCTAGATTTATAGTAATTAGAAACTATAATCGTGCTTAGACACGAGGTTAGATTACACTTGAGGTAGAAGCCTGCCCGGAACCGCCCGGCAAATCCAGCATCCACAAGTGGTAAATCTAATGTGAGGGATCTAGTGCCAAAAATGTACACGTAATGGTGCTGAGATACGAGGTTAAGTCCGACTTGTGGTAGAAGTTTGCCCGAAACCGTCCGACATATCCAGCACCACAAGTGGTAGACTTAATGTGAGAGGTCTAGTCCATTAACAACCATGAATAGAAATATTATAATAACTTGTTAACCTGAAATACTTAACCTGTTTAAATCTGCGGGGGGTTATATGAACCTATCAAATTGAGTAGAGGTTAAGTAAACTTGCTTGAATCAGTGGGGGTTAAGTTAATCTAGTTAAATCTGAAGGGGCGAGTTTATATATATATACACACACACACATATATACATATACACCCGACAAACTTAACCTGTTCTATATGTTGGGGTTATGCAACCTTGTTAAACTGTTAGGCATAACCTGTCAGAATCCTAGTAGTGGGGATGCAAGCCTAGGGGGAAGCTTGTATCATCTGTTGTGTGGGACCCGTACCAATCAGTAACTCATCTTAGTATCAAACGGGGAACCCCGAACTTGGTCGGGGTCTGGGCACGTTAATGAGTTGATTGTATAAGTTCATTTAAGTGGGGATGTTGATGGCGCACTCCATCGGATTCATGTGCATGCATGAATCTGCTTGCGTTGCGACAATAAGACGTTGTGACATCAGTAGATGGCTGTGCATCTCGTTAATAAAGGGGTTGCCACTTTAGGACGTGATACGTCCTACCGTGGGGCCAACATAGGGTTTCTACGGGATAGGGAGCCGATCGATTGGGTAGTAATGAGGGTACATCTAGTCTTACTTGTTTAGGAGCCCGTTATTATCATTGGGGGTAACACCTGTCATTTCTGTAGGGCTACCTGTTATTATTGTACGGGTTAAAACACCTCACTAGAAGTACACCTAAGTCAACCATCTTATTCTTGTTGGGATCATCTTATTTCTATTATACTAGTATTGGTGTAGAGAAAAGTACTTGAGAAGCGCGATATATTTTGTTATGTCTACTATGTTTATCCTACTCAGTCTGTTATACCTGCCTTATGATACTGTTATCTCTCTCATCCATTTTATATGCATGTCATGATGCTTCTACTTATTTATATGCTAAAAGTAACTGGACTCGCCGAACTTTATGTCTGACCCGTTTTGTTTCCTTTTCTCTCTCTTCCTCCCCCATCCAGGTTCTCAAGGTGGGAATACTCAGACTTGATTAGGATTCTCTTTTTCATTCTTCTTGCAGCTGCTTAAATGTACTGCTTTGATTTTTTGTCTTCTCTGATATTGCTATATTTTTGGGACTATACTTTTATATTACTGTACTATAACAGTTTTAGTACAAAACAAAAATTTCAAATTGATGTAATGGGTTTTCTACATTTCAGACTTATGACGTAACTGGGTTTTGGACCACGATGTTTTCTATTTAATGAAGTTCTAAAAATTCCGCTGTTATTTTATATCTGTCTTGTGATGTTTCAATTTTTGTTTACCTATAATGCTTTATGAAACTTAATGCATTTTGATAAATAGTGACATTAACGGACGTGGGGTGTCACAACTTTATATATATTTGGATGCATAGCACAAGCATACTTGCATAAATAGGAGGTAAACTGAACCAGTAGACTGCGTAATCATTTGCATTAGTTAGAGACATATACACTACATGATTGCCGAACAACATAATTTGCATTATAAACCCTAAGGAAAATGGACTATTATTGAGTAGAAGATTGTAGGTTTTGAATATGGTCTTTAACTACATTTTTTTCTGTACTTAAAAATTTCAGGATGAAATCCTTTAAGGATAGGAAAATTTAACACCCAAAAAATATTAATGGTAAGATTTATTAAGAAATGAATGAAACGAGAAATAAACTTATAAAGATGTCCAAATTTAGCTAGGAAGTTTAACCACTGAGTCGCTAAGACAAAGAAATTAAAAGCTAGAAATTCAGAAGTTTAATTATAAGTTTATTGGGAAAATGCCTTAAAGGTCGATTGCCTTAGGGCATGCCCACCATGATGGTCGACCAATGAGGGCAGTACCTAGCCATGTACGTAAGGAATGGAAACTTTATATAGTGAGGTTCTGAGAGGATTAATTTACTTAAACTGAAGGCGAAGAATTAATCTGAAAGGTTGGATAAAGGTTCGGACTGAACCTAAATATAGAACCTTAAAATAGATATGAACCTAAAAGTTAATCTGAAGGTTAAGAATTAATTTGTTAAGTAGCAGCCTTATAACACCCCGTGATTTCTATGAATATTAAATTTGGCAAAATGAAGAATACTTAATTTTTAGAAGAAGAATTAAGTAAAACCGACTATACCATTGCGTTCGTCTCAAAATTCTAGTCAAGATGGACCTAAAGTTTGGGTTAAACGGATAATGTATGAGAAAGTTATGGACCTTGGAAGTTTGTACACATATAAGGGGAATGTATGTATATATATATATATAAATTAATAAAATCAACCTAAAATTCAAGAAAAAAATTCAATACAGCGGAAGCGGGAAGGCAAAACGCCGAAATGACCTATTTTTTTGGTCGACCCGAGCTCCGCTGGATCGACCAGGGGTTGAATCAGGGTGTTTGGAATCGGTCCCATCGGCCCAGAATGGCCTGTGCGAATTCTTGTGTTTTAGGGCATACGTGGCGTTCTCTGATTGGCATGGTGACGCATTTTCTTGGACTAGATGGTTTGAATGGATCTTATGTTGATCTAAAGGCTCTAATTAATCCTATACATCTATATAATCACATTTAACTTAAACCCTAATCTAAGCTAAAATCATTCATGAGCCTATATGTTGTTGCATCCTAAACTAACCTAGCCTCCACCATAACAAATCAAATTCAAGCTAGAAGATAAAAATCTAAGTCTACATCAAGGGTTAAGCTTAACAAATTCAGAAATCAGATCCCAGAATTCAAGATCCAATCTTTTTCTATTAGTGCTAGTTACTTTTAGGTTTAAATAAATAAATGTGAATTGTGGTAGACTATGAATTGGGTATATGCTGTAAATCATGAACTTATGCTAGCATACTATGTCATTTTCCCTAGATCTAATATATGTACATTTTACTATGTTTCCTATGTGAATCTTGAATTACAATTATATTGTGGTACATGTGAACTTGTTAATACAGATCTAACGTTCAAGGTCTGATTATGGTGATTCGATATGACATTAATAAGAACATAGATTTGTAACCATGTTAGGATGATTGTACGTCCATTAATTTGACATTACTTGGATCTAGATTTTGGTGTTAATCACCTTTCACTTGCTATATTATGACACCTTGATATATGTGGTAAACTTGACATGTGAATCTAAACTTGTTATTATGCCACCCTGTCTATGCTAGATTTAGGTAACTGGACACCTAATATTGAATCTAGATCTCATTATGCTTGCCTAAACACAAGTTATTAATTTGATGTCCACTTTATTACGATAATTATCACATGTCCATTCACTTAGTTACTATGCCAGTTATGTTAATATTTATGCCAAAACATGTTGAACTGTCACCCTTACCATGTTCCCTTTTATTGTAATGACGAGGCTACTTTACAAGCTCGATGCCGCCAAAATACGTGTGAATACGTTAGTTAGGAACTGGGATAAAGGGAATTTGTAATTGGCATAGTTTATATAATATTTATATGAAATGAGCATATAATTCAAATGGGGAAACGTAGAATTAATTACCTATAATGACATAGGAAAGTTGGGAGAAAATGGCATAATTTGAAAATGACCATTTATGGATATGTAATTCAAATTATTGTTGCAAAATAGGTATTGGCACCTATAAAAGGAAAGGATTAATTAATTGGTAAATTAATTAAAATTGGAATGTTAGTAATTAAAATTAAGAATTTTAATTGTACTTATGACATGAGGTTAGGTTACACTAGTAGCGGAAGTCTGCCCGGACCCGACCGGCATATCCAGCAGCCACTAATGTTGAACCTAATGTGGGAGGTCTAAGCACGCGAATACGAATCAGGCTAAGACACGAGGTTAAGCCCAACTGTGGAATAAGACTGCCTAGACCCGACCGGCATATCCAGCATCCACAAGTTGTAGGCCTAATGTGGGAGGTCTAGCCCATTATAACCATAATTGGACATGGTAAAGAAATGGATTACTTAACCTAATTTAATATGAATATGGACTTAAGTTAGGGTTAAGTAAAATTGGAGGGAGTGAGGAAGGGTTAAGTAAGTTAGAGGGGATGGGTAATATATATATATATATATATATATATATATATATATAGGCCTGCATACTTAACCCAATACATGTTATGTAATTAAAGACACCTAAGTGGTATACATAACGGGTAGATAAAATAATAAAGGTTATATACTTAAAGATCACCCTTTCAGGGTATACATAGTCAATGGAAAACCTGGTGGGGATACAAGACAAAGGGGAGAGCTTTTATCATATTGTGTGGGAGTTATGTAATTAAAAATCACCCTTTAGGGTAAACATAACTAGTATAAGGCTATGTAATTAAAGATCACCCTTTTAGGGTATACATAATCAGTGGAAAACTTAGTGGGGATACAAGACAAAGGGGAGAGCTTGTATCATATTGTGTGGGACCCATTTCAGTCAGTAACCCGTAGTTGGCATCAGAGTAGACAACTCCGTACTAGGCGGAGAAGGGGCACGCTTATTGATTGATTATAAGAGATCCAAAACGTGACGGGTGGTGTAGACGGCGCAAACTGACCGGGGACATGTGCATGCATGGGCCGGGCTGAGGGGGACAAGACAACCGTGACACTAGTAGGTATCCCTGTGCACATCTTGGGTTGCCACTTTAGGTAAGTGATACTCCCTGCTGTCGGGCCAGCACAGGATATCTACAGAGTACGGAGCCGATCGATTAGGGTAGTGGTTAGGGTATACTTGGACGTATGACCTAAGCCTACCAGCTTATAGTGGAAGGGATCATTTCACTTCAGTTATACTAGTAATAGTGCAGAGTAGTCATTAGTGAAGCATGTATATACCTCACCTTATCTGCCTTGCCACACCTGCCATTTGTATAGCGATCTCTCTTATCCTCTTTATGCCTGTCATGTTCACCTTTATTTATTTACTGGCTAAAAGTCACTAGACTCGCCGGACTTTATGTCTGACCCCTTTTGGTTTTTCCTTCTCTCTTCCGTTCCCCCCCTAGGTTCTCAGGGAGGAAACACCCAGGCTTAGCCGGGATTTGGATATCATCTTGCTATGAGCTACTGTTGAAGTATGGCTCGAGTCTTTGTCTCTGCTATGGCTTACTCTTTTATTGGGGAATAATGTTTTCTTTTAATTCTTATGTACTCTGATTATGCAAGACAGAAGTATTTTGTTGTAATGGTTTTTTGAATTATGGTATTATAAACCATGGGATTATGATTTATGTCTAAAATAAAAAATTTGAAACTTCCGCTGCTATCTTTATTTATAGTTGTCTTGTAATTATTCTGTGTTTGTTTACCTATAATGCTTCACAGAACTTAATGCATTCCCTTAGTGAGTGACATTAACGGACATAGGGTGTTTCACTTGGTATCAGAGCTGAAGGTTACCAGATTAGGTAAAAGTTTTGAAAAATATTTTTCAAAAAGGTTTTAAAAGAAAGTATTTTCAAAAGAAAAGTCTATTTTGAATATATTCCCGTAAGAAGCCATATGTAGTATCCTTCGATCCCTTATCTAAATTTCATCCTTTCTCCTTTTTCAGCATGTCTGGGGAACAAAGCATCCCTAATCTCCCAGAGGGCGTCATTATACCCGGTTGGTTCCATAAGTATTTGGAAGCCACAGCAACAGTTGAAGAACAAAGAGACGTTCCTCCCCCAACTGCACCAATCATTCCTCCTCCTCCCCCTCCAAGAGCAGATAACTTCGCCAAGATTTGCAAAGACTTCCTTACTATGGGAGGGAAGCCATTCCATGGGAAAGAGACATTCGTAGAAGCCCGAAATTGGCTTAAGGAGACTGAGGACTTATTCGTTATCTTTGAAATGGAGGACCGAAGAAAAATCCAATTATCTGCTTAGCTGTTAAAGGACGAAGCCTCATTTTACTAGGAAGTCACCCAAGCTGGACGTCCGGTGGAAACTTGGGGAGATTTTAAACATAGGTTCGAAATGAAATACCTTTCCCAAGATGAGAGAAGAATTTAGATGGAGAGGTTCTTAGCTCTCAAACAAGGAAATTTGACGGTGAAGGAATATGTGAACAAGTTCAACCAGCTGGCAAGATTCGGCCTAGAGTTGGTGGATACGCAGCACAAAAAGGCTTTACGATTTGCTAAAGGACTGAATGAGCCTCTGCATGGTCTTTCTATGTCCCATATTCCTTTGGGGGCCACCTTTGAAAGGCTTGTGGACATGGCCCTAATGCATGAGGAGAACAAGGGAGAAAAGAAGGAAGTGAAAGCTGAGGAGTCATCGCAGAATAAGAAGGTGTGGCCCAAGAAGGGGCAACAGCAGCAACAACAACAGCAGAAGAAAGGAAAGAAAGATGAAAAAGGCAGGTATAAGAGTAAATGTCACGGTTGTGGGAAGGAAGGTCACTTGATCAAAGATTGTAAGAGAAGGAAGGTCAGTTGCTTTAATTGCAGAGAACTCGGACACTATTATATAGAGTGCCCAAAGAAACAAGGATCGCAGGGACAAGGTCAAAGAGCCGGAACTTCTGGAGGGCAGGTCAATGCTCTTGCGGTCCGTGCTCCTAAAAGAGGTAGAAAAATTTCCGTAGAAAGTTTAGTTTCTCTTTCAAATCATCCAGTTAGAACACATTTTGATTCTGGCGCTTTACATTCATTTATATCTAGTTCTGTTGTTGAATCTCTGCACTTAGTTACTAGTATGGTAGTGGATCCCGTAGTTGTCTCAAATCCCATAGGCGATTCGGCTCATTTATCTATGATTTGTAGGGGTTTGATAATATTTGTGTTAGGCTCAAATTTGAATGCGACGCATATGTACTTGAGTTTATGGGCTATGGGTTGATTCTAGGGATATGTTGGTTTACCACATATGGTGCCATTCTGGGTGGTGAGAGGAGGGTCGTTAAGCACCCTCGAAATTTCTTGTGACTCACAAGGGTCTGTCATTCTTAGTTTCCTATTGTCTCTCGTGGCATCTATCGATGATCTGCGATCGACACCAATAGGCCGAGAGTATATTGATGTCTTAGACGAGGTTCGGGGATTACCCCTGAGGCCCGAGATTGATTTCCGTATATACCTGGTGGACAATGCAAAGCCAGTTGCATTACCTATGCGCCATATGGCTCCTAAACGAAAAGAGGGAACTTGATAAGCAAGTGGCGGGGCTACTTGAGAAGAGGTTTGATAGGTGAATCATATCAAGATGGGAAACTTATTGAAGACAGTCCTTGAGGAAGCCCATAATTCCAAGATGACTATTCATCCAAGTGGCGATAAAATGTATAGAGTTCAAGATAGTGGAGAAACTTGCGAAAGGAAGTGAAAATAAAGAAGGAAGCAATGATTGGATGAGTTCCGACTTGCATACTTGGATCGGAGGTTAAGAAGCTACGCAAATGAGAAGTCAAGTTGGTGAATGTCCAGTGGGGAGACAATCAAGAAGATGCAACTTGGGAGACCGAAGACAAGATTTATACGCTTCGTACCCTTTCCTTTTTAAGGGAATATTCTTAACTTTTCTTCTAAAAGCTTTTATTCGCATTTGCTTCTATCATCTGAGTTTATCCTATCAATCGAATCTTCGAACTTAGGTAGGAAATCCCATGATTGTAAACATGTGTTTGAGACATGTTATGTTTGATGGATGCAAGTGTTTGCTAGTAGTTGCCTTGGACGCATATACACACACATTAGGCACTAAGATCGGCTCAATCACTCTCATACTGCTTATGGATGTGTGTGCATTTTCTTTTCTTTTATGGATGGAAATGGATGAACTAGCATATGGATGTTGCATTTGGATGAATGAGTGTGCACACATGTAGAGCTTGTTATAATAGGTTTATTTGCATACATGATGGACTCATGGCACTGACATAATTCGCATTAAGGAGGTCAACTGAATCAGTAGACCACTTGATTCTACATTAGATAAGGACATATACACGCTATGCATATAATCATGAAAGCATTAAAAATTATTTTAAGGACAATGGATGCCTGTGATTGATGGTTGATTAGATGAATGTTGGATGTTAGGATACATTCTTCTAAACTCATAGATTTCGGGGACGAAATCCTTTAAGGAGGGGAGAATGTAACACCCCGTATTTTCTATGAATATTAAATTTGGCAAAATGAAGAATACTTAATTTTTAGAAGAAGAATTAAGTGAAACAGACTATACCATTGCGTTCGTCTCAAAATTCTGGTCAAGATGGACCTAAAGTTTGGGTCAAACGGAAAATGTATGAGAAAGTTATGGACCTTGGAAGTTTGTATACATATAAGGGGATGTATGTATATATATATATATAAATTAATAAAATAAAATCAACCTAAAATTCAAGAAAAAAATTCAAAATAGCGGAAGCGAGATGGCAAAACGCCGAACCGACCTATTTTTTTGGTCGACCCAAGCCCCACTGGGTCGACCTGGGGTCGACTCAGGGTGTTTGGAATTGGTACCATCAGCCCAGAATGGCCTGTGCGAATTCTTGTGTTTTAGGGCATACGTGGCGTTCTCTGATTGGCATGGTGACGCATTTTCTTGGACTAGATGGTTTGGATGGATCCTATGTTGATCTAAAGGCTTTAATTAATCCTATACATCTATATAATCACATCTAACCTAAACCCTAATCTAATCTAAAATCATTCATGAGCCTGTATGCTGCTGCATCCTAAACTAACCTAGACTCCACCATAACAAATCAAATTCAAGCTAGAATATAAAAATCAAAGTCTACATCAAGGGTTAAGCTTAACAAATTTAGAAATCAGATCCCAGAATTCACGATCCATTCTTTTTCTATGAGTGTTAGTCACTTTTAGGTTTAAGTAGATAAATGTGAATTGTGGTAGACTATGAATTGGGTATATGCTGTAAATCATGAACATATGCAAGCATACTATGTCATTTTCCCTAGATCTAATATAGGACATTCTACTATGTTTCCTATGTGAATCTTGAATTACAATTATATTGTGTTACATGTGAACTTGTTAATACAGATCTAAATTTCTAGATCTGATTATAGTGATTCGATATGACGTTTATATGAACATTGATTTGTAACCATGTTAGGATGATTGTACATCCATTAATTGACATTACTTGGATCTAAATTTTGGTGGTAATCACCTTTCACTTGCTATATTATGACACCTTGGTATATGTGGTAAACTTGACATGTGAATCTAAACTTGTTATTATGCCACCCTGTCTATGCTAGATTTAGGTAATTGGACACCTAATATTGAATCTAGATCTCATTATGCTTGCCTAAACACAAGTTATTAATTTGATGTCCACTTTATTATGACAATTATCACATGTCCATTCACTTAGTTACTATGCCAGTTATGTTAATATTTATGCCAAAACATGTTGAACTGTCACCCTTATCATGTTCCCTTTTATTGTTATGACGAGGCTACTTTATAGCCTCGATGTCACCAAAATACGTGTGAATACGTTAGTTAGGAACGGGGATAAAGGTAATTTGTAATTGGCATAGTTTATATAATATTTATATGAAATGAGCATATAATTCAAATGGGGAAACGTAGAATTAATTACCTATAATGACATAGGAATAGTTAGGTAAAAAAAATGGCATAATTTGAATATGACCATTTATGGATATGTAATTCAAATTATTGTTGCAAAATAGGTATTGACACTCATGAAAGAAAAGGATTAATTAATTGGTAAATTAATTAAAAATGGAATGTTAGTAATTAAAATTAAGAATTTTAATTGTACTTATGACACGAGGTTAGGTTACATTAGTGGCGGAAGTCTGCCCGGACCCGACCGGCATATCCAACAACAACTAATGTTGAACCTAATGTGGGAGGTCTAAGTATACAAATACGAATCAGGCTAAGACAGGAGGTTAGGACAAACTGTGGAATAAGACTGCCCGGACCCGACCGGCATATCCAGTATCCACACGTTGTAGGCCTAATGTGGGAGATCTAGCCCGTTATAACCATAATTGGACATGGTAACGAAATGGATTACATAACCTAATTTAATATGAATATGGACTTAAATTAGGGTTAAGTAAAATTGGATGGGTATTGAGGAGGGGTTAAGTAAGTTAGAGGGGATGGGTAATATATATATATATATATATATATATATAAACATATATATGTATGTATGTATGTATATGCCCACATACTTAACCCAATACATGTTATTTAATTAAAGGCACCTAAGTGGTATACATAACGGGTGGATAAAATAATAAAGGCTATGTAAATAAAGATCACCCTTTTAGGGTATACATAGTCAGTGGAAAACCTAGTGGGGATACAAGACAAATGGGCGAGCTTGTATTATATTGTGTGGGCGTTATGTAATTAAAGATCACCCTTTAGGGTGTACATAACTAGTATAGGGCTATGTAATTAAAGATCACCCTTTTAGGGTATACATAGGTAGTGGAAAACCTAGTGGGGATACAAGACAAAGGGGACAGCTTTTATCATATTGTGTGGGACCCATTTCAGTCAGTAACCCGTAGTTGGTATCAGAGTAGAGAACTCCTTACTAGGCAGAGAAGGGGCATGCTTACTCATTGATTATAAGAGTTCCAAAATATGACGGGTGGTGTAGACAGCGCAAACCGACCGGGGACATGTGCGTGCATGGGCCGGGCAGAGGAGGAAAAGACAACCGTGGCTCCAGTAGGTATCCCCGTGCACATCTTGGGTTGCCACTTTAAGGAAGTGATACCCCCTACTGTGGGGCCAGCACAGGATATCTACAGAGTAGAGAGCCGATCGATTAGGATAGTGGTTAGGGTATACTTGGACATATGACCTAAGCCTACCAGCTTATAGTAGAAAGGATCAATTCATTTCAGTTATACTAGTAATAGTGCAGAGTAGTCATTAGTGAAGCATGTATATACCTTACCTTATCTGCCTTGCCACACCTGCCATTTGTATAGCGATCTCTCTTATCTACTTTATGCCTGTCATGTTCACCTTTATTTATTTACTGGCTAAAAGTCACTAGACTCGCTAGACTTTATGTCTGACCCTTTTATGTTTTTCCTTCTCTCTTCCGTTCCCCCCCCCCCCAAAGGTTCTCAGGGAAGAAACACCCAGGCTTAGCCATTATTTGGATATCATCTTGCTATGAGCTAATGTTGAAGTATGGCTCGAGTCTTTGTCTCTGCTATGGCTTACTCTTTCATTGGGGAATAATGTTTTCTTTTAATTCCTATGTACTCTGATTATGCAAGACAGAAGTATTTTGTTGTAATGGTTTTATGAATTATTTATGGTATTAAAAACCACGGGATTATGATTTATGTCTGAAATAAAAATTTTGAAACTTCCGCTGCTATCTTTACTTATATTTGTCTAGTAATTATTCCGTGTTTGTTTACCTACAATGCTTCACAGAACTTAATGCATTCCCTTAGTTAGTGACATTAACGGGTGTGGGGGTGTTTTAAGCCTAGATTTGATCTAACCAAATCCAATAGCGCAAGATCCTCAATTAAATCTATAAATAAAGCCTAGACCCAGCTCTTTCATTCAACACATTGTCTTCTTTCTCCAAGCCTTAGTTTCCCTCTAATTTTAGATGTTGAAACAAAAATAAATATTTTCGTGAGAAAGAACATAAAAGAATAAATATTTTAAAAAGACCTTAAGAGAAGGATGATCAGTGAAGGTCAAAGGGCTACAACTTATGACCTTTAGTGAGTGGGAAGTTACTACATTTAGAATCAGGAAAATTAAAGATATAGGCTTGAAGTAGTTTCTAGTTTACATTTTAGTCTATAATAATTTACAATTTTATTTATAGTTAAGTACAGTCAATATACATTTTTAATTACAGCAAATTTACATTTTTTACGTGTATCAAGCAGTATATAATTGTATAGTTTGTAGATTTAGAAGCAGTCTTAAGTCCATTTAATTTATGTAAAAATAGTATTAAAAAAAGATTTCACGTGATACAAATTTAATAAAAAATGTAGAATCATAAAAAATAATGAATGTGCGTGTAATTTGTGTAAATTTGAAAGTAGAATATTAACTGTTATAAAAATTATAATAGAAGCAAAGAGACAATTTTTTATACTTGTAGTTGAATTAGAGCCTTTGTTATAATAAGAGAAAAAAAAGAAAAGAATAGTGTTATTATAATAAGTAGTTCATGATAGATAGATAAAGATTTTATAATGACTATCACGAAAAAAAGGTGTCTAAAAAGATTAGCAATATCATAATAATAAATAGTATGAGCTCGTTCCAACAACGAACCAGATATTCGTCGATGCGGAAAATAAATGACTAATAGTAATGGTTGGGCCCTATCTCAATAACTATCTAGATATTGGTCGCATGGGAAACAAGTGAACCCATAGATTTACCTAACACAGTTTGGGTCTCCATCCCAATGGCGAATGGACACGAACGCTGACATGGGAAATTAGTGACCAATAGTTTAAGACTCGATCGTGAAGGTTAAGCAGGGTGTGCAACTAGATTATTGTTTAGGGGCCAATCCTAAGGCGAACAGACATGCACACCAATGCTGGAATAAATGTCCCAATAGAGAGAATAATAGAAGGTAGTGCGTCCTAACGATGACCGAACGTCTAGGCGTTGGCATGAGGAATAAGACATCGAGGGTCCTTAAAGCGGGTATATAGATGTCTTTCTGAACGGATACACGTGCAGTTTCAACACTGGAAATAAGAGACTACAATAGCTAGGGTGGCTCGTCCTAACAATTCACATCTAGACGGATTTTGGTTTGGTGTATGGGTTATCGATTATCATGCCATGTTCATGGTAGATAGTGGTAGGTCGATCATAGGGTAGATAATAGTAGACCGATCATAGGGTCATCGATTACCATGTTATGTTCATGTGAAATACTTTATGTTCTATTAAATGTTCCCACTATAAATTGTTTTTAATTTTTTTGTTTTGTAATCTTAGTCTCTGCATGTTTAGCATACCTAGACGATCCATGTTTCTTGATGTGACCCATAGTGGTATCTCAAGTGGTGTGGGTTGTCACATCTATTATGAGTAATAATTCACCTTCTTGAATCAATGTGATATTTGGCGAGACATGCATTGAGGGGATTGTGTTTTCCCCTCACTGGCATCTTATCAAAATATATCTAGGATAACATAACATTTTCCTACAACCACAGCGGTTAAAATAAAATATGACATAGTCATATGCATGCAATATGAATAAAAATAACTAGCGTGTCATTAACGGTTATGCATTCCTAAAATTATCCTCTCGCGTTGTATCGGTTGTTCGCTTTAATTGTAGCTTTTCTAGAATCACGATAAATTATTTGGTTTTCATAGCCAACTAATATCTAATCAGGCTGATTTGGGCCAAAACATAACAATTAGTCTTCACACCTTCAAATTCAGTTTGGAGTAAAGCAGCTTAAATATTATTGTGAGCTTATGGAGCTACCAGTTCCTTTCTATATGTAACCTTCCTCTTAATTTGACCATTAACAAAGTCTTGCATACTAGAATGATGGGCCTTTAACGACCTAGGCTGACAATCGAAGCATAGGTCATGACTCTATACAATTTCCCACCTATAATCTTATTTGGTTTTAAAATCATAAGTCATATCATATAGTTAATTCAGGGCAACTCAGTACACTTTATCTATTTATTCTTCTACATGCAATTCTGTTCATTTTGAAGTTTAGTCCGACCACACTCACTATTAGAACAGCGTAACTGGTAATTCCCCAAAATGCAAAAATGCATTGTTGGGTCGGTAAATGTGAACATGACAATGACAAAGTACGTAAATCTAACTGATCAATTGATAACAAGTACATACAATGTCACTTAGTATAAAATGTTCAATCAGTAGTCACACGCATAGCGAAATTACTTAAGGTCAAGTAATGTTCTCCATTGACAAACTTCATACAAAATTTTAAACGTAAGCATCCTGCATTTTCTTGAAACTAATTACCTATAACAGTTATGACCACTTAAAAGCATGTGTTAAAACTCGGATAACATCACATAATACATAACCTAAAATTCTTGTGCCGAAGTACTAACACTTTACATTGCATTTAATGCATAAGATACCACTTTTATGAAACATGTGATGTCAGTTGTGTAAAGTTATAATGATTTCATAACACTAAAAGGTGTCGTTGATGAAGCGTCGATACCACTCAATGAATTAGTGGCACCCCCATTAAGTAATAACAGGCCTAAATTAGCGACATTAATAAATTGTGATACCCTTCAATGAAGTAGCGACCATACTCAATAAAGTGGTGACAACCCATGAAGTGAAGTGGTGACATCCCATTACCCATGAAGTACAAGTAGTAACACCCTTCAATAAAGCGATGATAACTCACTAGACAAAGTGGCGTCACTCATCAATGAATGAGTGATGACACACCTTAATGAAATGTTGACATCCTTAATGAATAAATAGCTAATGCTTTAATAAAGCAGCGACCCACTCGGTGAATGAATGATGACACGACTTAATAAAGTGGTGATGCCATCAATGAATGAATGGTGATACACCTTAATGAAGTGGTGACACCCCTGGCAATGCACCTTAATAAAGTGGTTGCACCCCTCAATGAATGAATGAAAATTTTGTAATTAATTCAAAATTAACAAAATTTCCTTTAAAAGATTTTTTTTTCTACCAACTATAATTCATTGTCAAAATTCTTATTATATTCAAAACCATTGCAGGTTTTGGTTCTGGTTTTTGTGCCGTTAATGGCGACTGGGTATTTCGCCCCTTTTCTTTCCTTCTACGCCGTCTTCTTCCATTCTTATCCTTTCCCCTCAAATTGAAACTCCTCCTTTTGAACCTCTTCTCTACAGCCCAGCTTTCGCTTGCATGGCATAAAACTAGAACCACAAATTTATTCTAGATCTAACCCTTGAACTTAACTCAATCTTCCCATTTTCACTGTTTCGAACCTGGACCATATGTTCTACGGATCTACTCGCATCTGGCTTCCCCTCGCATGCTTCCATGGTGGCTTCATCTTAGTCTTTTTCTAACAACCTTAACTGACCTATCTTCGTAGATTTCGTGACTTCCCATGAGTTCGTACTTTGTGGGTTTGTTGGGTCGGGAGCATGATCGAAGTGGTTTGGTAGTGAAGAATATTGACGTTGTATCGACTTGTTTATACTATGATGGATCCGCACTACCAAGGTATGACCTAGTTTCGCAGTAACTTCCTTCTCCTGTCTCATTTCGTGTTTCACTCGTTCGGGGAAGTGATGGTACTATATGGAGATAGATATTTAGTGTGGATTGGTCTTTCTTGATAGTGATGATTTTGTTGCCTGCATGTAGAGTTTGGTCTTGAGGGTTGTAGTCTGTTGGTTTGGTTATTGCTTTTGAAGTTTGGGGTTTGTTTAGCTTTGGCTTATGGTTTAGTTGTGGGGACTGTGTCGTCTGGTTGGGATTGACCTCTATTGAAATAGGCACATGGGTGAAGCTTTACGCTCTCAAAGTGCAGATGCTCTTGTGGTTGCCTTTAGTTCACCAGGTGCATGCACCCTCTTTAAACCTGGCCTCAGGTTAATCGTAAAAGAAATTTTCCATGTGATTCATTTTTATCATGTCAAAGCGGGAAAGTAAATGTACTACATGATTCAATCTAAGTAATTTGGGGTTTGTGCTGTTCATGTTGGTGAAAGTCATTCTGATCCATTTCTGCTCAGTTCCATTGGCAATAATGTGAAGCTTATGCTCGAATTTATTGATTTGTTGAGCATGCCTTCTCTTTACTTTCACTACATATCAGTCCGATCCTTAACTCACAAGAGATGGCCGTGGGGCACTTTCCCATATTGTTTATGGTAGTTTTGAAGCAGTATGGTCACTTCTGGAGCATCTTTGTGCTGCCTTCATGTCACTGTTCATGTACACTGTTCATTGCATCACTTTGGGCTGTATAGTGTCCTTGCGCATTGCGTATTATGTTGAAATGTGTCTTTATTGTATATGAAATGTAACTGCTCTTCATACTGAAGAATTAAATGTAATAAGTAATATTCCCATTGCTTGGATTCATAGTAGTCTAATAGCCAACTAGCTCATGTACTATAATCTAGATTAGATTTAGTGGACGACCCACTTAAAATGTTGTATGCATATACGGTGAATGATCTACCTTAAAAACCGATTTGTAAGAGGTTGGTAACCTCCAATTTCTTGTATTATTTGTATTTATTATTGGTAATAGTAAAAGTGTTTGCAATCACTTTAAAAATCGGTCGGCTTTGCCAAAAAGAATTCTTATTATTTAACGGATTCTTATACCAATGATTTTTAAAATTTTAATACAGACTGAATCGATACTTATATTTTAATATTTTATTATGTATATTAAGCTTTTCTAACTTAAAAAGCTCATAATCAATCATAAACACTAGGGAAAAATCCTCGGAAGTCCCGAAAAAATTCAATTTCCATTTTCTTCATTATATAAAATTTCAAAGTTAGGTTATTAGTTTAATTAATTTTAATAATTAAAACCCGAAATAAACACCTTTTCCGCCTTAGGATGTTCATAAAATATTCATACTAACCTAAAATATTATGAAAGTAAAAAGCATCTTTAAAATAATATTTACACATCATTTCTAAAAATAATTCAATTGGAGATCATTTACCAAGATTTTCGCCCATTAATTTATTATAATAATTCCTTAAAATCCTTTAACTCGTTATTTAATTAAAAAAAATGAAATTAGGGCTGTTATGGCAATGGTTACAATTACAAATTGACAAATACCATTACCGTATCGTTTTTACTGGTAAACCAAAATTGCTTACCATTACCAATACCGATCGACTAATATATCAAAGACTGGTATATCGATAATCTGGCAAACATTAACCTGGTAGTAAATTACTGTTTGTCCATTAAAGTTTTTAATCTGACATTTTTATGTGCATAGTGCATCTTTATTGTATGGTATGTAGCGTTAGCTAATAAAAAAATAAGCGACAAAGAAAATAAATGTACTTGGAATTGTTTCATCTGATTTTTGAACTAAATTTTATTTGATTCAAAAAGAATTTAATAAAGCATATCTAATGAGTATACATATGCTTTAAATTGCTTGGTAAAATTACCATTATCGTTGATATTAAAGAAATGTTACAGGCTACTAACCATTAAAGATGGTAAATTTACTGTTATCATACCATTTTAATTGGTATAGCGATTTCAATAAAAAAAAAGGTTATTGATCGACTAGTAATGGTAAGTTTATCATTACCATAACAACCCTAAATGAAGTAACTAATCATGGTAATTATATAAATATACATATAATTTAGAATGAAGCAAGACCTGAAATCAAACAATTAGAAGTGTGGTGTTATTACTATCGTTCATCTTGGTTTGAATGGAGTTAAGATTTGATGAATAACAATTTCCTTAGATTGATTCCTCTTGATTTCTTAAGCTTTTCCCTTCTAGTTTACTTACTTAATGAATGACCTCCTTTTCTCTCCTTTTCTTTTAATTGTTATAGGAACGAGAATAAAATGCGAGAAAAAAGACTTAATAGATAAAATATGATCTATTGATATTTTATCCTGTCTATTCCTTTCCTCTCATGTTAGGCTTAAAACAGTCTTATTAACTACTTACTTAAGGTTTAACCCATTTGGCTATCAAATTTCATCTCTCTGTCACACTACATACTATTTTATTTAATTTGTTTACTTAAACAATTTGAATAATTTAATGAAAAATTAGAGGTGTTACCACTTCTTAATATCTACTAAGTATATGCTTCAACTTTCGAGTCGGCCTGATTCTATTTGAGCCCTTTAAGTACTACTAAAGATACTTTAATCCCAAAAACAGGTAAATAATTTCTTGTTATTACTTAATTAAAAAATGAATTTGAAAATAAAGTTTGTGTACTATATTCATTTTTAGGCGATACCATTATCTTTTAATATTTATACAGAGATGTTTTGAATTGCTAAATGAAATCTGGTTGATAGTTTCTACTTTTTAGTAATATAAATATTTAGGCGTTGGCTATTTGCACCACGCCAAATTCTTTTTCCACCCCATCATCTTGAAAATAAAATTCTCGCCCCACCTTTTACTTTTCCCACCGTGTCTATTCCAATTTACCCATTACTAGAGGTGAGTAATATTTGGTTCAAACCGAATTAACCGACCAAATTTGTTTACTTTGGTTGGTTCGGGTCGGTTTTAAAAGTAATCAGTTTGAATTTGGGTTGTAATTTTTTTATGCTATCGGTTTAACAGAATTAAGCAAACTTTTAATTTATTATATAATTTTACTATATTGTAGTACTTTAAATAGTTAGTTATATATAAAGGCATTTGTTGCAAATAGATCAAATCTTATCAACATAAAATTTACTATATAAAATTTCTTCAAACTTGAATTTGAGTGAATCCATCATTTAAATAATAATACATGCTTCAAATTCGGTTAAATCAGTTACCGACCAACATAAATTAATTCTGTTTGGTTTGGAAAAAAATTGGTTCCACTTCGGTTTGAGATTTTACCTCCAAACAAACTGAACCGACAGAATGCTCACCCCTAACCATTACCTCTTTAGATAGTAATATTTAGCATTCTTCTTCTTTCTACATTATTTTTTGGCAAGGCAATTTTTTTGGCAAAGCTGACTGTTTTTTAGAGTGGTCCGTAACATTTTTTATTATAACAAATAATAAATACATTGTTGTAGGAGATAGATTGACTGGCTATCTACTACTTTCAATTTTTAATGTGGACCGTCCACCCTGGATGGTTTTTAAAGTGGACTGATCACTAAAACTCACCACGTAGGGTAAACAGTACTCAACATCTTTCTAAGAAAGGCTCGGAAAACTCAACACCTATAGTTGCCATGGGAATCACAATACAAAACCTCTCCACACTACATAACATCTTCACACAGGGAGAATGCACTCAAGATTCTTACAAATTGAACTCAAAGAAACGACATATTGAACTTACATTTTAACTCACTGTAACGACCCAGATTTTTAACCGTTTTGTTTGAACATTTAATTTGGTTTTAAATGTTGATTTGGAAATATTAATAGGATTCAATTTATTTATTTAACGAAGTTTGAACGTTAATTTATATTTAATTTAAAACGAGCTCGTAACATCTTGTTAGTTCGTAATATTATGTTTCGAACTTCAATTGATATACATGATCCAATTTAAGTTGGAATTCTATGAAACAAGAAATGTTTAAATCTAGTTGATTATAATTATCTAATGAAACGGAAAAACCAAGATTTCATGTTGTATATTTTGAGTTATTCCAAATTAAATTTTAAAATAGTCGCTATGAAATCTTTTATAAATTATAACGTTTTATTTTATAAAATAAATAGATGTTTAATGAATTTATTGTCATTATAACCTAGAATTTAACCGAAATGGTTTATAATTTCGTCACGATCGAAATACGTATGAGTTCATATAAATTTTTAAACGTTGAACATGGCACGCTGAGAATATGGTTAGTTAGTCGAATAAAAATCTTTTATCGCTTCATAATTAGTGATAAAAAATATCACTAATTTGTTCTAGTTTCACGTCCTATTCAACCAGAAATTTCACATGTTCTGAATCCCAGTTAAATAATAAAAATAAATGTTTGCTCATAATCTTAGCCACTGCCATTTCTCTATCTTAGTAATTCTTCGAAAAATCTAAACTAAATCCTATAAAAATCAAAATTAAACCCTGCGCAAATCCGCTGTCGTTAGTTCAAAATCTTTATAAAACCGTCCTTAAATCCTAGCAAGACAGTTAAGAAAAATCTCGTTATGTTATTCGTTTATGAGATAAACATCTTTGCTGTAACAAATCCTCACCAAACCATCCTATTATACACGTCCTGTTAAAAAACGTGGCATGCTGCGGTAGGATGGTCAAATTTATCGGCTACGTTTAAAAAGAATAATCGGTGCATCTCTTTAATTTTCTGTCCTTCAACCCTTAAGCATTCTGCATACATTTTAACCGACTTTTGCAAAACAAAATAAAAATCTTGGCATCTTTGAAAATTTCCAAACCACATGTATAGCCATCAGTAAACATAAGGAATCATAATCGTGAATCTGAAAAAGAAATTAGCTGGCCAATTAAAGAGAAAGCGAACCTGTCTGTCCTATTCCCTACATATTACTGTTAAACGAAAGCAACGACATTCCTTTAAATCTCTTAATTTTTTGTTTCCCCATTTCAAAACCCATATTCATGCTTCACCAAAACCAACGGCTGAAATGTTCTTGATTCCTTCTTCAATTTTCTTTCTTTACACAAATGGAATCCAGAAATCTTCAATGGAAAAACTCTACAGCGCAAAGAGATCTTGGATCTCAACAGGTGCGATTTATTCTCAAGCACTGTAGTGGACGAATGGAAATTCTAAAGGACTTCCCTTTGGGGGCAGGTCGACGTCAATCTACGAAGCTTGACATGGCAACACTTGGGTGGGTGATAGAGCAGGGAGGAGCGCTTCGTTCATATGCCATGGATCGTTATCCGGTGTCAGATTTTGGGCGCGACATGTCACTGATGGTACCGTGTATTTGGGTGTCTTCATGGATAGAAGCAGTACTAAAAAAAACGGAAGGCACCAAAGGGAATAAAGGAAAAACATGAACAGTGTGGTGTGTTGAAAACAAAAGGTAGGAGTTTGAGCTGTCTTCTTGTATCAGAAGGACGGGCTGTGCCATTTCAGAATTATGCACAGTTGCGAGCTAGAAGGAGACCAATAGTGATTGGTTATTCTCTAATGAAATTAATTAATCATATAATTAAGGACTAGCAAATTAAATCATATTCTTTAACGTATTACAGGAAGATGGCGGTTACATGTTAAAGCTTGGTATCATTTGTTTTGGTGTGCGTGATAAGGAATAAAGTGATGTGTCATGAAACTTGTGCGTGCATGTGTTCTTGGAACAAAAGGCGTGATAAGGAGGACAATTCCAAGAAGATGAAACAATATTTGGAATGCAGTCAGGGGACGGTGGCACAACGTTTGAATGTAGGATCGATTGAACTAAAATGTTCAGAGTGGAAGAAAGGAACTAAGCAGCTTCAAGATGGATAAAGGGTCGGCCTTATATTTTAATTAGTTAAAGTTTAAATAATTTTATAATTAAAGAGTTGGTTAATTAATTTTAATCGTGTTGGCTTATACTTACATAACTTTTTGTCCGGGTTGACAAAATTTAACGAGTTGTAATGGAACAAAGGCAAACATCAGGAAACGAAGTTGCGTAATCAAACGAAAAAAGACAGCCTTTTATAGGTTAATCAATGTGATTAGATTTGTTAATTTATTTATTTAGGGTTAGCTAATAAACTTTAATTGAGGGTTAATTCTCTAAAATAAATCGTGAATGCTTATAGAATTATAACTCGTGCATATGTGGACAAAATGGAATGAGATCAGCTACGTTGGAACCATTGCAATGAACACTGTATTTTGGAGCTGACTGGAACTGGACTGGAAACAACTAAAATTATTGGTTAAATTAAACGCATGTTTAATTTAACTAAAACCGAACCGCTCTAGCGACAATGGAATTCGGTGAGTATAACTCACCCAGTTTATCCCACTTATATTCTATATAATACGGGTTTTAATTTTTGTGTGCTATGATTGTTTATTGTTGGATGATTTTTGAATATATTTATATAACGACTGAACTGATTAAATTAAACATTCGTTTAATTTAGTTGAACACCCAATCGTTATATTTAACGATTATTTCCGATAGAGGCAACTTACCTTGTTGGTTACGTTTATAGTAATATAAACGTATTAAAATTTATAGTTGGATATTTATATTGCTGTTATTAGTTGATTGTTGAAATTTATTTGTTAAACTGATTATTTCAGTCCTCATGCTATATTATCATATATGTTGGTTGGATGTGAAATTGGATGACATAAACCCTTATTTCACAGCTTTATTATTTGAGCAGTAATTTGGCCTTTTAATACCATTATAAAAATAAGAAATTTTTAGAATCAAATTTAAAACAAATCTGAAATGTTTTTAGATTTGTATCTTTTTAAGTCGTTGATAGTCGACGGGCAAATTAATGCAGTTTAATTTATAAAAAAACTTATTTTCTAATTGAAGTTAAGTTTTAAATTTTATTTTATATAAAAATGGGATTCTATTTTTAAATTAATATTTTTTATTGTTTTTTAAAGTAAATATAAATTATTTGTTTTGACAAGTTTATAAAAGATTAAAGCTACGATTAACCTACGAGCTAATATTTGAGATAATTATTTTTAAGAAAATGATTAAGCAATGATATTAGATTAATTATATTAATCTAATGAGAATAAGTGATATGAAATCAGTTAACAAGTAACTGATGATTTCCAAATTGACTAAGTCAACGGTTTAATATGTAATATCAGTTATTAGATTAATTAATCATTAATCTAATGAAATAATTAGCAAATAATGGTTTTAAATCAATAAGATTTCGTAAATATTAATTATTATTATTTTTATCAATGTTTAAAAATGATTATTGGATTAATGTAGTTAGTTATTGTTTATTAAGGTGATTAACTAATCTATTTTCAATTCGTAATTAAATAAATTGTTTACTTCGGTAACGATGGAGTTAATCTATATTATTACTTCTTGAATGAAATTCATTTAAGACAGCAATTGAGTTTATAAGGAAATTAAAAGTAATTTCCAGATGTTAATGAGACTTGAATTGAAAAAGGATTTTAAAAAGAAAAGGAAATGGTTTATTAAACCATATTTTAAACCAAATCAGATTTTGAGATTTCAAAATAGAATCGGTTTTAGAATCTCAAACATTTATCTATCTCGAGATAAGAACATTGTCGACCAAGGTTTGAGAGGTAAATAGAATTCCCCAACTTGCATGGCCTCACTATTATTAAGAGATGGTATTTGTTTGAAATGGAAAAAGAGGTTAAAAACAGTTATTGTTTCTATAAAAGGGAATATTGTAATATATTTGCAAAGTTTTGAGGTGTAATAAGAATTTATTGAAATATAAATGAATATACTAAAGAAATAATTTATTGAATAAATAATTTTGTTAAGGGAAGGGAATAATATTGGGAAGGAATCCATCATGTTGTTTTATGAATGTCAAGGTGAGATAATTTGGTCAATAAACTTATATACATTTAAAAAGGAATTTTGTACAAATTTGGAAAATAAATAACGTTTTGCAAACGATATTTCTAAATTAATATTCGGTGTATGTTGTTTGATATTTTCTTAGTAAAGTATAATGGTTTCGTGAATGTTCTTATTCTAAAGTAAGAAGAAAAAGGTTGTGTTTCAAACATTGGAGAAATTCTGAAGTTTTAATCAATGAATATTTAATTAAAGAGACCAATGAAGCTGAATAACGAACCAGTGAATCACATTATATTTTATGGTTGTTTATTTTAATGGTTAAATAACCGACTATCGATATCTGGCCTATTATCGATTATTATTACAGAAAGACCGTGATCGAATTTATATTAGAAACCATTCTGATCAGCAAAACGTAAACGTTGAAGATATCAGAAGATGGCCGAGATAGAGAATTTGAAGATTCCGTAGAATTTCATAAAACGTCAACGTTGAAATCTATGGTTTTGCAAGGACTTTTCGCTACTGATCCTTGGGGTTATTCCTATATAGGATGCGGTAGGAGGGTACCTTCGATTCATCTTGTTCCTGGATGACTTGTATAGACGAATATCTGGCAGAGTATTTCCTGAAACTCATGTACGTTGATTTTTACAAATATCCAAGTTTGGTGGCGGAGAAATTCTCTTGCTTAACACCCAGAGTGTATCTGTGAACGTCAACTAGTGATTTGACGGACCTGATGATGTGACATTCGAAGATTGGTGTGCTATTCTCCAAAGATTAAACGTGACCTCAAGCCTCATCGACCGGGAAAATGACAAAAATCGGGCAGGCAGCATGGCTAAGTGGGTCATTCCCAACTAGGGTATATTGTCACTGATCTAGAGAAAGTTCTTATTTGTTCTTCTTTCATTTCTGTATCTCCATTGAATAATGGTGGGCCCTTAAAACCGTTAAGGTGATAATATATTCGATACGCTCAAGATGAATGGGTGGTCGGTTATGTGTGGCTGGGTTATAAGATGTTCTTGCGAATCCCAGTGTATCATCTCTAGAGTACACAGTTCGGAAGGTGCTCTCATACCTTGTCATAGTTGGAATCCATTCTCCAATAAGCGTCATGCGGGTTTTGATTATTATATTATGTATACGTAGAGCATGAGATGCAAGCATTCTGTTAGATGGTTACTTATTTGTGATTTGATAGACATTATTATAATATCACTGGATTTGATATATCAAAAATGTTTTGGGATATCGTATGGTAAGAACCGTCTGTGTTTATGTGTGGGCTGGTCTTATGATTATCCTTTTCTTTCAAAAGGATTCTATAAAAGTTAAGCAACTTGGATGTTATATAAACTAAATTTGGTGGATTTTACTCACGCTGGTTCACCAGACTGATCCGTGCATTTGAAATGCTCGGGATAGACCGAATTTATAGGTTCAGGTTAGAACTATGAGTTTCAAAAAGCAGTGTAATAACCCGGAAAATGTGAACCAGTTTAAAAATTTTAAATTAGGTTATTACCAAGAAATTTGAATGATTGAAATAGCATATTTCAATAAAATATAGATTTGGGTATAATATTGCAGTTTGAAATTTTGAATACAAACTTTGTCTGACTGTACCGGGTGGAAAATATAACGGATTTTGACGAAACTGAAAATATTTAAATCTGTTTATCATTACCTTTCTAACAAATCTGAAAAATCGAAATTTCATAGCGGAAATCAAAAGTTATGGCCAAATGAATTATCAGAAAGGTCGCTATATAGTATATATAGCCCTTGAAAATTGAGATTTTGCATACGAACTCGGAATTCGACGAAACCACTTTTGTTGGGTCCGGGATGTCAAATTATTGCGAGGTTTCAAATTTCGTAATTTTTGAAGCTAGTATGTGAGCGGGGCAAAAGATAACGTGTTTGGTCAAATTCTGTTAAAATGGGTCGACCTAAAAATGGCCGTTTTTCAAACGAGCTCAGAATTCGACGAAACTGGTTTTGTTAGGACCGTATCGTCAAAACAAAGCTAGATTTATTTTTCTGGAATTTTTCGATTCAGTTTGTGGCCCTGGCAAATTGAAATGTACGTTTAAATTAAATATCGAATGTTTTATATTTTAATTTAAAAAATAACTGACTGTAACAGTCGAAATGGCCAACGAAACATATCCCATTGTGTCCGGAATGGGGGTATTTAGCTAGGGGCGACAGTCGTTGGGTTTAAAAAGGAGTCTGTTTGCAAAAACACTATTTAAAAAATTTCTATAAATTCTGGCCAATAGGAAATTTTCTTTCAAAAAAAAAAAACCCTAAAAAACCCTCCCCCGTTCAAGAAAATCGACGATCCACGTCGTTCACTTCTTCCCGCCCACGCCGCCGCCGCTACAGGCCATTCCAGACCTTGCCACCACCGCCGTTCGCTCCGCCTCTTCCCCCTCTACAAATCCGACCCATCGCCGACCTCCATCACCTCCGCCATCGTCGGAATCGCCGCCACGAAGCTCCGAACTTCCCATCGCCAGATCTGCTCCGATCTGCCACCATCTCCGACCCCACCACCATCGACCTGACGCCCTCGACCTCCTCTACGACGCCACCACCTCCGATCAGACCCACGACGCACAGATTTCGCGAAAACAGCGAATCCCCTTTTGAACAAATAATAAAGGTAATTCCTTTATATGTTTTTGACACTTTAAAGCGTTGCAAAGCTTTGAAAAATAATATCTTTTTCGTTCTTTAACGAAATTCGATGAAACAGGAGACACCGTGACCGCAAGTAGGCTCTCTACATTCTAGAAGAAGCCGCGGATTTTTCTGACCTTCCTACGATTTTTGGCACCGCAATAACCAATGTGAGGAATCTAAACTATTTGTGTGAATGAAATCGCGTTGTATAAATTATATAAGCAAAGTGTAAATTATATACGCATTGTATACCTCATGTACATGTGTTGTATAAGTTATATTAGCGATGTATAAATTATACAAGCGTTGTTTGAAACATATATGCTTTGAATTGTGATGAAATGCAAGTGAATTATTATATTATATATATATATATATATACTCCCCTCGTCCACAGACCATGGACGATATTTATTGCTTGTGATTGACGTGATATTATATGGTATGACGAATGGTTGGAAATAATTGTTTGTGGTTGATATTGTGGTTGAAAAATACCTTTGTGGTTGAAAAATACCCTCTTGTGGTTGAAACAAAACAGAATAGGATTGTGGAATTGAAAATAAAACATGTCGCCTGCGTGCGAACTAGATGCATGATCCCCATTGTCAAAAACCGCGAGGTTTTAAGGTAGAGCGAGGAGCCGTACTAGGGACGGTCCCGGTTTTAACTACCCTGCCGTTATGCTGCCGAAATTTTCTGAAATATTTATGTGTTAGAATAATTTTCATTCATTGAAATTATTTACATATGCTATATAGAATATTCATGTGTTGAGTTGCAATTCATTCGTTGAGTTGAAATTCATGTGTTGAATATTATTTGAATTTAAACAAATGGCTTTAGCAATAAAAATCATATTTTTACAAATATACAAACGATATAGAATATTCATGTGTTGAGTTGCAATTCATTCGTTGAGTTGAAATTCATGTGTTGAATATTATTTGAATTTAAACAAATGGCTTTAGCAATAAAAATCATATTTTTACAAATATACAAACGATATAGAATATTCATGTGTTGAGTTGCAATTCATTCGTTGAGTTGAAATTCATGTGTTGAATATTATTAGAATTTAAACAAATGGCTTTAGCAATAAAAATCATATTTTTACAAATATACAAACGATATAGAATATTCATGTGTTGAGTTGCAATTCATTCGTTGAGTTGAAATTCATGTGTTGAATATTATTTGAATTTAAACAAATGGCTTTAGCAATAAAAATCATATTTTTACAAATATACAAACGATATAGAATATTCATGTGTTGAGTTGAAGTTCATGTGTTGAATGTTATCATCTTTTAAAAATAAAATGAATCGACAATGAAAACTATATTTTCATAGTGAATATGAAGTGTTAAAAATACACACGTGTCGAATAAATATTTTTGATGATAAAAATATTTCTTTTATCATGTATACGCTTAGTTAAAAATACACATGGGTTGAAATAAATAACAGTTTGCTAGAAATATTATTATTAGCTTTGTTCTGCATATATACACATGTGTTGAACAGGAAAAATGGATTAGTTGTAGAGTGAAGAAATTATTTGCGTGCCCGACAAATAGGTAAACCTTGATGAGTTGGCTGCGCAATTTTATTTATATATCAACTCCTGTGAATGCCATTGGATGCGGAGTGCTGGTTATTCTGTGTGAAATAATAAATAACGCCATAGGATAGTAACAATTAATTTTGAACTACACTACATGGCATACTTCTTGACGATAGGCATACTTCATCATATTCCACATAAGCAATTAGAGCTTGTGTGATGAGGTGGAAGATTTACCATACAAGCAAGAGGCTTGTATGGCGATGACTATGTACTACAGGTTGAACTGATGACTGCTATGGACTATATAAATTATAACGATAAATTGCCAGATTAATAAAAACCCCACACGGGTCTGGAGTTGACAATAATCACGTCACTCTAGTTATTAGATACGGCACATGGACTATTTATTTCCACACGGAAACGGGGTGACGGGAATTTATTCTCTGGAGTGATTATCAGTACATGCTCCCCCGTAAACACCAGAATATATCATTATAAATATGTGAATGCTTTTTAGGATTTATTGGGTACCTAATACGGCCCAATAAATTTCCAAACCCCTCCCCGTACAAAGGAGGTTATGGCGAAATTTTTCGAAATATTAAGGCGTTAGTGAAATATTTGAAGTGAAAACGAGGTTGAAATTATAAAATGAACTATAGTTGAAATAGTGGAATGAACCATATTCATATATATAAATATAAATATAATTAAAAGGAATAGAGGCCGTGCAGTTCGCGTTTCGGAATCATAATTTGAAACGATTAGTACGAGAAATCCGACCATCGGATTTTCCCGAAACCGCAACCGCTGGGTTCGCCTTGAAAATATCTTTCCAACGGCACCAACCTTGCAAAAATCCAACGGTTGGATTGTCCGGAATGTTCAATTCAAATCTGAAGAAAAACAGCGCCAGAATCGTTTATATTTATATATAAATATAAATATAATTAAATTAAATCGAATAACGACGCTGCAGTTCGAATTTTGAAACCGTAACTTCAAACGACTAGTGTGGAAGATCCGACCGTCGGATTCTCATGAAACTGGAACCGTTGGGTTCGCTTTGGGAATATCTTCCCACTGATATAGACTTTGTAGAAATCCAACGGTTAGATTTTCCGATATGTGTAAAACAAATTAGGAGAAAAACAGCGCCAGTTCCACGGCACGACCTGAAACGTCGTTTAATTGAATAGGGCCATTTTTAAATAAATAAAAATGGCGAAAAATCGTTATAAAATATTATAAGCAACATAGGTTGCAAATAAACCAATTGGGCTTGAATTGTTTGATATTTGATGGTTGTATGGGTATGACATGAAAATAACACTAAAGAACCGAAAGATGGATGTCGAATAATATAACCATAAAATGAATCGATTTAAATTCTAATGACGTGAATTATTTGAAAAGGCCGAGCTAACCCTCATTTCAAATAATTTATCGAGCGATTCGAATTGGAAAATGCAAAGACGATTCAAGACCGACGATCTTCGTATCGGTTGGATGGGCGCTACTGAGGTTCCTAACCGGAGTAGCTACCGGAAGGGGACGGAAGTAGTAGCCGTTTGAACGTATGTGTTGATTGGACGGATATACGAGGAATTTGACGCCTCCGGTTTCGTTCAGACCCAGGACGGACTTGTAAATGGACTGTGTGTCTGACATTGGATTTTGTTCTATACTGATTGATCTCTGTTAAATATATATCTGTATGGCGACGGAGAATTTATTCTCTTGCTTAACGCCCTTCTCTGAGACGTACGAGCTTAGAGGTTATATATCGATGGAAATCAATCGTATTGAGTGGACTGCCTATGTGGCATGCCAAGATGCTGTGATCAAGGCTTCTGTTGCAAAGAAAAGTCTTGTGGATGATGATCAAAGCAAGGCCTTCGTGACCTAGCTTTGTGTATTTCGTAGATTCGCGAGCCTCACACCCCGGTATGAGTTAAAAACGGGATACGGACTGCAGGGAGAGCACGACGTTTCTTTCTAGCTATGGTGGTGTCAGTGACTTACCAGCCCTGACATATATATCTACTTTTCACCTTTGTGGTTGTTGGAATGCGAGGCGCCTCGATTATAGGTCTGTAAGGACCGGGAAACGTGTGTTTAGGAATACTAATCCTCTAACGTAAGTGAGGACCGGCCCTGAAGCATCCAGGGGTTGCCCAGAGTGTGTAATCCCGAGGCATTTGCTAGAGTGTCTCGAAGCGGAGAGGAGCTTGCCCCTTGCCTCGACTCAGGACGGAAATCCAATTTCCAATACGAAATAACGGACTTGATTGTAGAACTAGTATGACGACATAGTGGTATGGGGCACTTATGCCGTCTATGATTGATATTTATGATGCTATTCGTTTTTGAAACATATATGCACTAGTAATAATATCAAATGATTTCGCTTTATACGTATCAAGCATTTTTGGCTATTATAAGGTAAAACTCTATCCTCCGGCTTGCGTTGCATTGTGTGATGGGACCTGAGTCTTATAATGGCTTCATTCTTTCTAAAAGCATGGCGTTGTTTTAAAAGAATTTACTTTGTTTTTAAATGCACTAGCAATCACTGGAGTAAACCCGTTCCGCGAAAGTGGCGTGGTCCTATGATTTGCTATTACTGTTGTTTAACTGTTAAATAGATTCCTCATACCAGTCCCCATGACTGACTCGTTGTTTGTTTCACTTTGCAAACACGGGTGCCCTTATTTTCACACGGGCAGCCTAGTATACAGGTGACAGGTTGTTTTTGGCTCTACACTGCTGCATAGAGTGCATTTTTGGCTCATGGCGAGGCTGACTTCACAGAGATGACTTTGACATTTTCCGCCATTACTGTATTTATGTTATGATTCCGCCACTGGCGATGCAGACTGATTTACTTTCCGTATTTCTCACTATATGTATATGTATTCCGCCTCTGGCGATGATGGCTGATCACTTTCCTTTTATTTACTAAGTATATCCCACGTTATGCTATTCTGATATTCCTACATGTTGTGATTCCGCTGTCATATCCATGTAAAATTATTTTATTTATTGTTTCTGCTATTATCTGTACTCTGCTATGATGATTAATGTGTTATTTCCTAATGATTATCCTTAATACCGCCCCTCGGATTTTGGGATCGTCACAAGCAGGCTGAAGAAGTCCAGGCATATTATATTTATTCTGATGTATGTTGTATATGAGGACAATTTATTATAACTGTCCAGACTGACTGTTGTACCCTAATGACTGTTAGTATTATCTCAAAGCTCTCAATAAAGATTTGTTTTCATATTATACTTTATTCCGCTGCAATGTGAGACTCTGTATTGTGTCATCATCATCTTCTTCTCCTATTCTAATATTCTTTCTTCCTTGTCTTACCCTCTAATTTCTTTCTATTAGTTATCTGCTTTTCGTGCAATTTGGTTGGACATATTTGGTAATTGTCAACTCAAACGGTATGACAAAGTCGGTTCGTTACATTTGGTATCAAAGCTAATGGTTTAGTAATAACCTTGGCTCTGTGGCGTAACTCAATAGAGATAGGGTTAGTAATGCCCTTGATTGGGTTTGAGTGTATATATATGAGAGCGCGTATTTGTAATTGATTATAAAATTATTTTTATATTATTTCTGTAAAGAGGGTAAATGAAATGATTTTACCTAAATCATATTTTTATAGAAAAGGAAATATTTCTTTAAATTATTGATTTGATTGTTTGAAGCTTGTATTGGTTTGATTGATTAGGTTGAATGGAGTTTGATTGAAATTCAAATTAGATTTGGAATAACTTAATCAAACGAGTTAAGTTTAATAAATAATGGAATGATTTGGTTGTAAATTGTTCGTTGATTGTATGTTAGAATGGTTGAATGGAATTCACCAGTAGATAATAAAGAACTGAATGGATTGAAACTGAAAGAAATGAATCCCAATATAATGGATTTGGGTAAAACACCTTATTGAATTGAAACTAAATAAATTCAACCTATGCTTAGTTCTGGAATTCTGAACGGTTACATTAATTGACCAATAAAATATTATTTAAAATTTCATGTATTTTCACTTATATGATAACTGAGTTAAGTGCAATTAACGGAGGCTTTGAGGATTGATTTCGGTTGCGTAAGTTGCATATAAGTTGAGCAAGTTTGCTCAATAGCGCTCATATAAGGTACACGTATGCGAAAATATAAAATTTTGGTTTTTTTTCTGACTGTATGGGTCGATGAATATATATTTGTTGTTCCTGCAATATTACAGAAGTCCCTCTTATAGGGGAGACTCTGCCAAATTTTTTTTTCTTCCAAAATTTAAAGTTTTAGAATATTTTTGATTAACAGGAATAAATTGGGTTTCTAATTTAAACTAATTGGGATATGTTTATTGAATAGATTTGTGGAATGTTAATGGGTTTATAACATTTTTCCTACCTTAGCAATTTTGGGGATGAAACTCTTTTAAGGGGGGAGAATGTAACAACCTAGATTTTTAACCGTTTTGTTTGAACATTTAATTTGATTTTAAATGTTGATTTGGAAATATTAAAAGGATTTTATTTATTTATTTAATAAAGTTTGAACACTATTTTATATTTAATTTAAAACGAGCTCGTAACTTCGTGGTAGTTCGTAATATTACGTTTTGAACTTCAATTGAATACACATGATCCAATTTAAGTCAGAATTCTATGAAACAAGAAACATTTAAATCTTGTTGGTTATAATTTTCTAATGAAAGAGAAAGATATAGATTTCATGTTGTACATTTTGAGTTATGTCCAAATTAAATTTTGAAATAGTCTCTATGGAATCGTTTATAATTTATAATGTAATAACCCTAAATTTTGAAACCAATTTAAAATTTTATTCTAGAAATTTTAATGGATTTTTGAAAATTTAAAATAATTTATTTTAAATAATAACGATTAAAAATTGATTTAAATCGAAGTTAGAACGAATTTTTTTAATTTAATTATAAAAGGAGTTAGAAATAGAATGACAGTTTGAAAATTTGAATCTGAACTTTGACACTGTAACGATTCGGATTTCGCCCGGACCTAGTCGATCGCAAAATCGACTAAGACCGTTCAAAAACCCGATTACGCTAACTTTGGGCATACAACACATCAGAACAAATAACAACAGACTTTTATAAATATCATAATAATGTTACATCAGAGTACAGAATATCAGAGTACATCGATAAATAATAATACAACAGTGAAAGATAACTTACAATAAACTCAATACAATGCAGCAGAAGACTATCAATGCTCTGGACACAGCTTTA
Source organism: Allium sativum (assembly GCA_030737875.1). Lineage (NCBI taxonomy): Eukaryota > Viridiplantae > Streptophyta > Magnoliopsida > Asparagales > Amaryllidaceae > Allium > Allium sativum. The sequence continues at coordinate 691,849,288 of CM060924.1, forward strand.
AGCTTCGATCCAAGATCCTGCTCAATATCTGCAAAATAAGCTATTCGACTGCCCGCGTGGAAAATAAGGGCACCCGAGTTTGCAAGTGAAACAAACTACGGGTCTGTCATGGGACTGGTGTGAGAAATCTTACTTAACCTATTTAATATTATGGCAAATCACATGACCATGCCGCTAACGTAGAACGGGTTTACTCCATTGGATTGCCAGTGCATAAATAAAGTAAATCGTTAAACAACGCAGTGCTTTTTAGAAAAATGAAACCATTATAAGACTCAAGTCCCATCACACAATGTAACACAAACCGGAGGATAGAGCTTTACCTTATAATGGTCAAAAATGCTTGATACGATAAAAACGGATTTGATATTATTATTAGTGTATATATGTTTCAAAAACATTTCAATCATAATGTATCAATCATAGACGGCATAACTACCATATACCATGTCATCATATTAGTTTTACATTCAAAACCGTATGGTGTCGTATTGGAAGTTGAATTTCCATCATGAGTCAAGGCTAGGGACGATCTCCTTACCGATTCGAGACACTCTAGCAAATATCTCAGGATTCGAACGCTGGCGAACCCTTGGATCCCGCAGGGACGGTCCACAAATACTTTAGTGGATTAGTTATGCGTGAACACACGCTTCTTGGGCTTATTGAACCTATAAATTAGTCACTATCGACCAATACAACCGAGGCCTCACAATCCATCATCCACATAAGTAAAATGGCAGGGCTTGCAAAATCCTGATACCACTTCTAGCTAGAAAGAAATGTGTGCACTCCCTGCGTTCCCTTGTCTGGTTTTTGACTCATACTGGGGTGCGAGGCTCGCGAAGTAACGTTATACACAAAGCTACACCTAAACAGGTCGTGCTTTGATCATCAACTACAAGGCCTTGCTTTTCAACAAAAGCCTCGATTATTTGCATCTTGGCATGCCACATTGACAATTCACGCCATGCGATCGATAACTACCAATATATAACCTCTGAGCTCGTGCGTCCCAGAGAAGGGTGTCAAGCAAGAGAATAAATTCTCCACCACCAAACAGATATATATTGAATAGAAATCAATTTACATAGAATGAAATCCAATGTCAGACACACATCCATTTACAAGTCCGTTCTGGGTCTGAACGAAACCAGAGACACCTTATTCCTCGTCCCGTATGTCCAATATAGAAGAGAGGTGCTCGCTTATCCAGACAATCAACAAGTACGTCCGGCCAACTACCACTGTAACCCTTTCCTAGGAGCAAATCAGTCTAGGGCATCAGTAGTCATCCATTCGATGTGAAGATCGCTGGTCTTCAATCACCGTCTTCAATATCTTCGACTTTAAATCATCGTATAATTATTTGAAATGAGATTGGGCTCGGTCTTTTCAAATAATTATCGAATATATATAATTTAAAATCATTTCATATCGTTAATATTGTTTTATAACGATTTATCGCTATTTTTATCTATATAAAAATAGCCCAATTTAATTTAACGACGCTTCGGGTCAATAGGCGGCCCTTACGATGTTTTTACCTAAATTTGATTTACACATATCTCGAAATCTAACCGTTGGATTTTAACAAATTTTAGATCGTTGGAAAGATCTTCCCAAAGCAGTCCTAACGGTTTCAGTTTTGGGAAAATCCGACGGTCGGATCTGTCGATATAATCGTTTAAAGTTACAATTCCAAAATACGAACTACCATGCGTGATTCGTTTAATTTATATATATATAATTATATATAAATATAAACTATTCGATGATTCCTCTAACGTATTTAACACGCCAAGTAAAGAGTGTTTTATTGGCATATTATATCTACGTATTCATAATGCCAAATAAATATGTATTTTATTTGCATTCATTTCTACGTGTTTCTAATGGCAACCAAGTATGTATTTTATTCACATGACATCTTTGCTAATGACAAATAAAAAAATAATTTTTATTTTCATTATTTGTATACAATTTCTATTTTTAACTTTAACAAATAAAAGGAAATGTTTTATTTGTATATATAGTTTCAATGTATAACATAACATATAAAAATTCCTCTTTACTTTGTACACAAATTCTAATGTATAATTTGATAATAAAATGTCACTTTGATTTGCAAACAAATACAATTGTACAATTCAACAATAAAAATGCCGCTTTAATTTACATACAAATTCTATTGTATAATTTAACAATAAAAATGTCACTTTAATTTACATACAAATTCTATTGTATAATTTAACAATAAAAATGTTCCTTTAGCTTATAGACAAATTCTATTTCAACAAAATGCACAAAAAGTGATACACTCATTTTTGTTGATAATTCTATTTCAACAAAATGATTAAAAAGTGATTCATTCATTTTGTTGACAATTCTATTTCAACAAAATGATTAAAAGCGATAATTTCATTTTGTTAACAATTCTAGTCCAACAAAATGAATATAAGTGATGATTGCTTTTATGTTGACAATTCTAGTTTAATCAAAATGATTAAAAGTGATAATTTCATTTTGTTAACAATTCTAGTTTAACAAAATGAATAAAAACGATCTTTTCATTTTGTTGACAATTTTATTTCGACAAAAATAATATTTTTTCCCAAACACAAACCTATTTAAAAAAAAATGTTACTTTTGTTTTATCTCAAATCTATTTAACAAAAATGTAATTTTTTTGTTTTCAACCATCATATTTTGACAAAATGTAAAATTTTGTTTCCACTATTATATTTTAACAAAAATGAATATTTTGGTTCAACTAATCTGTTTTGATTCAACTAATCTATTTTTGACAAATATATATATATATATATATATATATATATATATATATATATATTAACAAAATGAATAAAAATGTCAACTTCCTTTTGTTAACAATAACCTAATTCAACAAAAAATGATATAAAAAATGACATTTTATATTTTAACAATTCTAATTCAATGACAATTTCTATTTTGACAATCCTAATTCAATAAAAATGAAAATTTCTATTTTGACAATTCTAATTCAATAACAATGACAATTTCTATTTAGACAAAAACATATTCTAACTAAATGATATTTTTATTAACAAAAACATATTCTTATCTAAACGACATATTTATTTACAAAATATGTTTTCAAACTAAATGACATATTTATTTACAAAATATGTTTTCCAACATAGATGACATATTTATTTACATACATTTGCATTCTAATGACAAATAAAAGAACAATTTATTTGCATACATTTTTCTATGTATTCTAATGACAAATAAAAGAATAATTTATTTGTATACATTTTCTATTCAACATAACAAATAAAAATGATAATTTTATTTATTTACAATTTCTATTTCAACTTAATAAATAAAAATGATAATTTTATTTGTTTACAATCTCTATTTAACAAAAATGATATTATTGTTTTAACACAAATCTATTTGACAAAAATGTTATTTGTATTTTGACACAAATCTGTTTGACAAAAATGTAATTTTTGTTCTAACTCAATTCTACTTAACAAAAATGTAATTTTTGTTCTAAATTCTAATTAACCAAAAATGTGCAAAAATGTAATTTTTGTTCGAACTATTATATTTTGACCAAAAATGCCAATTTTTGTTTCAACTATTACATTTTGACAAAAGTGACAAATTTGGTTTCAACTTTTATAATTTAACAAAAGTGACAAATCTGGTTTCAACTTTTATAATTTGACAAAAGTGACAAATCTGGCTTCAACTAATGTGTTTTGATAAAAATGTATATTTTGTTTTAACTAATGTGCCAATATGTATATTTTGTTTTAACTAATGTGTTTTTGACAAAAATGTATATTTTGTTTTAACTATTCTAATTTGACAAAAATGTATATTTTTGTTCAACAATTCTAATTTGACAAAAATGTATATTTTTGTTCAACAATCCTAATTTGAAAAAAATGTATATTTTTGTTTCAGCTATTCTAATTTGACAAAAATGTATATTTTTGTTTCAACTATTCTAATTTGACCAAAATGTATATTTTTGTTTCAACTATATTAATTTACAAAAATGAATGTTTTTGTTCAACTAAACTATATTGACAAAAATGAATATTTTTGTTTCAACAACTATATTGACAAAAATGAATATTTTTGTTCAACTAAACTATATTGACAAAAATGAATATTGACAAAAATCAATATAGTTTAGTTGAACAAAAATATTCATTTTTGTCAATATAGTTTAGTTGAAACAAAAATATTCATTTTTGTTAACATAGTTGTTGAAACAAAAATATTCATTTTTGTCAATACAGTTTAGTTGAACAAAAACATTCATTTTTGTCAGTTAATATAGTTGAAACAAAAATATACATTTTTTTCAAATTAGAATAGTTGAAACAAAAATATACATTTTTGTCAAATTAGAATAGTTGAAACAATAATATACATTTTTGTCAAATTAGGATTGTTGAACAAATATATACATTTTTGTCAAATTAGAATTGTTGAATAAAAATATACATTTTTTTTCAAATTAGAATAGTTAAAACAAAATATACATTTTTGTCAAAAACACATTAGTTAAAACAAAATATACATTTTTGTCAAAAACACATTAGTTAAAACGAAATATACATTTTTGTCGAAACACATTAGTTGAAGCCAGATTTGTCACTTTTGTCAAATTATAAAAGTTGAAACCAGATTTGTCACTTTTGTTAAATTATAAAAGTTGAAACCAAATTTGTCACTTTTGTCAAAATGTAATAGTTGAAACAAAATTGACATTTTTGGTCAAAATATAATAGTTGGAACAAAAATTACATTTTTGGTTAATTAGAATTTAGTTAGAACTAAAATTACATTTTTGGTTAATTGGAATTTAGTTAGAACAAAAATTACATTTTTGTTAAGTAGAATTGAGTTAGAACAAAAATTACATTTTTGTCAAATAGATTTGTGTCAAAATATAAATAACATTTTCATCAAATAGATTTGTGTTAAAACAATAATATCATTTTTGTTAAATAGAGATTGTAAACATATAAAATTATCGTTTTTATTTGTTAAGTTGAAATAGAAATTGTAAACAAATAAAATTATCATTTTTATTTGTTATGTTGAATAGAAATTGTATACAAATAAATTATTCTTTTATTTGTCATTAGAATACAAAGAAAAATGTATGCAAATAAATTATTCTTTTATTTGTCTTTAGAATACAAATGTATGTAAATAAATATGTCATCTATGTTGGAAAACATATTTTGTGAATAAATACGTCATTTAGTTAGAAAACATATTTTGTAAATAAATATGTCATCTAGATAAGAATATGTTTTTGTTAATAAAAATATCATTTAGGTAGAATGTGTTTTTGTCTAAATAGAAATTGTCATTGTTATTAAATTAGAATTGTCAAAATAGAAATTGTCATTTTTATTGAATTAGGATTATCAAAATAGAAATTGTCACTGAATTAGAATTGTTAAAATATAAAATGTCATTTTTTTGATATCTTTTTTTGTTGAATTAGGTTATTGTTAACAAAAAGAAGTTGTCATTTTTATTCATTTTGTTAATATATATTTTTTTGTCAAAAATAGATTAGTTGAATCAAAATATACATTTTTATCAAAATAGATTAGTTGAACCAAAATATTCATTTTTGTCAAAATATAATTGTGGAAACAAAATTTTACATTTTGTCAAAATATGATGGTTGAAAACAAAAAATTACATTTTTGTTAAATAGATTTGAGATAAAACAAAAGTAATATTTTTGTTAAATAGATTTGTGTTGGGGCAAAAATATTAATTTTGTCGAAATAAAATTGTCAACAAAATGAAAAGACCGTTTTTATTCATTTTGTTAAACTAGAATTGTTAATAAGATGAAATTATCACTTTTAATCATTTTGATTAAACTAGAATTGTCAACATAAAAGCAGTCATCACTTATATTCATTTTATTGAACTAGAATTGTTAACAAAATGAAATCATCGCTTTTAATCATTTTGTTGAAATAGAATTGTCAACAAAATGAATGAATCACTTTTTAATCATTTTGTTAAAATAGAATTGTCAACAAAAATGAATGTATCGCTTTTTGTGCATTTTGTTGAAATAAAATTTGTATGTAAGCAAAAGGAACATTTTTATTGTTAAATTATACAATAGAATTTGTATGTAAATTAAAGTGACATTTTTATTGTTAAATTATACAATGGAATTTGTATGTAAATTAAAGTGACATTTTTATTGTTAAATTGTACAATAGTATTTGTACACAAATCAAAGTGACATTTTATTGTCAAATTATACATTAGAATTTGTGTACAAAGTAAAGAGGCATTCTTATATGTTATGCTATACATTGAAACTATATATACAAATAAAATATTTCCTTTTATTTGTTAAAGTTAAAAATAGAAATTGTATACAAATAATGTGTAACACCCCGTGTATTCTATAACAGCAAAATTCACAAATCAAAGTATAATTAATTTCAAATCAAAGAATTAAGGGAAATGGGATACGCCATTGCGTTCGTCTCGGAATTATGCTTGGGATAGAGTCCGAGTTTGCGTAAAACGGACTCCGTATGAAGAAGATATGGCCTCCGGAAGTTTCAGAATTCAGTTTAAAATTCAAACAGACCAAAACAGCTTAGAAAAAAAGTTTAAATTTCAAAAAATCGGGCCGGATTGGCCAAGGCGGGAATTTTCCTGCCCAAGACACCCAGGTCGACTGGGTAGTCGACCTGGGCTACCCAGGTCGACTAGGTAGTCGACCCGAGGCACCCAGGTCGACTACATAGTCGACCTGGGGGTCGACTGGGGGGTCGACCTGGCCCCTGAGCCAGGTCGAACCCAGCCCCCCTGGCTGGCCTGGTCAGTGCTTGGTCGATTTTCTGAGCCTTGCCTTGTCACTAGGGCTAGGTGTCAGCTCCTGGTAGGTCTCTCCTTCAAACGAACGGCTATTATTAAACCAAGCTCCATCGACGATCCTAATCAACTCACAAACTCTATAAAAAGGACCTAAGACTCACCCTAATTCACACAAACAAAAATGGAGATGAGACCGTCATGCTGCTGAAGAAAGACTAGGAATAGCCGTCAGGAATTGAGAGACAATTAGGAGATAATTCGAAAGCTTAAAGCAACGTCAATTAAATCAAAACAACGCCTACAACAAAGGATAGCATCTCCAAATTCAGAATTCAGATTCCTGAATTGAAGATTCGTCATACGTAGTAAGTAGAGTGCTATTCCGATGTGAATAAATAATTGTGTTTTGATTTGTGTAAAGTGAGAAATGGAATTGTGGCGATAATAATCTATATTTGTATGTAGCTTTGATTCTAAACGATTTGGAAATGTTGTGGTATACGATTGGATATTTGCAAGTATGTGATTTAAGTTGGAAGTTAACAACCATATGTTATGGTATTTTATTTGGGGATTCATGCAAGTATATGATTCACTATTATGCCAATATGATGTACATACTTTTATGATCACTTTTAGTGTAATTGGATTTAGCTAAGTACTATGGTTTATATGAATCTATGTTGGAATTGGTATCGTGATTCAAGTATAAAATCATACTTTTGTGTTAGAGACAAAAGTAAGCATCTTCATGAACATGACTAATCTATGTTTGGTGTTATGCCTAGTTAAAAACATGTTTTAGGCCTATATTGTTATCACAATCATATGGTGATATATGTGACACATAATTAAGTTAGATTTACATTCCAATTGCAAGTTTACATGAATAGATTAAAAACTATGATTCGTGTTTAGGGATGTTTATGCCGTGATTATATGAATAGAATGATTCATGTTTAAGTATGTTTATGCCATGATTATATGTTATTACCATGCAAGTTCACATGTGCCTAATTCATGTTAATTAGATCGTTATGTTGCAAGTTCATGCGCTCACACTCCCCCTTTTTATGTTGCTTAGAATATATAAACACCATGTTATAAGCCTCCCCTTTTTCATGTGGCTAAGTTGAGTTTAAATGTTAAACCCAACATATGTTATATTTTAGTGAACGTATAAAACGGGGGTAATGACGATGGGGTTAAAACATAGAACATATGTGTTGGCATGTTTAACACACGCCAACGACCTTGAAACAATTAAGTGACATAAATTAATTTTACCCAATAAAGATGAATTTGAATAATGGGCCGCAAATATTTACATATAAAAAGGAAAGAGACAAAATATAGAAAATACGATGTGTTTAACCCGAGGTTAGATTGAGATGTGATGTAAACCTGCCCGTAACCGCCCGGCTGTCCAGTAGTCACAACAACACCTATCCAATGTGGGTGGTTAAACACGGAGCCCAACAAAGACCCGAGGTTAGACTGAGTTGTGGCGTAAAACTGCCCGAACCCAACCGGCAACAGGCAGCCACAACAATACCTGTCTAATGTGAGAGGTCGAGGCTTTAATAAGACAATTAAGGCCGAGTCAGGATTGATAGGATTAAGTAAATTGAATTAATACTTAATCAAAATGGAACATGCTAAACTATACAGACTGATTGGGGGTTAGGTTTACAAAACACTTAACCAACTTAGCATGTTGGCTAGAAATAGAAAACCTAGTAGCGGGGGACCCTTTTCAGCAGTAACCCTACAAGGTGTATCAAGATACCCTGAACTAGGCAGGGTGGGGCACGATTACTGGGCTGACTGTAAGAGGTCAAATCGACGGCGGTGGTGCAGCAGTGTAGGTTCTAACGGGGTGCGGGCATGCACACACTCCGGCATAGAAAAATAAGGCACTGGGCACCAGTAGCATACCTGTGCATTCTGGGATTGTGTCGGGCCGCCACAGTGGGACTTGATACACCCCATGGTGGGACCAGCATAGGTAACTACAACATCGGGGGCCGTAAGACACATGTAACTATGCGAGTAGGAGCCGAACATTAGAACGAATCACTTCACCCTGATTATGGGATGCCTGTTGGGAACCAGTTTATATGGATGCAGAGATTAATATGGGGTACGATAGTATATTCGACTCTAGACAACATAACTTAGTTTATGGTGCTTTCCCATTCCCAGTTTATACTTATCATACCCGGTTCTTTATTCATAGACTGAATAGTCCTAGACTTACTCAGGCTTTATGTCTGACTCTACCTTTCTTTCGCCTTCTTTTCTTTCGTTTTCCCCCAGGTCCACAGGGAGGGAATACCGCAGCTTGACCAGTTTCCACATCCAGCTTGAAGAGAAGGAATGTATGGCTTGGATCTTTTTCGTTTTGGACTATGGCTTTGGACAGCAATTATGGGACTTATGCAGTTTACTTATGTTTTTATGCTTCTTTAAATAATGTAATCAAGACAGTTATGAAGGTTTAATGGTTTTTGGAAGTATTGTAAGACAAGTTATGACATGGTTTGTGTAACACGTATTTTGTTGAAATAAAAATTTGCTGTTGTTTTCCACTGTTCAAAAATATGTGTATTTATATCTGTCTTGTATATCTGTGACTTATACTTATAAACCTCCACCAAAATTAGGGCATTCCCTTTGAGAGTGACCCTAACGGAGGTGGGGTGTTTCATAATGAAAATAAAAATTATCTTTTTATTTGTCATTAGCAAAAATGTCATGTGAATAAAATACATACTTGGTTGCCATTAGAAACACGTAGAAATGAATGCAAATAAAATACATATTTATTTGGCATTATGAATATGTAGATATATTATGCCAATAAAACATTCTTTTATTTGGCATGTTAAATACGTCAGAGGAATCATCGAATAGTTTATATTTATATATAATTATATATATATATAAATAAATTAAACGAATCACGCATGGTAGTTCGCGTTTCGGAATCGTAACTTTAAACGATTATACCGAAAGATCCGACCGTCAGATTTTCCCAAAATTGAAACCGTTAGGACCGCTTTGGAAAGATCTTTCCAACGATGTAAAATTCGTTAAAATCTAATGGTTAGATTTCGAGATATGTGTAAATAAAATTTAGGCAAAAACAGCGCTAGGGCCGCCTATTGACCCGAAGCGTCGTTAAATTAAATTGGGCTATTTTTATATAAATAAAAATAGCGATAAATCATTATAAAACAATATTAACGATATGAAATGATTTTAAATCATATATATTTGAGAATTATTTGAAAAAACCGAGTCCAATTTCATTTCAAATAATTATACGAACGATTTAAAGTCGAAGACATTGAAGACTGTAATTGAAGACCGACGATCTTCACATTGAATGGATGACCACTGATGCCCTGGATTGATTTTCTCCCAAGAAAGGGTTACAGTGGTAGTTGTCCAGACGTACTTGTTGATTGTCCGGATAAGCAAGCACCTCTCTTCCGTATTGGACATACGGGACGAGGAATAAGGTGTCTCCGGTTTCGTTCAGACCCAGAACGGGTAAATGGATGCGTGTTTGACATTGGATTTCATTCAATGTAAATTGATTTTTATTCAATATATACTGTTTGGTGGCGGAGAATTTATTCTCTTGCTTAACACCCTTCTCCGAGACGCACGAACTCAGAGGTTATATATTGGTAATTATCGACCGCATGGCGTGAATTGTCAATGTGGCATGCCATGATGCAAATGATCGAGGCTTTTGTTGAAAAGCAGGGCCTTGTAGTCGATGATCAAAGCACGACTTGTTTAGGCGTAGCTTTGTGTATAATGTTACTTCGCGAGCCTCATACCCCGGTATGAGTCAAAAACGCGACAAGGGAACGCAGAGAGTGCACATGTTTCTTTCTAGTTAGAAGTGGTATCAGGGTTTTGCAAGCCCTGACATTTTACTTACGTGGATGATTGATTGTTAGGCCTCGGTTATATTGGTCGGTAGAGACCAATTTATAGGTTTAATAGGACCGGGAAGCGTGTGTCCAGGCATAACTAATCCACTAAAGTATTTGTGGTCCGTCCCTGCAAGATCCAAGGGTTCGCCAGCGTCCAAATCCTGAGACATTTGCTAAAGTGTCTTGAATCAGTAAGGAGATCGTCCCTAGCCTTGACTCATGATGGAAATCCAACTTCCAATACGACACCGTACGGTTTTGGAATGTAAAACTAGTATGACGACATAGTATATGGTAGCTATGCCGTCTATGATTGATACATTATGATTAAAATGTTTTTGAAGCATATACACACTAATAATAATATCAAATCCGTTTTTATCGTATCAAGCATTTTTTATCATTATAAGGTAAAACTCTATTCTCCGGTTTGCGTTGCATTGTGTGATGGGAGTTGAGTCTTATAATGGTTTCATTTATCTAAAAAGCATTGCATTTTTTAACGATTTACTTTATTTATGCACTGACAATCCAATGGAGTATACCCGTTCCACGTTAGCGGCGTGGTCATGTGATTTGCCTTAATATTAAATAGGTTAAGTAAGATTTCTCATACCAGTCTCATGACTGACCCGTAGTTTGTTTCACTTGCAAACTCGTGTGACCTTATTTTCCACACGGGCAGTTGAGTAGCTTATTTTGCAAATATTGAGAAGGATCCAGGATCGAAGCTTAGAGCTGTGTCCAGAGCATTGACAGTCTTCCGCTGCATTGTATTGAGTTTATTGTAAATTATCTTCCGCTGTTGTATTATTATTTATCGATGTACTCTGATATCCTGTACTCTGATGTAACATTATTATGATGTTTATAAAAGCCTGTTTTTATTTGTTCTGATGCGTTGTATGCCCAAAGTTAGCGTATTCGGGTTTTAGAACGGTCTTAGTCGATTTTGCGATCAATTAGGTTTGGGCGAAATCCGAATCGTTACATATAACGTTTTATTTAATAAAATAAATAGATTTTTAATGAATTTAATGTCATTATAACCAAGAACTTAAACGAAATGGTTTATAATTTCGTCACGATTGAAATACGTATGAGTTCGCATAAATTTTTAAATGTTGAACGTGACACGCTGAGAATATGGTTAGTCAGTCGAATTAATGATGATAAAAAAAAATATCGCTAATCTGTTCTAGTTTCACGTCCTATTCAACCAGAAATTTCATATGTTTTGAATCCCAGTTAAATAATAAAAATAAATGTCCGCTCATAATCTTATCCACTGCCATTTCTCTATCATAGCAAATCTTCGTACTACAAAATCGAAATTAAACCCTGTGCAAATCCGCTGTCGTCAGTTCAAAATCTTTATAAAACCGTCCTGAAATCCTAGTAAGACAACCAAGAAAAATCTTGCTATGTTATTCGTTTACGAGACAAACATCTTCGCTGAAACAAATCGTCACCAAGCCATCCTACTATACACGTCCTATTCAAATCCGTGGGATGCTGCGGTAGGATGGTCAAATTTATCGGCTACGTTTAAAAGGAACAATCGGTGCATCTCTTTAATTTTCTGTCCTTCAACCCTTAAGCATTCTGCATGCATTTTAACCGACTTCTGCAAAACAAAACAAAAATCTTGGCATCTTTGAAAATTTCCAAACCACGTGTCTGACCATCGGTAAACATTAGGAATCGTAACCGTGAATCTGAAGAAAAAAAATAGCCGGCCAATTAAAGTGAAAGCGACCCTGTCTGTACTATTCCCTGCATATTACTGTTAAATGAAAGCAACGACATTCCTTTAAATCTCTGAATTTTGTGTTCCTCGATTTCGAAACCCATGTTCATGCTTCACCAAAACCAATGACTGAAATGTTCCTGATTTCCTCTTCAGTTTTCTTTCTCACCATAAATCGAATCCAGAAATCTTCAATAGAAAAACTTTACAGCGCAAAGAGATCTTGGATCTCAACAGGTGCGGTTTATTCTCGAGCACTATATGGCCGAATGGAAGTTCGGAACGACTACAGTTCGGGGGTTGGTCAATGGCAATCTGTGATGCCTCGCGTGGAAACACTTGGATGGGTGATAGAGTAAGGTGGCGCACTTCGTTCAGATGCCACAGATCGTTGTCTGGTGTCGGATTTTGGGCACGACGTGTTGTTGATGGCACCGTGTATTTGGGTGTCTTCATGGATAGAAGCAGTACTTGAAAAAAAACGAAAGGAACCAAAGGGAACAAAGGAAACACATGAACAATGTGGTGTGTTGAAAACAAAGAGGAGGAGTTCGGGCTGTCTTCGTGTATCAGAAGGATGGGCTGTGCCATTTCAGAACTATGCACAGTTGTGATCTGGAAGGAGACCAATCAATGATTGGTTATTCTCTAATGAAATTAACTAATCGTATAATTAGGGAATTGTAAATTAAATCGTATTCTTTAATGTATTATAGGAAGATGGCGGTTAAGTGTTGAAGCTTGGTATCATTTGTTCTGGTGTGTGTGATGAGGAATGAAGTGATGTGTCATTAAACTTGTGCATGCTTGTGTTCTTGGAACAGAAGGCGCGATGAGGAGGACAGTTCCAAGAAGATGAAACAGTATTTGGAATGCCAGTCAGGGGATGGTGGCGCAATGTTTGAATGTAGGAGTCAGAGGGTTCGTGAATATTGGGACAAGGCGTGAAGGATAGGTTCGATTATGAACATAAAGATGAAGTGATGGAACTGAAACATTAGAAGTGGAAGAAAAGAACTAAGCAATGTTAAGAAGGATAAAGGGCCGACCTTATATTTTAATCATTAATTAAAATTTAAATAATTTTATAATTCAAGAGTTGGTTAATTAATTTTAATCGTGTATTTGTGAACGTCAACTAGTAATTTGACGGATCCGACGATGTGACATTCAAAGATTGATGTGTTGTTCTCCCAAGATTAAACGTGGCCTCTGTTATGTAACGACGGTCGGGACAAAACCCCCCTTCCTTGCACGCATATGAGCTGGCACACAAATCCCATATAACAAAAGAAATCCCTTATGTTACGTGCCAACCAGGTCATATTTGTACACAATTCCTTCAACATATTCCGTGATGTGAGACTATTAATTCCAAACCATCATTCCTCCTTAACAACATGCAAGGCAATCCTAACAGTCTCCCCCTTGACTCGCATCATACGAGTATCTTTTGAAAGCATTGTCTTGCTTGCATGGCCCAGTCCGTAACCTTCGACTCTGATACCACTGTTATGTAACGATGGTCGGGACAAAGCCCCTCTTCCTTGCACGTAGATGAGCTAGCACACAACTCCCATATAACAAAAGGAATCCATTATGTTACGTGCCTACCAACTCATATTTATATACAATTCCTTCAATATATTCCGTGATGTGGGACTATTAATTCCAAACCATCATTCCTCCTTAACAACATGTGAGGCAATCCTAACAACCTCAAGCCTCATCAACTGGAAAAATGACAGAAATCGGGTAGACAACATGACTAAGTGGGTCATTCCCAATTAGGGTACATTGTCACTGATCTAGAGAAAGTTCTTATTTGTTCATCTTTCATTTTTATATCTCTACGGAATAACGGTGGGCCCTTAAAACCATTAAGGTGATAATATATTCGATACACTCAAGCTGAATGAGTGGTCGGTCATGTGTGGTCGGGTTACAAGATGTTCTTGTAAACCCCAGTGTATCACTAGAGTACACTGTTCGGATGGTGGTCTCATACCTTATCATAGTTGGAATCCATTCTCCAATAAGTGCCATGCGAGTTTTGATTTTTATATTATATATACGTGGAGCGTGCGATGTAAGCGTTCTGCTAGATGGTTATTTATTTGTGATTTGATAGACATTATTATAATATCACCGGATTTGATATATCAAAAATGTTTTGGGTCATCGTGAGGTAAAAACCGTTTGTGTTTATGTGTTGGCTAGTCTTAAGATTATCCTTTTTTCCAAAAGGATACTCTAAAAGTTAACCAACTTGGATGTTATATAAACTTGGTGAATTTTACTCACGCTGGTTCACCAGACTGATCCATGCGTTTGAAATGCTCGGGTTAGACCGAGTTTTACAGGTTCAGGCTAGAATGCTATGGGTTTCTGAAGACAGGCTAAAGAAGTCCATACGTATTATATTTATTCCGCTGTATGTTGTATATGAGGACAAATTATTATAACTGTCCAGACTGACTACTGCACTCTAATGATTGTAAGTATTATCTCAAAGCTCCCAACAAAGATTTATTTTCATATTATATTTTATTTCCCTGCAATGTGAGACTCTGTATTGTGTTATCTTCTTCTTCTTCTCCTATTCTAATATTCTTTCTTCCTTGTCTCACCCTCTAATTTCTTTCTATTTGCTATCTTCTTTTTCGTGCAATTTGGTTGGACGTGAGTGGTAATTGTCAACTCAAAGGGTATGAGAAAGTCGGTTCGTTACACTCACAAACATACTACAGCAGAAAAACAGTTCAACCTATGTCATAATAACATTTCAAACGATAAATTGACTAGAAAACAAACAACATATGACATGCACCCTAACACTTCCATGCCCAGTAGCACAACCTTCATCACCACTGGCCACAAACTTCCATCCATCACTAAGGCGACAACGACATATCAAACTTACCCAAAAAGCTATGACAAAGCAGCACTGCTCTAAATGACATTACACCGGCTTGACACAGAACAAGATACCGAACTCTCCAAGTCACTAGAAAATGCTCGAACACCACCGCACTGGCCGTATCACCAACCAAATAGCAGGGTGAGCATCCAAGGTAGGCGCATTCTGGACAGTCAACCCCAAGAATACCAAGAAAAACAAACTGGTTCTGAATGCGAACTCAGGCTTCCACTAGATGCCAAAGGAAGACGCAAAGTCAATGTATCGAAACACACATAAACCACAGAGAGAACGAACACAACCCATGAAATCACCAGAACCCAACTCGCTAGTTGAAGCTTTAGTCTCGATTCGAGAAAAAGGAGCAGGTGAAATCGGATTAGAACAAGCCCGACCATGACTACGCACTAGATCCGATGGACACTGATTCATCAAACAAGTCGATTTAGGGCAGATTCGAGTTTTCGAACTTAGATCTGAAGAAAGAGGCAAATTAGGTATTACTAGGGGTGGAATCGGTTCGGTACCGGAACTTTGTACTCAAAACCATTACCGTATCGACTTTATATGGTAATAGAAAAATCGTACCATTACCGGCCAAAGAAATCGTTTACCAATAGTTCGGTTTATGGTTGGTAATGGTTGGTTGAGGTCCGTAACAAGTTTTTACCGTTCACTAGTATGAGATATTTTTGTTTACAATACTTCATGTTAAAATATTAAATATTAAAATTGATTTTTTTTGTTATTATATTATTATTTATATATCTTATTTTTCGTAGTCAAACATGCATGAAAACTTTATATATGCATATAAATTATACCATTTCTAAGATACATATAATAAAAATTGTATTCAATCTTGTATCGCAATAGTATTTTCCTAGATATTTTATTAGATCATTCAATATTAGAAGTTCTTTTTTTTGGCAAGGTATATTAGAAGTTCTTTGTTATGTAATAAACATATATGATAAAATATAAGAATATACATATGTATTGTTTAAGATATGTGGTAGGTATGGTAATTACCATTGTTAATGCTCAATTACCATTACCGTGCCACGTATTTTCATGTGGTTTGACATACCGTACCAATCAAATTGGTTACCGATTGTTCGGTACCACTTTCATTGGTAGCGGTTGGTAATGGCTGGTAAGTGGTAATATGACAAATATTTCCAGCCCTAGGTATTACAGGTAAAACAAATAGCCTAAACTCAGGCATGGCAAAAGCTGGGGCATGGGAGGAGAGTGCGAAGAGAGACAGATGGAAAAGAGAGCAAAAGAATTGAAAATAGAGGCAATTGAAGAGAAGTGAAAGAAGAGGCGGAAGAAATGCCCAGTCGCCACTTCCAAGAAAAGCTTTCTTATGATTTAATGTCTTCTTTCTTTATTTCACTTTTATTAGATTGTTTTCTTCTTTTTCTAAACTTCTCTGAATTTTAATTCTCAAAATTTGATAGCAGCGAAAAGTGGTAAATATAAAGAAAGACCAGAAAAAAGATCAAAGTATTATCATGATTCTCAAATTAGGATTATCTTTTTTTCTTTCATTTTCTCATCATTCATTTTCGTCTAAAGATGATTGCAAATCCTCAACCTCAACATGTTCCTTATTAAATTTTTAGGGTATTGTTATTGACACTCCAACTATTGTTAATGGGGGGCCATTTTTTTTAAACACTTCACTCTTTGAAAAATTGTTAAGGGACTACACAAACATATTATTTCACACTACTCAATATTCCCAGCTACCCCTTTAAATTAGATTAAAAAAACTTATTCGAAAAGGGAAACCGAATTAAAATAAGCTGTTCGTCACCACTGCACCGAATGCAGCATGTAATCAATTATATATGTATTCGACAATGATAAGTCGAAAATTAATGATCATTTTGGTACATTATCTCTGTAATTATAAAATTCGGCATATTTATGTCGATACAAAAAATTCGATCCTATTCCTCCAAAAACGCTTATCCTTTAGGTTTAAAATTTTCGATATATGCGAATCGAAAAAAATTTACTACGGTCTTTACAATATTTGTTAAGGTAAAATTATCTTTATTTGTTAAGGGCCTAAATGAGTAATAATGTAAAATTACATTTATTTGTAAAGGGATTAAATAGGTAATAAGGTAAAATTACATTTATTTGTTAAGATGCTACTTTCCTTCTTAGCACTCCCCTTAACAACTTTTTTTAATATTTTTTTTTATTTTTTTTTATTTTAAAAAAAGGCTTCTTCTTAACAATTTTTGAAGTATTAATAACAATGATTAATTTTTAGTATCTATTTCACCGTTTCACTCAATAAAAAATAGAGATATTAAAAAGAAAAACCTGATTAAGAATGAGAAAGTTTTATATGGTGTAAAACAAACGAAAGGGTGGGAACAGAAGAAGACTAACATTTACGGTTCATTTACACAAAAAAATGTGGCACAAAAAAATGTGAATGCACTGTTCTGTTGAGGAAGAAAGTTCTGGTTTGTGCCTAGAATTCAAAAAATTGTGCTTTGTGCAAGCTATTCAACTTCTGGTTCCTGGCTTTGTAGCCTCACATTTTTATTTTATTTTTTGACAAAACCGAAACCCTAAGTGTGATTCCCAATTCAATCGTCTCCATCTCGTATCACAACCTAGGCTATAACGATTCTTAATCATCTAATTCAAGCGGAAGGTCAGTTACTAACCTAATTCATTAATAAATTTTTTCGTCTGGCGATTCATTCACGAATTCTAGGGGCGAAATTCATTTTTTTTGGTTAAACATTTGCTATATCAAAAGTCCATTCAATAAATCGTGTTTTGTAATATTTTATACTGATCAGTTTTTATGTTTCTAAGGCATTCTTATTAGTTCAACGATGATTCAATCTGAATAAATTTGATATCGATCGTGGATGTGGTCAACGTATGTTGTTGGTCGTTGAAAGTGCTTAAGTTTGCACTATCTGATTGCTAGCTTTTTCAAGTTTCAAAGCTCATTGTTGCTATAAGTAGAATCAGTCATCTCCATCACTACACTTGAATGGTATTTAAATTTGGCTACACCACACTCAATAACCAAAATTTATCATGTTGATTCATTCAAACCACAATATACAACCGAGGAATAATAATCTTTATAGCTTATGAAATTTACTAGTTTCAATTATTTTGTTGCCCGTTTGTTTGATGCGGAGGCAATTAAAGTTGCTTTTATAATATGACAAAGTTAAGTATTTCTTATGCTGAGCTTAATATCATCCAGTTTTTTCCCAGATTTCCTTTTTTCCTGATGAATTCAAAACTTTTGTCTTATTCATGTTATACATATGTTATTATCTTGGCTTAAGTATGCATAAAGTTGTAGCATCGTTGTGTGCTTGCCTAAATAATCAGTAAAGAGTGTGTGTCATACATCTTAAGAGCCGACAGGCAGGTATCCACACATGCAACAGGATAATTACAGATAATGTTCATATGCACATAGCACTTAAAATTTGTAACCGTTAACGTGTTAGCTTTCATTTTGTTAATAACGATTATTTTCTAATTTATATATTATCTTCAAGGTATTTTTCAGGGTGTTTATTTATGGGTGCTCCCAAACTAAAATGGACTGCAGAAGAGGAAAATGCACTCAAAGATGGAATAAAGAAACATGGTGCTGGAAAATGGCGAACAATCTTGAAAGATCCGGAATTTAGCAGCATCTTAAGTTCCCGTTCCAATGTTGATCTTAAGGCATGAATAGCTTTGCATGTTGCATCGAGTTTGTGTCCTTTTATACATTGTCAGATGCATAACTTCATTGCTGTCCATACAACAACAGGATAAATGGAGGAATATGTGTGTGGTAATCAATGGATGTGGATCAAGAGAGAAGTCTAGGACAGCCATGAGAAAGAGTCGGAATTCAAGCAACGATGATAATTCAATGGCTCTTAGCAATGAGTATGCATATAATTCTGATGAGATTGCCGATGTGAAGCAGATTGCTGTGTCAAATGTTACACCTACACCTAACAGAACTCATGAAAAGTTAGTGATGTTGTTACGAGCTCATATTTTTTTCCCCCTCTATTTCCTTTACATGCAACAGACTTTCAGATGAGTTGTTCATTCTTAGGTTTTTCTATTATACTCGAATCTTTTACATTATCCAGGGCTAGGCTGGATATTCTTATACTGGAGGCAATAAATAACATGAAGGAACCAGCTGGTTCTGATAAATCTTCTATTGCTAAGTATATAGATGTGAGAATTGATTTTGTGCTTCTTCCTTTTTGGTTAATCATTGATAGTTTAATTGTCTAGTGTTCTATTATCTCCAACTTATCTGCAATTGTGATTTGGTTAGTTTTGTTATATTTTTCTCAGACCATCTGCCTTATGATGAATAGACACCGTCATTTTGCTTAGTTGTTTCTTCATTTATACCGACTTTAGGAAACAATTTTGAAGTGCTTTCAGATGAAAATTTGTTATAACTAGACTATCAACGTTCGAGGTTTTTGCTCTCTTATCAAAGAATCTGAATAATTTATGTTTGTTTAAGTAACCAGCCTTTTTTTTCACCAGGGTTTCAAAGAAATAAAACTCACTAGTCATTGTTTAGTACATAAGAAACTTTCACTGCATTCATTTTGTTTCTATGATTGGGAAAAAAAGAAAAAAAAAAACTGTGAATTGCTGGTGTTGCTTTATGCATAGTTCATAATTTAGAATTATGTGCATGCTATCGCAGTTTTCATTTTTACAATTTTCCATTTAGGACCAATACGAGGCTCCTCCAAATTTCAGTCAGATACTCTCTGGGAAACTGAAAAGAATGACTGAAAGCAGAAAACTGATTAAGGTAATTGTTCCTGACGTAACCGTTTCATAACAATATTGGTGTTAGCAAGCAGAAACAGATAAAAAATTCTGTGAAATTAATTGGTGTTTTACCATATTAAAAGTTTGTTCACTTATTCAACATGGATTGCTGGGACATCAACTTTGACCCGTGTCTGTTGGTGGTTGGGTTTCTCAACTACAAACTAGCAAGAGTTTACATGGTAGAGTAAATATCAAATGAAGCCCATTTTGTTAGCGAAATATGTAACAAATTTGTGTATGCAAAGATGACTTGTTATATCGACATGATTTTGGAGTATGATTGACAATAAATTGCCAATTGAAGAGGACATTGAAACCTTCTTTTATGTAATTTTACCATTGTCATCCAAATTTCTTACAATTTGTAGTTACTTCAAATTATTCCAATTAATCCTCAAAGTTAATCCCGTGTTACAAGTTTATGAGAAATAGTCACGTAGTTTTCCTTTTAGAGTATTGTAAATTGTTTTTAACTTTCCAATTAAGAGTTTGACTTCATATTTCTTCCTTCCTTCCTTCTTTTCCCTCTTAATACAATCAGCATTAATATGATAAATGGCCATATACCCTGCTGCAGTAAAAATCAGCTTGTAAAACAATTCGATAATAGAAAAAAAAAATCCCTCTAGTAAAGGAATTTCACCATTGACAAACCACTTCAGCAAAATCAAAAAACAACGTAAAACTAAAAGTTTCAATTTTAAATTTGAAATAAAATCAAACAACATTAAGTGTTACATTTTTTTTATCCATTAGTTTTATTTTTTCCATCATCATCATAAGCCTTTCATTAAAGCGCATGGTTTAAGTATTGAACTAAAATTAGATTATTAGGTTTATTTGATAAGAGCAATGAAAGAAGGAAAATATGATGCAAGGTAAGAAGATGGGTGAATGACAAAGGGCATTTTTGTCACTTTTTTTTAATAAAAATTTGGGGGTGTTTGGGGGTGTGAAGGGACTAGGGACGCTACTAAGCAATATCATGTGTCTGAATAGAATTAGCTTAGCCTATATGTGTATTCAGCAATCATTTGCTTTTATCTAATGAATTATATGAAGAAGCTAATAGGAACTGAATTATGTATATATGTGCATATGTACATCACTCTCATATAAATTAACCATTGCATGTTTTTGCATGTGAAAATATAAAAAGCTGCTATCAGTCCCTAGCTTCATTGCCCATCCATTTTTACATTTCAACTTCACTATTCTACTAAGAAAATCTATCAGGTACTGTATGGTTGTACTATGATATCAGAATTTCAAAATTTGTTGGATATTCATTAGATATTGCAGTTATACTTTAATCTTTTCAAAAGTCCTAAAGCTGTACCAGTTAACTTGGGTTATGATTTGTGGATTTATTTTTGTTGCCTTATGTAACCTTTGTGGTGATAATAATTTCATTGACTTCTTTTTACAGGTGAAACAAAAATATAGGATAGCACCAAGCCTGGATTTTTCACAAGGAAGAAACGTCAACTCGCCGCTCACTGAAAGGCAGCCTAGAGATCCAATTCGAATAAAGAGAGAGAATATGAAATATATTGATAAACCTCAAGTCGATTCTGACTTAGCACGGATCAGAAATATGAATGTAGAGGAGGCAGCAGCATCTGCTGCCAAGTTTGTTGCAGAAGCTGAAATAGTCATGGCTGAAGCTGAAGAAGCTACAAGGGAGGCTGAAATTGCTGAAGCTGATGCCGAAGAAGCTAAGGCTTTTGTTCAGGCACTTGAAAAGCGCAGTGCTGCTAGTAAGGTACGATTTCTGAGTTAGCAACATAGTTGTCAAGTCGAAAAATCCCCAGGCCTTCGCCTAGGGTTTTTTTGGGCGCCTTGAATAGCAAAAATTTTCAGTTTTCAACTAAAAAACTGCATTTAAAAAATGCAATAGAACACAAATTTTGTTTCAAAAAGGGCATATAAAAGCAATATTAGAACAAAATATCATACAATTAACATAAATCAAATTAAGAATGCACAATGTCATTCAAACTCAAGTCTACAAGCAACACAATACTTAAAATATAGAAATTACAAACAACATTACGTAAATTCTTGAATAGAGTTTTAACCTTCCATGAACTATGTTTTTTTGGATAGTTCGACCAAAAAAATTTAGGTAATTTTTTTGCTTGTTGATCGACAAAAGAAAAGCAGCGTTTTTTTTTTTAAATTTTATAACAAAACGCGCTCTAATTCAATAGCCAATCGATCACATTTTTCTAAGGATGATGGATTTCGGGCTCCTATTGGGCCAAATGGTTAATAAAATTCTATGCAATAGGTAACAAAAGGCGCACTATTTTGGCGCTTGACAAGGTGAGCATCTTCGCATTTTTAGGGCTTTTTTGGTGCCTCATGCATCGTAGGCGCCTTGGAAGGTATAAAAGCCTCAAGCTGGGGCCTAGGGCTTTTTGGAGCCTAGGCGCGCCTAGCCGAAGGCTTTGATAACATTAGTTAACAGTTAATATTTAGGTTAATTTCCTTACTTCCCTACGTACATTAGCTTTCATTTGTGCTTGAGATATTTGCACATGTGCTCACAAGTGAAATTATAGTTAGATACGAGCCTTTTGTAGTTTGGCTGTTTGTTCAACTGTCTATTGCCTTATTTTAGATGGTTTTGGGATTATACTACATACATGTTTAGAACTTAAATTGCATGAAAAATTCTATTTTCATGTTATGGAGCTTAAAATGTAATTTGAGTGAACCTTATTGTCTCATGACAAGATTGTAAAAATCGCTAGGCAAATGCTATGAGGTGAGCATGGACTAGGGATAACATAGGTGGGGATTAATCAAGGATTAATCAGAGCTAAGCATTTTTGATAAGCTCGTGCATTTTGGTTAAAATTTTAATATTTTGTTTACTATTAACTGGTTTACAATGGGATATCTTGAATATGGTTGAATTTGAAAGCAACCATAGAGGTGAAATCATTATAAACAAATATTTTGATGCTTATAAGAGGCCCAGTTGCTGCATGGATGATGTATATAAACCTGCTTATATGCAGTAAGGGTGCGCTTGAGTGTAACGGAAACATGGTATTTTAGCAGACCATTTAGTTAAGTGGAGAATGCGTTTGCGGATTTAAACGGATCATTTAAGCGGACCTTATTATTTTTGTTTTTTAATTTAATCAATTTATGTTTAGAATAGAACGGTATCATTAAAGCATAATAACACAGTAAACCGAACAGAACAGTCCGCTACATAATAATATTACAGAAACAGATAAAATGCAGAAATACAACACTATTAACGATGACGGAAATTTCTCTGTTGATAACTTATATAACTAAACAACTCTTGGTCAAATAGTGCCTCCATCACATCCAAGACTGATGGATCGATTCTGGACCGTTCCGACGTGTCCGAGTCCGACGTGTCGGATGCATCCATGTTGAAAACGTTCCAAAATGGACCGCCGAACGGTACCTAGGAAACATGTAGATAGATAAGACAAAATCCTAGGCGCTAAGGCCTGCCGAGCGCCTAGGCGAGGCCTAGGCGGGAATTTAGAGTGATTTTTACAACAGAGATTACGAGTATATATGCACATCCATGTAAACATGCGTTAAGTTACTTGGATATTTGGAATTTATATATCATAACGTTCATATTATCATTTTCTTCAATGAGCACGCTGTTATATTCCCTTTCATTATAAATTACTTGATGGTTTATATCTACGACTGTTTGATCCAAATGTTAGTTATTTTTTTTATTTTTTGCCTTAAATTTTATTATCGAAATTACTTTTTAGCTCACTTTCTTGGTCGTGTGTTTTCTTTGGGATTGACAAAATTTCTTGCTAAATCTCTTTTATTCATCTTTTCCATTTTTCCATCATGAATATGAATAACCGTACTTAGACCTTTAAAACAACTTGTTTTTGTATTTATTCAACGAATATATTTTGAAAAGAGATCCATTTGTATACTTTTTGTACTTACTATATAAATGTCAGCTGGCTTACTTTACAACTGCAGATGATGGCTTCAGAACTATTCATTGTTACGGATAATGCATAGACTCTACACTCTTTAATTTCAGTATTTTTTCCCCTTTTATTTTGTAGTGTACTCTAGACTCAGAACAAACATACCTTTTATTCACCCAAATTTATTGCTATCTAGCGCGTAACTAAGAATTTTGTGTTAAGTATCATTTTGATGACTCAAAAACTGATTTTCATTTTAGATACCGTAAAATGATTTATGTGTATGAAATATACATATGTATTTTACTTCTATTTTCGTTTTCATTATTCTGTTATACGCCTTAAGAAAAATTACTATGCACACACATGTTATTGAGCATGTACAAGCCTTACTGTCTAACTTAGCTAACAAAAAAATTGGTAGAAATGTGGAACGATAAGGTGACATCAGCTGGGTTGGAGGAATAATTTTTTAAAAGCAAGTGAAGGTCAAATTGTTTACTACCACTGTCTGTAATTTAAAAAAGAGGAGGGATGTTTAGAAAGGAAACAAAAATTAGCATCTAGATCGGTAGATAATTTAATTTGATATTAAGGTTTTCAGAAAATAATAGCGATCTCCGTCTAGTTTTGTTGAAAAAATATTCTTAACAATAGCATCAGCATAACTGCTGTTTTTTCATATACATGCAGGACTCATTATTGATAACTTTCTACCTTACACCTTTAGTTTTATCGTCTCGCTTGCCATTACTCACTGAGTAACTTTAACAAAAAAAAGAGGATGTAAAGGCATGTTACCTGCTTTGCAGTAACTTTGACTTCTGACCTTTGATCTCATGATTATCTTCTTCCTTGGAATCCGCCAGTTGGCATTCGTAGTGCCTGGTAATATACAGTATTTTTATTATGGTTACAAATTACAAAAGATGAAAGAATACCAACGTCAAAAATGTAACTCCAAATGGGATAGCATGGTAGGTAGTAGCAGCTATACACTGTTATTTCTAAAATAACAGTAACAGCTATAGAATTGGATTGAGGAAAAAAAAAAATTACCGTCATATCTAAAATCAGCCTTATACATACGGTAACAGCCATACATTGCTATCATCGTGCTTGGTAGCAAATAAATTTAAACTGTGTTGACAAATGTTTACAAACGAAATTTAAGCAACAATGAGCGGTTAAGTGTACATCCATGATTCCTATATCGTACACATATAACTAACCAAAAATACAATATAATATCTAAAAATTTTGTATTGTTGTTAAATAAAAGTAAATGATGAAAGAAAAAAGGAAAACCTTCTTTGTCAGGATAAGAAAAATCGTGTAAATGTTGCCAAAGACCACATCTCATATTCAGAAGAAGAAAAAAAAAGCCACAAATCAAACAATACAACATGCTTTATTCATTTATTTTATGTTAGCATAAACGAAATAACACAATCGTTTTGAGGATTAAGCTCCTCATCCAAGTGACATTAAAATTTAGACAAGGCTCTACTATATAATAGTTTCCCTCCAGAAACCAACACATGGCATCGAAATAGTGCACTTTACTAATTTTATTAATAGGCAACATGAAAGTAGAGTATTTGATTTTCTTAAAATTATTAACTGATATGCATTCTTAAAAAAAATAAAAAAACCTTGTAAAAGTGTGACTATGTTAATGTTATGAAGATGCAGATCAACAAATGTGAAACATACATACTATTTAGTGTTTTTTTTTTTCTAATACACCTAGTCTTGTACGCAAGCATCACATAAGTGGTTGATCTTGGTGCATGCACATGATAAGCTCTTAGCATGCATTTTTGGATTTCGGATATGATGTTGAAGAATCTTCAATAGATAAATAATTATTAAATAAAGCGCTATAACAATAACGAATTCAAAATTTGGATCTCTCATTGATGTCTCCATGATTGAAAATACTTATCTAGAGTAGTAATTACCATGATCAACCAAACTTGACATGATGTTGATTCTTCAGATCCTCCCATAATATTACAATTTATGACAAGAGATAATTTCCGACATTTGTCTATAATCATAAACGTTAAAAAAGAGAGTTTTAACCAATCATCAAAAATTTCAGAATAATCAACACATGCTGAAGTATTAAATTATAATGTACAACAAAACTAAAGTACAAATGAAGTTCTAACCCAATCAACAAAATTTATTATGTATGCATTAAAAAATGCAACGCTAAAGATGACCAAGTAATAAAAAGACAAAAACTTACAACATCTTTGTCCGAGGGTAGCATCAAGTGACTAATGAAGATAATATATCACCTCAACCACATTCCAACCAGTACGTATAAATGGGCTCTAACTTTTATCTAACATACAAATTTGAAATCTTATTCAAATGTATAGAACTCAAATAGCTTTGAACAAATACAATGGTAGAAAACAATAAGACTTTTTGAATAAATGAACATATCAAAGTACTAAATTCTACAACAAAGGATTAGTTATTAGTTACAGTCATGAGGTCTCAGATATCTCAATTCAAGGAAGAATAATATGCATTTCCTAGCTTTGATAGATACTAAATCACCATCTACCGGAATATTTCCTTTATTGTATAACATTCTTATTTTAGGTGGACCAATTTATTAACAATACATGCATAATCAAGTGTATTAAGGCCAAGGTTTAAACTGAGACAACATCATAGAAAAAGTTAATAAGTTATGGATTCTTATATTTTTTAGGATAATGTTTGTAATTTATATCACTATGTAACAAAAGACAAATTTCTTATTTATGCAGGAAGATCATAACAACCAAACATGTTGATGGTGTTATTCCAAAGATCTATCTTTTTGCAATAGAAACCATGGCCCTAAATTTCATCTTGAATAATTCCTTCTAACCGCAACATTTCAAAAGGGAGAACATCAGTGTGATTGTTTTATAACTTTAACAAATGCTTTCTGATTGTGAAAAATAATATAGTAGAAATATACCGTATGTTATACAAACATAATTTCTTCTGTTTCATACTTTTGGGAAACGAATAAATAAACAAGAATATATATATATATATATATATATATATATATATATATATATGGAAAAGCTATTTGGACACAATATTAGACACAAAGGATACACAATCTTAACCGTTAGATCATTTTATCTTTATATGGAGTAGTGAAATTCATGGGGTGATCCAATGGTGTAAATTCATTATATCACTGTCTAAATCTTGTGTCCAAATAGACTTTATCATATATATATATATATATATATATATATATATGTATGTATGTATGTATATGTATATGGGATAGGATCAAGGAGCCCTCCTGAATTTCAGCCCTCCATTTGCACCCGAACCATAACCACATATTTATGTTTAAATATGTTAGTGGAATGAGTGAAGGAGAGAGAGTGCGAAATACTTGGTTATTGTTGATGGGCTTTTGGGGTGCTGCACTATTTGGGGTTCTGTTGAACCTGCCCCTATATATATATATATATAACAAAACATGTTAGCCACATAGTAAATGTTTTCCACTAAATGAAAAAAAATCTTTTCAGGCTTTTAGCCATGTTATATTATACTTTTCATGTTTGAAATAAATACCATTTTCTCAATATAACAAAACATGTTAATAATCGAAATCTTTCTTTCTTAACACATCATTTGGGTTAAAATTATACTGGGTTGGCATTTGTAAATAATATATTGAGAGCATTAAAATCGATGTTGAATTAGTACTACCAACAAAAGGCATACTAGACGTCTGAATTTAAATGTTTGGACCAAGATATCATGTTTGACCAATGATACCATGTGATGCGTAGAAATGATTGATCTCTAATTGCTTGAAAAAGGGCAATTATTACAAATGAGTTGAACTGAAATGAAAATTACTGTTGAATGTAGTGTTTGGTAATTGGTATTAAACCATGTTAGTTTGTTAAAGGAGCGGTTTACAGTTGGTTCCATGTAGCTTACTTTTTGGAAGATATTACATAAAAATAATGGAGATTAACAATGGACGTAACAAATATTGAAGTTTTAACTTATCTTTTTATGGAAAGCAATATAATTTTTCCGACCTGTAGGTTCCACAAATTCCGTTTTATAGTAAAATCAAATTAACTTTAGGCACTTCTTACATTTTGTAAATCACTATTTTATTATTTAAGATACGTACATCAAAGTTTTTTTTACCCTTGTGCATATCATGTTATCTATTTTATGAATCCAAATGATAATCTGTTCTTATTACTTTGTTTTATTGAATATGTTTCTTTACATCATTTGATCTAAAATTTATTTTCAGTAAGCTATCATGTAAAATATTTTTATGTATCTACATGTATTTAGGTCAATTGCCATTTTAATTTACTTCGAAATATGCTTATTATTATATGGTATTTCAGTTTTCATGTTAGCATGAATATTTGTTGTAAAAGGAAAATTTACCTGACTATACAAATATTTGACTATACAAATATTCTGATACGGTTCATTAGGTAGAACTCACCCTTAAAAGCTAGCTTGTAAGGGGAGGGTGCCTAATGGCCTATATACTAGGCAATATTCCCATATTGGTGGTATGTGACATATCATGTACATACCCATATAAGCATCATGTCATGTTATATTATTTGTATTAGAGATACAATATTTCAAATCTATTATAATATTTTCTCAAATTTGATTATCATGCATAATAAAATAAAAATAAAAAAAAGTTAAAGCAGATGATGGATGAAATTTGTTTGAACCTAATTTTGACATTATTTCAATTTGAATACAATTTCTCTGCAGGTATAGATATTATTGTAAGACAAAAATTATGTATGTATTTATAGTTATGTGTCAAAATAAGATAAAATTATGTTGACTAATATCGTTTGTATTTGAAAATTGGTAAGTGTATATGCTCATTGTGCTCAAAATATTAATTTCTTCTTATGTGATTTTTGATTATTCAAAGAAAAAATTTATCTAGAAACTGTTGTTGGTTGTGTTCTGGGAAGAACTAATCAAGATAATTACAATCCATAAATATGTATTTTCAATTTCATATAAATTAAAATTCAAAATATAACTATCGAAATGATTGTATTATTTTGTTTACAAGTGCGAATTAATATTTTGAATATTATATTTATATGAAACTGAAAATAGTTTAAAACCTATACTCATTTTTCACTGAGACACATCATATAATTTTTTTTTTGGGTTCTTATATTTTTAAGGATAACGTTTGTAATTTATATCATTAGTAACAAATGACATAATTTTCTTATTTATGCTTTAAGATCATAACAGCCAAACATGTTGAAGGTGTTATTTGGAAGATCTATCTTTTTGTAATAGAAACCATGACCCTAAAATTTCATCATATAAAATACTCGATAAAGATGAAAAGCTTGAGTATTATTGTATATCTCTAATTTAATCTTTAAGTTAACAAAAAATAAGAAAGAAAAATGAACGTTTAAGTTCAAATGAGATACTACTACCTTGTTTTATCATGCATTGATCATTCCAATTTTTTGGAATCTGCCTTAGTTTCATCTTTATCTTTATTGTTTGCAGATGGTGGTTTGGTGATCAGTTCATTTAAGGCCTAGTCCAAGTCTTTTAAGATCTATTTGTTGGAGATTCACGCCTCATGGATATTCCTGGCTGGAAGGTTTGTACATGCATGTAGAACATATATGTTCCAGACTTTTGTATATGTTACGACGTCGAAGCTCTTCTGTTTTTTCCCTCTGTAGTATGATGAAAATACAAACGTCTGCAAATTATAGGGAGAATCCGAAACGTTGAAACGTGGGCACATCTCTTTCTATTTTCTTCTTATATATGCATGAATAAAAACCATGTCAGGTTGTTAGGTATAGGAATGTAAGCATAGAACGTATGTGCTTGCAAGAGAGCGTTGCTTTAAAAATTCATCTTCATCTAGGAATAAGCATGTTGAAAAGTGCAATCAAAAACGCCAAATCATGATTCTAGAAACGTCGGTGTCCACATTAGGTTTGGTTGCTGAGCCATTCAAATATGGATGTATATTTGGTGCATGATGTGTGTAGGATGGGAAAAAAAGAAAAAGAAAAGGTGCAGCTGATTTCGGAATTCTGCCATAAAAACTATGTTTTTAATGTGTAAATAGTAAGTTTGATGCACGTGCAAACAAACACGAGTAAGGTACGTGTTTTTATTCAACTACGATTATGTTTTTATTTGAGTCTCGATATTGGTGAAGTACATAACATCACATTCGAAGTTTAGAGTGACGAAAGTGAGTTTGTTGATACTTTTTTAACGTGTGTCACCATGACATACTAACGGTGTTAGTGATTGTGTGGCTGAGATCAAAAATGTGGAATTCAGGGGGTAATCATAGCTTCACACCACTAACACCGTTAGTGGTGTCATAGTGACCCACGTTAAAAAAGTGTCAACAAACTCGTATTGCGAAGTTTAGTCCTTGGACTTTGAAGCAGTCGAATAAAATCATGGTGGTAACAACACACAACAATTTCCGTGCTACATTCCCATATCATTAAATAAAGGGTTAGCAGGATGTTGCAAAGTAATAGTATAATGCGGAAAAGATAGACTATTATTTAAACATAAATGTGGTGTATATCATTACGAGGTGATATTATACGAGGTAACTCTAGGAGACTTTGTATTTTGAAAATGTTGAATTATCATGTTAGGTTTGGTTGTTGACCCGTTCAAATGCGCATGTATATTTGGTACACGATGCGTGCATGAGGGTAGACCTGTCAAAATATGACCTTTACCAGTCATTTTACCATAATTACAACCCTGTTAGGTCAATCCATTTATAATTTTTTATTGAAAGAATCATAAAAGTGTTGATCCATTTTTAAAAGAATTAAAAATGAGTAACCTACTTACCCAAATAGTAAAAGAGTAATACTTTAAAATAACGATTTTTAAAGTTAAAAATGTCAAAATTACGAAATATCCTTTATTTTGGAAAAAGTGGAAAACATGAAAATAATCTAGAAAATTATGAAATGAAAACTAAAAAAAGAAGTATTCGAAAATAATGATTTTTAAAGCTAAAAGGACGAAAATTACGAAAATGCCCTTCATATTGGAAAAAGTGAAAACAATGAAAAAATTTCAGAAAATACAGAAAATTAAGAAATGAAAAGTAAAAAAGGAGTTATTTTAAAATAACGATTTTTAAAGCTAAAAATGTTAAAAATTACGAAAATACCCTTTATTTTGGAAAAAGTGAAAAAATTTCAAAAAATTACGATATGAAATTAAAAAAACTATTTCAAAATAACGGTTTTTAAAGCTAAAAATATCAAAATTACGAAAATACCCTTTATTTTGGAAAAACTGAAAAAAATTCGAACAATCCAGAAAATTATGAAATGAAAACTAAAATACCCTTGAGTGTTTTAGTGTTTTACATAAACACTCGGTCAGACTGAGTGTTACAACTTAAGATTTGTAGTTGAAGAGTTGGAACTCGTGAAGACGCAGGTGCCTTGGGTTCGATAATTTCTTTTTAAAATCTATGTATTTGACTATCGCTTTGTTAATTATTGTTCAGCTATGATAAATTTTGTGTAAAAATTATTCCGTTGCAAGAAATTGTATTATGTGATCTGGTTTTGATTATGTTAAATCTCATAAGCAATAACAATCCGTCGTTTTGAAAGTTTCGAGTTGGTTAAATTACCGACTTGTATAAGAGGTGAAATCGTCAAGAAAGTTACCTTTATTTGATGACTACTTTGATTCATCATGAACATGTAAAGACAGACCTTGACGCAATATAAATCTAATTTAATCAGTAGGAACAGTTAATCGAATGTGATAATAAACTTTCATTTTAGTAGAGTAATCAAACAAGGATAATTCAATATGTTGTTTTTGCTTCATCAAATCATCACCTACTTTCACACAATTGTTATGAGTGGTAGAGTGTGGTCTAACATGCACACTAAATCTTTCTTTTTCCAATTTTTGAAGACATCGACAACAAAAGAATCACCTCCACTTTGGCCTCCATGTTCGGGTTTGAAAAGATAATAATATAAGCAAAAAGATGCTTTTTTTGCAATGCTATATTCTAATAATGTAGGATGGTCATTGAACCATGAAGGGATGGACCTTCACTCTTCGCTTTGCCTAATTAAATGCCATGGAAATGTATGATTTTTCGATTGACAAGGACCTTCTTGCAAATAAAAGCGATGAACTTTCTCTCTTTCGTTAACATTATAAAGAGTGTTAACAATGATTGATATTGTTTTAAAACCTGGATTCATTGGATAATCATCCAGATTATCTTCTAAAACAAGCGAAGGGGAAGTAGGAGGATGGGTTAGTGATGGAGGAGGACGAGCACTATTATAATTTGAACTATTTTCTTTTGATTTTGTGAGCTCAACAATTTTTTGTTCATGCTTTGTGTAAAATTATTTCTTGTAGTCTAGATGAACTTGTAAAAACTTGTAAAAAATGTTTCATTCGCTAGATTTTGTGATAGACTTTCACACAATTTGCATGCTATGTGCATTTCACACTATTTAGAGACTTATCAATCCAGTGCCTCCTAAGCAAGGCGAGGTTTATCAACTATTTCAACAATTCATAATTTTTCCAACCACGCACAATATTATCGAAATCATAATTAATAATGCTTCAATCGGTTTCTCATTTTCATACTACTTGGAGACCTATTGGTTCAACTAACATTTAATAAACAATCTGTTAGCCATAAAAATGCTTAACTCCCCAAAATGGTGCGATCCTCGTATAATCCTTAGTTAAAGTGAATTTACTTGGGTTATACCTTTGTAAAGCAAATTGAGTCCATTACATTTTCCATTTGATTTCTCCGTGTTATGTTTTTTTTTTTTTTTTTAAATCCCGTGTAAAGTGCCTTCGTTCGTTGGATGCGTGATCCTGTTGAAACAAAAGATAGAATTTAAATGCTAAGCTTCAATCTTGAAATTCCCTTAAGGTTGAGGGTTACACCATATATAAATTTAAGTCTTTGTCAACTCTATTTTGAAGGTTCATTGCGAACATTTACTAGAACAAAGATCCATGTAGGTTGGCTACACTTATAAAGTTTCGAAAATAAGTCATAAATATCAGTTCCATCTATAAATATCTTTCGGTACAAATTCAGGATGTCGATTAACCTTATGGGTCTCGGATACCTTAGGAAACCTTTGGAGTTGAAATTTCGGTCCTTAGAATTAATTCTATATATCTTGTTTCATTCTTTGTGACCTTTCGTTATATCGCGTACTGAACTTGCAAAGTTAAGAAATAATAATAATATATTAATTAAAATACCGTCCATGCATTATCTTCACAGAGAATAAATGAAATTCTTTATTTATGATTAGAATGAGTACAAAGACTTAGTGATCTAGATCCTCAAATTTCCAAAATTGATTTAGGGATTAGGTTTCAAAACTCAGAATTTTAGAAACAAATGAGAGAATAAAGAACTTGATTTAAATTCTAACTCATTCGGGTCGTATTTATAGGTGTGGATTGACCCTTCTCTCGCCTTTAGGCCTTCGTTTTTTTTTTGCCTTTGTAAGGGCGAAACTGAAGGTCTAATAAAGATGCTTCCATCGACAAATGACTCGTACTCTTGATATGTCCTTAAGCGCGATGCGTCTTTCCAGACAATTTCTGATGAATTACCAACTAGATGTTTTCATGGTTATTCCCCCGAAGAGAATCTTCTGGACGATGAATTTGGCTATTTGTGGAAGGAACTAGTTTTTGCATACTTCCGGCTTTCGATGCTGCTACTTGGTTATCTTCTTTCAAATGAAGTGTCTCTTCATGCAATGGATATCCTAGGAAGGATTAAATTACTGAAATACCACCTGAAGTGTGCTTTCAATGCATTCGGTATTCCTTTTGTTTAGTTTGAAGACTTTTATTCTCGAGAATATGCTCTTCAGATTTCTTCGAGATGGGCTTTTTCTGTTGGAGGAAGCTCTTTACCCTTTAATTTTTGGCATAGAATCTAACTTTGATGGAGCGATTTCGTCTGAGTCCGAAGCTTAATGCTTAAGACATCCCTTTATTGCAGTTTGTATTCTTGATTTTTTTACTAATTATTTTGTGCTTGCAAATCAATTCAGCAAACAACACAAAATCAATCTACTTAAACAAATCAATTCAAAAAATAATACAAAATTTATTTACTCAAACTTAATCAAACTACTCGATGTAGAAATTGTTGTATCTAACAGTTCTATTATTATTTTTGATGATAACAAACATATATTTATTGTTATAAATGTGTTTGTAATTGTACTGTTATACTACATCACAGACAGGAATATAATATTTATGTTCAAATAGAAAACAACTGCACAAGAATTTAAATATTCAAACTGTATTTTATTTAAATAGAATATTTTATTTCACAATTTCAACAGTAAGAATTTATAACTCCACTATTTGTATATCTCACTGTAATACAATACATTTCATACTCAGTTTCATTACATTGTTTCCTCACTACAACACTCAGTTATACAGTCACTCAGTTCTACACAGTGTTGCTTCAGTACAGTACACTCATTTTCATTTCATTCAAGTTGTACAAATTCATACTCACACATACACTGACACAGTTTTGTCTTCTGTCTCTGTCTTTACAGTTGGTCCAGTCTTTGCTTATCTGTCACAAAAAAAAAAAAACACACATAGTAATCTGGAATAGAAATAATTTTATATTCTAGCAAATATAATTTTATTTTTAAAACTTATTTGCCTCGGAATTTTGGTGTGTTTCTCATCATTTTTCATGATTTGATCTGATTTATATGGACATCCATCTGTGTCTAAACAACTTGTGATATTCACAGTGATACATTGTAAATAACACAAGGTAGACATTATTTCTAGTGTTTATATATATATATATATATATATATATATATATATATATATATTGTGCACTATGCATGTATACACATACATGTGTATGTATATACACATATTTCTGTGTAGAGGCAATACAGTCAGTATTCAATAGATATATCAGCAGGGTGTGTTCAGGTCAAGCCCGACACACATGCACAGTGCATGGCTCAGGTATCCATGAACACACATGCATTGAGGAGCGGCCATGAAGGCCAAGCTCGACCTAGTGCAAGTGCACGAGCATTGACCAAAACAAGTAGTCAAGCATCAACTGTAAGTGGACAGTGCAACAGTCGAAAGCAAGTTAATACCCAAGTGTTCAAGGTCAACGCAACAAATAAGCGTCGAGACAGTTTAAAGATTCAAACATGTAGCCAATGCAACATGGTCGAGTTGCATGAATATAGTTCTGTTTTAAATATGCAAAGACCAACCAAACACAAGTGGTCGAGTATTCATGCAGCAATGAAAATAAACACAGTAATCACATGTGTAAACTCACATGAATGGATCAAGGTCGAAATGAAATCATTCTTGCTACTGGACTGAGCAAATAATGTGTTTCCAATGCCAACAAAAAGAAATGCAATTTTAATATGTCCATCCAAGCTACAATGTCAAAGATCAAGCAAGCAACAATGGGACAGCACATACAAATTGTGTCCCATAAGTGACAACGGTATTCATGCACATAGTGACACAAAGTCGAGCACAAACCAAGGCGACACACTGGAGCAACATGGCAGGGCAAACAAAAGAAGTCGATCAGATGCAACTCAATTATTTTGAGCAACTCAATCACAATAAAGGGCAAATAACAAAACAGTCAAGTTTCAACATATATGGAAACAGGTTACCAGTCATGCAAAGAATCATTCCAGAAAAACTGCAATTAAGATCGACAAGTTTTTCTATTCCAGAAATGAATTCATATATGACAAACTGTTCCAGGAGAAATAAGAATACAACTTCCATATTTCCAGAGTTTAAATTATGCAAGAAGAGGTACAGATTTAAAATCAGAAATAATGACCAATCAACAAATCAAGTCGAGATGCCCAAAAAAACTTATTTTTTAGAAATCAGTTTTATTTTTGGTAGAGTTTTTCAAGTGCTGGCAAGTACCAAATTCATAGTGGTCCAGAAGATCAACAGCCGAAATGGCAAGACTTTTAATGATTCCAGATATGTACATATATAACAAGTTTTGGAAATTAGCATGAATTTTCTTTTGGAAAAGGATAAATTAACAAAACAGCATGTTGATTTGTTTGGCGAGTGTGAAATCACAATTTATAATATTGCCAAGAAATCACAAATATATGTTCTAGTTTTTGAACAAATTCATGGATAGAAATATTTTTGGAAAGCTACATGGAAACCATAGAATTGGCATGGGAACAATCATGCAAATTATTTTTTGGCAAGTACCTATTCGAATTGGATGGCAACAAATCAAAGCAGTGGAAACAAATCGACCACAATTTGAATTCAAGTTGATTGCAAGAATCATGCAAGTATTTTCAAAGCTAATTCAATTCATCAAAGCGAACCAAATTCAAACAGTCAGGGTAACAAATCATGGCAACAAATCAGATCAAACATATAGTGAAATCAGAGTGTTTATGGGATTTAATTATCCTATATATTAATCTCCATTTCATTATAGGCCGAGCATCGAAAAATTAAGACAGAAAATCGAACAAGAATTATTCTCGGAGAACTCACAAATTTCAAGAGATTTTCGATTGCAACCTCTACCCAAATCAGACGTGAAGCAAGCCACAAGAGTACAGAGCCACAGAGAATCAATTCCTCAATCAATCGATCGAGTTTTGGGGATTCACAAAGTAAAACCCTAAATCGCCGCTACCATTTTATTTTCCAGAGAGAAATGCAATCGGGCCAGAGAGATAAGAATGCAAACAAATGAAGGGTGGCCGGCCTAGTCTAATTGTGTTTAAAGTGGTTTTTTATTTTGGTTTTTATTTTTAAGTGTTTCGTTTTAACTCTTTTAAAATCATCAATTTTGTTTTCTTAGTTTTTCTGTAAAGACTAGGTCATCTAGTTATAGGATTTAACTAGCAGTTTTCTAGTGTCTGTAATAACTAGGATTACTAGCTAGAGTTTGTAGCTAGGGGAAAAAAAACTGATTTTGGGGTTAAAATCAGTACAGGATTTTGAGCGTAGGATTAGAACAACAACAAGTTGTGCGAGTGTACAAAACTGTATAGGCGGTTAGCGAAGGGTTCGCGAGTTTATTGGTTTTTGTATGCGGGTGTTTGTTTAGTACCCAGTAAAACCTTGGGGAATGCAGCAGTAGGCAGGTTAGCCGAAGCCGGGTAAAATCTTTGTGTCATTTACTTTCTACACTTATTCACTCCTCTGCTATTTATGCTGTGACTATTATTCTATGCTGTGATATTTTTAATATCTCAAATTAATTTAATAAACCCTATTCACCCCCTCTAGGGTTAATCTAGATCCAACAAGTGATATCAGAGTTTGGTATTTCATTAACTCTCGAGATGGTGTTCCCTAGTTCTCAGTATAGCGAGAGTTAATCCAGTGATATTCCAATTATTTTCAATGGGGCATACTGTTTAATTTGGAAATCAAAAACCAAATTTTGTTTAAAATATGTTAATTTTGAATATTGGAACATTATTGAAAATTTCGGAGATATGCTAGATAAAAGGAATAAGGTTTTCGATGCTTATGCTATGCATATTATTTATTCCTATCTTGGTAATGATCAATTAAAATTTATCTCTCATTGTTTAACTGCGCAGGATATCTGGAAAACTCTCGACGAGATGTATGGAAAAGACAACAACTGCTCAAAATCCCATAATGTCAACTCAGATTCAGATCTATGCTTGAAAGGAGAAACATATGAAAATTCAAATAGATCAAACGGTGGGAAGACTCAATAGACGACGAGATAGAAAATTTCTCATATGAAGATTTGGTTTATATGTGCGCTGATTTAACTAAATCTCTTGATAAACTCCAACAGAAAAACAAACTCTGAAATCTAGAAATCTTGAGTTAGCCAGTAAAATTAATGATTTGGAATCACAACTTGAATACTCTAAAAACTCTTCAAATTCGGGTTGCAAAAATTGTTTGAAATTGAAAACCAATCTTGTTCATCTCAATAAAAATATTCAAAAAGTTGAGAATGAAATTCTGATTTTAAAAGAGAATGAGATTGAGTTATTAAGTTCGAATAATCTTTTACAAGAGGAATTTGAAAATTTTAAGATGACTGAAATTTCCGAACATGATTTTGCTAAAAAACAAAATTTGCTGAAAACTGAATCTGTTTTGAGAGAGCTTGAAAATGAGATTGAAAAATTTATAACCTTTGAAAAACTTGAATTTGAAAAGCAAAATCATTTTGAATTTGAAATTTTCGAATCCCAAGCCAAAATTAAATTACTTGAAAATGAAAATTTGGTTTTGAAACAACATGATGCTGAAAGAAAGATCACCAATAATGATTGTTCAGATTTAATAAAAGAAAACAATGATCTTAAATAAAAAATTCAACAATTAGAATCAACTTTGGAAAAATTCTCTAATGGGGAAAAATCGTTATATGTTGCAAAACCAAGTTTCTGTTGGAAATAAATATGGTCTTGAATTTGGGAAATTAAATGTTTTTGAAAACCAAAATTCAAATGGTTTTAAAAATTCTTCAAAAAGCTCTGGAAAAGTTTGTCTTTAAAATTTGAACTCTGAAAATCTCAAAGAATTTTTAAATCATAATCGAGTTGGGAATTTGTTGTGTAACAATCTACCTTGGACTACACAAGGAAAGAAAATGAGTTTGGTTAAATTCAAACAGATTTGGGTTCCTAAAGGTATGAAGGTAAATTCGAATGCATTATTGTACAAATAAGTTTAGGTACCAAAACATGTAAACAAAATTGTGAGTGGTAAAACAATTTTTGTTAGACCACTCAACCCCTGAATTATTAGGTACCGATGTTGGCTGAGGAACTTCTGCACAGAAGAGAATTGAATCCAGTCTATTCCATATTTCTGTATCATTCAGAGTTCCTTTAGCCAGGTCCGATGAGTTAGAGAATCAACATCGTCTTCTGGAATTCAGGTATGATCTCTAAACTCATCTCTATTTTTTTTTGTTTATTTCTCCTTCTGCCTCTTCTATTTTTCTTTTGATTATTTTGATTTGATTTGACACTGTCATATTTATTTTCTTTTATTTTGAGTTTCTTATCTTCCAATTGCAGAATTCTTGATTTTTTGGAAATTCGCTTCAATTGTATAAAACTCTGATGTTTTAATAATTTCCAGCTTGAATTCAAATCTATAATTATCTGCAATTGATTTGAATTTGCTTTCTTTTTTGAATTCCTAACAGTGCTGAAGCATTATTGTTATATCTTGAACATTGTTAACTTGAATTCTAAATTTTTTTGAAGATATAAAAATTATTGAAATTTCACACACCTCTGTTGTTTTGAGTTTCTTCTAATTAATTTTGGAAAGTCGTGAAAAATTGTACTCATTACAGCACACTGCTAATTTTCAGTTGTGATGATTTGGTTGATTCTTGGATTGGCTTGAATATTTCTGTTTTGAAAAACATTTGGCTTGATGGTATCAGAGCCAATAAATTCGTTTTGTTCATGATCATTTTTGGCTGGATATTTGATGGTTTGAAATCATTTGAATTTTTGATATTTTGAATCTCACACACCTCTTAGATTTGAAATTAATAATCTTGTGTGATCGATTCTTTGTATCTCAAAATTCACATTTATTCAAGTGATTTCAAATAAACCATTTCAATTTTTTTTATCATGAATTATCTTTCAAGCTTGATGTAAATATTCTGAAAATTTCTCTTGTGCTTGTCAGAAATAATTGTGAAAAATTCTTTGAAAATTTGGTCTTCAAACTCACTGTTATTTCATGATCATTTGATTTGAATATTTGTTTGTTTGAAATCACTTGAAATTATTAATTGTGAATCTCACACAAATCTTGGATTTGAAATTTATAATCTGGTGTGATTGATTCATTGAATCTTGAAATTCCCTCAAATGATTTCAAATAAATTATAATTTGGATCATGAATCATCTTTTGAGTCTATCGGAAATACCTATGAAAAAATACTCTTGACAAGTCTGCTTTGAAATTGATTGTTGTGCTGCTTTGATAAAAGAAATCGTTTTGAAAATGTTTTTAGATAACTGCTTGTTTTAGTATCATCTGCTGCTCCGATAAAAGGTTCAGAGATTTTTTTGGTTGACTTAACTACTCTGATTTGAAAATCTTTCTTGCGCTACATCATGAAATTCATTGTGAACCATGATCACTTACTTAAATATTGTTTTGTTTAAAATCATTTGATATTGTTTAATATCTTGAATCTCACACACTCCTTGGCTTTGGTATTAATAACCTTGTGTGATCATAGAACCTTGAAGTTTTCACTTTCCTTCAAGTGATTTCAAATAAACCGTTTATTTAAATCTTGGATCATGATTTGTTTTCTTATATTTGTTATAAATTTTCTGAAACTTTCTTGTGAAACTTATTCTGAACTTTTCCACCTGCTCTGATAATTGGAACTGAATTGTTAAATTTTTGATTGGGCTTTGTGATTGGATACCGTTGTCTGAGATACCTTTGTTAGCCACTAGGGTGGTATTAAAATCCCCGTTAGCAGAGACAACAAGTGGTAACAGAAGTGTTTAAAATTTTCTCAATCATCTGTTTGATTCTTTATTTATTTTCCATCTTATATGGATTTCTTTAATTCCCTCTTGTCTTGTATAAATCTTTTGAGTTCCCTCTTGATATTAATTTTTCAATTTTAAAATCATTTGTTGATTATTTATTCAGAAATTGAAATCAGTAAACAAAGTTGAACTGTATTTTGAACTCATCAAAATTATTATCACATAATTGAGATTGTGATCAGTTGTGACAACAATATATTTCACAACGAGAGGAGATTTTATTTTTCATTATGACTGAACAATTTTTATAATATCTTTGAATTGGCGGTTATTTCACGAACATCTCCTTTATCTACCATTATTCTGCCATCCATCATGATTTTATGTTAATGTGGATAGTTTAATATTTTAAAAAAATCATCTTAAATAAATAATCGAAATATTTGTGATGGAATTGTGATTACATTATTTTTTCAGAATTAGTGATAATTGAAGATTTTCAAGAATCCCGGTACAGTTGAGCATATTTCATAATATGATTAATTTAGAAATTATTTCACAAACCATTTCTGTACCTACCTTATTTTTGTCATCCATATTAGTTTCTTATACTGAGGAGTTTTTTTTTATGGAACTGAAAACAATAAAAATATAACATTCATAAGTGTTTATCTAACCTCATTTAAAAATCCAAGCTCTGGTAATGCATGGTTACGAGATTACTTATTTTTAAGCTGTAACTGATCTCATTTAAAAATCCAAGATCTGGTTATGTGTGGTCAGTGTTCTCTTAAAAAAAATGGAAATAAATATTGTTTTTGTGAAATTCTCCTAGGTTTGTAAAAACCAGCCTATCAATCCATTTTTCTAATCTATGAAATGTGTTAATATTTTATGATATATTATGATTTTTTGATTGATAGCTATTAGGATTTGAGATTATTTGATTGCGTCACTTAAATTGAATATATAATCGTAGTCCAAATCCGTCACTGTTTTGTGCTCATCCTTTTATAAAAATTCTTTTGAAAATAATTGGAAATCATTTGTTTTAAAACTCTCTCCATTTCTATAAATTTCATCATAAATCCATCATTCTAAAATGTGAAATTTGCCTCTAGTTCTTAGAGTATTATGATTTTTGTTTGATCGATTGAGATTTATGATGGCTGTTCTTCCTCTTAAGCTGAAATTATATTTTAGTCTATTTTTCATCGCTATTCTAATTTCTGTATCCTTTTGATGATAACAAAAAGGGGAAAATGGTTTAAAATTTTAATCGATGAGTGGATATTTAATTCTTTGACTATTTGAATATTGAAGTTTCAATTATTAGTTTTCACTCATGCACATTTCTAGGGGGAGTTTTGTTGTGGGGGGAGCATTCAAATAGGGGGAGTTCAATAATTAACCGTCAAACACATTTATTATAATATTATATTCAAAATCTTATTTTATGTTTGTCATCATCAAAAGTGGGAGATTGTTGTATCTAACAATTTTATGATTTTTGTTTGATGATAAAAAACATATATTTATTATTATAAATGTATTTGTACTGTTATACTATATCACATACAGGAAAATAATATTTATGTTTGAATAGAATACAACTGCACAAGAATTTAAATATTCAAACTGTATTTTATTTTATAGAATATTTTATTTCACAATTTCAACAGTACAAATTTATAACTCCACTATTTGTATATCTCACTGTAATACAATACATTTCATACTCAATTTCATTACACTGTTTCCTCACTACAACACTCAGTTATACAGTCACTCATTTCTATACAGTGTTGCCTCACTATAGTACACTCAGTTTCATTTCACTCAAGTTGTACAAATTCATACTCACAGATACG
The DNA here is from genome assembly GCA_030737875.1 of Allium sativum. Taxonomy (NCBI): domain Eukaryota; kingdom Viridiplantae; phylum Streptophyta; class Magnoliopsida; order Asparagales; family Amaryllidaceae; genus Allium; species Allium sativum. The sequence continues at coordinate 691,892,172 of CM060924.1, forward strand.
CTAACACAGTTTTGTCTTCTGTCTCTGTCTTCACAGTCAGTCCAGTCTTTGCTTACCTGTCACAAAAGAAAATACACACAGTAATCTTGAGTAGAAATAATTTTATATACTAGAAAATATAATTTTATTTTGAAAATTTATTTGCCTTGGAATTTTGGTGTGTTTCTCATCATTTTTTATGACTTGATCTGATTTATATGGACATCCATCTGTGTCTAGACAGCTTGTGATATTCACAGTGTTACATTGTAAATAACATAAGGTAGACAGTATTTCTAGTGCTCACATTTAATATATATATATATATATATATATATATATATAGTGCACTATACATGTATATAGATACATGTGTAAGTATATACATATATTTCTGTGTAAGGGAAATACGGTCAACATTGGACAAATATGTCTATAGGGTGTGTTCAGGTCATGCCCGACACACATGCACAATGCATGAGTCAGGTATCCATGAACACACATGCACTGAGGAGCGGCCATGAAGACCAAGATCGACCCTGTGCAAGTGCACGAGCATGAACCAAAACAAGTGGTCGAGTGACAATGGTAAATGGGTAGTGCAATAGTCGAATGCAAGTTAATACCTAAGTGTTCAAAGTCAACTCAACAAGCAAGTGTCGAGACAATTTAAAGATGAAAACATGTAGCCAATGCAACAGGGTCGATTTGCATGAATATAGTTCTGATTTAAATTTGCAAAGACCAGCCAAACCAAAGTGGTCGAGTATTCATGTAGCAATAAAAATGAACATAACAATTACATGTGCAAACTCACACGAATGGAGCAAGGTCAAAACGAAATCATTCATGCTACTGGACTGAGCAAATAATGTGTTTCCAATGCCAACAAAAAGAAATGCAATTTTAATATGTGCATCCAAGATACAATGTCAAAGATCAAGCAAGCAACAATGGGACAACATATACAAACTGTGTCCTATAAGTGAACAAGGGTATTCATGCACACAGTGACACAAAGTCGAGCGCAAACCAAGACAACACACTGGAGCAACATGGCAGGGAAAACAAAAGAAGTTGACCAGATGCAACTCAATTATTTTGAGTAACTCAATCACAGTAAAAGGAAAAGAACATAACCATCAAGTTTCAACATATATGGAAACAGGTTACCAGTCATGCAAGGAATCATTCCAGAAAAACTGCAATAAATTTTGGCAAGTTTTTCTATTCCAGTAATGAATTCATGTATGGCAAACTGTTCCAGGAGCAATAAGAATACAATTTCCGTATTTCTAGAGTTTAAATCATGCAAGAAGAGATACTGATTTAAAATGGGAAATAATGATCAATCAACAAATCAAGTCATGATACCAAAAAGACTTAATTTTTAGAAATCAGTTTTATTTTTGGTAGAGTTTTTCAAGTGCTGGCAAGTACCAAATTCATAGTGGTCCAAAAGATCAATAGCTGAAATGGAAAGACTTTTAATGATTCCAGATATGCACATATATAACAAGTTTTGGAAATCTGTATGAATGTTCTTTTGTCAAAGGATAAATTGACAAAGCAGAATGTTGATTTGTTTGACAAGTGTGAAATCACAATTTATAATATTGCTAATAAATCACAAATATATGTTCCAGTTTTTGAACAAATTCATGGACAGAAATATTTTTGGAAAGCTACATGGAAACCACAGAATTTACATGGGAACAATCACGTAAATTATTTTTTGGTAAGTATCTATTCGAATTGGATTCCTGAATTTTTACATCCCAATTTTTATGGCAACAAATCAAAAAAGTGGAAACAAACCGGCCACAATTTGAATTCAGATTGGGTTGCAAGAGTCATGCAAGTATTTTCAAAGATAATTCAATTCATCAAAGCAGACCAATTCGAACGGTCAGGGCAATAAATCATGGCAAAAAAAAAAAAAAAAAAAAATCACGCACAAATCAGATCAAACATATAACGAAATCGGACTATTTGTAGGATTTAATTATCCTATATATTAATCACTATTTCATTATAGGTTGAGCATCGAAAAATCAAGACAGAAAATCGAACAATAATACTTCCCTGCGATCTCACAAATTTCAAGAGATTTTCAATCGCGACCTCTTCCCAAATCGTACGTGAAGCAAGCCACAAGAGTATAGAGCCATAGAGAATCAATTCCTCAATCAATCGATTGAGTTTTGGGGATTCACAAAGAAAAACCCTAAATCACCATCGCCATTTTATTTTCTGGAGATAAAAGCAATCTGGCCAGAGAGATAAGAATGCAAACAAATGAAGGGCGGATGACCTAGTCTAATTGTGTTCAAAGGGGTTTTCCATTTTGATTTTTATTTTTAAGTGTTTGTTTTAACTCTTTTAAAATCGTCAATTTTGTTTTCTAGTTTTTCTATAAAAATTAGGTCATCTAGTTATAGGATTTAACTATCAATTTTGTAGTGTCTGTAATAACTAGGATTACTAGCTACGGATTTGTAGCTAGGGGAAAAATCTGATTTTGGGTTTAAAATCAATACATAGTTTTGAGCGTAGGATTAGAACAGTAGCAGGTTGTGCAAGTGTACAAAACTGTATAGACAGTTAGCGAGGGTTCGCGAGTTTATTGGTTTTTGTATGCGGATGTCTGTTTAATACCTAGTAAAAACCTTGGGGATTGCAGTGGTAGGTAGGGTTTGCCGAAGCTGGGTTAAATCTTTGTGTCATTTACTTTTTGCACTTATTTACTCCATTGCTATCTGTGCTGTGATTATTCTTCTGTGCTATGATATTTTTAATATGTCTTATTAATTTAATAAACCCTATTCACTCCCCTCTAGGGTTAATCTAGATCCAACGGAAATTTGTAGTCTAGTTGTTGTAACTAGTTCCTTTATTGTAGTGATATATCCACTTTAAAAACGTCTATGGTGGACGGTCAACCTTAAAAACTGATGTAATAGGTTGATACCCTATCAATCTCATGTAACACTTGTAATTATTATTTGTTATAATAACAATTGTTTTCGGTCACTTTAGAAACCGGTCGGCTGTGCCAAAAACCAAATTACTCGAGTGTAGAGCTTGGAAGAGGCTGGGATGAGCATGGATCGGCAAACCAACAACAAAGTTTAGTTTTTGATGCTGAAGATTTGAAGAAATTTGAGTTTATGTAACACCCAATATTTTAATACATAGTAATTATATTAAAAGGATAATAAAATGAATATTAATTAATTAAATATTCAGAATTAGATAAACACACTTTATAGTTGCGTCCATTACGAAATTTTGGTTCAGATAGACTCTTGGTTTGCGTAAATCGAACTAAGTTTGAAGAAGTTATGGGCTTAAAAAGAATGAACGAAAATATGTACATAATATATACTTATACATACACACACACACACACACAAACACACACACACATATATATATATATATATATATATATATATATATATATAATAAAAACAAATAGCGTAGAAAGCAACGGTTACTGGGCGAACCGGCCAGACTGGGTCGATAAGGGATCGACCTATGTGTAAGGCGTGTCGACCCTAGGGTCGACACATGTAAAGGTGGGTCGACCCATCTACATGCAGGAAGAATTCCTACTTCTGTATCTGGACTACTTTCTTCACTATATTCATACACTGGATCAACTTGAGGTGTACGGTCTGATTTGTAAACCTAAAATCTAATGGTTTAGGATTATCGTAACTATAAATAAGTTAGCACCTTCATTGTTTTCCTATGCATAAAAATTCTTCATTCTTCTTCCTCCAAACTATTTCTAAATAAAAATAAGAAGATGCTGAGATGCTGCCTAAACAAAGATTAAAGAGGGAAATTCTAGTTTTTCTACAATAACAATTAAAAGAGACCTTTTTTCTAGATTTAAATCAAACCACTGTGAGTTCTAGTTATTTTTATACTTGAAAATTAAAAAGTGTTTTGAAAGTAAATATTCTGAATATGAAATTATACAGTTCATCTATGTTATTGTTTTACTGTCAGTTATCTATTTAGTTTTCAGTTATTACATGTATATCCCTATTTCTGTCTTAGTTTTATTTACAGACTTATGCCTTATGTATTTATGAGTTGAATCTATATTTTCTCCTTTTCCTCTTTATTTTGCGCTATACCTAGACCATCAAATACCTAGGTTATTCACGTTAGAATTACGTAAAATTGGGTAAAATTGGAATAACCTATAACGACAGTAAAAAGCAGAATTAGGCATATTGAAACATGAAATCCATGACTGCATAATTGGTATAATATTCAAAACATGTTAATCTAAATATGTCAAACTTAATAATATCATTAAGCACAACATGTTGTGAGAATCATGTGTAATTAAGTAAAATTTGCAACTTAATATATACGCATATGAGCAGGTGCTTGTTTTGGGGATGGGGTTGTACGCAGAATAACATTTAAAGGAAATGGCATTTACAACCATGCTTATTAATGAACTTAAACATGTTAAATTAAACTTATTAATTAATAAGCTAAGAGGTCCCATGTCTTGCTGTTTGTATATGGTTTTGGGACTCTTAAAATCCTAGTTTAGCGGCATAAGCCTAGGGGTGGCTTGTGTCAGTCTTGCTGTATGGAACCTGTATCAGTTAGTATCCCTGTTAGTATCATAGAGAAGGGCCTTGCACTAGGTAGGGCCCAGGGCATGCTTTACTGATCTGAGTTATAAGAGGTTCAAATATGGAACGTAGGTACAGGCGCGTTCCGGCGGAGTCATGAGCGTCCATGAGTCCGATGTGGGAAACTAAGACGTTGTAACATGAGTGAATAGGTATGTGTCTTTTAAGTTTACGGTTTAGGGATTGATACCCCCTACTTCCATAGCTAGCATTAGATATTTGCGTAGTAGGGAGACGATCGCATGAATAATAATTAGGGTAACACCTAACCTTGATATTCTAGTAAATGGTGCGGAAAACTTGTTCTTAGTATGACTGAAAAGCATGCATGACCTTTACCTTACCTTGTTATCATGTTATCTCGTTTACTTCATACTTGTTTATTTTACTGTAGTTTCATGTCCAACATTATTTATCTATTTTGATACACTCTATCTTATCCTATTGCTGAAAATCACTAGAACTCACCAGACTTTATGTTTGACCTATTTTGTTTTCCATTCTCCCTCTTCCTTCCCCCTTTAGGTTCTCAGAGTGGCAGTGGACAATAGTTGTGACTGTGATTCTTCCTTGGACTTGGATTTCTTTAGACTCTGTGTATTGCTTTGACTTTATTCTACCTTGTTATGGCTTTTGAAAAGGGATATAATTTTACAGTTTTGCACTCTGATGTTTTATGTTCTGAGACAGATGGTTATGACTATTTTTTTGGTATTCGAAATTGTAACGATGTAATGGTGATTTTATAATAATAAAAAAAATTCCGCTGCATATTTACATTTTGTCTTGAGAATTTTAGTTACTATTTACCTATTGTGCTTCACAGAATTTAATGCATCCTCATATAGGTGACATTAAGGGATGTGGGGTGTCACATTTGGTATCCGAGCCTAAGGTTACAAGATCAGAGAAAAAGTTTTTGAAAAATATTTTTCGAAGTAAAGATTTTCAAATAAAACAAGTTTTTTTGAAAAAAACATATATCCCCTTAAGTCATTTACGATATTCCTTCGGTCCCTTTCTGAATCTTTGTTTCGTTTCTTTTTCAGCATGTTTGGGTATCCTAACCTTCCCGAGGGCGTTCCATTTCTGACATGGTTCCGTAGATACTTAGAGGCTATGACACCTGCCGAAGTACAAGGCAATGCCCCACCCCCAACTATAGCCTCAACTCCATCAAATCCTGTAGTCAACTTCTTTAAGCTTTGTAAGGGCTTCTGCATTATGGGAGGCAAGCCGTTTCGTGGTACTGAGAGTTTTGTGGAAGCGCGCAATTGGCTTAGGGAGACGGAGAAGGTATTTAAATTGTTAGAGCTCCATGATAGGAGGAAATTTCAGCTGACCGCTTGGCAACTGAAGGACAAAGCATCGTGTTGATGGGAGGTGATTCAGCCCGGACAAAGGGTGGCTACTTGGAACAAATTTAAAACTAGATTCGATATGAGATTCTTATCGCAAGCCGAGGAAGGAATGCAAATGGAGAGGTTCTTGAATTTGAAACAAGGAAGCATGAAAATAAAGAATATATTAACAACTTTAATCAACTAGAGAGATTTGGTAAACACTTCTCGTAAAAAGATTTTAAGGTTTGCGAAACGGTTGAACCAACTGCTCGAAGATTTAGCATTGACGCATGTACTGGTGGGAGAAACTTTCAAGAGGCTTGTTGACATGGCTTTGTTGCATAAGGGCGGTAAAGAGGAGAAGAAAGAGGTTAAGACCGAGGAGGAAAAAACCAAGACTAAGAAAAAGAAATGGTGGCCCAAGAAAAGGGCAACAAAGAAGGGGGGAAAGCCCGATAAGGCTCAGATCAAGTCAGATGTTAACTGTCATGTTTTAATCCCTAAAAAATCTATACGCACATTGGGTAAAGGAAATAAGGCGGATATCACCCAGGTCAAGTCGGCCAATGCGACCGAATAAAATAGCATAACATATTATGAGAAGTGCGACCCGGTAAAGATAAAGGTTGCATATCCAAAGAACCGCTCAAACACCAAAACGAGGCAAGTCGCCCATTCAACATAAGTGGGAGCGACCTCATAACAAAGGCATCACAAAGACGAGCGCCATTGGACCGAGAAGGACGGTTGCACAAGGGGCAGAGGAGGCTCGACTCCAAACCCGCATCCTACTCTTACAAAATCTCTTGAGGCGCTCATGGGACGCTCGCTTACATGGACCCACTCAACTATTAAAGATACTCGTTCCAACGAGCCTCCCGCACATGATATCTGGATACAACCACGGACAGCTGGAGACAGCTAGCCGGTGGCATGGTCGTAATTAGCAAAATGGACGATCCACAGCCTGGATAAAGGAATTCGAGGTTGTTTACAAAGGGGAGTTCACCTATAAATAGACAATGACTACCAACGTAAAAGGGGATTGGCTTCTAAAAACCACGAAGTGCTGCCTCAGACTCTGAACGACCTCATAGCCCAGTGAGAGATATGGGAGAGGCCGACGTTGAGGATCCTAAGGTCAGATCTCCACAGCGCAAAGAAGAACGTGCGACGAATTGCACCAACATAGCCTCCCTTAAGAAAGATGCAAGGCGCCGAAGCTTAAACCATGGTCGCGCTGATAAGAACATCAACGTTAATCCTGATGAACAAGCAGGCAACGAAAGGCGCATCACAGACCTAATCCAACGAGTAATGAAGGAGAAGGTTACTCAAGAGGATGAGGAGAAAGAATGGGAGTTTTCCCCCAGCAAAAATCCATTCACAGAGGAGATCCATCAAGCAAAATTCCCGAAGAAATTATACCACTAGCAATAGCGCCTTATAACGGAATAGGAGATCCAACCATTTTCCTATTCAAGTACGACCAGCACATGAATGGAGCTAGGGCCACCGATGAAATCAAGTGCTTATACTTTCCCGTGTGCCTAGAAGGCGTGGCCTCACTATGGTTCACTAGACTTCCACCTAGATGTATCGATCAGTTTGCAGATCTAGCAAGGAGGTTTCAGGATCAATTCCGATTACAAACCACCAAGACAAGGGATGCGATGTCGCTCAGCGAAATGGAACAGAAGAATGGGGAAACCATCAGAGCTTTCCTTACACATTTCAATGTTGCAGCAACAGAGGTCATAGAACCAGAACCTTGGTATTTGCTGGCAGCCCTGAGAGGGGCCATCGATTAGAAGTCAGAATTTGGAAAGTGACTTAAAATGAAGAAACCAAAGACTCTAAAGAAGTTTTACAAGAAGGCTTAGGAATACATGAGTATGGAAGATGAAGCTCCAGGCGTCCAGAAGACTACAGAAAATGATGCAGCTAGAGAAGGAAAGAGCGATGAGCCCAGGGTAGAGCAGAAGAGTGATGTAGGACAAAAGAGGGGAAACGATGAGAGGGATAACAAAGCTTATAAGAAGACACGGATGTACAAGCCATCTGAGCTAACCCTCCTGAACGAAACCCCAGAAAGGATTTACAAACCGCGAAGGACTCGGGCCTTTTCCCTTAGATGAAGCCGCAGAAGGTAACTGAGTAGCAGGCAAATTCCAGAAAATTCTGTTGTTTCCGTAGCCAGCCAGGGCATAACACTAATGAATGCCGGCACCTGAAGAATTTGATTGAGGAGCTCATCAGGAAGAACCGACTCCAGCAGTATGTGAAAAATCCCCAAAGAACTCCAGCCGCGCAGGGGCATAACAATGCGGCTAGCCTGCCCAACTCGAGTGAAGAGGACCAAATGCATATTGACTTAAGGCCAGTAATCAATATGATATTTGGTGGTCCCCACCCGGCCGGGGACAGTTGGGCAGATATGGAAAGATACGCTAATGAATTGAAGCATGCCACGGGAGAGGAAGGGTGCACGATCTTGAACAACGAGCTTCCGACGAAAATGCACAAAACTTCAACCCAGGATGTGGTATTCAGAGATAAGGATGCAGAAGGCTTAATTACGCCAACTATTGATGCTATGGTGATCACGATCGGTCTTGGGCCTGCAGTGGTGAAAAGGGTCCTAGCCGACATCGGGGCATCAGTCAATGTGATCTTTATAAACACTTTCCAAAAGATGATTCTCACCATGACAAAGGTGCGCGCGTACCCGCATAAGATCCACGGTTTTACAGGTCAACCTACGCAACCCATCGGAACAATAGATTTGCCTGTCGAATTGGCAGATGGGGAGCGTCGAGTTTCCATGGTACAGACCTTTGTCATGATAGATGAGTTCTTGTCTTACAACACATTTCTTGAGAAACCGACTCTTTCGGGTTTCAAGATCGCTTTAGCTCCTTGGTGTTTGGTTATGAAGTTTCCAACCGAAAGGGGAATTGGAGTAATCAAGGGCGATCAAATTGCCGTAAGGGACTGCTATGTGACAGAACTGAAGGAGGCTAAGAGAAAAGAATCAGGAAAGGATGCAAGGTTCTCCCTCGCATCCAAAACTCCCCCTTATAGCAACTAAAGAAAGGTCCGTGCACTGGTGAGCACAGCGGGATGCAAAAAGAGATCGATCCTAGAGAAGCCAGTGCAGAGGACGAAAGGGCGACCTCGCCCGAAGACACGATTCCTATAGCTGTAAATCCAAAGGACCCAAACCGTGTGTTGAATATAGGATCTCAGCTGAACCCTGAATTGAAAAACCAATTGATTGCCTTTTTGAGAGCTAACTTAGATGTGTTCACATGGAACCATTCCGACATGTGCGGGATATCTCCGGATGTTGCAGTTCATAAGCTAAACATTGACTCACGCATTCCGGCTGTCAAGCAAAAGAGGAGAACCCAGGGGCCGGAGAGATCGCGCGCCTTAAAAGAAGAGGTCGACAGATTAATGGAAAACGGTTTTATTAGAGAATCTAAATACCCGAAATGGGTATCCAACCCGGTGCTCATAAAGAAATCAAACGGCAAATGGCGGGTCTGTGTGGATTATTCAGACCTAAATAAAGCTTGTCCGAAAGATAGTTTCCCTCTCCCCAGAATCGACCAACTGGTGGATTCCACGGCCGGCCATGAGTTGTTATCTTTCATGGACGCATATTCCGGCTATAATAAAATTATGATGTATGGTCCAGACCAGGAAAACACCAGCTTCATTACCGATCTTGGCCTATATTGCTATAAGGTAATGCCATTTGGTCTAAAAAACGTAGGAGCAACTTACCAGCGACTGTTAAATGCTATGTTCAAGAAAAAAATTGGCAGGATGATGGAAGTCTATGTCGATGACATGTTGGTTAAGTCGAAAAAAGCAATAGACCATTTGGAGGACCTAGCCCGAATGTTCGACATCTTACGACAATATGGCATGAAGTTGAACCCTTTGAAATGTAGTTTTGGTGTTGGCTTAGGCAAGTTCCTTGGGTATATGGTCAACGCTAGAGATATAGAGGCTAACCCAGCCAAAATATCAGCTTTGAAAGAAATGCGTGCCCCAGGAACCAAGAATGAGCTTTAGTGTTTGAATGGAAAGATCGCAGCTTTGAATCACTTCATATCTAGAGCAACGGACAGATGTCTTCCATTCTTCGATGCCCTTAGGAAGGAAAAAAGGAGATACAGTGGACCCTTGAGTGCCAGAAAGCCTTCTAAGAACTGATTCAACATATGGCAACACCACCCATGTTGTCAAAGCCTAGTGACAAGGAAGACTTGTTCTTATACCTGGCGGTCTCTGCCCATGCTCTAAGCGCAACACTGATAAGAGAAGACTTGAAGATACAAATGCCAGTCTATTACATCAGTAAGAGGTTATCCGGAGCGGAGCTTAATTATCCAAAACTTGAAAAAATTGCTTATTGTTTTCTCATTGCATCAAAGAAGCTTCGTCCCTACTTCCAAGCTCATCCCATCAAGGTGCTTACAGATCAACCTCTGAGGCAAGTCCTGCCCCGACCAGACACCTCCGGGAGATTATTAAAATGGAATATATAGCTTAGCCAGTACGAGATTACATATCATCCCCGAAAAGCGATCGACGGACAAGCGCTTGCCGACTTCATCGCAGAATTTACTGACCGGGGGGAGGTAAAGGAGCAAGTTGATATCGAAACAAATATTCAGTGGAAGCTATTTGTAGATGGGGCGTCGAATGACCGTTGTTCGGGGGCAGGGGTAGTTCTCGAAACCTCTGAGGGAAGATCCTTATGCTATGCACTTAGGTTAGAATTCACTTCAACTAACAACGAGGCCGAATACGAAGCCCTCATCGTAGGAATAATGTAACAACCCGTATTTTCAATAACCTGTAATAATGAAAATTGAGGCAGAATTAAATTATAAAATGTGAATCAAGGGAAACGGGCTATGCCATTGCGTTCGTCTCGGAAAAATACGCGAAATAGAGTCCGAGTTTTCGAAAATCGGAGTCCGTATGGCCCAGGTATGGCCCGTCAAAGTTTTCAGAAAATTCAAGGTTTAAAATCAGATTCAAATTTAAAGAATTAGGCCAGCTGGGCCAAGGAGGGAAAAATCCCGCCAGGACCCCATGTCGACAGGCCTGTCGACAGGGGTCTAGGCATGTCGACTGCCCTGTCGACAGCCCTGTCGACAGGGGGTGCACGGGCTGCTTAGCCTGGTGCACCATTTCTGATTAGGGTTGGTCTTGTGGCTTGTTTCTAGAGAGTTCCGGGATCTGATGGACCTAATTGAATCTAGGGTTAATCCTATGGTCCAAATCACTAGCCTAATCTATAAATAAGACCCTAACCTACCCTAAATCATTCATTATTCATCCTAGTAACTAAACTATGGCAAAATCAAAACTCTCATGGCCTCCACCCTCTTCATACAATTCCTAAATTAATTCCTAAGTAATTTTCCATGCATACAAGCATATTTAGGCTTGTATGATCCTCCTTAGCTTGCATTAAAGGCTTGTTCTTCTATTGGCATCATAAAGGGGGAGTCTTGATCAAGTTTGCTTGCATTTGGGGGTCTTAATTAGTTGCATAAGGGGTTTCTTGCATTTGTTATACTCATTTGAGTCCGCATAAACATTGTAAGCCCTCTTACCTTCATTTTAGAAACTCTAAAGTTAATGTGTGATGAAAGTTGGGCTTTTGCAAGTTTATTGAGTTATGCATGTTTATGCAAGTTTGCTAAGCCATGATTTATATGTTTATTGAGTTATGCATGTTTATGCAAGTTTGCTAAGCCATGATTTGTATGTTTATTGAGTTATGCATGTTTATGCAAGTTTGCTAAGTCATGATTTGTATGTTTATTGAGTTATGCATGTTTATGCAAGTTTGCTAAGCCATGATTTGCAAGTTTATTTAGTTATGCATGTTTATGCAAGTGTACTAAGCCATGATTTGCAAGTTAATTGAGTTATGCATGTATACTAAGCCATGATTTGCAAGTTTAACAAGTTATGCATGTTTATGCAAGTTTACTAAGCCATGATTTGCATGTTTAATAAGTTATGCATGCTTATGCAAGTTTAAAATGACAAGTTGTGCATGTTTTGACAAGTTGTGCATGTTTATGCAAGTTTAAAATGACAAGTTGTGCATGTTTTGGCAAGTTGTGCATGTTTTGACAAGTTGTGCATGCTTATGCAAGTTTACAATGACTAGTTGTGCACGTTGACAAGTTATGCATGCTTATGCAAGTTTAAAATGACAAGTTGTGCATGTTTGACAAGTTATGCATGTTTATGGTAATATGCAAGTTCACTATGCTAAGTTATGCAAGTTTAACATGTTATGCATGTTTATGGTAATATGCAAGTTCACTATGCTGAGTTGTGCAAGTCTAACATGTTATGCATGATTGTTGTGCAAGTTTATCATGTATGTTGTGCCAAGTTCCCTCTTCCTATCCTTTATGCGTTACTGCGAATATGTAAGCGATAGAATGACATTGGGGGGGGGGGGGGGTTGGGCAAACTTAAAATACATGAAAATATAAGATTGGGAATTTACCTATTAAGTTAGGTCTACCCCTTGGGAATTTACCTATTAAGTTAGGTCTACCCAAGTAATTGTTTGACTTGTGATTATGTTTTGAAATGAAGTGGACATGACACTTAGAAAACATAAGTGTGGCCAACTCGAGGTTGGGTTGAGTTTGTAGCGTAATTCTACCCGGAACCGACCGGCTTAACTAGTGGCTACAAACAATAGGACCCAATGTGAGAAGTTGGTCATGGGGTGCCAAGACCCGAGGTTAGACCAAGTTGTGGTGTAAAGCTACCCGGACCCGCCCGGCCTAACTAGTAACCACAACAAGGTCTAATGTGAGAGGTTAAGGTGCATTAAATTAATTAATGCCTCATGATTAGGGTTAAGTCAGGGTCCACTAATACTTAACCAATAATGGGGATGCGAGGATTAGATGGGGTTAAGTAGTTGCACTTAACTAATTTAATCCATGATTAGTGAGGGGTTAAAACCACACTTAACCCTCTTAGGAAACCCTAGCAGCGGGTCTGTTCCGGCAGTAATCCCAGTTTGGTATCATCACAACCCTAGAGACTAGGCTAGGGCGGGGCACGATTACTGGACGGATGTAAACGACCAAAGCGACGGCTGAGTGGTACAGCGGTGCGGGTCCGGCGGGCTACGGACGTGCACGTAGTCCGATGTTGGACAAACTCGAGGCACGGGTACCAGTAGATCTGGGTTGTGCATTATTACTTAAGTGTCCGGGGTTGGCACCCGAGGGCTTGATACACCCGAAGGTGGACCCAGCACAGTCAGACTACATCCATAGGTGGGCCGTATGGACATCAACACTTGACGTGTTAGGCTTATAGGGAGCCGATCGACTAGACCGTTGGGTTGGACCTTATATTAAGGTCACTTCATGTTATTGGGTTAAAAGCTTGGGCCAAGGGATCAATACCTGTTATGTTGGTTTGCTAGTACACCGTGGTGCAAAAAACTTAACCTTGTTTATGCGATGACACCTCTATCTGTCTTGTAGTTACTTTATCATGCCAGTATGTTGTTATCTATGATCATCTCAGTTTCCATCATGATGTTAACTTTATTAGTTTATAAACTGATCGTAGCAGGGCTTACTCAGTCTTTTTGACTGACCCGTTTTGTTTCGCCTCTTTTCTTCCGTTTCCCCCCCAGGTTCTCAGGGAGGGAATACTGGAGCCTAGCTTGGATTTTAGCCGCTTCCTTGGATAGCCCAAGTATGCTTTGGACTTGAGCCGCTATGGTTTATCACTCTTAATTGGGGATAGTACTTATGTATTTTCAGTTTATCAGATAATGTATTTACCTAGACTTGTAATTTTGGGAAATTGACATTTTGATGTATCAGACTTGTGTTTTGAAATGGGTTATAAATCTTCCGCTGTTTTATTTACTCACTCTGTTTATTTACATATATATATATGTCATGTCCTGCCTTGCTATATCATTATGCATGTTTACCAATAATGCCCCTCCAAAGCTAGTGCATTCCCTTGCGAGTGACCCTGGCGGAGGTGGGGTGTTACATTTGGTATCAGAGCATATGGTTTACGAGAAGGGATAAAAAGGTTTTAAAAAACTTTTGAAAAACTATTTTCGAAACCAAGTATAAAGTATTTTCCAAAGAAAAGTCTAGTTGTTTTTAAAAGGCTATTCCCCAAAAGCCATTAGCACTATCCTTTGACTCCTCGTTTGAACTCTTTTCTTTTCGTTTCCAGCATGTCTGATAATCTCATCTTGCCCGAAGGAGTAACGATACCCGATTGGTTTCGTCGGTACTTGGAAGTCACGGCACCGGTCCCGGGTGTCTCTAATGTTGTCTTTCCAGTCGAGGCCGCTGTTCCTCCCCCTCCTCCCGTAGCTGATGTTCCTCTTCCCCCTCAGCCTCCACAAGCGGATTTTGCGGAAACTTGTAAGAACTTTAAGAGGATGGGTGGCAAGAATTTTAATGGAACAGAGACTTTTGTAGAAGTAAGGAATTGGTTGAAAGAGACCGAAGATCTTTTAGCCACACTTGATATAGGTGACCGCAGGAAAGTTTTATTAGCAGTATGGTTGCTAAAGGAAGAAGCTGCACGTTGGTGGATAGTTACCACCGCTACTAGGCCAATTGAGACTTGGGATGACTTTAGAGGAAGGTTTGGACTAAGATTCTTATCACTGAAGCAAGGGGACATGACTATTAGGGAATACATAGATAAGTTTAATCAACTGGCTCAGGACGATTTAGACTTGGTTAATACAGCTCAGAAGAAGGCCCTACACTTTGCTCTAGGATTAAACGAGCCATTACATGATTTGGCCCTGTCTCATATACCCTTGGGGGCGATTTTCGAGAGTTTAGTGAATTTGGCCCTACTTCAAGAAGAAGGTAGCAAGGATAAGAAAGAGGTCAAGGCAAATGAGTCTCAAGGCAAAAGAGTAAATTCCGGGAAACGGGGCAAGAATATGAAATGTAACTTCTGTAGTAAAGTTGGACATATAGCCAGGGAATGTAGGAAGAAGGAGAAGAGAAAGCGGGGCGAATGCTTTGATTGTGGTGAGTTTGGACATTTCAGCAAGGATTGCCCGAGGAAACAAGGGCAAGGTCAGACTCAGTGTGCAGGACTATCTGGAGGGCGAATTCATCCCCTCAACCCCGTCCTTCCAGCTCATGATAGAGGTAGTGTTCCTGTTGAAAATCTTGTTTACATTTTCTGATTTTCCTTGTTCAAACTTTGTTTGATTCTGGCACATCGCATAGTTTTATTTCATCTGATCCAGTTGAAAGTTTTGCACCTAAGTACTAGTGTAGTTGATGATCCCGTATGTGTTTCAAATCCTATTGGGGGTTCTGCCCGTTTGTCTATGGTCTGAGTGGATTTGAAAATTTCTATCTTAGGTATAGAATTCTCGTGGGATGTTTATATTCTCGGTTTCAGGGGATATGGGTTGGTTTTGGGCATGGAATGGTTGTCCTGTTTTGAAGCCATTCTTGGTTTTTGTATATAGGGTTGTGAGGCTCATGATCCGCCTCGGTAATACCCTAGAAATTTCTAGTAACCCTATGGGTCCCGTCATGTTATGTTATCTTGAATCCCTCAACTCGTCTATCGATAGTTTGCAATCTGTGAGGGTGGTCCGAGAATATCCTGATATCTGGGGATAGATTTCCGTATTATCTGGTTGGTAATGCCAAGCCAGTTTCGTGGCCGATTAGGCACATGACCTCACGAAATGAGAGTTAAGAGAGCAAGTCAAGGAGTTGCTTGAGAAGAACTTCCTGAGACGAAGCATTTCCGAGTAGGCTGCTCCAGAAGTATTCGCTACTAATTTGGACAGTTTGCTTCGCTTATGTGTCGGTTATTGTGAGAAGAATAGACAACCGTTACCAAGGATCGATGATTTATTTGATCAGCTAGTAGGAGCATCTGTTTTCTTTAGATCTAGCTACCTAATTCCATCAGCTTGGATGGCTGAGAATGGAATTGACAAGACTGCGTTTAGGACTCTAGATGGATTTTTAGAATGGCTAGTCATGCTATTTGATTTGACTAATGCACCCGCATATTACGTGGACTTGATGGGTAGGGTGTTTAGGGAGTCCTTGAACAAGTTTGTCGTGGTCGTCGTAGACGATATTTTGATCTCCTTAAAAGAACAAGGGAAAGCATGCTAGACATCTCAAAGAGGTGTTGGATACGCTTAGAGCCACCGGTTGAAGGTCAAGTTCTCCAAATGCCACTTTGGAGGAAAGAAGTTGGATTTCTTGGGCACATAGTTCTTAAGTAAGGCTTAGCGGTGGATTCCGCTAAAGTGGCTGCGGTTTGAGACCGGAAAGCTCTGAGAAGGGCAATTGAAGTAAGAAGCCTCCTCTGTTTGGCTGGTTAGTTAGCATTCCCGGAGCTTAGACTTACTCTTCTGGATCAAGAAGGGGGTTTCGCAGGAAGAAGATCCGCAGTTGGTCAAGAACATGGACTAGTTGATTCGAGGCGAGATGTTAAGTCACCTCGCTAGATATATTATAAAGGATGACTAAGGCGCGACAAGAGATTATGTGTTCCTCGAGTGAAAGACTTGGTAAAGAAGGTTCTTGAAGATACGCATCACTCGAGGAGGTGGCCGAGTTGGTCTTAGGATACATGTTGTGCCACCAGGTTGAGGCCAAGTCATAGAAGCCCAGTGGGCCATTACCTCCATTGGAAGTTTCGCAAGGGAAGTGTGAAAACATCTCGATAGATTATGTGGATAGACTACCTAGATCAAAGAAAGGGAATACGGGTATGTGGATCATAATAGGTAGACTCACGAAGAGTGCTCATTTCAGTCCGGTGAAGAGCGAGAGGACTGCATCACGGTTAGAAACGGTTTGCCCTCAAGAAGTTGGCCAGTTTTAAAATAGCTTACAGGAAGCCATGGGTAGGCAACTGAATCTAGGTATGGCCTATCACTCATAGGCAGATGGTTCATTTCGATTAAGCATGAGTTATAGAAAATCACGTTTATAAGGGCAATTGGCAACGTGGATTGGTATTTTCAAGAAAAATTCTGCTGCATGGAATACTTTATAGTAAGTAGGCGGGATCCAAGATTCACTAGTGAATTTTGGAGAGCTTGCATAAAATCATAAGGTTATAGTATGTTTAAGCCAAGTATACAGAAGGAAGAATAAGTGGGAAAGAAAGACGAGAGGCAATAATGAAATGAGTTCCAACTCGAATTTGGGAAATAGGAGTTAGGAAGCCAAGGAATCATAAAGTGAAAGATAGTCAAAGCACAGTAGAGTTAAGCTCAAGGAAACGTGACTAAGAAGAGTGAAGACTAGATACGCGCATCATATCTCTTTTTAAGAGCGCATCCTTGATCCTCGTTTTCCTGTGGAGCTTGCTTGCAAGTTGTCTTTTGCATATATATCCTCTCGGTCCCATTCTCGATCTTATTTTTGTTGTAAGCTCCATAAGGGGGTTAAGACTCATCGGTTAGTACTATATGTCAAAGTTTGAATGGATTTCTTGTAATCCAAAAAGGAGTTTATCTAGTTTATCTAGTTTATCGTGTCATGAGAACCTTTGGTAGAAACCCTTTGGTTGAAACATGTGTTTGAAACATGTTATGCTTGATGGTTGCAAGTGGTTGCAAGTGTTTGCAAGTGGTTGCTCGTGGATGCATTATACACGATTAGGCACTAGATCGGCTCACACACTCCTCATATTGCATGTGCATGAGTGTTTATGCTTATTCTTGGATGAAATTCGTATGCTATCACATGGATGTTGCATATGGATGTATGATTGAGCACGCATGAAGATATTATGCATTATGTTAGGAATTTGCATACATATGGATTCATTTCACTGACATACATATGCATTAAGGAGGTTTACTATATCAGTAACCGCCTGATTTACATACATATGCATTAAGGAGGTTTACTGTATCAGTAACCGCCTGATTTTTGCATTAGATAAGTACATATACACACACTTTTGCATATGTTCATCCAGCATTTAGAATCTTGTAAGGACAATGATTGCTCGTGGATGATGCTTTGAGTAGATGGATGATTGGATGGTAGGATACGTTCTTCCTAACTTGAAGATTTCGGGGATGAAATCCTTTAAGGAGGGGAGAATGTAACAACCCGTATTTTCAATAACCTGTAATAATGAAAATTGAGGCAGAATTAAATTATAAAATGTGAATCAAGGGAAACGGGCTATGCCATTGCGTTCGTCTCGGAAAAATACGCGAAATAGAGTCCGAGTTTTCGAAAATCGGAGTCCGTATGGCCCAGGTATGGCCCGTCAAAGTTTTCAGAAAATTCAAGGTTTAAAATCAGATTCAAATTTAAAGAATTGGGCCAGCTGGGCCAAGGCGGGAAAAATCCCGCCAGGACCCCATGTCGACAGGCCTGTCGACAGGGGTCTAGGCATGTCGACTGCCCTGTCGACAGCCCTGTCGACAGGGGGTGCACGGGCTGCTTAGCCTGGTGCACCATTTCTGATTAGGGTTGGTCTTGTGGCTTGTTTCTAGAGAGTTCCGGGATCTGATGGACCTAATTGAATCTAGGGTTAATCCTATGGTCCAAATCACTAGCCTAATCTATAAATAAGACCCTAACCTACCCTAAATCATTCATTATTCATCCTAGTAACTAAACTATGGCAAAATCAAAACTCTCATGGCCTCCACCCTCTTCATACAATTCCTAAATTAATTCCTAAGTAATTTTCCATGCATACAAGCATATTTAGGCTTGTATGATCCTCCTTAGCTTGCATTAAAGGCTTGTTCTTCTATTGGCATCATAAAGGGGGAGTCTTGATCAAGTTTGCTTGCATTTGGGGGTCTTAATTAGTTGCATAAGGGGTTTCTTGCATTTGTTATACTCATTTGAGTCCGCATAAACATTGTAAGCCCTCTTACCTTCATTTTAGAAACTCTAAAGTTAATGTGTGATGAAAGTTGGGCTTTTGCAAGTTTATTGAGTTATGCATGTTTATGCAAGTTTGCTAAGCCATGATTTGTATGTTTATTGAGTTATGCATGTTTATGCAAGTTTGCTAAGCCATGATTTGTATGTTTATTGAGTTATGCATGTTTATGCAAGTTTGCTAAGTCATGATTTGTATGTTTATTGAGTTATGCATGTTTATGCAAGTTTGCTAAGCCATGATTTGCAAGTTTATTTAGTTATGCATGTTTATGCAAGTGTACTAAGCCATGATTTGCAAGTTAATTGAGTTATGCATGTATACTAAGCCATGATTTGCAAGTTTAACAAGTTATGCATGTTTATGCAAGTTTACTAAGCCATGATTTGCATGTTTAATAAGTTATGCATGCTTATGCAAGTTTAAAATGACAAGTTGTGCATGTTTTGACAAGTTGTGCATGTTTATGCAAGTTTAAAATGACAAGTTGTGCATGTTTTGGCAAGTTGTGCATGTTTTGACAAGTTGTGCATGCTTATGCAAGTTTACAATGACTAGTTGTGCACGTTGACAAGTTATGCATGCTTATGCAAGTTTAAAATGACAAGTTGTGCATGTTTGACAAGTTATGCATGTTTATGGTAATATGCAAGTTCACTATGCTAAGTTATGCAAGTTTAACATGTTATGCATGTTTATGGTAATATGCAAGTTCACTATGCTGAGTTGTGCAAGTCTAACATGTTATGCATGATTGTTGTGCAAGTTTATCATGTATGTTGTGCCAAGTTCCCTCTTCCTATCCTTTATGCGTTACTGCGAATATGTAAGCGATAGAATGACGTTGGGGGGGGGGGGGGGGGGGTTTGGGCAAACTTAAAATACATGAAAATATAAGATTGGGAATTTACCTATTAAGTTAGGTCTACCCCTTGGGAATTTACCTATTAAGTTAGGTCTACCCAAGTAATTGTTTGACTTGTGATTATGTTTTGAAATGAAGTGGACATGACACTTAGAAAACATAAGTGTGGCCAACTCGAGGTTGGGTTGAGTTTGTAGCGTAATTCTACCCGGAACCGACCGGCTTAACTAGTGGCTACAAACAATAGGACCCAATGTGAGAAGTTGGTCATGGGGTGCCAAGACCCGAGGTTAGACCAAGTTGTGGTGTAAAGCTACCCGGACCCGCCCGGCCTAACTAGTAACCACAACAAGGTCTAATGTGAGAGGTTAAGGTGCATTAAATTAATTAATGCCTCATGATTAGGGTTAAGTCAGGGTCCACTAATACTTAACCAATAATGGGGATGCGAGGATTAGATGGGGTTAAGTAGTTGCACTTAACTAATTTAATCCATGATTAGTGAGGGGTTAAAACCACACTTAACCCTCTTAGGAAACCCTAGCAGCGGGTCTGTTCCGGCAGTAATCCCAGTTTGGTATCATCACAACCCTAGAGACTAGGCTAGGGCGGGGCACGATTACTGGACGGATGTAAACGACCAAAGCGACGGCTGAGTGGTACAGCGGTGCGGGTCCGGCGGGCTACGGACGTGCACGTAGTCCGATGTTGGACAAACTCGAGGCACGGGTACCAGTAGATCTGGGCTGTGCATTATTACTTAAGTGTCCGGGGTTGGCACCCGAGGGCTTGATACACCCGAAGGTGGACCCAGCACAGTCAGACTACATCCATAGGTGGGCCGTATGGACATCAACACTTGACGTGTTAGGCTTATAGGGATCCGATCGACTAGACCGTTGGGTTGGACCTTATATTAAGGTCACTTCATGTTATTGGGTTAAAAGCTTGGGCCAAGGGATCAATACCTGTTATGTTGGTTTGCTAGTACACCGTGGTGCAAAAAACTTAACCTTGTTTATGCGATGACACCTCTATCTGTCTTGTAGTTACTTTATCATGCCAGTATGTTGTTATCTATGATCATCTCAGTTTCCATCATGATGTTAACTTTATTAGTTTATAAACTGATCGTAGCAGGGCTTACTCAGTCTTTTTGACTGACCCGTTTTGTTTCGCCTCTTTTCTTCCGTTTCCCCCCCCCAGGTTCTCTGGGAGGGAATACTGGAGCCTAGCTTGGATTTTAGCCGCTTCCTTGGATAGCCCAAGTATGCTTTGGACTTGAGCCGCTATGGTTTATCACTCTTAATTGGGGATAGTACTTATGTATTTTCAGTTTATCAGATAATGTATTTATCTAGACTTGTAATTTTGGGAAATTGACATTTTGATGTATCAGACTTGTGTTTTGAAATGGGTTATAAATCTTCCGCTGTTTTATTTACTCACTCTGTTTATTTACATATATATATATATGTCATGTCCTGCCTTGCTATATCATTATGCATGTTTACCAATAATGCCCCTCCAAAGCTAGTGCATTCCCTTGCGAGTGACCCTGGCGGAGGTGGGGTGTTACAAATAAAGCTAGCGAAAGAATTGCAAATAAAAACTATACAGATGTTCAGTGATTCCCAGGTCGTAGTATGCCAGATTCTGGGGGAATTCCAAGCAAAAACGGGTAACTTGCCAGATTATCTTACAAAAGCCTTAGAATTGCTGGAATCCTTCGAGCATTACACCATATCTCGAATTTCCAAGGAAGAAAATACTAAAGTTGATGCATTAGCCAAATACGCGAGCACAGGAGATGCACAGTTAATGGGGTTGGTCCCAGTGGAGGTCCTTTCCAATCCAAGTACAAAGCAGACCGAAATGGATTGGATCATGGAAACAACTGATGAATCAAATTCATGGATGTCGCCAATTAAAGAATACCTCGCGACCGGGGCACTCCCGGTTGAAACTAAACTCCGAAGAAAGATCTTACGAAAAGATCCTTTATACCTTATTCAAGATGGACGACTATATAGACGGGGATTTTCTACACCTTTAGTTCACCGTGTTACAGAAAAGGAGTCTAAGGCAATTATGGCAGAACTACATGAAGGGGAATGCGGAGGACACACCGGAGGATAAACTTTGGCCAAGAAGATCCTATGATATGGTTACTTCTGGCCAGATATCAACAAAGATTCCGCGGCTTACACTAAAAAATGCGACAGGTGCCAAAGATTCACCAAAATCCCAAGGATTCCATCCACAACTATAACCCGCGTGGTCAGCTCGTGGCCGTTTGCTATCTGGGGCATCGACCTCATAGGAGCTCTTCCCACCGCAAAATCCGGTTTCAAATATGCAATTGTTGCTGTTGACTACTTTACGAAATGGGTTGAAGTAGAACCATTGGCCACTATAACTTCAAAGAAGGTTATTAACTTTGTCTTAAAAAATATCATATGCAGGTTCGGGGTGCCACAAAAGATAATCACAGACAACGAAACCCAGTTTGAAAGCGAAGAATTCCAAAGCTTCTGCGCCAAGTATAAAATCCTAAAAAGCTTTTCAGCAGTCGCTCATCCACAGGCGAACGGGAAGGTGGAGGCAGTAAATAAAATCATTAAAACTACCATTAAGAAGCGACTAGAAAAGGCTAAGGGTGGATGGGCAGATGAACTCCCATTGGCATTATAGGCATATCGCACTACGCACAGAACTGCAACAGGGCATACTCCCTTTTCTCTATCCTATGGTTTTGAAGCTATGATACTAGTGGAGTTGGAAGTCCCTACCCACCGAAGGATACATTTCAACCCCAAAGAAAACGAGGAGCTACAGCTCGAAGCCCTCGACCAACTCGAGGAAAGAAGAAAGGAAGCAGAACTCAGAGTAGCCGTGCACCAAAGGAGGGTGGCCAGGCACTTCAATTCAAAAGTCAAGCATAGAACTTTTGAAATCGGAGACCTTGTTCTGAAAAAGATAATGATCGGTACTGGAGTCTTCGGGCCTAATTGGGAAGGACCTTATGTTATAAGCCAGAAACTCCAGGATGGAACTTTCAAATTGGCCACCACAGACGGGAACCAGATTCCACGAGCATGGAATAGCGAGCATATCCGTCGTTATTTCTTATAGCATGTTATTCAAATACATTGAACATGTCGTAAAGATTCATGAAATTTTCGCATTTTTAATGATGTACTTGAAGTAGCTGAATACGAAAATCCTAATTACGTGTACAAGACACTCATTCACAACCCTCTACTAAAAATTGTCTTCCTTGTGTAGGCAAACGAGCGAGCAGGAAGCACTACCTTGAGGAATTCCAGCTTCCATCAGGAGACACTAGACCTCTCAACAGAGGACCAACAAAAGCTTGGTGCCAGATTAAAAGAGTCAATGCTGAAGAAAAAGCAACTCAAAAGTCCCACGGATAAAACCGCTAAGCCCACCGAAGAAGCACCTTCTTAGTTGACCTTCCTAGATGCTGGACACGGGTTTTCCAACTTGAGAAAAAAATTAATGAGGCGAACCAACGTCTGTGTCCTTGGTCAAAGCACAAAGTCGGAAAAACCGACATGTCCCGAAACAAAAAAATTGCCAATTTCAAGGAGCACCTACCTTGGTAGGTAAAAAACACAAGTTTTCCCTTCTGAGTTAAAAATCGATGAGATGAATTAGTGTCCGCCCCTCGGATGAAGCATAAAATGGGGAAGGATTAAACATGCTGGAAACACCAGCACAAAACAGAAACCCGACCGAAAGGAGGTGGCCATCCTTGTCTCTGTTATTAAGCAAGTCAAACAGAGCCAAGGATGGATTACAACAGCAGAAATCCTAGCCGTATGGGGGTACCCACTCTTGTTTTTTCTTGTTAACCAAGTCAAACAAACCCAAGAGTACAAAAGCAGAAATCCTAGCCGTATGGGGGTGTCCGTTCTTGTTCTTTGTTGTTAACCAAGTCAAATGAAGCCAAGTTCGGATTCTACATTGGAGACCAAGTCCTTCCATGGGGGCACGCATGAAAATGCATCACGAAAATACCCCAAATAAATAAAGTAGGATATCTAATAAAAAATGGTTGACTTGCTAAAGTTAAAACAACTAAAGACTAATCAACCAGATCAAATACCGAGGGCTGGATAATCCTGGCCTAATAAGAACAAAGAAAGACTAATCGTAATACGACGTTGACGAGAGAACGCCTGGAGATTAACGTATGAACAAGCGCCTCATGATACGATATCAACGTGCGAACGAACGCCTCGTGATACAACGTTAACGCATGATCGATGCGAAAAACTTATAAGAAAGATGTGTATGTATTGTCAAAGCAGGTGAGAGAGACATAGCATAGCGCGAACATGAAAAGCATCACAAAATCAGTCAAGCAACCATCCATCAGGAGCACAAAGAGTGTCACAGGTCAAACACAAAGTCACAAACAACAACCAGTACAATGTTATGGGCAAGGACCGACACCCGCTTACACAACCGTTCTTAAAAATCCAAAAGGCAAAACAACCAAGATAGAGGAGATTACAAATCCTTGACCTTCCATGGCCTACCAACTTTCCTCTTCGTCATAGAAGAATAAGATAAAGGCCCTTCAGCATGTACAGAAACCACTAACTCAACGTCCCCAGGGGCAAAGGAAGCGACTATGCTATTTTTGGACCTGAGGGCCTGGATTAACTTTGCCTTATCGCTTTCCAAAACAGAAATGCGCTCAAGGTTGTCCTTATGAAGTTTCTGGAGATCAGAGGCCAACTTATGCCAGCCAGCCATCCGCTTCGAAGAATGATTCTTCAGCAAATCCATCTGTTCTCCAAATTGATGCATGGCAGTCTCAAGGCGAGCCAACATTTGACCTTTCGCTGCAACCATATCACAAGCGAAATTCAGAGAGTCAGCCGGAGATACATCCACATTCGAAGGGACCCCCTGTAAACTCCATCCCCGAAATCGCTTGGCGAAACTGGGACTGCAAGGCCCAAGAGCGTAACGAGGCCTGTTGGCGATAGCTTGGAGTTCCGCGTAAGAAGGGTCGGAAAGAGAATTGACGGACGGTTGACCAACTGACTGACTCTCATCTCTTGAAATGCTCAAATCAACAAAGGCCCCCTTCTGGCGTTGTTCTGGAGAAGAGACCATCCCGCAAACGAACCAGGGGATAGCCATAAGGCTCAAAGGGAGATTGAGCACAAGAAGGAATCAATAAACCTGAGTAGCAGTGAAAAGAAATACGAAGTTTTCCTTTTGGATTTAAGAGACCCTCCTGAAAGATAAATGGATGCAAAATCGAATGAAAAATAGGAGAGTGAAGGGGAGATTAAAAGGCACACCTCAAAAAGTACTCTTCACCACATTAGCATAGCACTTGAGTACTGAAACAGATGTCCCATCAGAAGAACAGTTGGCGTATTCACTCCCCCATATTTGACTATTTACAATAAAGACAAAGCAGTCCAAGCGTCTCGCCCAAAGATAAAGGCGCTAATCAGTTACAACGAAGCAATCTCAGTTCCTGCACGACCGAGCCCTCAACAAGTCAGGACAAAAACTACAACCCAATGTGCGATCAAATATGTCGAAGCCAATGATTCCATTCAAAAGAAATCACGGACTTCGAGGGGCAAGTGTTAATCCCTAAAAAAAATCTATACACACATTGGGTAAAGGAAATAAGGCGGATATCACCCAGGTCGAGTTGGCCAATGAGACCGAATAAAATAGCATAAAATATTATGAGAAGTGCGACCCAGTAAAGATAAAGGTCGCATATCCTAAGAATCACTCAAACACCAAAATGAGGCAAGTCGCCCATTCAACATAAGCGGGAGTAACCTCGTAACAAAGGCAGCACGAAGACGAGCGCCCTTGGACCGAGAAGGACGGTCGCACAAGGGGAAGAGGAGGCTCGACTCCAAATCCGCATCCCGCTCTTACAAAATCTCTTGAGGCGCTCATGGGACGCTCGCTTACATGGACCCGCTCAGCTATTCAAGATACTCATTCCAACGAGTCGCCCGCACATGATATCTGGATATAGCCACAGACAGCTGGCGACAGCTAGCTGGTGGCATGGTCGTAATTAGCAAAATGGACGATCCACAGCCTGGATAAAGGAATTCGAGGTTGTTTACAAAGGGGAGTTCACCTATAAATAGACAATGGCGACTAACGTAAAAGGGGATCGGCTTCTAAAAACCACGAAGTGCTGCCGAACTTCATCCTCAACCACGGATTCAGCCATGGCGTCAAGCACATTTTCATGAGGAGAGAAAACGAAGACACCCATCTTCTCAGTCATTCATCCATCCTTCTTATCCTCAAATTCCGCTATTCTTTTGTATAACTCCTTAGATTGAAGTATATTAATGAGGGTATACTGAGCGGGTATAGAGATATATGAAAAGAGAGAGAGTTGATGTGTTCTATAATTCTCATTATAAGGCAGGAAATCACCTTAATAGTGGAAGTAGACCTCATTAACGACTGAACCACTCTAAATCTCGTCTCTACTTTACTTTTACGCATTTTTTCACTTTTTATTGCTGATTAAACACAGCTCCATTTATTTCTTACCGAATTGGTGAAGTTCAGTTTAGTACCTTGGGTGTTTAGACCATTTTTGGTGTAAACATCATGGTTGTGGGAGTTTAGGGCACTTTGTGAGAGATTGTAAGAAGATGAAGAATGCTTGTTTCAGTTGTGGTCAAGTTGGAAATTTTACAAGACAATTTCCTAACAAATAAGGACAGAAGGCAAGATCGTTTGGAGGACAAATTCATGCTCTAAAGGCTGGTGGACTAGATCGTAGTAGAAAAGTCACAGTCAAAGGTTTGATTTCTCTTTTTGACTCTTCTATTAGAACTCTCTTTGATTTCGATGCTTCTCATTCATTCACATCCAACTCCGTGGTAGATAATCTTCACTTGGACACTACATTGTTTCTGATCCTGTTGTAGTCTCAAACCCCATAGATGGAACCACTCATTTATCCCTGATAAGTAGGGGTTTAAGAATTTCTATTATGGGCATCGTATTTGATGCATATGTTCTTGACGTAAGGGGTTACAGATTAATTCTATGAATGGATTGGCTAGCCATGTATGGTGTCATTCTTGATTGTGAGAGGAGAGTTGTTAGATTTCTAAAGTGCCAAGGTAGAACTCTTGGAATTTCTTGTGACCCACAAGGGTCAGTTATTCTCAGTTTCCTATATTATCTTGAGGCTTCCGTTGATGATCTTTGATCAGTACCCATAATTACTAGTTTTCCGAACGTGTTTGATGATGTTAAGGGATTACCTCCTAGACGAGAGATAGATTTCTGGATTTACTTAGTAGTGAATGCGAAACCAGTCGCTTTACTAGAGCGCCACATGGTTTCTATGGAGAGGAGGGAGCTCAGTAAACAAGTATGTGGGTTGTTGGATAAAGGATTCATTCGACGCAACATTTCTGAGTGGGGAGCTCCAATCGTCTTTGCAACTAAGGAAGATGACTCTCTCCGTCTATGCGTAGACTACAGAGAGTTGAATAAACCCATTAAGAAGAATATGCACCCACTTCCGAGGATTGATGACTTGTTTGACTAACTAGCAGGCGTTCGGTTTTCTCACAATTGGATCTAGCCACGAGATTTCATCAGCCGAGGGTAGCAGATGATAGTATTGACAAGACAACTTTCAGAACTCCGGACGGCTATTTTGAGTGGTTGGTCGTACCTTTTGGTTTGACCAATGTACCCACATACTTCGTGGATTTAATGAGTCGGGTGTTTAGGGAGTACCTGAACAAGTTCGTGGTGGTTTTCATGGACGATATTATGGTTTTCTCGAGGATCGAGGAAGAGCATGCTAGACACTTAGAGTAGGTTCTCAGTACTCTTAGATCGCATCAGCTTAAAGCTAAATTTTCTATGTGTCATTTTTGGAGAAAGGAAGTAAAGTTCCTAAGGCATTATTCTCCAAAGATTGAATAGCGGTGGACCCTGTTAAAGTTTTCGCAGTTCAATATTGGAAATCCCCTAAGAATGCGATAAAGGTAAGGAGTTTCCTTGAATTGGCGTGTTATTGTAGAAAGTTCATTAAGGACTTTGCACGGATATCAGCTCTGATCACCATCTAACGAAGAAGAACTTGGCTTTTGCTTGGAGCATTGATTGCAAAGATGCATTCCAGAGGTTAAAGAGGGATCTGACATCAGCCCACGTTCTAACTCTTCCTGATAGTAGCAAGGTGTTTACGATCTACACCAATGCTTATGGCATGGGATTATGATGCTGTGTTGATGCAAGATGGTAGGGTAGTCTGCTATGGGAGTGGGCAATTGAGAGTTCATGAGAAGAACTACCCTACTCATGACTTGGAGTTGGCAGCAATAGTATTCACACTTAAGTCTTGGTGACACTATCTACTTGGAAAGAGATTTGAGTTCTACACGACTTACAAGTCGCTCAATATTTGTTCTTATAGAAGGATCTCAACTTAAGGAAGCAATGATGGCTGGAGTTCCTTGCGTCCTACGATTTTGAGATAGCTTATACCCCATGAAAGGGTAATGCGGTTACAGACGGGTTGAGTAGGCAGAAGTTGACCTTGAGTCCCCTTTCATAGAAAGGAAGAGCTTAGAGTTTATCTCGACCTTTGATTTTAAACCATCTATTGATTTTACACTTTGTTTGTTGGCATCGTTGAAAGTGCGACCTACTCTTTCGGAGTACATTGGATCCATACAGAGAGAGGATCTGCAAATGGCAGATATCTTGGATAAACTCGATAGAGGATAAGTCTCTATTCACCTAGCTAGATATTTGGTGGATGAGAAAGGGTGGCTAAGACGAGATGAGAGATTATGTGTTCCCAGAGTTGGAGATTTGCTAAGATCGGTTCTTGAGAAGGCTCAACACTCTCGTATGACTATTCATCCTGGCGGTGACAAGATGTATCGAGACATGGAGCGAGTTTTTCATTGGACTGGCATAAAGAAAAATGTGGTAGAATTCATGACCTGACGTTTGACTTGCCAAGACAAGGCTAAACAAAGGAAACCTGACGGATTTCTTCATCCCTTGGATATCCCACAATGGGAATGAGAGTGCGTCTCTATGGATTTTATTGATGGACTTCCCAAATCGAGGAAGGGCAACACGAGTATATGGGTGATAGTGGACATGCTTACTAAGACCACTCAGTTTATCCCGGTCAAGAGCAAGAGAATAACATATTGGATAGCATCGATATACCTTAGAGAGATAGTCTGACTTCATGGGGTACCTTCCAGAATAGTAAGTGACCGTGATCCCATCTTTACAAGTGAATCTTGGAGGAGCTTGCAGGAGGCCCTATGTACACAGTTAAGACTTAGCACAACTTATCCCCCTCAGAACGATGGACCGACTGAGAGGGTCAATGGTTTCTTTAGGATTTACTAAGGCTATGTATCCTAGACTTCGGAGGGACTTGGGAGGAGCATATCCCATTGGTTGAGTTTTCCTACAATAATAGTCATTAGTCAAGCATAGGTATGGTACTTTTCGAGGCACTTTATGGACGACCTTGCAGATCGCCGACATGTTGGTGGGAGTCTATGGACAGACTTCTACTTAGGTCAGAGATGATTAGAGAGACTTCTGAGAAGATGACCTTATTCGAAGAAGGATGAAAGCAACTCAAGGTAGGCAGAAATAATATGCCGAAAAGAGAAGGAATGACTTGGAATTTGAGGTAGGAGATATGGACTTCATCAAAGTATCACATTTGAGGAACGTAGTTCGATTTGGCTCGGTATGGAAGTTGGCACCAAGATTCGTAGGACCATTTACCATAGTTGAGAGGATAGGCCAAATGGCCTACAGATTTAGACTACCAAAGAGGACGATGGGAGTTCCTAATGTATTCCATATTTCCTATTCGAGGAAATGTCTACATGATTCAGCAGAGGTAGTTGAGCCTAGTACGCTGGAGGATGTCAATGTAGAGAAGGAGACATTGGTTTGAAAAGTTCCTACCCTTATTCTTGAATCGGAAGTTAAGAGGCTACGTTACAAAGAGATCAAGTTAGTGAAGTTGCAATGGGGAGAAGATTGAGACGATGGGACATGGGAACCTGAAGACAAAATTTGTGCTTCTTACCCTTTTCTCTTTGAGAGTACATTATTAATTTCCTTAAGCTTTTGAATTTGAATTTGTTATCTTTATCTTCAAGTATGTTTATCCTATTGTTCGAACCTTTATCCTATCGTTCGAACCTCGATCCTTAGGTAGAAACCTATGTCCGAAAATATGTGTTTGAGACATGTTATGTTTGATGGATGAAAATGGATGCAAGCGGTTGCCAGTGGGTGCATATACACATACATTGGGCACTAGATCGGCTCAAGCACTTACATATTGCATATGGATGTGTGCGCATTTTAATTTTTCAATGAGTGAAAATGGTTAAATCATCACGTGTATGTTGCATTTTGGTGAATGGTTGTGCACACATATAGAACTTATATGTACTATTATGATTCTTTTACAGATATTAGATACATGGCACAGACATATATTGCATTAAAGAGGTCAAATGAATCAGTGGACAACCTGATTTTTGCATTAGTTTAAGTATATATACGCAACACCTTTTTATATGTTCATACCAAGCATTAGAAATTCTAAGGGCAATGGATGTCTATGGATGATGGATGAGTAGACGGGTGTAGGTTTTAAGTAATAACATTCTTCTTAACTTGAATATTTCGAGGACGAAATCCTTTGAGGAGGGGAGAATGTAACACCCCATACTTCAATACACAATAATTATATTAGAAGGATAATAAAATGAATATTAATTAATTAAATATTCAAAATTAGATAAAACATACTTTACTAATGCGTCCTTTACGAAATTTTGGTTTAGATAGACCCTTGATTTGCATAAATCAGACTAACTATGAAGAAGTTATGGGCTTAAGAAGATTGAATGAATATATATATATATATAATAAAAATAAATAGCACAGAAAGCAACGGTCACTAGGCGACCCAGCCAGACCGGGTCGACTCAAGGGTTGACCCATGTCTAAAACAGGTCGATCCTAGGGTCGACATGGGTATAGGTGGGTTGACCCACCTGCATGTAGGTAGAATTCCTACTTCTGTATTTGGACTACTGTAGCGGCCCGGGAATTTCGACACTCGAATCCAGACACTAACACAACCCGTATCCAAACTCAAGTACCGAAAACCTAGAAAGCTAATAGAAAGAAGTTAGAGGGTGAGAAAAGAAAGAAAGAAATATTAGAATAGAAGAGTAAGAAGATCAGAGTCTCACAGCGGGATGGACAAAATATAATCATCAATAATACTTTTAAAAGAACTGTATATTACACATCAGAGTATACATTCAGATCAATACAACACACAACGGAAATAAACTAGTACCAGTATATATATGGAATACGTCTCGACTTCAACTCCATCTTTGTTGCTTCCAGCGGAAACCTGACCTGTAAATATGCTTGGTCTGACCCGAGCACATTTGATTTAAAACAAAATTCACCCGGATCAGTCTAAAATACTATCAGTGATAAATTCATACAGCAACCAACTTGTTTAACTTTGAAAATCCCTTTGAAACAAAGGATAATAGTAAGACCAGTCCACACATAAACACGGACGGTTTTTACCTTACTATAACCCAAACAATTTGAAATCAATATCTTATTCTGATATTATCATAGTGTCTAAATACAAGTAAATAGAATCTAGCAGAACGCTTGCATCTCACGCTCCACATATATAGTATACAATCAAAAACTGCAGGCGCTTATTGGAGATTGGATTTCCAACTATGACAAGGTATGGGACCACCTGCCACTAGTGTATCTCTAGAGACGAATACACTGGGTTCAACAAGAACGTCTTGCAACCCGGCCCACACATGACCGACCACTCATTTCGCTTGAGTGTATCGAATATATTGTCACCCCTTCGGCTTTTTGTCGCGACCACCGAAATCCCCGGGAGATACGGAAATGAAAAGAAGTAACAAATATGAATATTCTCTAGATGGTGACAATACACCCTAATGGGTGCGACCCACATAGCCATGCTGCCTGCCCGATTTTTGTCTTTTCCCGGTTGATGAGGCTTGAGGCTATAATCGACTTTTGAAACATCTGGCCACCATTCACATCATCCATACACGTCATCCAGGTACAGGATGAGCCGAAGGCACTCTCCTACTGCATCCAATATAGGAATCACCCCATGGATCAGCAGCGAGAAGTCCTTGCAACCCATAGATTCCAATCACGACAGAGTCACAGTATATCTCTAGGGATCAGCCAGAGATTGTAAGTAACTCTTCCGTTTCATGAAGATCTATGGTCTTCAATTGCTCCATCTCGATCAATGTCTTTGACGTATTCGTATTTATTGGTCGGAATGGTTTTTGAATATAAATTCGATCCCGGTCTTCCCATACCAATATCGTTGGGTCAGATTTTGATAGTCGGTTATTTAACTATCAAAATAAATAGCCAAACAAATAACAGATCCATTGGTTTATTACACAACATCACTTGGCCATACATTTATTATTATCTTATCGAATCACTTATCATTCGAAAAATGATTATTTCAACATCTTCTTTGGCTTCATATTTGAATACCAAAACCACCACTCATTCTTTTAGAATAAACCCATTTAAATCTCATTTCAATACTTTGACAATTTCCTTAAACTTTCACCAATCTCCCTTTTTATTTCTTTATGTATGGGAATATCATTCCATACCATAAGCTCCTTTTATTTCCTTTAATTTCAGAATCTCATTATAAATACATTTCCAAACCCTTCTAATAACGATACTTTATTATTTGACCAAAATACTTTGTTCTATCACTTTTATCATTACGACTAATATCATCCTTTGATAATCTTGAAGTTGTTCAAGTTGGGGTATTTTAATTACCTCTCATACCTTGATCAACAACGTTCTTATCTTAAGATAGATATCAGTTGTAATAAAACCCGACACTCATTTCCTATGTCACCACAAATTCCATTTAAAATAATCACCAACTAATTAATTTAAATAAATCCCATTTGATTATTATCGTTATATAAATAATAATAATCATCCCTCAACCTTTCAATCAAAATAACATGGTTTGTTTTACCATTAACTATCCTTAAGTGAACTAATTAACTAAACAACTCCAGTTAACGTCGTTAACTGTTCAACTTTAAACGTGATCAATCGTTATTGATCTTGTCATTTAACAATTAATCAATATAAATGATTTTTATTCACTTTGATTCCAATCAATATAAACCCATTCTAATTGTTACGTCAAATCTGGCCACTTGAATTCGTGAAATACAATCATTTACAAATAACTTAATAAGCACGTGCTTCGCGCACGGTAGATTTGGTACGAAAATGTAAATTCCTGGTTAAACCAATCAATATATAGATGTTGTCAGTTTATTTTCTTTTTAGAACTATATATTTAAAAATATATTTTCGGTTATAAAATAAATTCCCTAACTTTATTTCTAGCGATTCACCTCACGGTGAATCGATCTTTATAAACAGTGTATCCCTAGGCCGTCTGCTAATTTTTATAATCAATACCGTGTATTGATTCAAGTGCAACCACAAACAACAACCAACAGGGTTTTAAAGTCAACTGGTCTCAAACAGTTCATATAAAATATGAAATAACAGCATATTCAATGTTTGAGGAACCGGTTTGGTTCCTCCTACCTGTTCTTCCCTGCAACACAGACCATTAAAATCTTTCATATCAGTACATAGAGATATTTTAGCAACGATAATATAATTAACGTCAACCATTAAAGCAACCATAGGCATCCAAAGCATCCAATCAACCAATTAAAATATATGAATTTAGCACATCTTAGTATTTCAGAAATGTGTGAGGATAAACTCACCTTTGTTTTGATTGACGGTTCGCGCGTCGCTTTGTTTAATTTTAAACCAACGTCTAAAATTAAACAGAAAATCCGGTGGTTCCCGTTCCCTTCTGAATCAGCACGACAATGCAGTGATCTGTACTGCGATTTCAACGGACCTTAAAAACCACGTCAGCAATCCTTAACCCCTTCACGCGGTTTCCTTGACCCAGCTTCCTAAAACCCGTTTGTCCGTCCTATGTTATCACGAAAGTGCTTCAGCCAACTTCATTGCAAAGTCCCTTCTTTTATCTTCTAATCGTGTTTGATAGTCCACGTCAGCCTGTTATTCCTCACCAAACACGTTTCCTCTAATTGATTAATTTGAAACCCGATTCCCTGTTCATGTAGAAAACCCGATGCCACTTTGACAACAACTTCACTTCAAGTTCTTGCCGCCAATACCCTCGTTCGCCGGAGCCAACCCAACGTCGACCATTCTTCTTAAACTTTCACCACTTTCGAAATGGCTTTTGTATGTGGTAGCGAAGTCCGCTCCTTCTCCATGACTTCGAAATATTGAATCAGGACCAAACACGTTCAATAGCCCGCCTTCTACGAAACGATCAGCTACAGGCAAATCAAAACCATAACCATCACCTAACAGACTTCCTTCTTCCATGCAACAGGCAACACAAAAACTCCATGTTTCAGTTTCATGCTACCACTGAACCTTACCCACCAACAATCTCCCTTCCCACTCCATAGTTCCGCACAAACCCATCCCCAACACCAAAGTATCAAAACCCACTTCTTCTGCTACCGTTCCAGACTTCCTTAGCTATAAGATGGACGTCAGCATGCGTTTTGGTCCCTTTTGAATCTCCGAACAAAAGTAACAGTACACCCCTCCACTCCCCATCGCAAACATACGCAAGCATAAGCCCATTACTTCGCATGAAACGTCCACCATGCAAACACCTCACTGACCCTCGCCAAACTTTCCATGCAACACCACCTTGTACTCACTCAAACAATACCACCGCACCATTACAGCTCCCCCTTCAGTGTGCACCCCATACCGCCAACACTCACTGCAAAAGAAACCGTACTCCTTAATCAACCTTGCACAGTAGTTCGAGTGTGTTTTCTCTTTGTTTCCGGGGACAAGGAAAATGGTCGGAAGTGTTTTGTTTACGTTTTTAATGGTGAGATGGCTCCAGTTTTATTTTGTGAGAGTTGAAAGCGAGGACAGGGTATTTATAGAAGTGTAAACTTGGCGATCACGTATGGTTGTTTGGCAGGCACGTTTATAGGGGGTTAGGCATGTTCTTAGGTCCGCAGTGAGGTGAAGGTTGGAAGTAACATGCATGTGCGAATTTCCAGAGAAAAGATATGAGTAGATAAAGTGTTTTAGTATAGCTGTTGATGGCCTTTCGTTAGCTGTGCTTGGGTTGTCACCTTGATGGTAATCAAGATGAGACGTTGTCATGGTGAATAACTGGGGAAGGTAGGGAACATGTTGGCCGAGTTGAGTACATTCACATGTGTTTCACTGAGCTATAAAAAGAAAATAGGGTGCTGCAATTTGATTCGACCTCTCAGGACATATACGGTAGCAGCTTTAAAAAGAGATTGCTGTGTCTATTTGTTTATTTTATTAGCTACCGTATATAGGCCATAGTGTAGTTGTACTACGGCAATATACATTTAGATTTAGACACTGATTCGTTTATTTGTTGCGGATTGGTAGATTCACTGTTCTCAAAAAAACTGTGTAAGTATTGTTCTATCATCGAAAAGAAAGAAAAGCTGGATGTAGCTGAAGCAAATATTTCGTGTACTGTACCCTGTCATAAAGCTTTGTTCGTGTATGACTTGCCATCGACAGAAATAACTATACCGTCACGTTCAGCATTGTGCCATGATCACAAATATATAATAATATCGGTAGATTAACTTGTATTTTGAAATCCCTAAAATGTTGATACAGGGTGCGAAATACTCCGAATAAAAAGTTGCATATTTTACGAAACAAAAATTTCAGTAAAATTCTAAAAATTAAATTATGACTACGCCTCAAAGGACTTGTCTACATTCGAAGCCAATATTTAATTGTATTTAAATAAATTGTTATGGCGTATAAACGATTCCACAACGACTATTTCGAAATTTGATTTAGACGTAAAATAAAATGTACAATACGAAAATTCGATTTTTCTTTTCCATTAGAAAAATATTATCAACTAGATTCAGACGCTTCTTGTTTCATCAAAATCCGACTTAACGTGGCTTCAGTATAGTCAATTGAAGTTGAAATTCAATTTTACGAACTACCGCGCAGTTTTGTGTTCATTTTATAATAACTATAAATATAAACGTTCATTCGTCGTTCAATTAGCGAATTTGATATAAAATACCAAACAAAATATTTAAAATAAAATTTAAATATTCGAATCAAATAGCCGAAAAATCCAGGTCGTTACAACTACTTTTTGTACTATATTTATACGCCGATTCAGCTTGAGGTGTACGTTTTGATTTGTAAACCTAATATCTAATGGTTTAGGATTATCCTAGCTAATTTATAAATAGACCTGTAGCCTCATTGTTTTCCTACACACAAACATTTTTCATTCTTCTTCCTCCAAACTATTTCTGAATAAAAATAAGAAGATGCTAAGATGCTGCCAAAAATAGATTAAAGAGGACAATTTTAGATTTTCTACAGCAACAATAAAAAGAGACCTTTTCCTGGATTTCATTCAAACCATTGTGAGTTCTAGTTATTTTTCGACTTCATAATTAAAAAAGTATTCTAACGTTAAATATTCTGAATCTGAAATTATATAGCTTATATACGTTATTGTTTTACTGTCAGTTATCTATTTAGTTTTCAGTTGTTACATGTATATCCCTATTTCTGTCTTAGTTTTATTCAGTCTTATGCCTATTTATTCAGTTTGTGTATTTCTTAGTTGAATCTATATTTTGCGCTATACCTAGGCCATCAAATGCCTAGGTTATTCACGATAGAATTGCGTAAAATTGGGTAAATTTGAAATAATTTACAGTGGCGGTAAAAAGGAGAATTATGCATATTGAAACATGGAATCCAATGACTATATAATTGATATAATATGTAAAACATGTTAATCTAAATAGGTTAAACTTAATTTAATCATTAAGTAGAACATGTTGTGAGAATCATGTGTATTTAAGTAAAATATGCAAATATATATATATACACACGCACACACACACACACACATACCTGTGTCCAAGTGTTTGTTTTGGGGAAGGGGTTGTACACAGAATAACATTTATAGGAAATGACATTTACAACCATGCTTATTAATGAACTTAAACCTGCTATAATTGTTAGTTAATAAGCTAAGAGGTCCCACGTCTTGCTGTTTGTATCCGGTTTTGGGACTCTAAAAATCCTAGTTTGGGGGAACAAGCGTAGGGGGTGGCTTGTGTCAATCTTGTTGTGTGGAAACCATATCAGTTGGTATCCCTATTAGTTTCATAGAGAGGGTCCTCGCACTAGGTACGGGCTAGTGCGCGCTTTACTGATCTGGATTATAAGAGGTTCAAAGTGGAAGGTGGGTACGCGCGCGTTTCGGTGGAGTCATAAGCGTGCATGGGTCCAATGGGGGAAAATAAGATGTTGTAACACCAACGAATAAGTCTGTGTTTTATAAGTTGATGAGTTAGAGACTGATAACCCCTATTGCCGTAGCTGGCACATGATATTTGCTTAGTAAGGAGCCAATCGCATGGGTTGTAATTAGGGTAACACCTAATCTTGATATTCTCGTAAGTAGTGCAGAAGCTTGTTCTTAGGATATGAATGAGAAGCGTACCTGATCTTTACCTTATCTTGTTATCTCGTTACTTCATACTTGTTTATTTTACTATAGTTTCATGTTCAACATTATTTATTTGTCTTGGTACTCTATATGTTAGCCTATTGCTGAAAATCACTAGAAGTCGCCAGATTTTATGTCTGAACTATTTTGTTTTCCCTTCTCCCCCTTTCTTCCCCTCTCAGGTTCTCAGAGTGGTAGTGGATAATAGTTGTGACTGTGATTCTATCCTTGGACTTGGATTCCTTTACACCCTATGTATTGCTTTGACTTTTGTTCTATCTTGTTATGGCTTTTGAGGAGGGATATGATTTTATAGTTTTGCACTCTGATGTTTTGTGTTCTGAGACAGATGGTTATGACTATTATTTTTGGTATTCAAAATTGTAACAATGTAATGGTGATTTTATAATAATAAAAGTTTTCTGCTGCATATTTACATATTGTCTTGAAAATATCAGTTACTGTTTACCTATTACACTTCACAGAACTTAATGCATCCTCATATGGGTGACATAAGGGACGTGGGGTGTGACATTTGTGAATCTAGGCTTTTTCCAAAGGATTTAGGCTTTGGTTTTTGCAATTGAAAATGGTGAAGACAAGCTTCTTTAAGCAAGAAAGTCCTCTATTTTTTATTAAAAAATTAACAATTTTAATGGGGTGGATGGCCCCTATTACTACCCAAATTCAACACCACAGCTTGTTGACGGTGAAGGGGTATCAGACCGAAACCAACACTGAAGAGTGGTCTAAAAGCATGAATCCGGTAGCAAACTAAAGATGAAAGCACGAAGGAGGCGATTGGGTCAACAAGCTATCAACATTGACATGGAAGAGGGAAGCTAGGTGCCGATACGAAAGGAGATAGTGGCTTTGAAAGTAGCTAATGTGAAATTGATCCTGAAGGCAAATCACTTGAAGACTGGAAGCACATATGAAAGGACGAAAGCTTAAAACTCGAAACCAAAGTCATGATAGGAAGTACCAAGCCAAAAAAAAGGATGGCGAAAAGGCTATTGGCACTTAATTAACTTAGTGTCGATATAGAAGGAGGAGAAGGCATTGAAGGCTTGAGGAACCGAAACACCAGTAAAATTTCCCAAAAGTTAGCTATCAGAATTCAAAACTTTTCGGCCACCAAGAGACAACTTCAGAAGTCATTAAGAGACGTACCGAAATCTCACTATCAAAAGACCAAAACCAACCACGGGGATTCACCGGAAGCAAACCAAAGCATCCAAGAATAAGAGCTATCCCCACTAACCTGTTTACTGTTGATATCGAAAGGAGTGACGGATCCCGAAACATGAGAAGTTGAAGCACAAAAGAAAATACTATGACGGCTTAAAAGCAAAACCTGAATCTTATTCCCAAAAGCCGAAAGTCATTTCCAAAGCTATCCATACCTGCTGGCTTGGTATCGATACGAAAGGTAGAAGCAACATTAAAGGGAAGCTCCTAAAACCGGGACCGACCTTTCGAAAGCCAAGAACGACACACTGAAAGCAAAATTGGTCCCCAACACAACAAGAAGTGCAAAGAAAAGCGACCAAAACACATACCACCGGAACCGAAAGGTGTGAGGCGACCGATACTATGATGACTTCCCATAACTCCTGCACTAAACATGAGGAATAGTGCACCGAAAGACATTCCAGACAGCTATGGATGATCATCACGGTAAGATAACACTAGTGAGACCTGTCGTATAACTCACAGCGCAAGGATAAAATAAAATAAAACATATACAATAGGTAATAATAGTCAAGAATAATTGAGCAGAATCTTGAACTTTTCCATATTACCATGAAAATATTCGTACAACCTTGGATAACACTATAAGTGTCTGTACAATACGCCTCACTACAAGCATTAAAGAATACATGAAACAACGAAAACAACAAATACTAGATAGTAGAAAATAGTACGCCAGCCTCCTCCTCGTCATCGCTCAGCAACATCGTCCTCACTAAAATCTATCATTTGTCACCTGCTACTCAGTCTGCCCATCCACAACCAAATGAACAACCCAAGGTAATAAGAGGGAGACATAAAACCTTGAGTCCGACGACAGTCTTAGTAAGCAATAAAAAAACTATCTAACACCATCAATAAAGTACATGAGAATAGGAAGATTAATCAACTAATCTACCAGTATCAACAAAGAGGAAATCACACCCGTATTCCCCACATCCGACAGTAATAGCCTTTATAAGCAAGCATTTTAAAACAGCAGTACATTCATGGCAATCAGTTATCAAGCATAAACCATTACAACCAACATCGACATCTCCCAAGTATAAGCCCCGAAGGCCTAAATGAACATCAGACAAGTACCCAAGAGA
Source organism: Allium sativum (assembly GCA_030737875.1). Lineage (NCBI taxonomy): Eukaryota > Viridiplantae > Streptophyta > Magnoliopsida > Asparagales > Amaryllidaceae > Allium > Allium sativum. The sequence continues at coordinate 691,932,134 of CM060924.1, forward strand.
TATCTCCTTCGACACCGAATAATCTACACAAGACAATACAAGAAATCAATCATTCGTTCATGACTCTAGCTATCACCGCCAATCCTGCTTTGAAACCATCGTTAATCGTATGACCGACTCAACACCTTGCCATCCGTCAATGGCTAATGGTAAACCCTGGTTCTAGAAAAAATCCATACGCCATACAACATAACGTATCTAGGCCCGTCGTGTTGCCCAGGGTACTCGACCATCCAATTCTAGTCTTTTAGGCATCCCCATTACCCCTACTTTGAGTCTGCTAGAACCTACGATAACAATAATCTCTCGTCCTTCAGTATCTCTAGCCATCCAACCGGATGACTATTATAAGCTTAAGCCACTTCTCGTGCATCCATTATCCACGAACTCGCCACCTTTAGTCGTGTTCACATTCATTGAATTACGACGATCAACAAACACATCATAGCACTTCGAACATTCCTACTTGAATACACTTCGAAGTCACATCCATCATCGAACCAAAATAACATCAATATTTGGTCGATATTAATCAGAATGTCCCTCACCCAATACTCAGGTCATTAATCGACCCGACCCACTAGGTCGTTCGACAGACCCACGACCTGACTCTAACCAACATGCTATGGCCGACCCGCCTCTTGAAAAGTCGGTGAATATGACTTAAGCATGATCTCTATATGGATATAGCAGAATGGTATATGATAAGCTAACTAGAAAGCTACAATAGCTACGCAGGTAAATGTAACATATATAGATATATCACAAATACAATGCAGTAAGTAAAAACGCCGGAATTTTATATGGGTTCAAACTTTCCATCCTACTTCCAATCCCGAAACTCCTCTTCGGAATTCACTAACAAACCCTCTCTTGACCCGGAGGAATAGGTCATAATACACCCGAGCACCAACAAGGATGTCCCCTCTTAAGCGCCAACACAGGACTTCACAATTACAAGTAGTTTTGACTTCTGAATGTGTTCTCATATCAACACTGAATAGTCACAATTATGTACACCCTTCCTATAATCTTATCCTTAAGTATTTTGTTGTGTATGTGAAGATTTAAGTATGTTGCTTGTTGGATCGAGAGATATGTAATAACTTCGAAGATTCAACAAGTAACTTGAATTAGAGAGCTTTTAGAATGCAGTGAGTATATAAGTGTAAATCAGAAAATAGAGTATAATAAGTGAGAATCAGTGATTGGAAAACATGTTTGTTGTGCTTATATAATTGTTGAACAGTAGCATTCTTTCATGAAGAGTTTCAGCAAAGAGTTGCATCTATTTCTTTTCATAATTGAAGAGGAATCTCTTCATGAAAGAAGGTGACTTTTCATAAAATTTACTGTTAATCTCTGATCAGTCGACTGGTATGACAAGCACTAGTCAACTGGTTAAGAATGAAAATTGTATATATATTTAAATAAGCTCAGCATCTAGCCGTTACTGGACTTCTGGTCTGTGACTAGTCAACTGGTCCTTTTTATACCAGTCGACTGGTTGTAGAACCTGTCCAGTTTCAGCTGGTTTTTGAGCATACATGCATGCATATATATATATATATATATATATATATATGAAAATTCATGCATTCATGTTATACTTTGAGGATAGATTTTAACATATATCCAACACGACTTAATACTTACATATATAAACTTAGCTCCTTGACATGATTTTCATTGATCTTCTTTTTGTTGTCATTAATCGAAATTCCGTGAATCAACATTCTCTCCCTTTTTGATTGATGACAACATCTTGCATTCTTGTTAAAATATTGAATTGCCCCTCTGAATGTATGCTTGTATATATATATATTTAGCTCCCCCTAAATTTCTGCAACATTTTGTTAGTCCATAGTATAATATGTACTTACTGTGCGACTTCCTATAACAAAATGTTAGCATAAGCCATACATATTTGATATATATATATACATAATTAATTTATTTGGTATACTATTCTCCCCCTTTGTCATCGATAAAAAAGAATAAATGTCATGAGATATCAGTAATCGAGAATAGAGAATATAAATTATTATAGCACGTTTAAGAGATATTGAATCTTGTGCTTTTTCGATAAGTTGAGTTTTCATATATATTTGGAGATACCGAAATAGCCTTCTCTTTGTTGTGTACCTGCAAAAAATATGATGTATATACTTTGGTACCTACTTGTTTCGTTTGGGTACAGAAGTTTAGATGGAAGGTTACCATACCCAAGAGGGTTTAATGGAATCTTTAAAGATAAAATTTTCATTATTAACTATTGAATCAAAATAATCATCAATATATTTTTCTTTGTTTCTGAAATTTACAGGAACCCAAATACTTAAGTAATCTCTATTGATATTCCTTTTCTTACTTTTAGATCTATTATACAAATCTCTAGTCATAGAAGTATCTGAATTTCTAGAATAATTGTATCTTGGATGTGCATTAGTACTAGCAGTGATATTCTTATTGTACATAAAAGCATATCTAGTACTACTTCTATGATTATATCCCAAACCACTTTTGTCATGTAAAGGTCGAGGTCTAAATAAAATCATTTTGACCTTTATTAAATTTCATGAACTTATTTGTACATTTATCAAATTTATTTCCAAAGTCGCGAATGACATTTCCAAAAGAAATTTTGTTATTTTGAAAATCATCAATTTCCTTATTCAATTCAGAGTTCTTCCTTTTTAAAGCATTCTCAGTTTTGAGACCACAAATTTGAGATCTTGAATTAACTAAAGAAGATTGTAATTTTTCAAAATTTTCTTTTGAGGCAGAAATTTCATTTCGCAAAATATTATTATTCACCTTTAAAAGCTCACATTCTTTAAATAATTCTAAATTCTTTTCAGTTAACGCTCCATTCTCTTTTTCAAGAGATGAAATTAAAGAACTAGAATTATTTAAAGAATCTTCTAATGATTTATTTCTATTTTGCAAAAGATCGATTCTTTTAAAAGAAAATTGTTTTTATCTTCTAGTCGCTCATATTCTTTTTGAAGGAAATCTTTTTGAGAAACAAGCCGTTCTAAGGTATTTTCAAAACATTTGGCTTGTTTTACTAAAAAAATTGTTTTCTTCTTTTAGTTTCGAATTTTATTGCTCATAATTTTATAACTTAGCTAAAATGCACTACACCAGCAATGCCATTTTGCCACGGTCAAAGACCGTGGCAAACAAAATTTACCATGGCTTAAAACCGTGGCTTATTGCCCTGTAGCCAAACTTTTGCCACGGTTCAAAGCCGTAGTGAAATGGTAATTTAGCCACGGTCCAAAGCCGTGGTTAAGATAAACTAAGCAACGGTTTTTAACAGTGGCTAAATAACATTTAGCCACGGTCATTGACCGTGGCTCAGGATCCATTCTCCATGTGTGCATACTTCTATTAGCCATGGGTTTTGATCGTGGCTAATTTCCAGTTTCATTAAAAAAAATATGCAGCAATGTTATACCATTAAACATAATGATATTAAAAGAATATATCAATACAAAGTTCGACGATAAAACATAATAACATTGAACGAGAAAAATAATACTAATACAAAGTTTGACGATAGTACATAATAACTTTGAACGAGAAAATTAATATTAATACAAAGTTAGACGATAAAAACATAATAACATTCAACAAGAAAATATTAATACTAATACAAAGTTTGATGATAAAATATAATAACATTCAACCATACAAAGTTCTACCAATTTTTCACTCTTTCTTTTGCTTTTGCCCATGTTTACCATCTCTTTTTCCAGAGGTTCTTCAGACAGGTGCTGCTGCAATTGAAAAAAGAAATTATTAAAAGTAAAAAAAAAAAGTATTGCGTGTAAAGCAACCAATCTGCAGAAATAGACATTCACTTCCACTCCACACATTCATTCACTTCCCGTCAAGATACTGAATGAAACCAGCCAAATTACACACCATTGCAAAATAGACAACGCACATCATTACTTGTATATATAGCCATGATAGATCATAGAATAATCAAATACTTGTATATTTAACCCACCAATCTGCATCAAACTACTAATATGTAAATAAAGCGAACCATACATCAGAGTACGTTTACATGACCAAGCACTGGACGTACCAGGATTTGAATGTCTAAAAACAAATTCATACATGGATCCTAATTGCAATATTAATGCAGTATTGTGTTATATGTCCTACTCTTAAGAGAGCTGAAACACCCCACCTCCGTTAAGGTCACTCACAAAGGGAATACCTTAACTTTGGTGGAGCGCTATATGTAAAAGATGCAGATAAATTACAAGACAGACAAATAAAGCAGCGGGAAATAAAGTCATTTTATAAACAATGTGGTTTAGTTAAGATTTTACAACAATTGTCTCAATCATACTTAAAATTAATACATAAAACTTCTATCTTGATTCAAAACTTCCAAGTATAAAAGAAGCACAAAAATAACAATGATATTCCCCAATAAAGCATGAACCAGCCATAGCAGTGGAAGAGAGAGTCCAAAGCAATACATCGACTATCTTCGAGCTTGGAAAGAAAACTGAGCTAAAAGGTAATATTTCCTCCCTTTGAACCTGGGGGGAGGGGTGGGGGGGGGGGGGGGAGGGGAACGGAAGAAAAGGGGCGAAACAAACTAGGTTAGACATAAGTCTGGTAAGTCCAGTGACTTTCAGCATATAAATAGGCAAAAGCATCATGACATGAATAAACTGAATATACGACAATACCGTGATAACATGGATAACAAGATAACCTAAGATTAGCATAAGATATGATAAGGCAAGATATACTGAATGCGCTTCTACTCTTTCTCTGCTTCGCTACTACCTTGTTATTCTGTTTTTTAATCTCTCTGCACCGCCTAACCAGTGTCCCAACTAGTAATCTGTGTAAAATGATAATATGATAACGTGATCCCAATCCCCGTAATTGTGGTAGCCTTAAGGTGTACATCTAGTATGAGGATCTTATCTCAATCAGCCTAATTGCCATGAAGATGTTAGATGTACCCTTACTACCCTATCGATCGGCTCCCTACTTGTATTAATGTTCCATGTGTCTGTGTCAATCGGCCCTCTCTTGCGTGTAGATACCCTGTGCTGGTCCTACCATAAGGTGTATCAATCCTTATGATAGCAACCCGACATGAGTCAAGATGCACAGTGTATAACTATTGGTTCCCAATGCCTGTTTTTTCCACTTCGGAGTACGTACATGCCCGTAATCCGTCGGAACCTACACTGACGTACCCCATACCACTATTTTGACCGCTTAAAATCAGCCTAGTAATCGTGCCCCACCCTGCCTAGTTCCGGGTACCATGATACATCTATGTGGGTTACTGCTGAAATGGGTCCCGTTACTAGGGTTTCCTACTGGTTAAGTTTGTGGGCCTATATATGCAAATATTACCCACCTACACGAGTTATACTAAACCCTCCCGTTGATTCAAACATGTTTATTTAATGGTTAAGTTTGTGGGCCTATATATACTAATATTACCCACCAACCCGATATGTACTTAACCCTCCCATTGATTTCAAGCATGTTTATTTACTGGTTAAGTTTGTGGGCTTATATATACTAATATTACCCACCAACCCAATATGTACTTAATCCTCCCACACATTATGCCATATTGGTTAAGTGTTGTCCATTCATGTTAACTTAACTTACCCACTCATCATGTCATGTTGGTTAAGTGTTTCTTATTAACCCTTCTCACTCGTCATGTTGGATTGGTTAAGTGTTTCCTATTAACTTAATCCCGTTCATTCATCATGTTATATTGGTTAAGTATTTCCCATTAACTTAACCCCATTCGTTCATCAAGTTACATTGGTTAAGTGTTTCTTATTAACTTAACCCCACGCGTTCATCATGCTGTATTGGTTAAGTGTCATCAATCAATTCAAGTTAACTTAACCCACCCACTTGTCGTGTTACATTGGTTAAGTGTTGCCTTCTTGTGTTAACTTAACCTTCCCCATTCATTATGTTATATTGGTTAAGTGTTTCTTATTAACTTAGCCCCACTCATTCATCTTATTATATTGGTTATGTGTTTCCCCTTAACTTAACCCTACTTATTCACATATTGGTTAAGTGTTTATTTATTAACTTAACCCTACTCATTCATCATATCATATTGGTTAAGTGTTTCTTATTAACTTAACTCTATCCGCATGTTCATGTAATGTTGGTTAAGTTGTCATCTTACTCAGGTTAACTTAACCCTACATACCTAACATGTTTTAGGTATCATATTCATCTTTGATCAACATTAATTAATTATTAATGCACAGACCTCTCACATTAGGTCGATAGCTTGCGGCCGCTGGATGTGCCGGGCAGTTCCGAGCAGACTTCTGACACAAGCCAGATCTAACCTCATGTCTAAGCATTTCTTAGTTATGCCTATGACCTCTCACATTAGACTGACATTTTGCGGTTACTGGTTAGGTCGGTTGGTTCCGGGCAGATTTCCACCGCAAATGGAGTCTAACCTCGTGTCTCGGCATGTTTATTTTAGCCAATGGTTCATTTACCGATTATTCCAGTTTCAGGCTAGTTATGTCAATTTATTCATCTACATCATAGGCTTTCCAATTACAGTATTCACTTTCAACATATTTCAGCATATTAGTCAGTTTAACGTATTAAACATCACTTAAAGTTCCATTAACATATCTCGCATAATCATAAATTAAGCCTATAAACTTACATGCCCAAAATCGTGGTCATAATTCACAATATAACACATGCCCTAAGGTTTATTCATATTGCACTGTATAGAATATTCTCCAAAAACCCCCAATCATGATTCATAGTATAAACTATGTCGAATTATAGCCTTTAATTACAGTGCATGCCAATTAACCAAAATCCCAATTTAGGCGTGTTCACATTTAACAGTTATCCCTATCTTACTATACGTTTTTATGCCTAAGCCATATATCACTATACACAATAATCTCCTTCTTCCAAGTCATAAACTATCATATATAATATACCCCAATTTTAGGTCTTAAACCACAACATGAACTATGCCTTACATGTTTACAGTTCAATTTACGCCCCAAATCCCAAGTCGTATGTCCAGTATACTTTATGCCTCAAATTTCAAGTTATATGTTTGATACACTTTATGTTTTAAATACAACATGTGTTATGTCCTCAAATCAGTTACAAATCAGTTATGCCCAATTATACATAATTTAATACTTTTCCCAATTTTAGCGCTGGCCATGTCCAAATCATATATTATGTCCAATTTTTCCCAACGTACGTTCATCTCTTATGAGATTTGGCTCAGGCTCGCAGTAGCCTGACTATAAAAACGAAAAGGGAAGAAGAAAAGAAGAGACAAAGAATGGACATAATAATATCGATGAGATAGATCAAATGGATGTAGACAGATAGAAATAGGCATAATCTTAGATTCAGATTTATTACAATTTCAGAATCACATTTAAATTTTTATTTCTGAAAGTAACATGAACTCACAAATTACAGAATGGTCTTGAATTCTGGAATATGATTTATGAATTTGATTAGCTATTCCTTTGATGTAGACTTTGATTGTTAACTTGAAAACTCTAATTTGATTGATTAAGGTGGAGGCTAAGTCACTTCAGGTTTTAGCACCATATAAACGCCTATAAATTCATGTGGAGAAAACAATAGATTTAGGGGTCTTTTTATAGGTGTATAGGGAGATTTAGAGCCTTCAGATCAGACTAGAAGTCATCAGAATCGTCCAGAGAAAAATACCACATCACACAACGAATCAGAAAACGACACGTGGCGAAAATGTCATCGGCCAAATCTGGGCCAACAGGGGTCGACACCTATGTCGACTCCCCCTGTGGGGGGAGGGGGTCGACAACCTTGATCGGGAAATTTCCCGCTCAGCCTGCTTTGACCCAAATTCGAGATTTGAACCCTGTTTTGACTTCTGGAATTATTTTATATGTACATATATATACTTCCTTGGGCGTATACAAACTTCTAAGGCTTATAACTTCTTCATACGGTGTCTGATTTATGCAAACTTGGACTCTATCCCAAGTAGAATTCCGAGACAACGCAATGGCGTAACCCGTTTCCCTTAATTCCTACTTTTAAAATTAAGTATTCTTTAATTTGTTACTTTAATATTCACATGAAATACGGGGTGTTACAAGAGCTAATGATGTAGCTACCCAGAATGGATCCAGATTTATTTCATACTTCGCTACATTTAGCCAAACTTAGTACAAGTTATGAAGGATCATAGAACAAAGGCCAAACCCACAAAACCCTTCAGCATGATGGATAAAATCAACTAATTGGCAAAACTGGCTTAGCAGTCAATACCATAAAGAGTGGGACGTATCAAGCCTTTGCACACCTGAGCATGACAAATTAACAAACATGGTAATGGATTACAAGGCAGCAAAAAAGTGGTTTAAATTTTAAACAGGTTAGCTAGTTTGAGGGTAAACTTATCATTAAAAGTAATAACTCTCATTTCTATTTTGAATTTGCTTTGGATAATGATGGCATGAAATTTCTGCAAGTGATCATATTTTCATACGCGGCAAAATGCTCATTACTGAAAAATCCTGCTTATTGCATGGATGTTAATATTGGAGCATTTCAAGCCACACAAATATTTTTTTTTTGTTAATTTACATTGGATTAATTTGAAACCTTAGCAATAATTTGCTGACTTATTAGTATGTTCAAAGTTGACATTTAAGTAATCAATGTGGAATTTGGGGTTATATATAAATTTGTTATTTATTTGGTAAGTGGACTGAATTGATAAATTTTTCTATTTACTTATGATGTTGAGCTTATAATTTCTCAGCAACTAATTTTATGCCTACCGCTCATTTTTCTTTTTCATCATGGTTATCAAAAACCCGCTCTTATTTATTTGTATGACGATAACAACCAAAAATAGTGTTAATGACAGAAGTATCCACTGATAAAAAGCCTGTCAGTAATAAAAGTCAACGATGGACAAAACATATCATATGTCGAAGTGGCATATGACTGGAAGCCTCCTACTACAACAATATTGTAGATATTCCAAGTCAAACAGAAAAAAAAACAATAAACATTTACATAAACCACAACCTAAATTAAGATTTTTGCTCTCCAGAAAATTCTAGATGTATAATAAAATCAATACCAAAAGCTTTTTTGCCTTGTAGATATTCAGTTATGCTAATCACATTATGAGTTTGTCATCATTCGCATGCACTCCAATCCCAGAGTTGTTATTGTCAAACATATCTTTGATTTTTTGTAGTTTTGAACATTGAGCCTAAGATACTTTTAGGTTGCCTGTTTCACCCAAATTAAGGCATTTATACAAATGTCGCTAGGGAATAGATAGTTGTGTCAGTCACCTCTTTCTTTATTAATTTGGTTAAGATAACCGCACATGGTTAAGTTCTGTTAAATTAGCCAATGAAAGCATAATTCTTTTACCCTTTCCTCTAGCACGGTCTCATTTCACTTATTCGTCATTCTGCCATGTTGGATTTACATGTTGCCACAAGCATATGCAATGGTTTTACATGTTGAACAATATTGGCTATACACACATGGATTAATTAAACAATGAGATGTAAAGGGAGAGAGACGAGTTTCTTTAAGGCGGAAATTACGTCTATGTTGGTGTTTTTTTTCCTTTTTCCTTCTTGTTGTCTTTCCAATGTTAATTATGTTGTTGATCCGTACTTCTTTGTCGTGATTATTTGCATTGCAAATATTTTGCACTGGAAACGTTCATTACGAAAACAACCAGTCTAAATATTCGTACCATTAAGTATTTGAAATTACAAAGAGGTACCCATTTGGATATTTTGTCTGTTGTATTTTGTGATATTTTCACATAACAAAGATTGAAACTGCGAACATTTGAACTATTAATACTTGCAGTGCAATGATGATAAATTTTCTTGGAAATCAGGACAACATTTATTGGGTACATCAAACATATTTGATAGTTAAACAACAGCACATACGCGCGCGCACGCACACATATATAATTAGAAAGTTGTACATACTTTTCACTGATCAAAATATGGTCATCCTAGAAATTATTGGTCTGCTAGACATTTCTTAGATCGAAAAATGTGCATATAATATTACAGATTTTTTATTTTTTATGTTGTTACAATCAAGCTTGTCTATCTATTGTTGTAGCAAGAAGACTACCTCGTGCGCAACCCGCTCAACCAAGAGGGATGGTTCTTGCTGATCAATCAGCTAAGCAACCACGTTCTTAGGTATCTAAAAGTACCAGCCCATCATGAGCTTATCGTATGTGTTTATTGTTATGCTATTGCCTAGACCATTTTATTTTACACGATGATTACCGACTTGGGCACAATCATATCTTATCGAATTCAGGAATCATTTACTTAAAAAGGGCATCATTTATTTTTCTTTTTTCTATTTAAATATACCAATCTAACTACTGAATTTTATCCCATTTAAAAATGGAACCAATCAAGGGGGGCATGGCCCCTACTTACCCACTTGCCTCCATCCCAGACTCGACATGTGCGAATATACACAGACCTAGTCACACACGCTTTTTATCAGACTCGACATGTGCGAATATACGTTGATTCTACTGCTCGACCCTCAAAATGAGTTTGGATGGACCCCTGAAACGTGCCAGAAGGTCTAGACCTACTTTCAGTAGCTCGTTGACCATTACGAGGTACAAAATGTTATTTTAATTTATTTCAACTTCAGCATAGGAAAGCCCCGTGTCAAATTCAATAGTAACCAGATCCAAACTGACGAGCAAATGCAACTTTTTTCATGGTTGATACATGTATGCATATATGTATATAATGTGTGTGCGTGCAGATTATCAATGGGTAAGGCAATAATATATGTGCAGATTATCAAAACGTTAGACAAAAGCAGCACTAGGTTGAAATTACCAAAGTACAATAATAATACATACCTACTTTTGCATTTAAAGATATCGAATATTGTTCTTTGGATGTCACACAAAACCACTGATTCCAACTTCACCAAAGATCGTAGCAAGAGGATGATTTTGGCTGGCAGTCTTCTCTTTTGGCAGCAGTATATTGTCCACAACCAATTTCTTATGCGTCGCAGGTATAGGTTTACCATGTATAATGTCTGCTGTCGAATCTCTACAAATTGTTGCTGTCAAGTTCAAAGTTCAAGAGTTCGCATTTTTGATTGGTCGAACTGGACGAGTTCGCTGGATTAGCATTTCCATTATTCATGGCTGTTGCATTAATCCCAAAACTTTCACGAGATGTAACACTTCCTCTTTCGTTTAAAGCAGTGTTTGGTATGTTGGCTCCTCCATACTGTCCCTTGAACATATCAACCAACGACTTTAATGTACCCTCCATACTGTCCATCCTAGCTTTCAAGTCAGGCGAGTCTCCATGAGACCTTTTGAGTTGTTTACGTGCAATAGTAGAAGCCTTAACTTGGGTCCATGACATGTTGGCTCCAATACTTCGAGTCCGACCTTTTTTATCCTTGCCAAAAACTTGAGATAAGATATCATCATCCAATGGTAAAACCTCTTCATCGCTATCATTGATTGATTCCTTTATTTTTGCAATTTTATCCTAAATTATAATAATATTTGAGATATATGTAATATGGAAATTTTATAGAATGTATGAGTTCTTATTTATTTAACTTACGAAGTACACCGAAGCCGCACCTGTTATGGTACCATCCTTTTTTTATGAGTTTTCTCCCATACTTGACGGTGTGTGGTTTCCTTGGCTTCACTTGCACTGGCCTGCAACAAAAATTGCGGATAAAAGTGCGATTTCTCCTATACAACTCATAAAAGGGTTATGATTAAGCATAATACAATTATTATTAAGGATGTGTGTGTGTGTGCGCGCGCGTGTGTGTATGATGTTATGATTAATTGGTAATTTGTTATGATTAACCATTAGGACGTCACTAAACACAAAACATGACACTTATGTTAAGTTTATTTATTTATTTTGATATGATGAGCTTGCTTACGTATATGACTTGGATTAAAAATTATGAAATAAACATACTATTTCATGTTCTACTATAGCATGGCTTGTACGTCCAGTATGATGACCGTAGTTATACAACGATCTTTTTTGTTTTTTCCCTACATTTCTTCTTTCGCTTGCACCAGATTTTGCTTTGTTTTTCGAAAACCCCTCCTAATCTTCTTGCCTAATGCAAGGTAGACAATTTTTCAATCGATCATAGTCATTATTAAATTTGTCATAATATTTCGTCCTCAACTCTCTCTTGTGCCTCCTAAACGTCTCATCCATTTTTTTTGAGAAAATAATCTTTGGCATCGGACTCTAGTTCAAAATATTTCTACGAAAGTTTATATGTTGCTTAATTAAAAATAATCAAAATGACAAAATATATATAGAGAGACAAAATTAAAAGCGATATACACAATTTGTAGCTTACCAGCAATTCATTCCACATGTCATCCTTATATTTTGACGGTACCTTATCCCAGCTTTCATATGAGATCGGCACATGACTTCTTACTAATTTGCCAATTCGACTGCTTATTTTTGAAGCATTTTTTGAAATGGGAGCACCATTTGTGTTTATGTCAACTTTCTCAGGTTGTGTAGTAGATGATTGCGTAATTGAATGGGTTGACGCGTGCTTGTTCTGACATTGTTACTCTCTTCTTGATTACAATCCCAACAAACAAGACCACCTATGAGATACGATTTACCTACAACCTACTAGATAGATACCTATACCTGCAAGTAAAAATTGATTCAATCAGCATTAGTTTTTGAAAGGCTGCCAAATAAATTAACAATGACACTAATATGTAAACTTATTTCTCAGTAGATAAGAAAAAAATGTAATTTGCTAGAATTCACACAAATGCCGAGTATAGTTAAAATATAAATCCAAAATTCTCAGTTTAAATTCCTTATTTTATTTGTCAAAATATTCCATGGCAGCTCCTTCAAAATGTAAGATTTGTACATGCTGTATAATACTATTTTATTTTATTTTTTAAAAATGTTTCCAAACTGTACACCCTTTTAAGATACAAAGAAAATGATTTAAATAAACCAATGAAAACAATTGAATCCAGGAAACTCAGGAAAAAAGAAGTGTGTCGTCTCAAAGATCGAACCAATTACAGCTAACTGGAAGGCGGAATATAGCTGATAAGCTACAGAGTTTCTTCAGCTATTTAACACGCATTATAGTCCAACACATTACCACCTTAGTGGCCTGAGGACAAGGCCAGCTCTATTGTGAACTCACACTCATATACAGACTTAAAACAAGGAAAAAATTATGATAATGGAATTCATAGAAGACCTAAACAAAGAGGTAGACTTAAACAAAGAAGTAGCTCTTTTTTTCAATATCAATAACGTAAAAATCATTCAACAGACCAGTTCATTTAGCTTATATAAATCCAGGTTTTCATAAACTAAAGATTGTATTCATTATGTTTTCAATATTATTTCTAATATATAAGTAGACGGCTTTTTATGAAAAATGGTGTGCCTTTCATATATACGATAAAAATTTATGTTGTACCAAAAACATCGCAAAAAATAGTTACTAATACCATTAAAACTGCATGACTCTTGCTACCAAAGCCATTAAAAGAAGTTACAGTAGCAGTAATATTGGAAATTACCGTTTTGTATTCCAGGTAACATTTCTAATGAAATTCAAAGTAATTTTTCTAATGAAAATCCGAGATTAAGACATAATCTAATTCATAAGGGTGGGCTACTATGTCAACAACGACTACGACGATGAACAACTAAGAGACCCCAAAAAGTAATAATCGACCGTATTCAAAGAAACATTCTTGCTGATAATCCCCGTGTTACTTAATTTCCGATTAATTTCCATCCAGATTCTGGTAAAAATGAGAATGGGAGCAAGTAGCCTGAAGCGAAGTTTTGAATGGAGCTGTGTCGCCTGAAAATCAAGCTAGGCTCATTGCTCCTGTTCTTTTTCATTTTGGATGTCTTTTCTTTTTCAGAGTAAAGAATTCTAGTTGTATTTGACTTTGGTCTGTTGTTTTCTTGGTTAAAAGATACATAATAAAAATGCAGTTACTACTTCTATGGTTAAAAATACATAATAAAAATGTTCAAACAATGACCCTAAAGGGTAATGAATGCCGATACATTTGGCAGGATGGTAAAGCAAAATGAATATCGTACATAATATGAATTCAATATGCCATAGTTCACAACTGTATGATAAATAGCTAAAAATGTTTGGGTTATTTGAGTGATCAAACCGATCTTAGAGAAAGTACGATGGTAACAGCCAGCAAATCCTTTCACATCCAGATATGTAAAGACTGGTTCAAACTGCAAAACTGTTCCTATTACACATAAACTGAATAAAATTAATATATTTCTTTTAAATAAGATTCAGATGTGAAATTAAACAAGCAATGAAACTTAGGAATGATTCTACATTGAATTCCAGTTTCACAAAGTAAGTGGAATTAGGATGACATAGATGTTTGGTGCAGTTGTCACCTAAATAATAAGTCATGATATTAAGTAAAGCTAGCAATTTGGAAAACCACTAGACTAATTATAAAGGCAGATCAGTCTATTTAAACTAAATTAATGGAAAACATCAAATAATCTAAATAAATTATATATTGAAGGCGATTTATTTAAACTAAATTATGGAAAACATCAAATAATATAAACAGCTTATACATTAAGGAAGATCAGTCTATTTAAACTGAAGTAATGGAAAACATCAAATAATCTAAACAACTTATATATTAAGCATAGCACTATAGCATAAGTTACACCAAGTTCATACACCAAACAGTTATAACTTCCATATAATATCTCATAACAAAATGACACACCGAGCAATATGAATGTAGAAAAACCCTTTCAGAATTGAATCACATTATTTTCAAAAAGACAAAAACAACCGTACATTCAACATATGCATTTAATAACATTTGACGTTCAATTGAACCAAATTAAAATATATTTCATATTAACATATGCATTTGGTAAGGTCTTCTAGTTTTTTATTGTCTTCAAAAGTTGATTGATATGTAGTAGGAAACTCAATATCATCCACAGTTATAGTCATCCGCTTAGGTGTATGCAAAACCACAGACCGTCTGTCATTTTTTAGATCTTTCGAATAAAAAACATGACTTGCTTCCGATGCAAGAATAAATGACTCATCATTCACTCTATTTTTTCTCTTTAATTTTCCCAAGTTAATGGTTATCAAGTTTGAAACAGGATTTATCTTGCAGCCATTGACCTTATCTTTGACCTTTACCCAATCGCAATAAAAAACCGTTTGCTTGAAATCGATGTAATCCAATTCAATTATCTGCTAAATAACTCCATAGTACGTTGTTTCCACTTCCTTATAATTTTTGTCCTTCCCACTTGCTCTAAATTTAGTGATTGCTCTCATATATACACCATTGTCTTGTGTTACCATTCGCTCTTCGTAAATTTTCGAAGTAAATATAAATCCATTCACTTGATATTTCATATAACTGCGTCCCTTGAACTTTGGTCCATTCACCAACCGCCATAGAGTTGAATCAACATCGTTGGCCTTCACCAACTGAAAAAACACAATTAGTAAAAAACATGGTCATGAAAGTGTACGATCCGCTTATATACGCATGAAATATTTAAGAGAAGTAACACCTCACTATGTAACCATAGAGTAAAATTCTGGCATACTTCCACGACACTTCCAGGTTGAGATTTACTACTTTTCACAGAAACATTATATCTCCTGCGACACGTTTAAAAAATTATATGAATTGATTTACAACAATGGGAATATAAGACATTTGTGAACTTGCATCTCTCATTCATCCAATCCGTCGTACTTATTAAGAACCCATCTACGAACTTGTTCAAACTTCACTTGAGTTAATATGATATCTTCACCATTATCTAGAGGCATCTCACCAGCAAACTCATCATCCTCATATGAATATGCTTCATGGGTATGTTTATGAGTGTCGTCACCTACTTTGGGCATATACTCCATGTAGTAAGGACTAGCTTCTTGTATGATATATCATTCTGCAATACACTCTTCAATATATCTTTTGTTGCGTGCATATCCATTATATATTTTCATCAACCTATGAAGGTGATCGATTATAAATAATCAAAACTACTTATATCGAATAATAATTAACAAAACTGAAATTAATGATTACCATTCAAAAGGATACATCCACCTATACCTAACAAGCCCGCAAGTTAATGCTTCATCGGCTAAATGAACCAAGATGTATACTGTGACGGCCCGCTCCGCACCAGCCTACATTTCCTCCGGAAGTGCGCTGTACACATGTCCCGACTAGCACGGAACGGTCGCCAAAGAAAGGAAAGAAGGGAATGAACTAATCAAGGAACCTGTAGAATGTCTCACAGCGCATGGAATAAAATATAATAATAACATACTTGACATAAAACAGGTGAGACAGTGCATAAGCTGATAACTAAAATCAACATCCATCATCAGAGCAGCGGAAATTCAAATACAGCTTATTACAATTTTCCAAATTTACTGTCTCTAAACAAAAGAAAGCTAAAGTAGAAGATGCACCACCAATGCCCAAGCAATGATCTTCAACAATACAGGGAGAATATTATGTATATATTTTACGTGGAAGCCTCCTGCTCTCCGGATCATCTACCCGTGCATCACCAGCTAACCTGTCTCTAGTCTGCTCGTGTGAGCACCCAGAGTAATAAGAGGAGACATAAAACTCTGGGTCAGACATAAAGCCTGGTATGAGCGATAAGCATCTAAACAGAATGATAACAGGTATACTAAACCATACCTGAACCTGGACCTGCAACCAAAGAGTTAGTACCACATACCGTACAATACTCTAAGGTGCCATAATAAATAGTGTAAGAATACGGGGGTGGGGTGTGCATGTCACAATGATAGCAAAAAAATCATCCATAGCAACCATCCTCACATCTCTCACTCAGTGCGTAAAGCGTACGACATCTACCACTTTGGAACACTAGACAAACTGAGGTAACAACGAATCCCGACTTGTAGAAACCCTGCTATGACCAAGCTAAACATATGGAGTCATGACCAAACATTTCAATGACCCACTTCATTGGTTGTAGCCCTTGGTTCTACCGATGCCATAATGGCCCTGAATTCGTCTTCGTACCTCCTACCATAGTGGTCCAAAGCTATAGACGTCGATAACCCCTTGGCACGCGTCCCGCAGCAAAGCCCAACCATGAAGCGAACTCGTTGATTCCCATCTGAATCTTGAGCTCTAACTTCTCATTTGGACTTCCTTTGCATCTAGGGTTTGGTCGAATTGGAGTGGGTCTTCAGAAGAGTTGTCGCGCAGTAACAGTCCTAGAATTCGGTTCGGTTCGGTAGTCATCACCCTCGTCGGTTCGGGTCGGGTACTACGCTCCGGGTCGGGTCGGTGTCCTCATCCAGGTCGGGTAGGGTTGCTGTCTTCCTTCCAGTTTTCTCCGATCAGTTCCCTCGTTTTCCATCTATTCCGATCCGATCCGCTCCCGTTCTCCATCTACTCCGATCCGATCCGCATTTGCTGTCTGATCCGCGTGGCTTTCCCTCTTGCTAGTCCTCCAAAGAGTTTACTTCCGATCCGAGCCCTGCGTCTCCAAGTCGATCCGATCTGGCCCCCATTATTCTTCCGATCCGATCCCCTTTTGTCCACTCCAACTCTAAGTAAACGGCCTTCCTTTTTGCCAAGTCTCCTATGTGCCAAACTCCAGTTTGGGTTGGTTTTCTTGCCCAGTTCACATATCCGATCCGAGCCCTCATCCGATCCGAACCGGTTAGGAACCTGCACATTTCTGCAACTTTCCAGCGAGCTTTCTACACCATTCGACGACGTTTTCGACCAATTTAACTATTCTAATTAATCATAAAACATACCACAGAGTCATAGCAACATGTAATAGCAACCACAAACAACAAACAACAATTCAAATGAATCAAAATGGAACAAAAGTGACTAAAACTTCATATTTTCCCATAGCATGTTTAAGTAGAACTAATCATAGGGTTAACAAAACTTAATCAAATCGAACCAAATTTCTAACAGAAGCATAAAATATTATTTAAGAATTTCTAAACATTTTTCCAGAATTTATTAGTGTATAAATTCGCTAATCTTCATTAATTACCCTTAATTACCGTAATTAGTGCAAAAACTATGTAAATCACTCACCTTGGCCACAACTAAAACCCCAAAACTGAAATATTCTCTGATTTGGCGCTGTTCCCAATCTCACACTGCAGCTCTACCTCGGTTCTCGTGCTAATACTCCTTGATTTGATGTTTGCTAAGCCTAATCTTAAATTAGAAAGTGATTAAGAGGTGTTTTGAAGAGATTTAGAGGGTGGAGGCCATGGCTAGGTTAAGAGGAATGAATAGTGACGGCTGAAAAATGAGAAAAAGGTATTCTCCAAACCCTAACAGCCCTTTTAAACTCCTAATCCCGAAATTTCCCTTTGGGCCTAGCTGTTAATCACCCGGTTAAGCCCAATTAAGCCGTTTTTCACCATCTGAAACTTGTTTCAGCCATATCTCCCAAATGGTGAGTCCGTTAGGCTAATGTGACCACTCTACGGAAAGAGAAACCATCATCCGAAGCCAATGGAAGTGGTTTCAGGTCAAAATTCATTTCCAGTCAAAAGTTATGGCCAAAACAGTGCCAACTAGGGGTAAAATGGTCATTTAAAAATCGGGAAAAATCATGAACATGGGAAATGACCCCAATAGTCGTCTCCCAAAGTTACCTGACCATAGGACTTCGTATGTGAAAGAAATAAATGTCCTACGATCCTGTGATGCGTAGAATACGGGTCGTTACACTCTCCCCCCCTTAAGAAATTTCGCCCCCGAAATTCCTTAACCCAAAACATACAAAGGATCCCGCATGCCTAACAACCACATACAACAATCAAACATGCAAAACAAGCAAGCAAGCCTATCATAGCATGCGGAAAACTAAATCGAAGTCAAAATCTTACCAGGCAAAGAGTTCTGGTTGTGCCTTCCTAATGTTCTCCTCTGTCTCCCAAGTACAATCATTCTCGTCCTCGCTCCACTGTACCTTGACTAGCTTCACCGCCTTCCTTCGAAGTTGCTTCATGTCGTGTGCGACAATACGGGCCGGCTTGCGGTTCGCAACCGCCTTGGGTTCTACTTCGAAGTCCTCTAACTGATCAGGTGAAATAGTCATATCTGAGTCGTGAACGAACTTCCTTAGTTGGGAAACATGAAATACGTCGTGAACTCCCGCCATCTTCTCTGGTAAGTCAACTCTGTATGCCAAATTCCCGACTAGTTCAAGAACAGGGAATGGACCAACAAATCTTGGTGCTAATTTGCCTCTCCTGCCAAATCGTATTACGCTCTTCAACGGAGAAATCTTGACAAACACCAAGTCACCAACGGAGAATTTTAGGTCTCTTCTCCTCTTATCAGCATAACTCTTCTGCCTATCTTGGGCAGCCTTTATTCGTTGTTGAATGATCTTGATCTTATCTGAAGTTTCCCTCACCACATCTGGTCCAAGCATAAACTTCTCGCCAGTCTCTATCCAACATGATGGTGAGTTGCACGGTCTTCCGTACAAAGCTTCAAACGGAGCCATACCGATACTGGATTGGTAGCTATTATTATATGCAAACTCTACTAGATGCAAATGGTCATCCCATGATCCACCAAAATCCAATATACATGCTCTCAAGAGGTCTTCCAAAATACGGTTCACCCTCTCCGTCTGACCGTCGGTCTGAGGATGATATGCGGTACTGAGATGTAACTCTGACCCTAGAGCCTCTTGTAAGCTCTTCCAAAACCCACTAGTGAACAACGGGTCTCGGTCGCTCACAATGCTTTTAGGTACTCCATGAAATCTCACTACCCACTTCATATACAATTCTGCTAACTTAGCTGCCGTTCTGGTCGATTTGACTGGTATAAATCTTACACTTTTAGTCAGTCGATCCACAACTACCCAAATGCTATCATGTCCCGATCTAGTCCTTGGTAAACCATCAATGAAATCCATCGAGACTTGCTCCCATTTCCATTCAGGAATTTCTAAAGGCTGTAACAACCCACTAGGCTTCTTTTGCTCGGCTTTAACTAGCTGGCAATTCATGCACTTGGATATAAACTTCCCAACGTCTCTTTTCATCCCTTCCCAGTAGTAAGTCTGCTTCATATCTCGATACATCTTGTTACCACCAGGGTGTATAGTCAGCTTTGAGTGATGACATTCTCTAAGCACTTCATCTCTCAATCCATTAACATTGGGCACAACAAGCTTTCCATTCTTTCTAAGCCATCCATCTCGATCAAGCCCATACTTGTTCATCTCCTCATCGATATCCATCTTTAACTTGGAGATGATTTCCAATAGGTTAGGATCGTCCCTCTGACTAGAGTCGATCCGCTCAATTAAAGTGGGTCTGATCGTCAAACTTGCTAACATTTCTGGATCCAATTCGTACTTTGGTCTGAAATCAAAACCCGCGATATACTCCAGTTGCTTCCATTCAAGGAACATAGCCCCTAGGCTGGCATGTCTTCTACTCAATGCATCAGCCACCGCATTGCCCTTTCCCGGTGTGTATGCGATGTCAAAATCATAGGAAGCCAAGAATTCTAACCATCTCTGCTGACGGAGATTTAAATCCTTCTGGGAGAATAGATACTTCAACGACTTATGATCTGTAAACAGCTCAAATCTTTCTCCCAAGAGATAGTGTCTCCACATCTTTAACGCGAACATGATCGCTGCCAATTCTAAATCATGGGTAGGGTATCTTCTCTCGTGCGGTTTCAATTGCTGACTTGCGTAAGCTACAACCCTACCGCCTTGCATCAATACAGCACCCAATCCGGTACCACAGGCATCCGTGTATACCGTCATCTCTTTATCCCCCTCAGGAATGACTAATACTGGTGCGCTTGTCAACTTGTCCTTTAGACTCTTGAATGCATTCTTGCACCTTTCATCCCAGACAAAAGCTTGATTCTTCTTGGTCAACTGGGTCAATGGTGCTGCTATCTTGGAGAAACCTTGGATAAACTTACGATAATATCCAGCTAACCCCAAGAAACTCCTTACATCTGTTGCATTCTTGGGCGTAGGCCAATCCTGTACCGTAGCCACCTTCGCCGGGTCCACGGCAATACCATTCTCTGATACAACATGGCCCAAGAACCTCACTTCCCTCTTCCAGAAGTGACACTTAGAAAACTTTGCTTTCAATTGGTGTTTTCTCAACACCTCCATCGCTACTCTTAAATGTTCCTTGTGTTCTTCCTCTGTCTTCGAATAGACCAAAATATCATCAACGAACACAAGGACAAACTTATTCAACTGATCTCTGAATACCCTATTCATAAGATCCACAAAATATGCTGGGGCATTAGTCAGCCCAAATGGCATAACCAACCATTCATAAAATCCAGACGGTGTTCGAAATGCCGTTTTAGCTATACTCTCAGCTTCCACTCTAAGCTGATGAAAACCTGTCGCGAGATCCAACTGAGAAAATACTCTCGCGCCAGTCAACTGATCGAACAAATCATCTATCCGCGGTAGAGGATACTTGTTCTTCCTCGTCACTTTATTCAACTCGCGGTAGTCTACACACAAACGAAGGGAACCATCCGCCTTGGTAGCAAACACAACTGGTGCTCCCCATTCAGAAACACTCCTTCGGATAAATCCCTTCTTCAAAAGATCGCTTACTTGCACCTCGAGCTCTCGCTGCTCTTTTGGTGCCATACGACAAAGTGGCATCACTATAGGTCTGGCATCTTTTACCTAATCAATACGAAACTCAACCTCTCGGTGTGGTGGAAGTCCGGTCACTTCTTCGAAAACGTCCGGATACTGGCCAACCACGGGAAAACCTGACAACTCACTATGCGGAATGTCAAGGGAGTTTAGAAAACTAGCCAATACCCCCTTACTGGGTAGACCACCAAACACTATCCTCCGCCCATCATCCGCTCTAGCTGTCACCAAAAAGCCCTCACAGTCTACCACCCCCCATACCTTCAGAGCCAATCTACTCCCAAAATAATGCCAAACCCAGTAAAGCCCAAAACAAAGCAATCACAAACAAACATGCATCCAAGACTCGATAAGACCACATTATGACAAATCATGCTAAGGCTAGTCGAACCGCCAATCGGGTTCGTCACTACTAAAGGTCTATCGACAATCTCGGGCTCCAATCCCAACCTATCTACCAGGTCACTAGATATGAAGGAACTGGAAGCTCCGGTATCAAACAAAACTCTAACAGGAACATCGTAAACAGAAAGCATACCTTGAATGACGACATTCTTTCCTTTCTCCGCCACAGTTGGGGCATTCGACGAAGAAGGAATAGCATTAAGGGCATATGCTTTCACCATTTGCTTTTCTTTAGGGGGCTGTGGACACTTGTCCTTGTGATGTCCCATTTGGCCACAGTTGAAGCACTTCCTATCCGCTGGCTTGGCCCGACAATTACTAGCATAATGGCCCTTCTTACCACAGCTGAAGCACTCAACATCTTGCTTATTATTTTTCTTCTGGCCATCCTTAGTCTGATTCTGCTTTCTCTTATTCTGGGAACCACCCTTGCCTCCACCACTTGCTTGTGGCTTTGGCTCATCTGCGGATGCAACCTCAGTCTTCGGCTTAGGGTAGAGACTTTCTGATCTTAATGCTTTCCCCACAATCGATTCAAACGTCTCATCGATGTGGTTAATAAGTTTTTCCCCCAAGTACTGATCCAAACCAGTTATGAATTTCTCATTCTTTTTCTCGGCAGTATCAATAAGAGATAACCCATATTTTGACAAAGTGTCAAATTCAGCAATATATTCCGAGACAGCTCTGCCATTCTGCTTGAGCTCCAAGAACTTCTTAAACAGCACTGACTTCTGAGCAGCTGGAATGAACTTCTCGCTAAAGCGAGCCTTAAACTGCTTCCAAGTAATCTGATCTTCGGGAGTAGCTGTAGCATTCCACCAATTCATTGCCCGCCCTTGAAGCTGACGGGACGCTAGCTTTCTTTTCATCGCATCCTCGATACCCAAATCCTCGAAGATACGTTCGCAACTATCCAACCAATCCTGAACATCTGTAGCCGACTCCGTTCCGTGGAATGACTTCCCACCAAGACTAGTATAATCCTTATTCAGCTTGGCGAAGTCGACTCTTGGCGCCTGCACTATTGGACCACCATCATTTCCACCATTGGGAGCTGCCCTCTGTACATCTCTAAGCATCTCTCTCATGAGGTCAGTAAACATCGTCCTCATGTCAGCAGCATTCCCATTATTGGCCCCTCTACCGGTACCTCTAACATATCGGCTCATCGTCAATCTGAAAAAGGAAACGATTAACGACTCCATAGTGGTGCTAGTGCAGTACGACTTCATCCATATACTACTAATAGTATATATATATATATATATATAGCTTTTAAAACCAAAGTAATCACAAATACGCTCTCTCGTATACGTATATTATCTCTCCCTGATAACTTCCCTAGGTTAATTACGCAACCTGGCTCTGATACCAAGTGTGACGGCCCGCTCCGCACCAGCCTACATTTCCTCCGGAAGTGCGCTGTACACATGTCCCGACTAGCACGGAACGGTCGCCAAAGAAAGGAAAGAAGGGAATGAACTAATCAAGGAACCTGTAGAATGTCTCACAGCGCATGGAATAAAATATAATAATAACATACTTGACATAAAACAGGTGAGACAGTGCATAAGCTGATAACTAAAATCAACATCCATCATCAGAGCAGCGGAAATTCAAATACAGCTTATTACAATTTTCCAAATTTACTGTCTCTAAACAAAAGAAAGCTAAAGTAGAAGATGCACCACCAATGCCCAAGCAGTGATCTTCAACAATACAGGGAGAATATTATGTATATATTTTACGTGGAAGCCTCCTGCTCTCCGGATCATCTACCCGTGCATCACCAGCTAACCTGTCTCTAGTCTGCTCGTGTGAGCACCCAGAGTAATAAGAGGAGACATAAAACTCTGGGTCAGACATAAAGCCTGGTATGAGCGATAAGCATCTAAACAGAATGATAACAGGTATACTAAACCATACCTGAACCTGGACCTGCAACCAAAGAGTTAGTACCACATACCGTACAATACTCTAAGGTGCCATAATAAATAGTGTAAGAATACGGGGGTGGGGTGTGCATGTCACAATGATAGCAAACAAATCATCCATAACAACCATCCTCACATCTCTCACTCAGTGCGTAAAGCGGACGACATCTACCACTTTGGAACACTAGACAAACTGAGGTAACGACGAATCCCGACTTGTAGAAACCCTGTTATGACCAAGCTAAACATATGGAGTCATGACCAAACATTTCAATGACCCACTTCATTGGTTGTAGCCCTTGGTTCTACCGATGCCATAATGGCCCTGAATCCGTCTTCGTACCTCCTACCATAGTGGTCCAAAGCTATAGACGTCGATAACCCCTTGGCACGCGTCCCGCAGCAAAGCCCAACCATGAAGCGAACTCGTTGATTCCCATCTGAATCTTGAGCTCTAACTTCTCATTTGGACTTCCTTTGCATCTAGGGTTTGGTCGAATTGGAGTGGGTCTTCAGAAGAGTTGTCGCGCAGTAACAGTCCTAGAATTCGGTTCGGTTCGGTAGTCATCACCCTCGTCGGTTCGGGTCGGGTACTACGCTCCGGGTTGGGTCGGGTTGCTGTCTTCCTTCCAGTTTTCTCCGATCAGCTCCCTCGTTTTCCATCTATTCCGATCCGATCCGCTCCCGTTCTCCATGTACTCCGATCCGATCCGCACTTGCTGTCTGATCCGCGTGGCTTTCCCTCTTGCTAGTCCTCCAAAGAGTTTACTTCCGATCCGAGCCCTGCGTCTCCAAGTCGATCCGATCTGGCCCCCATTATTCTTCCGATCCGATCCCCTTTTGTCCACTCCAACTCTAAGTAAACGGCCTTCCTTTTTGCCAAGTCTCCTATGTGCCAAACTCTAGTTCGGGTCGGTTTTCTTGCCCAGTTCACATATCCGATCCGAGCCCTCATCCGATCCGAACCGGTTAGGAACCTGCACATTTCTGCAACTTTCCAACGAGCTTTCTACACCATTCGACGACGTTTTCGACCAATTTAACTATTCTAATTAATCATAAAACATACCACAGAGTCATAGCAACATGTAATAGCAACCACAAACAGCAAACAACAATTCAAATGAATCAAAATGGATCAAAAGTGACTAAAACTTCATATTTTCCCATAGCATGTTTAAGTAGAACTAATCATAGGGTTAACAAAACTTAATCAAATCGAACCAAATTTCTAACAGAAGCATAAAATATTATTTAAGAATTTCTAAACATTTTTCCAGAATTTATTAGTGTATAAATTCGCTAATCTTCACTAATTACCCTTAATTACCGTAATTAGTGCAAAAACTATGCAAATCACTCACCTTGGCCACAACTAAAACCCCAAAACTGAAATATTCTCTGATTTGGCGTTGTTCCCAATCTTACACAGCAGCTCTACCTCGGTTCTCGTGCTAATACTCCTTGATTTGATGTTTGCTAAGCCTAATCTTCAATTAGAAAGTGATTAAGAGGTGTTTTGAAGAGATTTAGAGGGTGGAGGCCATGGCTAGGTTAAGAGGAATGAATAGTGACGGCTGAAAAATGAGAAAAAGGTATTCTCCAAACCCTAACAGCCCTTTTAAACTCCTAATCCCGAAATTTCCCTTTGGGCCTAGCTGTTAATCACCCGGTTAAGCCCAATTAAGCTGTTTTTCACCATCTGAAACTTGTTTCAGCCATATCTCCCAAATGGTGAGTCCGTTAGGCTAATATGACCACTCTACGGAAAGAGAAACCATCATCCGAAGCCAATGGGAGTGGTTTCAGGTCAAAATTCATTTCCAGTCAAAAGTTATGGCCAAAACAGTGCCAACTAGGGGTAAAATGGTCATTTAAAAATCGGGAAAAATCATGAACATGGGAAATGACCCCAATAGTCGTCTCCCAAAGTTA
The DNA here is from genome assembly GCA_030737875.1 of Allium sativum. NCBI lineage: Eukaryota > Viridiplantae > Streptophyta > Magnoliopsida > Asparagales > Amaryllidaceae > Allium > Allium sativum. Next base: position 691,958,280 of record CM060924.1, read on the forward strand.
CGTGACCATACGACTTCGTATGTGAAAGAAATAAATGTCCTACGATCCTATGATGCGTAGAATACGGGTCGTTACATATATTGATATCAAAAAATGCTGGTGGAAAATGTTTTTCCAGCACACACACTGCTTCTATCAAACTAGCCTTTGCTTTTAAAAGATGTTCCCTATTGATCACCTTAGAGCACAAAATGTTGAAGAATAGACTTATACGATGTATAACATTACGTAGATCCTTGTGTTGTGGATAAGAATGTTGAAGCAATACCAGAAGTAATTGTTACATTATGACATGGTAATCATGCGACTTCATATTTGTTAGTTCGGGAGGATTGATGGTCACATTGTTTTGGAAGTTAGAAGAGAATTTGCTAGGCACCTTTAGGTTTTTCAAAACGGTGCAAAACCGTATTTTTTCTTCTTTACTCAATGTGAAAGTTCCCTCTGGTATGGGTATTTTATTTGTTTCAACATCTCCCTTCATCCATAGTTTTTGTTTTATGCCCATGATTTTCAAATCCTTGTGTGCATTGATGCCATATTTTGATTTCTCTTTATGACTCATAATTGTGCTGATGTGATGCTCAGTGACATTCTTCTCCATGTGCATCACATCAACATTATGTCGAACCAAATTCGATTTCCAGTATGGAGAATCAAAGAGAATGGACCTCCTATACCATGTGGGAACATTGACAAGTTCTTCTTCGTTGGTTTTCTTTTTCCGTTTTCGGCCAATCTCTTATTTGTTTTTACCAACTTTCATCTTGATATTTGCTACCTTTTCTTCAATTTTATAGCCATTCAATGGCCATGGAGGATGACTATATTCTTGTTTGTTATTGAAGTTTTCTTATCATCTCGAAACTTGTGTTTGGGACGAAGAAATCTTCAATGTCCCATATAACACATTTTCTTACTTGCTGGAAGATAATAAGAATAAGTGTCTTCCCCACATATAGGACATGCAAAATAGCCGTGAGTTGTGCATCCTGATAAAGTCCCGAATGCAGGGTGATCATGAATTGCCCACAACATCCTACCTCTCGTTGTGAACTTTGATTTATTAAATGAGTCAAATGCAACGACTTCTTCCCATAACTGCTTCAACTCATCTATCAATGGTTGCAAATACACATCAATGTCTTTCCCTGGTTGTTTTGGTCCTGAAATTAACAATGTCAACATTGAGAACTCTCTTTTCATGCACATGGAAGGAGGAAGATTATAAGGTACTACAATTAGTGGCCAACAACTATAACAGTTAGATAGAGATGCATGCGGATTGAAACCATCAGTTGCTATTCCAAGCGTGACATTTCGTGGTTCATCAGCAAATGTTTTATCAAAATAATCTACAACCCGCCATTGAGAAGTATCACATGGATGACGCATTACCACTGGATCAGACTTGGCACGACCATGCCAAGTCATAGCATCTGCTATCCATGGTATGCTATACAATCTCCTCAATCTAGATATTAAAGGAAAATGTCTTAATGCCTTTTGAGGTGCTTTGGTGGCTCTTCTCTCTTCGTTGAATGATGTCTTATATCTTGGTTCATTGCAAACTATACAAGAAACTCTGTTCGCATTATCTTTCCAGTATAAAATGCAATCATTAATGCATGCATTATAAGTTATGTAATCCATCCCAACTTGTTTAATCATCTTTTTCATGTCAGGGTACTTTGTCGGTAGCGTATTACCTTCAGGGAGTAACTCCTTTATAAGTTTAAGAAGTGCAGTCACACCATTATCGGAAAAGACATACTGAGTTTTCAGGCTATTAAGTTTCACTACGGCATACAAACTTGTTATCTCTTTTGGACATGATGGATACAATGGCTCTTTTGCACTCTCAGAAAGTGATTTATACTTCTTACTTTGGTTAGTCTGCCAATCGACATCAATCATTGATGGATCTCCAATATTATCAGATAATGGAATGGTATGTTGAAAATGATGAAATCTATTAGCATCATTGACCAAATCTTCCATTCTTGGATGTTCAGACTCATTAATACTTACGGCTTGTGTAATGGGTTGTTTTTACTTCTTCGTTAACTCTTCCCCATGAACATGACAAACGGTATATGTTTGAAAATTCCCCATCTAAGAAGACGATAATGAATTTCATCTAATTTAATCTTCATTTTCATATTTTTGCACTGTGTACATGGACAAGAATATAATTCCTTATAACTACCATTTTGTACAACGAATTCAATAAATTTCCGCACTTCTTCCACATATCGTGTAGTTCTTCGATCGGATTCTGTCATCCATTGTTTGTCAATACTAGAAGACATATTGTCCTACTATATCATATAAAGACCAAGCACAAACATTATTACTAACTGTTAACAATAAGATTTGCTAACTCAAACATCTTACATCGATTTGCTAATTCAAACATCTTACATCAGACAATTGCATAGTACTATGACAAGGGCACAGGCCTTAAAATTAATTTTGTTTACAAATTTTAATTAATAATAAAGAAAAATTTGCAAACCTAAACTCAAATGGAATTCGTGAAATCACATATACGAGACTGCAATTTCAAAATTTTCAAATGACCGATCTAAACATCAATATGAGCGCAAGACACGCTGATGAATCTCCTATATTCACCAGTATCAATTCAGACTCCTCTTGCAACATTTCTAACATGCTACTTAAACTCCATTGTCAAAATTCTCCTTTCCATCTGACTAATAAACACTGCAAAACCCACCTGAACCCCCAATAAACTTTGCCTCATGGCCAAACACGACTGCCTGTATACAGCTACAACTTCATAGAATAATTATTCTTCATTTTTTAATGTTACATATTTGTTTATGTATATTACAATACAACTGGAACATAGACTAATTATGTCATCTTAGCGCCCGTTTGGACAGGTCAAATAAGCAACTTTTTAACTTTTAAAAAGAAAAAGTTAAAAAGGCCATATGGATCAACAAAATATTTGGGCTTCACAAAGTTGCTTTGTTGCTTATTTTAAAAGCCATTTTTTTTCTTTTTTCTTTCTACTTCTGCAGTCCAAATCAAAAAATGACTTCCAGGCCGCGTTTCTTCCATATCAATAATAGATTAGGGTTTGGCAATTTTCTCATTTTCTAATCAAATCGACATCCCGCTTATTCTCTTTAGCATTTTAGACAAAGGTACCATTTCTCTTCTCTTATTGCTTCTCAATACCCTTAATCCACTACAATTTCATTTATTTGTTCCTTGTTTGATTGACAAAGACAATTATTGATTTTGATTTGGTATTATATACCAAAATTTGATTCATATAAGTGTATTTATTTAATGAATTTTGGTAATTTAACAACCCCTTTCGAACATCTGAAAATTTATTTCATTTGGATTGACTTGGTTCTAAGGTTTAAAAGTGTGCCTCAATTTCTTTCGCATTAACAAATTAGTATAATCTTTCCGTTTATAAATTAAGCCAGTGAATTTGAATTGAAAAGCGCAGTATATTTTCGGTTAAATTAAGCCAGTGAAATGAAGAAAATCTGCAAGAAATATTCAGCAAATGTATCATAGAAAAAGTACTTAATGTCCCTATCTGTGTGTATGTTTTGTTTTATAATTTATTCCAAACATGTATATAACTAATGCTGTTGATTTCTAGCTAAATCATATACCAAAATAAAATAAAAAAACTGCAAATACCACAGATATAATGTTCAAACAAACACATCAATCAAAATATAAAACAAAAAAATGATAACAACCATACAGGAATAAAACTAATATCATAGTCCAGCTAAAAATAGGTAATCAAATAATTCTGTTATATATGTTTTGGATTCTAAAACACACTCTAGGTAACGGGACATAATCTTGCAATTTTTACCTCACTCCGCATATCCACATGTTTTCAATTTCACGATGAAAAGTTTCCCCATCCGTAACTTGAATGTCAATGTAATAAATGAATAGTTATTCTTACTAATATTGCCACATGCACAATTCAATAACTTGAAGTCTACTTATGAGTTTAACATAGTCAGGTGCTACCAACCATTTATAATCTAAAATTGCAATTTATGTGATAATTGAATCATAAACGTACTGACAGTTCAATCTGTTGTTATTTCCCATAAGGTTATTAAATCCGATGTACAAGACATTTTGAAAATATAATACACAACATGATTTTTTTCAACTATCAGTAGTATATTGCATATGGAAAAACTAAGGTACTGCAATAGGTACTGTATATTATAAACTGTCCCATGTCTTATCATTAACTGAAATTTATGTGGCTTCATTTCACGTTGCAGTTTTACAACTACAAGCTTGCCGAAATAATTTTGATCAGTTTACTGTACATCTGTGTCAACGGTAAATTAATTGTAAGCTCCTTTTTAATTGTTTATACAGGAAAAAAAGAAAACTGTAAGAAAATCATAGTTACCAAAGTTGTTGAATTGTTTATACATCGAGTACCTTTTCGTTCTAAGGTTTATAAATTGAATGTTTTTATGACTACAGAAAGTCGTCGAATTTGATGGGGTTGAAATCACCTGGTTCTATTTTGTGTGTCCCAATGGAGCAAAACAATTTCCATCGCAGATTCTTCATTTTATTTTATTTTAGATAATCAAAATGTCATAATTGTGTGGTGCAGATTGTATTGGTTCATGGGAACATCCAGCAATGAGACCATGTGATTATTTCAGGAAGTTAATATCTTTATTTTACTTCCCTAATGTTATTGGTTGAATCATTGAAACCACCGTATCACCATCCCTACTGTGTTACAGTTAATTTTATTTTAATCTAATCCAACAACCAAACTCCTCTCTGATTCCGGAACACCGGACATGAAAAAGCTTAACTATAAAAAAAATTTCATCCTCGAAAACAAGTTTCAATTTGATTCCTTTTGTCCACCACAACCCCAATAAAGTGGTGCACTGAGAACACCCCTAAAACCCCAAATTCAAAGCATTTCAACTACTGATGCAGAGGCAAAATTCAGATCCCGTCAATTGATGTTGTTGAAGACATTTTACCTGTTGTAGCCACTATTGCCAAACTTGAATCCAACCTGCGGTCTATTTCTGGTATCCCCACGACATAAACAGAATTTTCAGGTAAAGTAATGAATTTTTTAATCTTTATTATTTTTTAAATTACTAGTCCTATGCTATGCAAAATCTGTTTCTGTACATATGGGAACATCTAGTATATATTACTTACATTTTTAAGGAATATTATTATAATTTGGTAGATGTAAGGAGACCAAGATAATTTTTACAAAGCCTAGAGCGACAGTATTTTTATACCTCTTGTTATGTTTATGCTTATGGACTTTGATGCATGCAATTTGGTGACAACTGGGATGTAATTGTGTTCTTCTGCTGCTAGTTTTTATGTGTTTACCAAGTGTCATGATCAGAGCAACTAAATTTTATAGGCTAACTGCAAATTTTATCTTCAAATAAAACAACAAGTTTCGTTTTAATGCAAGACTGACTGATGACTTAAGTATCAAATAAATTATGTATCGGTAGCATTTTATTAGTACAAATGACATAATATACTTAAGTTGGAGTGTTTTACTTTAATCCTTGAGATGTGGAGGTGGCTGCATTCAACTATTGTTAGAAAATATTGTTAAAATTATAGTTATTTTATTTCCATAATTAGAATATATGATAAAGGCACTGTCATTATTCATATGCAAAATTACTAGGGAGTATAACAACAATAACAAAATTATAAAACAAACAACCGTGCCAGAAGAAAAAAGATTTCTAGATGTCTTCAGTTTATAAAAAGTAGGTTACTAGCAAATATAATCATTCATGAGCCTTCTGTTACAAATTAAATAGAAGTTGCAATACCCATACTTTCGTACCATTCCACTGTCAATGGAATATACGCCAAGTACACGTTACAGGCATAATAATAATGATAGAATTGCGACAAGATTCCATTTTTTTCTATTCTAACATGATGATTTCTTATAACATGGAGGAGGTCTTTTGTGCGTTAACCCTTTTCTTCTTCTTTTGCTTAGACGGCTGAAGAACTACTTAGATGGATGCATCAAATTATGCTATCAAAAACTGAATGTAAGCCCATCATGTTAGTGCTCAGTGTTGGTTTGCAATTGAATCATGTAACAGATGTTTCATTTATATCTGCATCATATTGATTATTTTACTGGTTGTATATCTAACATTTAGATGCGGATTAGTTATTCGATATCGATGTAACAATGTGGTGTTTTACTTCTTTTATGGAAGTTTTTGAAGTTGTGTAGGGAGGATTATTTTACTGGTTGTACTTAGCTTTGGTTTTTTGTACAACACATCATTTTTCCGTTCTAGAATAAAGTAGAGAGTTGACCTCAACCTAGTTTATTATAGTGATAAATATATTGTTGCACACTTTTACTTTATCTATATAGCAATGCAAATATTTCCAACAGCAATGTATAGTTTAACTCTTCAAAACAACTAGGGTGAAGATTAAAATGTATTTTTGTTGGGATATTATAAATTTATCTCACATGCCAGTATATCAAATGAAATGACAAATTTGAATGATTCAAACAAGTAAAAAAAAGGAGGAGGTAGAAAATATTACCTCGGTTTTGAATGATACAGAACATTAGCTTAACAAAACTTGAATAGAAGCTATATATTTTATAGCAACGACTATTGTGATGATATTGATTACTGCTGTTATGGGTTTTTTTGTTGAATAACCCACTTTTATGGACTTATTACATATACTTTTCAAAATTAATTATAAATGCAGGTGATAGAAAATGAACGCTTGAGCACTTGGAGCAAGCGAGCGTGTGATTTGGGCTAAGATGTATAATTTAAAAGTTGTTATTGTTTCCCAACGGTCATTTTTTGAACAATAACAGACGCGTTGATAGCCACATCAAGTACTCTTTAGTTCTCTATATAAATTTACAGCAAATATTTCATTTTTTACTTTGTTCCTTTCTTTGTCCTCACCGGCTATAAAACCTCAATAAAGAACAAATCTTTTCTTACATGTAGTTGCTATATACGAGGAGCGTCTCGCTATATATAAGGAGGTTCTTTTTTGTATCTTGGAGGAATACCTTCATCAACGTTTATAAAGTATTTATTGTAGTGGACCTGCGTAGAAAATAATCCTACACCACACTATTTTTTGACAATGATAGGTTTTGAAATATCATTATAATTGCAGGTAAATAAAAATGTATGAATGACGCAAAACATTAGCTTAATTTTTTCATACAAGTTTTGTAAACAAGCCTGTTGGACATAACTTAATTTGTACCAATGACTATTTTGATAATAATGGTTATATTAACTAAAATTTTATTTAACAAATGCAGAAAACTTCCAGAAACTTATTGTAGCTACTTACCAAAATTAATCGCACACATTATCCACTTTCCATGACATGTTCATCCTGAGCTTATTGTACTACTTTCATGACAAGTTTAATTGTTAGGATATCTAGAAAAAGATAATAAGCAAACAAATTGAACTCTGAACTTTGATTAACTGAACATGTAAAACACATTATCTACCATGTGATATGATTGTAATTTTTTTGAAATAAGTATGGAAAATAAAATTTCTGCAAAACAACACACACACACACACACACATATATATATATATATATGTACAGTTCTCATTGAAAACTAGCATGGTATCCTTAGCATTCATCTTAATCTTTGCTACATTTTTTTCAGACAACACCAGTTGAGCCCATTCCACCACCGGACTTAACTCGATGCCAACCCGCCCTAGAACCTGATAACAAAAAAACAATCCCTTGTTGCCTTTCAATCGGTAACAACAAAATCATCGATTTTATTCCACCGCCTTACACTAAATCCGTATCCGACCAACAACGCACCTCGTGGACCAATCATACATCGCCAAGTACTCAAAAGCAGTATCAAAGATGAGAGCTCTATAAAATTACATTTGATGGATACACCACTGGTTTGAGGATTAGTAGCAGAATTAAAAAAATAGACAAAGGGACAAGTTAATTAAATGCGTAATCGATAAAAAATGTTAATAATAATTTCAGATAACCATGATAGTTATCAATTTTAAGGAGTATTCTTTTTTATCATCAAATCAAACCATATACATCAATACAGAGGTTACTACTTAATTGAAACATATGCCATATTTCAATTTTGTTTGCTCTAAATCTATAGAGAGGTTATACTACCTTCAACTAACTTTAATAAAGTTACAATAATTACACTACCTTAAATTATCATAACAACTGCATCAAGAAGTTGCATAAATCTGAAAAGCATAAACAAAACAGGTAAAAAAATTGATACCTGACTTCGGAATTTATGGCAATTTCACCATCGAGTAAAAACACAGAGATCTATACGGCAGCACCGACTGCAACAAAGAAAATGCTGGAAAAACAGTTGTTGATTAAAAATAAACCTAGCAAATGAAAAGAAAATGTACACTAATAATAAAATAAAAGAACATCCAAATTCGTGATTAAAAATAAAAATAAAATCAAAAACCTAATACGCTAGATTACAATCAAAAACCTAATCGGGAAGGAGATATCGAGGAGGAGGGATACCTGATTACAAAAATATGCTGAAATCGAAATTATAGAGGAGGTCGAATCCAAATTACGCTCGATTCAAAATTAAAGAGGCAAGAGATCGTGAATTTTTCAGAGATCGTTCCAAATTAGTTAAGATGGTTAGGGCACGGGGGCGTTGTATTCTGTACGCAATGGGGTTAGAAAGTGTATAGCGTAATGTTTTTGGGCACCTGTTAGAGAGCACGCTAAAATAGGGTTCACCACGGTCCAAACCCATGTTAAATTACCACGGCTCAAGTCCGTCGCAAATGTTCCGCCTGGGTAGTGGCGAATTGGCCAATCTGGTGTAGTGATGACTGTATTGAGTTTACCCAGTGTTTTAAAATCTTTCAATAATACTTCACAGTCTAACAAAAGATCTTTATATATTGAATCTATAAATACCGATTAATATCTGACTTTAGCCATGAGACATCAGCTTCCTTGCTCTCCTGATTCAACTTTGTTATTCTTCCACTTTCTAATTCCTTAACTAGATTTTTTATTGCCATTTGTTTTAGGATGTTGTTATGATCGCTAGAACACCAGGATCTGATACCAATTGAAAAGTTGGTGTGTATGACTTAAGCAGGATCTTTATATGGTTATGTCAGAATGGTATATGATAAGCTAACTAGTAAGCTACAATAGTTACGCAGGTAAATGTAAGCTATATAGATATATCATAAATAAAATGCAGTAAGTAAAAACACTAGGAATTTTATTCTGGTTTGGGTTTTCCATCCTATGTCCAGTCCCGAAGCTCCTCTTCGGAATTCACTAACACGCCCTCTCTTAACCTGGAGGAATAGGTCATAATACATCCGAGCACCAACAAGGATGTCCCCGCCTGAGCACCAACACATGACTTCACAATTACAAGTAGTTTTGACTTCTGAATGTATTCTCGTATTAACACCGAATAGTCACGATCAAGTACACCCTTCATGTAATCTTATCCTCAAGTATTTTGATGTGTATGTGAAGATTCAAGGAAGTATGTTTCTTGTTCAATCGAGAGATATGAAATAACTTCAATGATTCAACATATAATTTGAATTAGAGAGCTTGTAACACCCCGTAATTTTTTAAAACATTAAGTTGATAAATTAAATAATACTTAATTAAATATTTGGAATTAAGTGAAACATGCGGTGCCATTGCATTCGTCCCAGAATTCTGCTTAAGACAGACTCCAAGTTTACGTAAAACAGACATCGTATATAGAAGATATTAAGGTTTGAAGTTTGTATACATATAAGCATAATATATACATATACATATACATATATATATATATTAATAAACAATCCAGAATTCAAATTAACGACGCGGGGAAGGGGGGAAACCGGCCCGTTAGGGGTCGACCCCGGTCCCTATGGGTGTCGACCCATGGGTCGACCCCATAACAAGGGTGTCGACCCCTATGTCGACCCTACCAAGATCAGGTCAGATTCCTGCCCTGCACCTGGACACAATTCTGAGCGAGGTTCGTTGACCACAGGCTATAAATAAGACCTCATTCTCATTGTTTTTACACACAAAAAATAATACAGATAACTAGATGTTGCCCCAGCTCAGATTAAATTAGCCTATTCTGTGGTAATAACAAGAGTTATACGTATTCAAGGATCTGTGCAACAACATCAACAATCATTCCTTTATTCTTAGATCCAGTCCTTGTGAGTTTATGTTATTTTTAGATATAAACGTTTAAAATGTAATCTTGACATGCCTATAAGTTGGATTTAAGCCTATGCGTATTAATAACTTGAACCATAGCAGATCTACCATTACTTGTACATTTGATCCATTGTTCTCATATGCCCAAATTCTGCCATTATATGCCTATCTTGTTATTATGGTCAATTTTATCCTCATATGACTGTTTTGTTATTATGCCTGTTTTTGTTCTCTTCCCCTCCTCTTTCCCTTTTTAATTTTATAGCCCGGCTACCTTCGAGCTTAGGCATACCGTTGAAATATGCGAACGCGCGAAATTGGAACGATGTGGAATGTTAAAATTGGGGCATAACTTGTATTCTAATTACTGTAGTTAGAAACTGTAATTGCACTTCGACACGAGGTTAGATTACACTTGTAGTAGAAGTCTGCCCAGAACCGCCCAGCTTATCCAGCAACCGCGTGTGGTTAATCTAATGTAAGGGGTCGAGGACGAAATATACACATAATGGTACTAAGACACGAGGTTAAGTATAGCTTATGGTAGAAGTATGCCCAGAACCGCCCGGTATATCCATCAACCACAAGTAGTCGACTCAAAGTAAGTGGTCTGGTGCATAAATGAAAAATGACAAGAATCTGTTAACAAAAAACACTTAACATATTTAAACCTGTATGGTTACATAGACATGTCGAATCGAGTAGGGGTTAAGTAAACTTGCTTGATTCAGTGGGAGGGGTTAAGTTATCTTGTATAAAACAAACAAACTTAACCTATATAACATATTGCTTGAATCAGTGGGAGGAGTTAAGTAATCTTGTATAAAACCGATAGACTTAACCTGTATAACGTGTTGCTTGAATCAGTATGAGGGGTTAAGTTATCTTGTATAAAACTGACAATCTTAACTTGTATTACATGTTGAGGTAATGCAATCTTGTTAAACCATTAAGCATAACCTGTCAAAATTTTAGTAGTGGGGATACAAGCCTAGGTGGGTAGCTTCCATCATCTGTGTGAGACCCTTATCAGTAAGTAACCCATCTTGGTATCAAAAGGGGAACCCCAAACTAGGTCGAGGTTAGGGCACGCTTACTGAGTTGATTGTAAGAGGTTCAAATAGGTGAGAGTGTTGACAACGCATGAACCAACAGAGTCATGTCTGAGCGTGCATGGTTTCGACTTGCTTATTGAAAATTAAGACATTGTGGCATTAGTAGGTATTGTTGTGCATCTTGAAAATAAACAAGTTGCCACCTTAGGAAGTGATACATCCAACTGTGGGGCCAGCACAGGGTATCTACAGAGTAGGGAGCCGATCGATTAGGGTAGTAACTAGGGTACATCTAATATTGCTTGTATAGAAGCCCATTATTCTTGTTGGGGGTAACACCTGTCATTTCTGTTAAGCTGGATTGTTCGGGGTAAAACCCGTCACTAAAGAACACCTAAGTCTACCATCTATTTTTGTAGTGATCATCTTGTTCTGTTATACTAGTATTGGTGCAGAGAAAAGCGTTATAGAAGTGTAATATATTCCATCATGTTTATTCTGCTTATCCTGCTCAGTTTGTCATATCTATCTTATAACATTGTTATCTCTCTCATCCAGTTTATATGCCTATCATGATGCTTTTACTTTATTTATATGCTAAAAGTAACTGGACTCGCCAGACTTTATGTCTGACCCATTTTGTTTCCCCTTCTTTCTCTTATGTTCCCCACAGGTTCTCAGGGTGGGAATACTCAGGCTTGATTTGGATTCTCTCTTTCATTTTTCTTGGAGCTGCTTAGATGTACCGTTTGATTCCGTATCTTCTCTGCTATGGCTATATTTTGGGGACTATGCACTTTTTATGTATTATTGTACTCTGATGATGATTTTGGTACAAGACATAAGTTTTATGTTGATGTAATGAATTTTCAGTATTTTAGATTTATTATGTAATTAGGTTTGGACCAAGAAGCTTTCCTATTAAATAAAGTTTTAATTCCGCTGTTATTATATATTTGTCTTGTGATGTTCTGTTTCACGAAACTTAATGCATTCTAATAAAGAGTAACATTAACGAACGTGGGGTGTCACAGAGCTTTTAGAATGCAACGTGTATATAAGTGTAAATCAGAAAACAGAGTAGAATAAGTGAGAATCAGTGATTTGGAAAACATGTTTGTAGTGCTCAAATAATTGTAGAATTGTCACATTCTTTCACGGAGAGTTTCAACAAAGAGTTGCATCTAAATCTGTTCATAATGGAAGAGGAATCTCTTCATGAAAGAAGGTGACTTTTCATAAAATTTACTATTAATCTCTGATCAGTCGACCGGTATGAAAAGCACTAGTCAACTGGTTAAGAATGAAAATCATATATATATATATATATATTCTCAGTAACTAGCCGTTACTGGACCTCTGGTCTGTGACCAGTTGATTGGTCCTTTTTATACCAACCGACTGGTTGTAGAACTAGTCCTGTTTCAGCTGATTTTTGAGTGTGTGTGTGTATATATATAAATTCGTGCATTCGTGTTATACTTTGAGGAAAGATTTTAACATATATCTAACACGACTTAATACATATGTATATAAACTTAGCTCCTTGACATGATTTCCGTTGATCTTCTTTTTGTTATCATTAATCGAAATTCCTGTGAATCAACACCTCTGACTTACGCTAACCCTGTGCCTCACACTTGACCCATCACCCTGGGTTGCCCACAACCTAAAGCCTTCAAAGTCCCAACGACCCATCAAGTTCCAAGCAGAATGACCTATGGAAGCCACGACCTGACTCCCCGTTGCACTCACTCCACGATAGCCGACCTGCTTCCATGCCTGATTCGATACCAGTCAAAAGTTATGCCCTTACAAAACTTACAGGGCAAAATGGTCACAAATAAAATTGGTAAAAATTATGGACTTTTCTCACATCCCTATAATCAACATATCAAAATATGAGAATGATCCAACTTTTTGGGAATTAAATAAAAATATTTTACGATCCTCCGATATGTAAAATGCGGGATGTTACATTCTCCCCCTTAGGAATTTTGCCCTTGAAATTCCAAGCAAACACAAGCAACCAAAACAATTCTGCATGCCTATCATCCACGAGCAGCCACTTTATCATCCAAACTAGCATCCATCAAGCCATGCACTTATAGCCTTATCCTAGCACGCGAAATTATAATAACGATAGTACAAGTTACAATGATGTAAGGTGACACAATATCAATGGGTCATACTGACGAAGAGTTCTGGATAGGTCGTCTTTGTACTCTCTTCTGTCTCCTATGTACAATCTACATCATCCTCACTCCATTACACCTTGACTAGCTTAACCGTCTTCTTCCTAAGCTGTTTCATGTCAATCCCCACAACGTGATGCGACTTATGAGGTTTCGTAGCTACGATTTCGACTTCTAGGTCTTCGTACTATTCTGGAGATACCACCACATTCAAACCATGCATACACTTCCGTAGAAACGACACATGGAAAACATTATGCATACTCGACATCTTCTCCGGTAACTCTAATCAATATGCAAGCTTCACAGTCCGCTCGACTATCGGAAACAGTTCAATGAATCTTGGAGCAAACTTTCCTTTGCTTTCAAATCGAACAATATTCCTCAACTGCAAAATCTTAACGAAAACCATATCCCCAACGTCAAATTCCAAATCGTTACGGTGGTTATCAGCATAACTCTTCTAGCGGTCTTGGGCTGCCTTCATTTGTTGCCGAAAGATGCGAGGCGACCGACACTATGACGACTACCCATAACTCCTGCACTAAACATGAGGAATAGTGTGCTGAAAGACTTGCTAGATAATATGGATGATCATCAGGATAAGATAACACAAGTGAGACCTATCGTGTAGCTCACAACGCAATGATAAAATATAATAGAATATATACAACAAGCAATAATAGTGAAGCATAATTGAGTAGAATCTTGAACTTTTCCATATTACCATGAAAATATCCATACAACCTTGGACAACATTATAAGAGTCTATACAATATGCATCACTGCAAACACTCAGAGAATACTTCGAACAACAGAAACAAAAAATACTAGATAGTAGAAAATAGTACGCCAGCCTCCTGCTCGTCATCGCTCAGCAGCATCGCCCTCACTAAGATCTATCACCTGTTACCTGCTACTTAGTCTGACCATCCACAATTGGATGAGCAACCCATGGTAATAAGAGGGAGACATTAAACCTTGAGTCCGACAATAGTCTTAGTGAGCGATAAAACAACTATCTAACACCATTAATAAAGTATATGACAATAGGAAGATTAATCAACTAATCTACCAGTATTAACAGAGAAGAAATCACATCCGTATTCCCCACATCCGATAGTGATAGCCTTTACAAGTAGGCATTTTGAAACAGCAGTACATTCATGGAAATCAGTTATTAAGCATAGACCATTATAATCAACATCGACATCTCCCAACTATAAGCCCCGAAGGCCTAAACCAACATCAGACAAGTATCCAAGAGATATCTCCTTCGACGTCGAATAATCTACGCAAGAGGATACAAGAAAACAATCATTCATCCATGACTCTGGCTATCACCACCAATCCTACTTCGAAACCATCGTTAATCGTATGACCGTCTCAACACTTTGCCATCCATAAAGGGCTAATGATAAACCACAGTTTTAGCAAAACTCCATACGCCATACAATGTAACGTATTTAGGCCCGTCGAGTTTCCCAGGGTACTCGACCAGCAACTTCTAATCTTTTGGGCATCCCTATTACCCCTACTTTGAGTCCGCTAGAACCTACGATAACAATAATCTCTCGGACTTCAGTATCTCTAGCCATCCAACTTGATGACTATTATAGGCTTCAGCCACTTCTCGAGCAACCATTATCCATGAACTCGCCACCTTGAGTCGTGTTCATATTCGTTGCATTACGACGATCAACGAACACATCATAGCACTTCAAACATTCCTACTTGAATACATTTCGAAGTCACATCCATCATCGAACCAAAATAACATCAGTATTTTGTCAATATTAATTGGAACGTCCCTTACCCAATACTTAGGTCATTAATCGACCCGACCCACCAGGTCGTTCGACAGAGCCACGACCTGACTCTAGCCAACATGCTACAGCCGACCTGCCTCTTGAAAAGTTAGTGTGTATGACTTAAGAAGGATCTTTATATGGATTTAGCAGAATGGTATATGATAAGCTAACTAGTAAGCTACAATAGTTATGTAGGTAAATGTAAGCTATATAGATATATCAAAAATAAAATGCAGTAAGTAAAAACACCAGGAATTTTATACGGGTTCGGACTTTCCATCCTACGTCCAGTCCCGAAGCTCCTCTTCGGAATTCACTAACACTCCCTCTCTTAACTCGAAGGAATAGGTCATAATACACCCGAGCACCAACAAGGATGTCCCCTCCTGAGCACCAACATAGGACTTCATAATTACAAGTAGTTTTGACTTCTGAATGTGTTCTCGTATCAACACTAAATAGTCACGATTATGTACACCCTTCCTGTAATCTTATCCTCAAGTATTTTGATGTGTATGTGAAGATTTAAGGAAATATGTTGCTTGTTGAATCGAGAGATATGAAACAACTTCAAATATTCAACAACTAATTTGAATTAGAGAGCTTTTATAATGTGGTGAGTATATAAGTGTAAATCCGAAAATAGAGTAGAATAAGTGAGTATCGATGATTTGGAAAACATGTTTGTAGTGCTTATATAATTGTAGAATAGTAGCATTTTTTCGTGAAGAGTTTCAACAAAGAGTTGCATCTATTTCTGTTCATAATTGAAGAGGAATCTCTTCATGAAAGAAGGTGACTTTTCATAAAATTTACTGTTAATCTTTGATCGGTCGACTGGTATGAAAAGCATTAGTCAACTGGTTAAGAACGAAAATCATATATATATATTTAAATATGCTTAACAACTAGCCATTACTGGACTTCTAGTTTGTGGCCAGTCGACTGGTCCTTTTTATACCAATCGACTGGTTATAGAACCAATCCAGTTTCAGCTGATTTTTGAGCATATATATATATATATTTGAAAATTCGCGCATTCGTGTTATACTTTGAGGATAGATTTTAATATATATCTAACATGACTTAATACTTATATATACATAAACTTAGCACCTTGACATGATTTCCATTTATCTTCTTTTTGTTGTCATTAATCGAAATTCCCGTGAATCAATACCTCTGACTTGCATTTACCCTGTGCCTCACACGACCCATCTCCTCGGTTGTCCACGACCTAAAGCCTCCAAAGTCCCATCGACCCATCAAGCTCCAAGCAGAACGACCTATGGAAGCCACAACCTAACTCCCCGTTGCACTCACTCCACGATAGCCGACCTGCTTCCACGCCTGATTCGATACCAATCAAAAGTTATGCCCTTACAAAACTGATAGGTGCAAAATGATCACAAATAAAATTGGTAAAAATTATGGACTTATCTCACATCCCTATAATCAACATATAAAAATATGAGAATGATCCATCCCTTTGGGAATTAAATAAAAATATTTTACGATCCTCCGATATGTAAAATGCGGGCTGTTACATTCTCCCCCTTTGGAATTTCACCCCCGAAATTCCAAGCAAACACAAGCAACCAAAACAATTCCGCATGTCTATCATCCATGAGAAGCCAATTTATCATCCAAACTAGCATCCATCAAGCCATGCACCCGTAGCCTTATCCTAGCACATGGAATTATAACAACGATAGTACAAATTACAATGATGTAAGGTGACACGATATCAAAGGGTCATACTGACGAAGAGTTCTGGATGGGTCGTCTTCATACTCTCTTCCGTCTCCCATGTACAATCTACATCATCCTCACTCCATTGCACCTTGAATAGCTTAACCATCTTCCTCCTAAGCTGTTTTGTGTTAAACCCCACAACGTGAAGCGGCTTACGAGGTTTCGTAGCTACGGTTTCGACTTCTAGGTCTTCATAATTTTCTGGGGATACCACCACATTCAAACCTTGCACACACTTCCATAGAAACGACACATGAAAAACATAATGCACACTCGACATCTTCTCGGGTAACTCTAATCTATATGCAGCTTCCCAATCCTCTTGACTGTTGGAAACAGTTCAATGAATCTTAGAGCTAACTTTCTTTTGCTTTCGAACCGAACAATATTCCTCAACGGTGAAATCTTAACAAAAACCATTTCCCCACGTCGAATTTTAAATCCTTACGGGGGTTATTAGCATAACTCTTCTAGCGGTCTTGGGCTACCTTCATTCGTTGCCAAACGATCTTGATTCAATCCGATGTCTCTTTGATCATCTCTAGCCCAAGTATCAACTTATCTCCATTTCCAACAAACATGCTGCAGAATTACATGGTCTACCATACAATGCATGTACAGTGCCATCCCAATGCTCGACTAGTAGCTATTGTTATATGCAAACTCAACTAAATGTAGATGGTCTTCCCATGATCCCGTGAGGTCTAATACACAAGCTCTTAGGATATCTTCCAAAACTCAGTTAACTCTCTCGGTTTAACCATCAGTGTGGGATAATAAGCCGTACTTAAACACAACTCGGTTCCCAACGTCTCTTGCAAACTCTTCCAAAATCCACTTGTGAATAATGGATCTCGATCACTCACCATGCTCTTCGGGATACCATGGAATCGAATTATCTACTATATACAAAGCTCAGCCAACTTTGATGCTGTCCTAGTTGATCTGACGGGAATAAACCTTGCACTTTTGGTCAAGCGATCCATGATGACCCAATTCCCTTCATTTCCTGCCCTGGTTCTAGGTAGTCCATTGATATCTGCTCCCACTTCCATGTAAGACATCCAATAGCTGAGGAAATCCACTTGGCTTCTTCTGCTCAGCTTTCACTAACTGGTAGTTCATACATTTGAAAATAAAATTTCCAACATCCCTCGTCATACCTTCCCAGTAGTAAGATCGCTTCATTTCCTGATACATCTTACTGCCACTAGAATGAATCGTCAACTTCGAGTGATGTCATTCACCCAGAACCTCATCTCTGAATCCATTGATATCAGGAACAACCAGTCGTCCTTTCTTTCGAAGCCAACCCTCTCGATCAACCTTAAATTTCTTATCCTCTGGTTCTATCTTCTGGATAATCTCAACAAGCTTTGCATCAGGATTTTGGCTCTCACCAATCCTTTTGATGAGAGTAGGTCTTATCAATAAGCTTGCCCACATTTCAGGTTCCAACTCACACCGTTGTCTGAAATCTAATCTTACCAAGTACTCTAGGTGCTTCCATTCCGAAAATATCACTCCCAAACTTGCATGTCTTTGACTTAACGTATCCACTATTGCGTTTCCTTTACCAGGAGTATAGGCTATATTAAAATCATATAATGCCAAAAATTCTAACCACCGTTGCTGCCGAAGATTTAAACCCTTTTGGGAGAAAAGACTCTTCAATAACTTGTGATCCATAAACAACTCGAATTGAACTCCCAACAGGGATTGTCTTCACATTTTCGGAGTAAACACTATCACTGCTAACTCCAAATCATGAGTTCGATAATTACTTTCATGCGGCTTTAGCTGTCGACTTGCGTAGGCCATGACTTATCCTTCTGCATCAACATTGCTCCAAGTCCAGTACCAAATGCATCAGTATATACCGCCATCTCTTCATTCCCACTTGGAATGGTCAAAACAGAAGCACTCGTCAGTCTCTCTTTCAGGATTTTGAAAGATTGCTCACACTTTGCATCCTATGAGAACACTCAATTCTTCTTCGTCAATCCCATTAATGGTGCAGCTATCTTGGAGAAATCCTTAATAAAACGGCGATAATATCCTGCCAATCCAAGGAAACTCCGAACATCCGTCGCATTCCTAGGTCTATCCCAGTCTTGGTTTGCTGCCACCTTAGCGGGTCAACCGTTATCTCATTAAGAAACAACATAGCCTAAGAACCTCACTTCACTCTTCCAGAAGTGACACTTCGAAATCTTAGCTCTCAGTTGATGCTTTCGCAAGATTTTCAAAACAAATCGCAAGTGCGTCTTGTGCTCTTCCTCATTTAAGGAGAAAACTAGAATATCATCCACGAACACAAGCACAAACTTGTTCAACTATTCTCTAAACACCCTATTTATAAGAACCATGAAATACTTTGGTGCATTAGTCAACCCAAATGGCATCACCAACCATTCAAGAAACTGGATGGTGTCCTAAAAGCAGTCTTCGGCACACTATCCATTGCCACCCTCAATTAGTGGAATCCCATTGCCAAATGCATCTAAGAAAGCACCTTCGCCTCGTGAAGCTGATCGAGCAAGTCATCTATCCTTGGCAACGGATACTTGCTCTTCTTGGTTACATTGTTTAGCTCACAATAGTCCACACATTATCTCATAGATCCATCGACCATGGTTGCAAACACAACTGGTGCATCCCATTCGACTCAGACACACTCCTCCGAATGAGTCCTTTTCCCAAAAGGTCATGTACTTGCACCTTTAATTCTTGTTGTTCCTTAGGCGCCATCCGCCTAAGAGGCATGACGATAGGTCTAGCACCTTCGACCAAATCGATTCTGAACTCAATCTCATGATGCGGTGGCAACCCTTTGACCTCGTCAAAGACATCCTCAAACTCATTTGCGATCGGCACCGATGACAAGTATTCTTGTGGAATCACAGGCGAATACAAATACCTCACGAAGACACCATCTTCGGGCTTACATCGAATCACAACCATTCTCCCTTCCACATTCCCGACCGTCACTTTTAGCTTCTCGCAATCCACTTTTGCCGCATACCTCTTGAGCCAGTCCATACCCAAGATAACCCCAAATCCAGCGAAATTAAAAAAGAAGCAATCACATGCAATGGATAAATTATGAATCAACAACACTAGACAACGACAAATCATACACAAACTGGAGAACCCCCAACTGGATTAGTCATGATCAAAGGTCTATCACAAATCTCGGGTTCCAAACCCAAGCGGCACACTAGCTCATTACAAATGAATGAATTCAATGCTTTAGTATCAAACAACAAACGAACCAGAACATCTAAAACGGAAAGAATACCTTGAACGATGACACTCTTCCCTTTCTCCTCCGTCGTAGGAGCCTTTAAAGACGATGGCACAACTTCTAAAGCATACGCCTTCACAACTTGCTCTCCTTTAGCTAGTTCTGGACAATCCTTCTTGTCATTCCCAGGCTTTCCACACTTAAAGCACTTCTTTTCAGCTTTTGGATTCTTACAATTCTTAGAAAAATGGCCCTTCCGCTAGCAGCTAAAACAAGTCACTTTGCTCTTCTGCTTTTTTTATCATCTTCTCCTTTTTGTTGTTGCTGCTTCCACCATTTGTTATCATCCTTTTGTTATCACCACCATGCTGTGGTTTCGGTTCTTTCTAGCTGCAAAAATAGTCTCTTTGTTAGGAACAAGTTAGAGCTTTCTCAACGATCTTCTCATTAGTGTCAACTAGATGATCAACTAGTTGATTTCCATGATACTTGTCCAAGCCCATGAAAAATTTCTCTTTTTTCTGATAAAGAGTACCGACATACGAATGAGCATACTTTGACAAAGTTTCGAAGTCAGAAACATACTCAAGCACTGGTAAGCCATTCTACTTAAGCTCAACAAACCTCTAAAACAGAATAGACTTCTGGATGGTGGAGATAAACTCAAACTTGACTTGGAATTGCTCCCATGAAATCTCATTTTCCAGAGTCTCTAGAGTGACAGAGTTCCACCAATCCATAGCTCTGCACTATAGCTGTCTCAATGCCAGCTTCCTCTTAGTCACATCATCAATTCTCAAGTTTCCAAAGATCCAAATGCAAGCGTCAAGCCACCCTTGGATCTCCACAATGGGCTCCGTTCCTTTAAACTGCTTACCTCCTAAAGTAGTGAAATCTTTGCATAGCATTGCGAAGTCCGCAGCCTTAGAAACCTGCACTTGAACTCCTATATCTATAACGGCTATCTCGTGAGTGGGCACCCTCCTCGTGATCGCTGCCATCATGGCCTCGAACATGGTTGGGTAGTGGGTATACTGCCATTACCCCTTACAGGAATATTCTCCTCCCTAACAGCGTGTCTCGATGGTCGATGACTCATTCTAAATCTGGAATATACAATGATTAGTCCATGCACAAGAAAAACTGCAAACGGAGTTCAAATGCTACTATACTATACACTATTATATAGTTTACATCTATCAGAAATCTACAAATACGTCTCTCATACGTAATTATACCCTTGAATTTTGGCTAAAATCGATAACCAGAGCTATGATACCAAATGTGATGACCACCCACAACTCTTGCACTAAGCAACATGAATAGTGCGCTGAAAGACGTGCCAAACAGCTGTGGATGATCATCAGTTAAGATAACACAAGCGGGACCTATCGTATAACTCATAAGGTAAGGATAAAATATAATTAAGCACATACAACAGGAAATAATAGCGAAGCATAATTGAGCAGAATCTTAAACTTTTCCATATCATGAAAATATCCATATGACCTTGGATAACACTATAAGAGTCTGTACAATAAGACTCACTACAAACACTCAGAGATTACATCAAATAGAGAAAACAACAAATACTAGATAGTAGAAAATAGTACACCATCCTCTTGTTCGTCATCGCTCGGTATCCTAGTCCTCGCCAAGATCTATCATCTGTCACCTGCTACACAGTCTGCCTATGCACAACCGGATGAACATCCCAAGGTACTAAGAGGGAGACATAAAGCCTTGAGTTCGACAACAATATTAGTAAAAGATAAAGCAACTATCTAACATCATCAATAAAGTCTACGAGAATAGGCAGATTAATCAACCAATCTATCAGTATTAACATACAAGAACTCAGACCCATCTTCCCCATATCCGACAGTGATAGCCTTTACAAGCAAGCATTTTGAAACAATTATACACTCATGGCAATCAGTTATCAAGCATAGACCAATCTAATCAACATCGACATCTCATGAGCACAAGCCCCGAAGGCATAAACCAACATCAAAAAAGCACCCAAGAGATATCTCCTTCGATGTCGAATAATCTACACAAGATGATACAAGCAAACATTCATTCATCTATGACTCTAGCTATTACCGCAATCCTACTTTGAAATAATTTTAATCATATGATCGGCTCAACACCTTGCCGTCCGTTAAGGGCTAATGGTAAACCCCGGTTCTAGCAAAACTCCATACGCCATACAATGAAATGTATCTAGTCCCATTGAGCTGGTCAGCGTACTCGACCATCCACTTTTGGTCCTTCGGGTGTCCCCATTATACCCCTGCTTTGAGTCCGCTAGAACTTACGACAACAATAATCTCTCAGCCTTCAGTATCTATTGCCATCCAACCTGATGACTATTAATAAACTTAACCCACTTCTCGAGCAACCATTATCCATGAACTCACTACCTTGAGTCGTCTTCACATTCATTGCACTACGACGATCAACGAATACATCATAGCACTTCGAACATTCCTACTTGAATACACTTTGAAGTCACATCCACCATCAAACTTAAATAACATCAATATTCGGTCGATATTAGTCGGATCGTCCCTCATCCAATACTCAGGTCATTAACCGACCCGACCAACCAGCTCGTTCGACCGATCCGTGGCCTGACACTAACCAACATGCTAGGGCCAACCCGCCTCTAACTTGCAGTCTCACACATCCCATCACCTTGGGCTGTCCGCGAACTGAAGTCTTCAAAGTCCCAACGACCCATCAAGCCCCAAGAAGAATTTCATATGGAAGCCACAACCTGACCCTACGTTGTACTCACTCCACGATAGTCACTCGATTCCATGCCTTAGAAGTCCAACGACCTGAAGGATCCACGACCCGCCTTTGTCTTGGAGCACACCAACGACCCAAGCTCTTCAATGACCCATCACTATCAATGACCTGATTTTCAAAAGACAGCCTGGCCTCATTTCCTTGGCAACAAGCCATGCGACCTGACCGATGCAAAAACAATCTGACTCTAGATCTGACCAATCTAGCTCCAATCTTGACCAAATCATCATCGAACGACAACGTCGATTCAAACAACTCATTCAAATCATCTAATTCAACCATCAACACTCACCAAATCATGATAAATCAATGTATAAACAAAACAATGGATCTGAACTTGCATTAACATAAGAATTACCGACTTAAGTTGCTAGATTAGGTCCTATTGTGATTCAAATGAAAATATACTTATATGATATAGATCTTGGTGAAAACAACTTAAAATGATGAAAATAAGATCAAATAATCCATATACTCAATTGAATCCGTATGAGAGATGCTTATCACTTGCCAAATCTTCGAAATAACTCAAAATCACTAAATTCTCAATCCGAATAGCAAAGAACACTCTTCAAACCTCTAAATTTGATGTGATCACCCTTTACTTGATGTAGATCTAGCTTTGCTTGATGTAGATCTTCAATCTTCTTTCTTAGATCTGGATTTTTATTGGTGGAAAGGTGTATTTGATTGAGCTCGGAGGATCACGAGCTTAAATAAATGAGAGAATGAAGAAATGTAACCCTCTTTCCATGCCTCTAACTCCTATTTATAGCCTCACACCATCTCAATAATGGACCACACTAAATCAGCTCACTAATGGCTTACAAAACCTGAACAAAAATTGTGCAACACTAAAACAATGATTCCTCCCACACCACTGAACTAAATCTTTAATGTGACCACTCTATGGAATTAGCAGCATCATTTCCTTTCTAATGAAATCGATCTCGACACCTGATTCAATTCCAGTTAAAAGTTATGCCTTATACAAAATTAACAGGGGAAAAATGGTCAGAAATTAAATTAGTAGAAAATATGGACATGTCTCACATCCACATAATCAACATATCAAAATATGAGAATGATCCACCCTCAGCAAATTAAATAAAAATATTTTGCGATCCTTCGATACGTAAAATGTGGGCTATTGCAAACAACATGTTTTGGCATTCGAAAGGGTGTCCTGCTAAACTAATAACAAAAGGGAGCCTAAATTATCTATAAATAAGACCCAGGGTCACATTTTAGGGGCCGAATTCTTATTCCATAATCTTGTATTCTTTTCTTCAAGAGCATACCCTAATTTCTCAATCAAATTGGGGATTTCTTCGATTCTTGTAATATATTCGAAATAAATTAAAAGGAGAAGTTTGGAACTTAAATATTTCTTGATTCAATAATCATATTGTGTTTGTCATGATTAAACAGGGAGTTAACGTAAACCTTCTTAGTGAAAGGGTTAATCACACTCAACTCGAAGGAGGAAAGACTTGCAAAGAACCAAAGGGTTTCCCATTTCGACCTTGCTATATGTGAATTAACTTTGTCATTATGAGGTAATGGAGCACAACACATAGCGGGAATCTGTTGTAATCTTATGACTTGATAACTAACACAACCAAGGCCTTTCGTGGGCTGGTTCGATATGGAAGTATCACCTATGTTGATAAGCATTATGACACGTTAACGACCTAATTGTTGTGAAGCATCAGCCTGTGTCCTTTCAGCACAGTGTATACTATTTTATCTTGAATCTATGATGATTAGTGTGGCAAGGTATTCAACCTTCTCTAACTTGTAATGCCCTCATCTCAAGGTTATTATCGATTTTATAGTCATGCAAGCGTGATACTCACCTCATGGAAGGAAGAGTAATTAATCTTCAGACTTAAGATCTTAATGCATAGGAAACGGTGGATCAAGTTAGGCTTGTTGAGATTAAGCCGCATTTCAATATCTATTATAATAATTATCTATTAAGCTTCAATACATATGCATCGTTAAGCCTATTTCCGAAGTTGACGAAATATATCGTTATAATTTTGGCACTGGAAGGAGGGATTGAATGTTCAATTTTGTTATTCTTTTATGGATTAATTTGTTGAACCTATTGCTTCTGGATAGGAAAAGATGAAGTCAAAAAGATTGGAGGAACGAAATAAAGAACAAACTCTTGTTGCAACTCTTGTGGAAAACGTGAGCCCAGCCTTCAACCCTAACAACAATGAAGCAGGAGCAATTTCTAATCCGGTGCAACCACCAAATCTGAATGCCATGGAAGAGAATGCCGCCTAGCTTATGGCTCTAGAGAATCAGATCCAGGAAATGCTAGCTCGAATGGATGTTGCTTGAACAAAAAGGTCCTCAAAGGTGGCCCAGGCAAGTTAGAGGGAAGAGGAAGAATCTCCAAAAAGAAATGCTCCCAACCAACATTCTGAAGGAAAGGAGAGATTCAAATCAGCTTCCTTTAAGAAGAAAAGGTATCATCTGACAGGAGTGGATCATCAAGGAAACCAATGCAGTCAGGAGCAGTTTGGGAGCTCTACTACTAAAAGTTACAATCCTAAGAGGACGGATTACCATAACACAAAAGCTTATCTGAATGAGAAAACAAGGAAAACCGTCAAAGATCTATTAGGAAGCAAGGGAAAGAGAACCCATGGTGATAGGGTTAATGACAATGAAAGGGTGGCCCCTTTCACAGACGAGATCATGAATACTATAATATCATCTCGAGTAAAGGTTAAAACCATAAAGTATCTTGAAACCACTAACCCTGATGACCACCTAATGTCTTTTGATAGACAAATGGATCTCTATAATGCATCAAGGGCTATCCAGTGTCATCTTTGTAACAACCTGAAACTTCTGGCAATAAATATTTAAATATCGAGGTTATTAAAATATTTAAATCTTGGATTTAATGTTGTAAAAATGGTTTTATAATCTTGATTAGATCCCTTTATAAATAATAATTAATGAGGAGAAAACATATTGTTGATGTAACAACCCGTATTTTCCATAACCTGTTATAACATAAATCGAGGCAGAATTTAATTCTAAAGTCTGAATCAAGGGAAACGGGCTATGCCATTGCGTTCGTCTCGGAAAAATACGCGAAATAGAGTCCGAGTTTTCGAAAATCGGAGTCCGTATGACCCGATTAAGGCCCAACGAAGTTTTCTGAAAATTTCAAAGTAAAAACAGATTTCAAATTCAAACTTGAACTTGGAAAATTGGGCCAGTTGGGCCAGGCGGGAAAATTCCCGCCACAGTACCCAAGTCGACAGCCCTGTCGACTTGGGAGTCGACTTGGTCTGACCAAGTCGACAGCCCTGTCGACTTGGCTGTCGACTTGGCTCAGACGAGCAGTCCTGCCTGGTGCACCATTTTGAGAATGTGTTGAGCTTGGGGG
Source organism: Allium sativum (assembly GCA_030737875.1). Classification (NCBI taxonomy): domain Eukaryota; kingdom Viridiplantae; phylum Streptophyta; class Magnoliopsida; order Asparagales; family Amaryllidaceae; genus Allium; species Allium sativum. The sequence continues at coordinate 691,984,886 of CM060924.1, forward strand.
CCATATTCGGTTTTGAGGGCTGAGATGGGAACTAGGGTTTAATCCTATGGCCTAAAACACTTGCCTAATCTATAAATAAGACCCTAACCTACCCTAAATCATCATTATTCATTCTAGCAACTAAACTATGGCAAAATCAATCCTCTCATGGCCTCCACTCTCTTCACAAAATCCCTAAATAAATTTCTAAGTGATTTTCCATGCATACAAGTGTTTTTAGACTTGTATGATCATCATTAGCTTGCATTCAAGTCAAGTTTCTATCTTTGCATCATAAAGAGAGAGTTTTGATCAATTTTGCTTGCATTTTTGGGGTTTGATTGGTTGCATAAGGGTTTTCTTACATTTGCTATACTCATTTGAGTCCGCATAAGCATTGTAAGCCCTATTCTACTTTCATACTTAAACTTTAAAGTTAAATGTATGATATGCGAGTTTATATGCAAGTTTACTATGATGTGTTATGCAAGTTTGATATGCAAGTTGTCATATGATATGCAAGTTATGCTATGCAAGTTTGATATGTGAGTTGTCATATGATATGCAAGTTATGCTATGTAAGTTTGATATGCAAGTTGTCATATGATATGCAAGTTATGCTATGCAAGTTTGATATGCAAGTTGTCACATGATATGCAAGTTATGCTATGCAAGTTTGATATGCAAGTTGTCATATGATATGCAAGTTATGCATGCTTTTTTAGGCCTAATGCAAGTATATGAACATATGTACATTTCATATGTCACCATGTTGAACTTGTGGCTTCAACACTTTTATGTCATGATTATGCCAAGTTCCCTCTTTCTATCCTTTATGCGCTATTGCGATATGTAAGCGATGGGATTGCGTTTGGGGTTGGGTAAACTTAAAGGACATAAAAACATAAGCTTGGGAATTTACCTATTAAGTTAGGTCTACCCATTGGGAATTTACCTATTAAGTTAGGTCTACCCAATTGCTTGAAAATTTGTAACATGTTTTGGAAACATGGTGGACATGACACTTAGAAAAGATAAGTGTGGCCAACTCGAGGTTGGGTTGAGTTTGTAGTGTAAACCTACCCGGAACCGACCGGCTTAACTAGTTGCTACAAACAATAGGACCCAATGTGAGAAGTTGGTCATGTGGTACCTTGGACCCGAGGTTAGACCAAGTTGTGGTGTAAAGCTACCCGGAACCGACCGGCTTAACTAGTAACCGCAACAAAGTCTAATGTGAGAGGTTAAGGTGCATTAATTAATTAATGCCTCATGATTAGGGTTAAGTCATGGTCCATTTAATACTTAACCAATTTGGGCTCGGTAGATTAACCGGGGTTAAGTCGTGAACTCACCGTTACACTTAACCAAGTTAATCCATGATTAGTAAAGGGGTTAAACCGTACTTAACCCACTAGAGAAATCCTAGCAATGGGGGTCCACTCCAGCAGTAATCCCTAGTTTGTATCATCATGACCCTAGGGACTAGGCTAGGGTGGGGGCACGATTACTGGGCTGGAGGTAAGCGACCAATAAACGACGGCAGGGTGGTACGCCGGTGTAGTTCCGGGCGGACTCTGGTCGTGCACATAGTCCGTAGCCGGAGAAAACATGCACGGGTACCAGTAGATCGGGACTGTGCACTCATGTTCATGGTGTCCAGGGGTTGACACCCTAGGGCTTGATACACCCGAAGGGTGGACCCGGCACAGTTCGACTACAATCATGTTTGGGGCCGTATTGACACCAACACGTGGCGAGTTAGGCTTAGGGAGCCGATCGACTAGACCGTTTGGATTGGACCTCGTGTTAGGGTCACTTCATGTTATTGGACCTCGTATGAGGGTCACTTCATGTTATTGGGCCAAAGCTTGGGCCAAGGGATCAATACTTGGTTATTCAAGTCATGTTAGTTTGCTAGTACACCCGTGGTGCAAAACCTTAATCCTGATTATGCGATGACACCTTTATCCACCTTGTTAAGTTAATCATCATGCTAGTATGTTGTTATCCTTATGTTCATCCCTGCTGCTCATACCAGTTAGCTTTATCAGTTTACATTGATTGTAGTAGGGCTTACTCAGTCTTTTTGACTGACCTGTTTTCTTTCGCCTCTTTTCTTCCGTTTCCCCCCCAGGTTCTCAGGGAGGGAATACAGGAGCCTAGCTTGGATTTTGGATTGCTTGCTTGTGGGATTTCAGCTCATGTACGGTTTCGACATGAAGCTAGCTATGGTTCTCACTTATTTTGGGGATAACACTTATGTATTTCAGTTTGTCAGTTGATGTTGTTTTATCTAGACTTGTTTATTTGGAAAATTGACATTGTGATGTACTAGACTTGTTTTGAAATGTTTTAAAATCTTCCGCTGTTTTGTCTATGTTATTTACTCTGTTTACATATATACATATGTTCTTGTTCTGCCTTGATATATCATTATGCATGTTTACCTGATTCAAACGCCCCTCCAAAGTCAGAGTGCTTGCAAGAGACACCCTAGCGGAGGCGGGGTGTTACATTTGGTATCAGACCATATGGTTTACGAGAAGGAACAAAAAGGTTTTTAAAACTTTTGGAAAACTATTTTCAAAACTAAGTATAAAGTATTTTCCAAAGAAAAGTCTAGTTTATTTTAAAGGCTATTCCCCAAAAAGCCATTAGCAAAATCCCTTCGTTTTTCTCCATTCTGAATCTGTCTTTTTCTTCATTTTCAGTATGGCCGATAACTTTGCTATCCCGGAGGGAGTGCACGTACCTGTTTGGTATAGGAGACTTTTGGAGGCTAGGGCGACCGAAGCCGGCCCCGCAGATGTCCCTCCTCCTCTTCCTCCTCCGGTAGTTAATATTCTTCCTCCTCCTGTCGCTAATGTTCCTCCTCCTCCTGTCGCTGAGGTTCCTCTTCCTCCTCCCCCTCAGCATCCTCAAGTTGACTTCGCAAAGACTTGCAAAGATTTCAAAGCAATGGGTGGCAAGAACTTTCAAGGCACTGAGACTTTTGTAGAGGCCAGAAATTGGTTGAAAGAGACCAAGGATTTATTTGCTATCTTTGGGCTAGACGATCAGAGGAAGACCTTGTTGGCGGTTTGGCTTATGAAGGATGAAGCCGCTTATTGGTGGGAAGTCACCAATGGTACTAGGCCTGTTGAGACTTGGGCCGATTTCAGGGCAAGGTTCGTGCTTAAGTTTCTATCTTCTGCTGGGGAGAATCTGCAAATGGAAAGGTTCATAACTTTGAAGCAAGGAGATATGTCTGTCAAAGAATATGTGAAAAAGTTCAACCAGTTAGCCCATTTTGGCTTGGATATGGTGAATACTCCTCAGAAGAAGGCTCTTCGTTTTGCTAGAGGATTAAATGAGCCGTTGCAGGGATTGGCTATGTCACATATTCCCCATGGGGCCACGTTTGAGAGCTTGGTTGATATGGCGTTACTTCAGGGAGATGTCAAGAAAAATGATACTCAAGCCAAGAAGACTGATTCCCAGGGGAAAGGAAATCTGGGTAATCCAAGTGGTCAAAGCAGTCAAGGCAATCAGAACAAGAACAAGAGTCAAGGCAACAAGGGGAACAACAACAAGGGCAAGAACAACAAGGAGAAGTGCCATTATTGCGGTTCAGTTGGGCATCTTATTAAGGATTGCAAGAATAGGAAAAGGAAGAATGGTGAATGCTTTTTCTGCGGGAAGACTGGACATTTCAGTAAGGATTGCCCGAAGAAGCAAGGGCAAGGCCAGGGTCAGACTCAGCGTGCTGGACCTTCAGGAGGGCAAGTTCATGCTCTCAATACCGCTCCAGTTCCCGATCGAGGTAGTATTTCTGTTGAGAGCCTTGTATATATTTCTGATTTTCCAGTTCGTACCTTGTTTGATTCTGGTGCATCGCATAGCTTTATCTCATCTGATCTTGTTGATAGTTTGCACCTTAGTACTAGCTTGGTAGATGATCCCGTCTATGTCTCAAATCCTATTGGGGGTTCCTCCCATTTGTCTATGATATGTGGGGATTTGAGAATCTCTATACTGAGTGTAGAGTTCTTGTGTAGTGCTTATGTTCTTGGTTTCAGGGGATACGGATTGATATTGGGCATGGATTGGCTGTCCAGATATGGAGCCATTCTTGATTGTGAGCATAGGGTTGTGAGGCTCGTGACTCGCCTCGGGAACACCCTAGAAATTTCTTGTGATCCGAGAGGTCCCGTCATGTTGTGCCATCTGGAATCACTCGACTCGTCAATGGAAACTCTTCAGTCTGTGAGAGTGGTCCGAGATTATCCGGATGTTTTCGATGAGGTTAGGGGGTTGCCCCCTAAGCGAGAGATTGATTTCCGCATTTATCTGGTGGATAATGCAAAGCCAGTTTCTTTGCCTGTTCGGCACATGGCTCCGCGTGAAAGGCGGGAGTTAAGTAAGCAAGTGAAAGAGTTGCTTGAAAAGAACTTCATTAGACGAAGTATATCTGAATGGGGAGCGCCTGTGGTGTTTGCTACCAAGGCAGATGGTTCTCTCCGACTTTGTGTTGACTATCGAGAGTTGAACAAGCTGACCAAGAAGAACAGACACCCGTTACCGAGGATTGATGATCTCTTTGACCAGCTTGTCGGTGCTTCTGTTTTCTCTCAGCTTGATCTTGCTACTGGATTCCATCAGCTCAGGGTAGCTGAAAACAGTATAGACAAGACTGCTTTCAGGACTCCAGATGGATTCTTCGAATGGCTTGTCATGCCGTTCGTCTTGACTAATGCACCCGCATATTTCGTGGACTTGATGAGTAGGGTGTTCAGGGAGTTCTTGAACAAGTTTGTCGTGGTCTTCGTAGATGATATTCTGATCTTCTCTAAGGATGAGGAAGAGCACGCAAGGCATCTCGTGGAGGTGATGGATACGCTTAGAGCGCATCAGCTGAAGGCCAAGTTCTCCAAGTGTCACTTTTGGAGAAGGGAAGTTAGATTCCTTGGGCATATAGTATCTAAGCAAGGCTTAGCGGTGGATCCCGCTAAGGTAGTTGCAGTTCAGGATTGGAAGACTCCAAGGAATGCAACCGAAGTGAGAAGTTTTCTAGGTCTTGCGGGTTTTTACCGGAAGTTCATCAAGGACTTCGCGAAGATTTCCGCTCCTCTCACTAAATTGACGAAGAAGAATTTAGTTTTTGCTTGGAGCATAGAATGCGAGCTTGCTTTTCAGAAGCTCAAGAGAGCTCTTACATCAGCACCTGTTCTAGCTTTGCCCGATGGAGGAAAGTTATTTACAGTATACACCGATGCATGTGGCACGGGGTTAGGAGCTGTTCTGATGCAAGAAGGAAGAGTGATATGCTTTGGCGGTAGACAGCTCAAAGTGCATGAGAAGAATTATCCCACTCATGACTTAGAGTTGGCAGCAATAGTATATGCACTCAAGGCTTGGCGCCATTATCTTCTGGGAGAAAGATTTGAGCTTTATACCGACCACAAGTCATTGAAGTATCTCTTTTCTCAGAAGGATCTGAATCTGAGGCAACAAAGATGGATGGAATTCTTGGCGTCCTACGATTTTGAGATAGCTTATACCCCTAGCAAGGGGAATGTGGTAGCTGATGCATTGAGTAGAAGAAGGTTGACCCTAAGTCCTCTATTCGTTGAGATGAAGAATTTAGAGTATGTGGCAACCTTTGATTTCTCTTTGGCGATTGAGTCGATGGCCGGTTCTTTAGCATCTCTGGAACTCAGACCTACCCTTCTTGATCAAGTTGGGGCTTCGCAGAGGGAAGACCCTCAGATATTTGAGATTATGGATAAGCTGATTCGAGGAGAGGCGTCTAGTCATCTCGCTCGATATTCTATTGATGGCAAGGGTTGGCTGAGGAGAGACGGAAGGTTATGTGTTCCAATGGTAGAAGATTTAGTAAGAAAAGTTCTTGAGGAAGCGCATCGCTCTAAGTTGACTATACATCCAGGCGGAGATAAGATGTATAAAGATATGAAGCGTATTTTCTTTTGGCCTGGGATGAAGAAGGATGTGGCAGAGTTTGTCTCTAGATGTATCATTTGCCAGCAAGTTGAGGCCGAGTCGAAGAAGCCCGGTGGGCTATTGCATCCTCTAGACATTCCACTATGGAAGTGGGAGAGTATCTCCATGGATTTTATTGATGGGCTACCAAGGTCAAGGAAAGGGAATACGAGCATTTGGGTGATTGTGGATAGACTTACGAAGAGTGCTCATTTCATTCCGGTGAAGAGCAAGAGGACCGCATCTTGGCTAGCGTCTGTATATCTTCGTGAGATTGTGAGACTTCATGGAGTCCCTTCTAGTATTGTCAGTGACCGTGACCCAATCTTTACAAGTCAGTTCTGGAATAGCTTGCAAGAAGCTATGGGCACGAGGTTGAATCTAAGTACTGCTTATCACCCACAGACGGACGGTCAATCCGAAAGGGTGAATAGGGTACTCGAGGATCTGTTGAGGCTTTGTATTCTGGATTTTGGTGGTACTTGGGAAGACCATCTTCCTCTTGTTGAATTCGCATATAATAACAGTTATCAGGCAAGCATTGGGATGGCACCATTTGAAGCTTTATATGGGAGGCCGTGCAAGTCGCCTACATGTTGGTGGGAGACTACAGATAAGCTTATACTTGGGCCTGATCTAATCAGAGATACATCCGAGAAGATCGAGTTGATTCGGAGACGGATGAAAGCGGCCCAAGACCGACAGAAATCCTATGCTGATAAGCGAAGAACTGATTTGGAGTTTGATGTTGGGGATATGGTTTTCGTGAAGGTTTCTCCTTTGCGGAATGTGGTCCGATTTGGAGCCATTGGGAAGTTAGCACCGAGGTTTGTTGGACCATTCCCTATTATAGAGAGGATCGGGCAGATGGCTTATAGAGTGAAGTTGCCCGAGAAGCTTGCCGGAGTACACGATGTATTTCATGTCTCGCATCTCCGGAAGTGTTTGCATGAATCAGCAGAGGTTGTTGAGCCAAGTGTTCTGAAAGATGTGGAGGTGGAGAAAGAAGCTACCTTGAGGAGAGCTCCGATTCGTATCTTGGGGACGGAGACCAAGAAACTAAGGAATCAAGAGGTCAAGTTGGTGAAGGTTCAATGGGGTGAAGCCGAAGAAGACGCAACTTGGGAAACCGAGGAGAAGATGTGTGGGCTTTATCCATTCCTTTTTGAGGGTACACTCTCAATCTCTTTTCTTTGTTAGCATATCTTTCTCTTTGCTATCCATATTTATCTAGTTTATCGTGTTAATCTTGTCATGAGAACCTTAGGTAGAAACCCTTTGGATGAAACATGTGTTTGAAACATGTTATGCTTGATGGTTGCAAGTGGTTGCAAGTGTTTGCAAGTGGTTACTCGTGGATGCATTATACACGTTAGGCACTAGATCGGCTCACACACTCCTCATATTGCATATGCATGAGTGTTTATGCTTATTCATGGATGAAAATTTTTGTGTTATCACATGTATGTTGCATATGGATGTATGTTATGTGAACACATATAGATGTTATACATTATGTTAGGAATTGCATACATAGGGATTCATTTCACTAACATAATTTGCACTGATGATATTTGCATTAGATAAGTACATATACACACACCTTTGCATATGTTCATACAACATTTAGAATCTTGTAAGGACAATGATTACTCGTGGATGATGTTTTGAGTAGATGGATGATTGGATGGTAGGATACGTTCTTCCTAACTTGAAGATTTCGGGGACAAAATCCTTTAAGGAGGGGAGAATGTAACAACCCGTATTTTCCATAACCTGTTATAACATAAATCGAGGCAGAATTTAATTCTAAAATCTAAATCAAGGGAAACGGGCTATGCCATTGCGTTCGTCTCGGAAAAATACGCGAAATAGAGTCCGAGTTTTCGAAAATCGGAGTCCGTATGACCCGATTAAGGCCCAACGAAGTTTTCTGAAAATTTCAAAGTAAAAACAGATTTCAAATTCAAACTTGAACTTGGAAAATTGGGCCAGTTGGGCCAGGCAGGAAAATTCCCGCCACAGTACCCAAGTCGACAGCCCTGTCGACTTGGGAGTCGACTTGGTCTGACCAAGTCGACAGCCCTGTCGACTTGGCTGTCGACTTGGCTCAGACGAGCAGTCCTGCCTGGTGCACCATTTTGAGAATGTGTTGAGCTTGGGGGCCAGATTCGGTTTTGAGGGCTGAGATGGGAACTAGGGTTTAATCCTATGGCCTAAAACACTTTCCTAATCTATAAATAAGACCCTAACCTACCCTAAATCATCATTATTCATTCTAGCAACTAAACTATGGCAAAATCAATCCTCTCATGGCCTCCACTCTCTTCACAAAATCCCTAAATAAATTTCTAAGTGATTTTCCATGCATACAAGTGTTTTTAGACTTGTATAATCATCATTAGCTTGCATTCAAGTCAAGTTTCTATATTTGCATCATAAAGAGAGAGTTTTGATCAATTTTGCTTGCATTTTTGGGGTTTGATTGGTTGCATAAGGGTTTTCTTACATTTGCTATACTCATTTGAGTCCGCATAAGCATTGTAAGCCCTATTCTACTTTCATACTTAAACTTTAAAGTTAAATGTATGATATGCGAGTTTATATGCAAGTTTACTATGATGTGTCATGCAAGTTTGATATGCAAGTTGTCATATGATATGCAAGTTATGCTATGCAAGTTTGATATGTGAGTTGTCATATGATATGCAAGTTATGCTATGCAAGTTTGATATGCAAGTTGTCATATGATATGCAAGTTATGCTATGCAAGTTTGATATGCAAGTTGTCACATGATATGCAAGTTATGCTATGCAAGTTTGATATGCAAGTTGTCATATGATATGCAAGTTATGCATGCTTTTTGAGGCCTAATGCAAGTATATGAACATATGTACATTTCATATGCCACCATGTTGAACTTGTGGCTTCAACACTTTTATGTCATGATTATGCCAAGTTCCCTCTTTCTATCCTTTATGCGCTATTGCGATATGTAAGCGATGGGATTGCGTTTGGGGTTGGGTAAACTTAAAGGACATAAAAACATAAGCTTGAGAATTTACCTATTAAGTTAGGTCTACCCATTGGGAATTTACCTATTAAGTTAGGTCTACCCAATTGCTTGAAAATTTGTAACATGTTTTGGAAACATGGTGGACATGACACTTAGAAAAGATAAGTGTGGCCAACTCGAGGTTGGGTTGAGTTTGTAGTGTAAACCTACCCGGAACCGACCGGCTTAACTAGTTGCTACAAACAATAGGACCCAATGTGAGAAGTTGGTCATGTGGTACCTTGGACCCGAGGTTAGACCAAGTTGTGGTGTAAAGCTACCCGGAACCGACCGGCTTAACTAGTAACCGCAACAAAGTCTAATGTGAGAGGTTAAGGTGCATTAATTAATTAATGCCTCATGATTAAGGTTAAGTCATGGTCCATTTAATACTTAACCAATTTGGGCTCGGTAGATTAACCGGGGTTAAGTCGTGAACTCACCGTTACACTTAACCAAGTTAATCCATGATTAGTAAAGGGGTTAAACCGTACTTAACCCACTAGAGAAATCCTAGCAATGGGGGTCCACTCCAGCAGTAATCCCTAGTTTGTATCATCATGACCCTAGGGACTAGGCTAGGGTGGGGGCACGATTACTGGGCTGGAGGTAAGCGACCAATAAACGACGGCAGGGTGGTACGCCGGTGTAGTTCCGGGCGGACTCTGGTCGTGCACATAGTCCGTAGCCGGAGAAAACATGCACGGGTACCAGTAGATCGGGACTGTGCACTCATGTTCATGGTGTCCAGGGGTTGACACCCTAGGGCTTGATACACCCGAAGGGTGGACCCGGCACAGTTCGACTACAATCATGTTTGGGGCCGTATTGACACCAACACGTGACGAGTTAGGCTTAGGGAGCCGATCGACTAGACCGTTTGGGTTGGACCTCGTGTTAGGGTCACTTCATGTTATTGGACCTCGTATGAGGGTCACTTCATGTTATTGGGCCAAAGCTTGGGCCAAGGGATCAATACTTGGTTATTCAAGTCATGTTAGTTTGCTAGTACACCCGTGGTGCAAAACCTTAATCCTGATTATGCGATGACACCTTTATCCACCTTGTTAAGTTAATCATCATGCTAGTATGTTGTTATCCTTATGTTCATCCCTGCTGCTCATACCAGTTAGCTTTATCAGTTTACATTGATTGTAGTAGGGCTTACTCAGTCTTTTTGACTGACCTGTTTTCTTTCGCCTCTTTTCTTCCGTTCCCCCCCAGGTTCTCAGGGAGGGAATACAGGAGCCTAGCTTGGATTTTGGATTGCTTGCTTGTGGGATTTCAGCTCATGTACGGTTTCGACATGAAGCTAGCTATGGTTCTCACTTATTTTGGGGATAGCACTTATGTATTTCAGTTTGTCAGTTGATGTTGTTTTATCTAGACTTGTTTATTTGGAAAATTGACATTGTGATGTACTAGACTTGTTTTGAAATGGTTTAAAATCTTCCGCTGTTTTGTCTATGTTATTTACTCTGTTTACATATATACATATGTTCTTGTTCTGCCTTGATATATCATTATGCATGTTTACCTGATTCAAACGCCCCTCCAAAGTCAGAGTGCTTGCAAGAGACACCCTGGCGGAGGCGGGGTGTTACAGTTGAATTTTTGTTTTCAAAGATAAGTAGTTCGAAGAAATGTCGATAATGTGACCGAAAATTGTTTTGTCAATAAATAGCGTGTTACTTATTAAAAGTTATTAGAACATCATATGCATGTAGTAACAATAGAAGAACACATATACGTATGTACATAGCATATAAATAAAATACAAGTGGTATATGTGTATATATATATATATATTCTAGAATAAGAAAAATGACTTAAAATGATAGGGACGTGTCATCAAATGAATGATGCACGTCTTAAGATTAAATAAGATAAAGAGACATTAACTCATTATGTGTCCATGTATAGAAACATCAAAAGACACCTAAGGAGGCACGTATCTACATCCTAAAGCTTGCACGAAGATAAGGTGGAAAAGTGTCCAAAACAAAAACAAAATTACCAAACTAGCCTTAAGAAATGCTATGTAAAGGGTAGAAATGTTCACTTCTTTTCATGGATTCACAAAACAAAAACAAGACAAGATAAAGAGGAGAAATTTAGGAGAAGCCAAGAGAATAAATACAATCTCAATCTACAATTCTAAGGTGAGAAAAACTATTTGAGTATGATTATTCATTTCATATTTTGAAGAAAAATAGTGAAATTTAAGAATGAATGATTGGTGCTGAACCCCTGAAAATGAAATTCGGTATTTTGACCATAACTTCCTCAATTATTGATGAAATTTTTATTTTTTTATCAATTTGAAAAGCTAACTCAAAGACCTACAAAATTAGTTTTGGTCACTTTTCTAATTCGCTCGTTTGTGTACCTGAAAACTGGGTGCAAAATCAGGTAAAAATCTGCCTAAATTGGGCATATTAAAAATGCATTGTATTGTTGAATTGTATATATTAAATTGATAAATGATTTTGAGGTTTTCTGTTCTTGATAATTAAGTAGACTTTAAGTAGACTAATAAAGCTTCTTACTGTGGAAAATTTGGAGTCAAAGACAATATTTATCGTAGAGGAATAGAATCAAATATTTTGTTTAAAAATTGGTTAAAAATCTGAATTTTGGAACTTTTCGTAGCTTTCTGAAACGCTACCTTTTCTCCGAATTATTTACGAAGCACTGTTCCAAGGCTAGAAATTTTCATAGCATTGCAGAAATATTGTCTTTTCTTCGTTGTATTTATAAATTACTTTAACGAGTCCAGAAGTTTACACATCGCACCAGAAACACTGTAATATTTGTTCTGAGTCTTATAAACCACAAAGAACTTTTCACAGCGCACTTGAAACACTGTAATAGATGTTTTGAGTCTAAAACTATTATAAACTACCAATAACTTTTTGAGTATAAAACCCTAATAAACTACTCCAAATCCTCTCAAATTTGGATTCGAGGTTTCTCATCGTATCATAAACAATCTGTCAAAAGTGGGGATGTTAAATCAAAGTACAAGAGAGTCAAAACGTGTCAAAACCAAGAACAAAGTAGGTTGATGGGAGTTTTGCGAATTTCGATGATTCGAGGAAGACATTTGATTGCTTTCGGTAATGGTAAGTATTATGTTATGGTCTACAAAACATTTTCATGAAGATAGTAAGGAGTACCGTGGTTATACTCATCATCTAAACAATTTCTTATTTCTTAAGCTTGTGTTTTAATTTGATGTTGCACATGACTTCAACATACTATATTGACTGCAATCTTTGCTTCGGTAAGCAAAACACATATACGAGTGATGATTGAGGACATTGATGACTTAGTATGACTTGCATAAAGTCCTGAAATCAGGAACATAAGGATTTGTAGGGGACATGGACAATAATAGAATACGTACAGCTTGATAGCCATAATTACATTATCAAAATGCATTACTTTGACAAAAGTTTTATGAAAAAAATATTTTTTCAAGTATTACTTTTCTCGATGGTTAGTTTGGAATTATAATCTATTTTCTTGGTATTTAAAATAGAAGATGTTTATCCTTTAAAAGGAAGTTCAACAAGAGATATATAAATATCTTTCAAAACGAGTATTTGCAGAGTGTTTTACCTTACTTGATATAAAGAGTTTTTTTGGAAGTAAATATTGATTTTAAATGTTTTGTGTAAAGAAGAATTACGTTGGCTTGATCCTGTATCTAATTGCTTACCCAACTAGAAAAGGTACGTAGGCAGTCATAAGTGATAGTGATGCAGCTGCTATATTAATAAAAATATGTTTTATTTATTATTTGTTATTACATCTTATGTTGGTGCATCTTTCATGTTTAAAATTTTAAGCCATATGTCACTTTCGAGATTACATGAATGAATATCGATGTCCATCTCACTAGAGTTGCATAAAAGTAGATTATGGAATTTGTACTTAATTTGTATTAAAGCATACCTTGCGAATTAGGTTGAAAAAACTCTAATAAGTGGTATTTATTAAAATTCTATCCAATGCATTTAGTGATGTTGTACATATTTACCAATATAATGGTAGCTGTCATTTTTTGTTTTCGGCGGAAGGATTTTCGACAATTTTGACGGGTTCAAAATTTCCGGGTCGTTACAGTCTTTTTCCAGTAACCCTCCAGGGAGTGACAACTGAGTGGTGTCATCAATATAGGGAGAATACCATCTATTCGTGGAAGCAATTTGCTTATGAATTATCTGCTCAATTTTGTATCTATAAAGATCCAATGGTGGATTACACGGTTATCGCTAACATCAAGCAAAGACAAGGGGAGTCCTTTGGAAGATTATTTGAAAAGATTCAATGTAGAAGCTTCAAAGGCAAAGGATATGAATGACCGTGACAAGCTTATTGCTATTCACTCGAGGTTGATTGAGAACACCCCTTTCTAGAAAGAATTATCTATCATGGGTGTAAAGACCTACAAGACTTCCACTTCAAGCTGACAAATTCATCCGTATGGACGAATTATACTACACAAAGAAGAAGCTTGGGCCTCGAGAGGAAGGAGGAAAGCCAGGCTTAGGTCGAAAGCCTCAAGGTGAAGGTTTGATCTACATGGAAATCAGAAAGGGTTAAGATGGGAAGACTCTTATTCTAATCCAGTAGCCCTGAGCAAGCTCATCTCCTTTGTATAAGCGGTGGCCAAAGAAAGGGTCAATAACTTTCTCGTCTCATTTAAAGCTAAGAATTGCCCTAAACCTTAAGGTGGAGGAAAGTACTGCGAATATCACAAAACAAATGGACTCAAAACTGACAAGTGCAAGGTATTAGAGAGGGAATCATTCAATAGCTTATCCGCAAGGGACAATTGAAAGAGTTTGTTCTAAACAAGCATCTGCCAGCTCAGCAGAATAAGGGGAACCAGAAGATTTCAGCCTATGTAGTGGAAGCTCCAACTGAAGAAGGGTATCTAGATCTGGGACCTCCCGTAAACCGAATTACAATACAACAAATATGCGCATTGACAATGTTGAAAAAGCGTTGTTATATCTTTTAACATCATTTTGATGAGTGTGATCTACCAACAAGTTGCTACAAGTCATGGAAATATCACAATACATATCAAAACCCTGTAGAAAATTGACATACTACAGTGTTTCAAATGGTGTTGTTCTTATGTTTATACAGCATTTTATATTGTTTCAGAAATGTTGTTATCTTCCCTTTTTCTATAGCATTTTGCCACATATCACAACATTTTTGGAAGTTTACATGTTCTTTACTATCACAGCGTTTTGCCACATATCACATTATCACAACATTTACATATTGTAGTATCAAAATATTCATACACATGCATATCAACAGCATGTAAGTATATGTCAACCATGTAACACCCCATAATTCTAACAACACTATAATGATAAATTAAAGAATACTTAATTATATATTTGAAATTAAGTAAAACAAACTAAGCTATTGCGTTCGTCTCGGAATTCTGCTTGATATAGACACCAAGTTTGCATAAAACGGGCATCGTATGAAGAAGTTATTAAGATTAGAAGTTTGTATACGCATAAGAGAAATATACATTAACAAAAGCAATCAAAATTCAAAATAAATCAAATATCAGAAGCGATAAATAAAGAAGGGAAATCGGCCCATTAGGGGTCGACCCTGTCCTAGGGGTGTCAACAGAAAGACTTCTACTTGGACCTGAGATGTTTTGAGAAACATCAGAGAAGATTGACCTTATCCGCAGACGCATGAAGACAGCTCAGGACAGGTAGAAGTCCTACACAGATAATAGAAGGACCGATATTGAGTTTGAGGTAGGAGATATGGTTTTCATCAAGGTATCACCTTTGAGGAATGTAGTTCGCTTCGGATCTATAGGGAAATTGGCACCAAGATTCGTAGGGCCATTTCCCATAACAGAAAGGATTGGCCAAATAGCCTATAGAGTAAATCTACTTGAGAGACTATCTGGCGTTCATGATGTTTTCCACATTACTCATTTAAGGAAGTGCTTGCATGATACCGCATAAGTAGTTGAGCCGAGTATGCTTGAAGAAGAAGAAGTGGAACAAGAGGCGACAGTTAGACGAGTTCCTACCCGTATTCTTGGATCAGAAGTTAAGAAGCTATGCAACCGAGAAGTCAAGTTGATGAATGTACAGTGGGAAAATAACCAAGAGGATGCAACTTGGGAGACTGAAGACAAGATTCGCGCTTCGTACCCTTTTCTTTTCAAGGGTATGTCCTTAATTCCTCTTTCCAAAGCTTTTATTCATGCTTGTTTCTATCATTTAAGTATATCCTATCGGTCGAATCTTCGACCATTAGGTAGGAATTCCATGGACGTAAACATATGTTTGAGACATGTTATATTTGATGGATGCAAGTGGTTGCTAGTGCTTGCTCGTGGATGCATATATACACACACCAGGCACTAGATCGGCTCAATCACTCTCATACTGCATATGAATGTGTATGATTTTTTTGTCTTTAATGGATGAAAGTGGGTGTATCATCATATGGATGTTGCATTTGGATGAATGATTGCGCATACATATAGAACTTACATGTTATTATAGGATTATTTGCATACATGTTGGATTCATGGCACTGACATACCTTTCATTAAGGAGGTCGACTGAACAAGTAGACCGCCTAATCTTTCGCATTAGTGTAGGGACATTTACACACACCTTTACATATGTTCATTTAAGAACTAGAAATCTTTTAAGGACAACGAATTCCTGTGATTGATGGATGAGTAGATGGATGATGGATGTTAGGATATACATTCTTCTTAACTTGGAGATTTCGGGGACGAAATCCTTTAAGTAGGGGAGAATGTAACACCCATTAATTCTAACAACACTTTAATGACAAATTAAAGAATACTTAATTAAATATTTGGAATTAAGTAAAATGGACTACGCCATTTCATTTGCCTTGGAATTCTGCTTAAGATAGACCCCAAGTTTGCATATAACGAGCATCATAAAAAGAAGATATTAAGGTTAGAAGTTTGTATATGCATAAGAGAATTATATATATACAAAACAATTTAAAACATCAAAATAATTCAAAATCAAAAGACGCTGGCTTGGGAGGGCGTTCGGACCATTAGGGGTCGACCCCACCCAAGGGGTGTCGACCCATGGGTCAAAACCAACATAGGGTTGTCGACACCCATGTCGACCCCTCCAGATCTGGGTAGAATTCAGTTTTCTGAACGTAGTCTCGTTTCTTGACTAGATTCATTGACCCTAGGCTATAAAAAGGACCTTAATCCCATTATTTTATTCACTTAAATTAATGGCGACAATGAGATGATGCCCCGACTCCGAGTAAAATAGCCTATTCTTCTTCAACAACAAGGTATACTTATTCAGAGATCTGTGCTACAACGTCTACAATCAAATCTCTGTTCTTTAGTTCCAATCATAGTGAGTCGAAGTTATATTTAGATATAAACACCTGAAATCTAATCTTGACATGCCTATAAGTTTGGATCTAAGCCTATGCCTATTAGTAATCTGAATCATAATAGATCTGTCATCATTTGTATACCTAATTCGCTGCTTAGATCTCAGTATGCTTGTTTATGATTTCCCCATTTTTTCAGTCTACCTAATTTTGTCACCTTATTCCTATCATGTTAGTTTGCCTAATTATGTCAACTTATGCCTGTTTTATTTACTATGCCTATTCTTGTTGTCTTCTCTCTCTCTTTCCCCTTTTGATTTTATAGCTAGAACGCCTTCGAGCCTAGGCATATCGCTGAAATACGCGAACGCATGAAATTGGGAATGATTGATTTGGCACATAATTCATATTCAAACATGATTTGGTAATTTCAGGCATAATTTGTATGTTGAATCAAGACTTGGGATTAAGCGCCATAATCTATATCTTGATCTTAATCTAGGACATATTTTGTATCACAGATAGGACGGGGATTTGGGGGCATAATAAACATGAAAATTTGTTAGTAATGAAAATGCCTAGATTCACAATAATTGGAAACTGTAACCGCACTTAGACACGAGGTTAGATTACACTTGCGGTAGAAGCCTGCCCGGAACCGCCCGACAAATCCAGCGTCCACAAGTGGTAAATCTAATGTGAGGGGTCTAAGTTCATAAGCATGTAACGTGCTAAGGCACGAGGTTAACTCCGACTTGTGGAAGAAGTCTGCCCGGACCCAACCGGCATATACAACGTCCACATGTTGTAGACTTAATGTGGGAGGTCCAGTGCATTATAACTATAAATGAATGAATGGTAATGAACTAGAAACACGTAACCTGTTTGAATCCATAAGGAGCACATGAACCAGTTAACTTGAGTAGGGGTTAAGTAAGCTTGCTTGAAACAGTGAGAGGGTTAAGTAAATCTTGTGGTGGTGGGTAATATTTATATATATATTTGTATATGCAACAAACTTAACCTGTTGGGGTTATTCAATCTTGATAAACCAATAGGAATAACCTATTGAAATCCTAGTAGTGGGATACAAGCCTAGGGGGAAACTTGTATAATCTGGTGTGTGGGACCTGTTTTAGTCAGTAACCCATCTTAGTACCAAACGGGGAACCACGAACTAGGTCGAGGTCTGGGTAAGCTTACCGAGCTGATTATAAGATGTCATTTGAGTGAGGGTGTTTGACGGCGCGTTCCAACGGAGTCAAGTGCATGCATGGGTTCGCTTGCAAGGGAAGATAAGACGCTGTGACATCTGTAGATATGGTTTGTGAACATCTTATAAACAAAAGTTTGCCACTTTAGGAAGTGATACATCCTACTATGGGGACAACATAGGGTATCTACGAGTTAGGGAGCCGATCGATTGGGGGTAGTAATTGGGGTACTTCTAGTCTTTCTTGTTTAGGAACCTGTTCTTGTCGTTGGGGGTTAAGACCTGTCAGTTCTGTTGGGCTACCTGTTATTGTATGGGGTAAAACCTCTCACTAGAAATACACCTAAGTCTACCATCTTGTACTTGTTGGGATTATCTTGTTCTTGTTATACTAGTATTGGTGCAAGAGATAAAAGTAGCAAAGAAGCATAATATATTCTATCATGTTTATCTTGTTTACCTTGTTATACCTACCTCCTGATACTGTTATCTCTCTCCAACTTATATGCCTGTCATGATGCTTTTACTTATTTATTTGCTAAAAGTAACTGGACTTGCCAGACTTTATGTCTGACCCATTTTGCTTCCGCTTCTTTCTCTTCTGTCCCCCCAAGGTTCTCAGGGTGGGAATACTCAAGCTTAATCAGGATTCTTCTTTTTCTGCTTGGAGCTACTTAGATATCTTACTCAATTTCGCATTTTCTCCCCTATGACTATATTTTGGGATTATGCTCTTTCTATATCATTGTACTATAATGATGATTTTTGTACAAGGAGGAAGTTTTATGTTTACAATATTCCATACTTATTATGTAATTAGGTTTGAACCACGAAGCTTTTCTATTTAATAAATTTTTAATTCCGCCGTTATTTTATATTTGTCTTGTAATGTTTCTGTTACTGTTTACCTATAACGCTTCACGAAACTTAATGCATTCTGATAAAGAATTACATTAATGGACATGGGGTGTCACATTTGGTATCAGAGCTGAAGGTTATTAGATCGGATAAAAGATTCTAAAAATTGTTTTCAAAAAGGTTTTAAAAGAAAACACGGTCTTGAAAAACATATTCCCAAAGCCATAGGAAATATCTTTTGATTCTTTGTTTGAATCCCTTTTTCATTTTCTTTTCAGCATATCTGGGGAACCTAATATTCCTGAGGATGTTACGATACCTGGTTGGTTCCGTAGGTATCTTGAGGCTACGACGCCTATCGAAGGCCAAGCGGACGCCCCTCCCCCAGCTGCATCCGTCGTTCCTCCTCCTCCTCCGCGTGCCGATAATTTCTCTAAGATATGCAAAGACTTCTGTGCAATGGGCGGAAAGCCATTCCGAGGAACTGAGACATTTGTTGGAGCAAGGAATTGGCTTAAAGAGACGGAGGATTTGTTTGGAATTTTCGAAGTCGACAATCGAAGGAAGATTTAGTTGGTCGTTTGGCAGCTGAAAGATGAAGCTTCATTCTGGTAGGAATTGACGCGAGTAGGGCATTCAATAGAGACTTGGGATGATTTCGACGGAGATTCGAAATGAAGCTTCTTTGTCAAGCCGAGCAAGGCATGCAAATGGAAAAGATTTTAGCACTTAAGCAAGGAACCATGTCAGTGAAAGAGTATGTTAATAAGTTTAACCAATTGGGAGGTTTGGTTTGGAGCTAGTGAATACTCTGCAGAAGAAAATTTTGAGGTTTGTTAGAGGATTGGACGAACCCCTCCATGGGTTGGCTATGTCTCATATTCGATGGGAGCAACTTTTGAGAAACTCGTTGAAATGGAACTAGCGCGTGAGGAAGATAAGGGGGAAAAGAAAGAGGCTAAGGTTGAGGAAACACAAAACAAGAAAGTGTGGCCCAAGAAAGAACAACAACAACAAAAGAAGGGCGGTAAGAATGGCAAAACACGAGATAAGAGGAAATGCCATCATTGCAGATGTGAGGGTCATGTGATCAAAGATTGTAAGAGAAGAAAGAATGCATGTTTCCATTGTGTAGAGGTCAGAAGTTAGCTACCATATTATTTGCGCTTAAGACTTGGCGCCATTATCTACTTGGAGAGAAGTTCGAGTTGTACACCAATCATAAATCTCTCAAGTATTTGTTCTCGCAGAAGGATCTTAATTTAATGCAACAAAGATGGATGCAGTTCTTTGCGTCCTATGACTATGAGATTGCTTATACCTCTAGAAAGGGTAATGTGGTGGCAGATGCATTGAGTAGGCAAAGGATGACCTTGAGTTCTCTGTTTGTGGAGAGGAAAAGCTCGGAGTTTATAGTGACTTTTGATTTTAGACCCTCCACCGAGTTTACACCTGGTTTATTGGCATCATTAGAGGTGCGACCTACTCTATTGGATCAGACAGGGACTTCGCAGCGAAAGGAGCCACAACTAACAGATATCTTGGATAGGGTCAGTGGAGGGGAGACTTCCAGTCACCTCAGTAGGTATTGCATGGACGATAGAGGGTGGTTGCGAAGAGATGGAAGGCATTGTGTTCCCTGAGTTGGGAGTTTGTTGAAGACAGTCCTTGAGGAATCCCATCATTCTAAGATGACTATTCATCCAGGCAGTGATAAGATGTATAGAGATATGAAGAGGGTTTTCTCTTGGGCTGGGATGAAGAAAGATGTGGCAGAATTTGTTTCTCGGTGTTTGATTTGCTAGCAAGTCAAAGTTGAGAAAAAGTAGCCCGGCGGTTTAATTCATCCTTTGGAAGTCCCATAGTGGAAGTGGGAGAGCATCTTTATGGATTTCATTAATGGGTTGCCTAGATCAAGGAAAGTCAACACCAGTATTTGGGTTAAAGTTGACAGGCTTACTAAGAGCACTCATTTCAACCCTGTTAAGAGTAAGAGGACGACATCATTGCTGGTAGCACTTTATCTTCATGAGATAGTCCATCTGCATGGAGTACCTTCCAGTATTGTGAGTGATCATGACCCCATATTCACTAGTGAAATTTGGAGGAGCTTAAAAGAGGCATTACGGACATAGTTATGTTTGAGCACGCTTATCACCTTCAGACTGATGGACAGATAGAGAGGGTAAATAGAGTTCTTAAGGATCTTTTAAGACTGCGTATCCTAGACTCCAGAGGGACTTGAAAGAGCATCTTCCTTTAGTAGAGTTCGCCTACAACAACAGTTACCAGGCTAGTATTGGCATGGCGCCCTTCGAATCATTGTACGGATTACCATATAAATCACCAACTTGTTGGTGGGAGTCCACAAAAAGACTTCTACTTGGACCTGAGATGATTAGAGAAACTTCAGAGAAGATTGACCTTATTTGCAGACGCAGAAGATAGCTCAGGACAGGCAGAAGTCCTATGTAGATAAGAGAAGAACTGATATTGAGTTCGAGGTAGGATATATGGTTTTCATCAAGGTATCACCTTTGAGGAATGTGTTTCTCTTTGCAACTGTAGGGAAATTGGCATCAAGATTTGTAGGGCCATTTCCCATAACAGAAAGGATTGGCCAAATAGTCTATAGAGTAAAGCTACCAGAGAGACTGTTTGGCATTCATGATGTTTTCCATGTTTCTCATTTAAGGAAGTGCTTGCATGATACCGCAGAAGTAGTTGAGTTGAATATGCATGAAGAAGTAGAAGTGGAATGGGAAGCGACAATTAGACGAGTTCCCACCCGTATTCTTGTATCAAAATTTAATTAGCTATGCAACTAAGAAGTCAAGTTGATGAAAGTATGGTGGGGAGATAACCAAGAGGATGCAACTTGGGAGACTGAAGACAAGATTCACGCTTCGTACCGTTTTCTTTTCAAGGGTATGTCCTTAATTCCTCTTTCCAAAGCTTTTTTTCATGCTTGTTTCTATCGTTTAAGTATATCCTATCAATCGAATCTTCGACCTTTAGGTAGGAATTCCATGGATGTAAACATGTGTTTGAGACATGTTATATTTGATGGATGCAAGTGGTTACTAGTGTTTGCTCGTGGATGCATATATACACACACTAGGCACTAGATCGGCTCAATCACTCTCACACTGCATATGAATGTGTATGAATTTTTTGTCTTTAATGGACGAAAGTGGGTGTATCATCATATGGATGTTGCATTTGGATGAATGATTGCGTACACATATAGAACTTACATGTTATTATAGGATTATTTGCATACATGTTGGATTCATGGCACTAACATACCTTGCATTAAGGAGGTCGACTGAACAAGTAGACCGCCTAATCTTTCGCGTTAGTATAGGGACATTTACACACACCTTTACATATGCTCATTTAATAACTAGAAATCTTTTAAGGACAATGAATGCCTGTGATTGATGTATGAGTAGATGGATGATGGATGTTAGGATATACATTCTTCTTAACTTGGAGATTTCGGGGACGAAATCCTTTAAGTAGGGGAGAATGTAACACCCATTAATTATAACAACACTATAATGATAAATTAAGGAATACTTAATTAAATATTCGGAATTAAGTAAAATGGACTACGCCATTTCATTTGTCTTGGAATTCTGCTTAAGATAGACCCCAAGTTTGCATATGACGGGCATCGTAAAAAGAAGATATTATGTTTAGAAGTTTGTATATGCATAAGAGAATTATATATATACAAAACAATTTAAAACATCAAAATAATTCAAAATCAGAAAACGCTGGCTTGGGAGGGAGTTCAGACCATTAGGGGTCGACTCCACCCAAGTGGTGTCGACCCATGGGTCGAAACCAACACAGGGGTGTCGACATCCATGTCGACCCCTCCAGATCTGGGCAGAATTCAGTTTCTGAACGTAGTCTCGTTTCTTGACTAGATTCATTGACCCTAGGCTATAAAAATGACTTTAGTCCCAATTTTTTATTCACCTAAATCAATGGCGACAATGAGATGATGCCCCGACTCCGAGTAAAATAGCCTATACTTCTTCAACAACAAGACATACTTATTCAGAGGTATGTGCTACAACATCTACAATCAAATCTCTGTTCTTTGGTTCCAATCATAGTGAGTCGAAGTTATATTTAGATATAAACACCTGAAATCTAATCTTGACATGCCTATAAGTTTAGATCTAAGCGTATGCCTATTAGTAATCTGAATCATAATAGATCTGTCATTATCTGTATACCTAATTTGCTGCTTAGATCTCAGTATGCTTGTTTATGATATCCCCATTTTGTCAGTCTACCTAATTTTGTCACCTTATTCCTATCATGTTAGTTTGCCTAATTATGTCATCTTATGCATGTTTTATTTACTATGCCTATTCTTGTTCTCTTCTCTCCCTTTTTGTTTTTATAGCTAGAACGCCTTCGAGCCTAGGCATATCGCTGAAATACGCGAATGCACGAAATTGGAAATGACTGATTTGGGGCATAATTCATATTCAAACATGATTTGGTAATTTCAGGAAATTTGCTAGTAATGAAAATGCCTAGATTCACAGTAATTGGTAACTGTAACTGCGCTTAGACACGAGGGTAGATTACACTTGTGGTAGAAGCCTGCTCGGAACCGCCCGAAATATCCAGCGTCCACAAGTGGTAAATCTAATGTGAGGGGTCTAAGTTCATAAACATGTAACGTGCTAGGGCACGAGGTTAAGTCCGACTTGTGGAAGAAGTCTGCCCGGACCCAATCGGCATATACAGCGTCCACATGTTGTAGACTTAATGTGGGAGGTCCAGTTCATTATAACTATAAATGAATGAATGGTAATGAACTAGAAACACGTAACCTGTTTGAATCCATAAGGAGCACATGAACCAGTTAACTTGAGTAGGGGTTAAGTAAGCTTGCTTGAAACAGTGAGAGGGTTAAGTAAATCTTGTGGTGGAGGGTAATATTTATATGCCACAAACTTAACCTGTTGGGGTTATTCAATCTTGATAAACCAGTAGCCATAACCTATTGAAATCCTAGTAGTGGGGATACAAGCCTAGGGGGAAACTTGTATAATCTGGTGTGTGGGACCGCTTTAGTCAGTAACCCCTCTTAGTACAAAACGGGGAACCACGAACTAGGTCAGGGTCTGGGTATGCTTACCGAGCTGGTTATAAAATGTCATCTGAGTGAGGGTGTTTGACGGCGCATTCCAACGGAGTCATGTGCATGCATGGGTTCGCTTACAAGGGAAGATATGACGCTGTGACATCTGTAGATATGGTTTGTGCACATCTTGTAAACAAAGGGTTGCCACTTTAGGAAGTGATACATCCTACTATGGGGACAACATAGGGTATCTACGAGTTAGGGAGACGATCGATTCGGGGTAGTAATTGGGGTACTTCTAGTCTTTCTTATTTAGGAGCCTGTTCTTGTCGTTGGGGGTTAACACCTGTCTGTTCTGTTGGGCTACCTGTTATTGTATGGGGTAAAACCTCTCACTAGAAATACACCTAAGACTACCGTCTTGTACTTGTTGGGATCATCTTGTTCTTGTTATACTAGTATTGGTGCAAGAGATAAAAGTAGCAAAGAAGCATAATATATTCTACCATGTTTATCTTGTTTACCTTATTATACCTACCTCCTGACACTATTATCTCTCTCTAACTTATATGCCTGTCATGATGCTTTTACTTATTTATATGCTAAAAGTAACTGGATTTGCCAGACTTTATGTCTGACCCATTTTGCTTCCTCTTCTTTCTCTTCTGTCCCCCCTAAGGTTCTCAGGGTGGGAATACTCAAGCTTAATCAGGATTCTTCTTTTCTGCTTGGAGCTCCTTAGATGTATTACTCAATTTCGCATTTTCTCCCCTATGGCTATATTTTGGGATTATGCTCTTTCTATATCATTGTACTCTAATGATGATTTTTGTACAAGGAGGAAGTTTTATGTTTTCAGTATTCCAGACTTATTATGTAATTAGGTTTGAACCACGAAGCTTTTCTATTTAATAAACTTTAAATTCTGTCATTATTTTATATTTGTCTTGTAATATTTCTGTTAATGTTTACCTATAACGCTTCACGAAACTTAATGCATTCTGATAAAGAATGACTTTAAAGGACGTGGGGTGTCACATTTGGTATTAGAGCTGAAGGTTACTAGATCTGATAAAAGATTCGAAAAATTGTTTTCAAAAAGGTTTTAAAAGAAAATACAGTCTTGAAAAACATATTCCCAAAGCCATATGAAATATCTTTTGATTCTTTGTTTGAATCCCTTTTTCCTTTTCTTTTCAGCATATCTGGAGAACCTAATATTCCTGAGGGTGTTACGATACTTGGTTGGTTCCGTACGTATCTTGAGGCTACGACGCCTGTCGGAGGCCAAGCAGATGCCCCTCCCCCAGCTGCATCCGTCGTTCTTCCTCTTCCTCCGCGTGCCGATAATTTCTCTAAGATATGCAAAGACTTCTGTGCAATGGGCGGAAATCCATTCCGAGGAACTGAGACGTTTGTTGGAGCAAGGAATTGGTTTAAAGAGACAGAGGATTTGTTTGGAATTTTCGAAGTTGACAACCGAAGGAAGATTTAGTTGGTTGTGTGGCAGCTGAAAGATGAAGCTTCATTCTGGTAGGAATTGACGCGAGTAGGGCATCCAGTGGAGACTTGGGATGATTTCGACGGAGATTCGAAATGAAGTTTCTTTCTTGTTAGCCTACTTTGTGAACTAGGCTACACAAAGAGCAAATAGTGGGAAAGCCATCAACCGGTTCGGATCAGAGGGAACCAGCGCAGGAAAGAAGCAGAAATCAAAGACGCAATCATCACATCGGTTCGGATCGGAGAAGTACTTCAGCGGCACAAAAAGAAAGCAAGTAGCCTCAGCGGATCGGGTCGGAGGCAGCCGATCCGATCCCCTTTTTTCTGAGCCTGTGACCGTTGCTACACACGTTTCCTGAAGACTCGGACCAAGCACACCCATTTCCTCCCACGATCTCCTACTAAATCGATGCGCTGTCACCATCTGGAGGCCTCTGAAACCGACTCTTATGGGATGGGTGCCACGTAGTTCCGAATCGGAGCCACTTCGAGGATATTTTTCACCTATAAATACACCATCAAGAGGCATTTGAAATGATCTTTTGGCAAATTTTCAGTTCTAACTTCCTTCATAGCCGAATTTCATAACCATATTCAGATCAAAATCATCTCTTAAAGTCTATTTTTGAGAGATTTGAGTGAGCTTATGCATTGTAATTGTGAAGTTGAGTGAGAATCATTGTTGTATTTGCATTCAAATCATCAATTAAAAGAATAGAAAGTGGACGTAGGCTCTTTAGCGCTGAACAACTATAAATCGTGTGTTCTTCATTGCTTTTTAGTTCTATTTCATTAAAATCATAGCTGATTTGGGTGTTAGAACCAATTTTTGGTCTAACATTTTGCTGCTTTCATTGAGAAACCTTCGAATTCTCAGCCTTTTTGGGATTATCATTCTACTATTTGGACTTTCACGTTCAAAGAAGTTAATCCTCTGTCTCTGACATCTTTCAGTACTTGTTGACTAATTGTTGAAGAATCGAGTATCATGGCTAAGACCAAAGGAAAAGAAGTGCAAGGCGCTAGGGGAAATGATGCTAGAGAAGATCAGCAAGCCATCGTGTTAACGAGCTCACGCTCTCAAAGCTCTGAAGCAGACCACTCCGACCAAGAGGATCTGAACCGGATGGAAGGCGCCGATTCGAACCGGTCTAATGAAGTCGAAGGCACTCACTCTCTCCATCCGAACCGCCCCGACCAGGCCACTGTGAACTGATCCGATCCGAACCAGAATGAAGCTGGAACTTCTACTCGAGCTCCCTCCAACGCTCCGATTCCAGCCACGATGGCTAATGTTCAGCCTGATCCATCTACACCCATTACACAGGGAGATTTTTCACGTTTTCTTGACATGCTTCAGAGCACTAAAGAAGCATTGGAAGCCCAAAGGCGTGACAGCCTTCGTATGCAGGAAAACATGATCACTATGGGTAGAGAACTATAGGAGCTCCGGAGGCAGAAGACTCCTTCCCCAACACGCCGCCTTGCTTTAGATGATTCGTCTTCTTCGGACGAGGGACACCCTCGCGAGAGAAGGCTGCTTGAACGACCTCAGAACCTCGATCAATTGACTTTTGGATCTTTAGGATCCCGAGAAAACGCCGCTCGTGCATTGGGCCCTGATGACCCGAGCCTGCAACAACCTATGTTGCTACACATGCGTGGATCCCACGTCCTACCCAGGGATCCTAATATTACCAACCCTACGCAGAAACAACTTCTCCAACCTCTACCGCCTAAGATTGACCGAGAGGACAAAGAGAAACGTAGAGTAGCTGCCGCCAGAAACAGGAGGTTATCCCCTGATCAGGAACCCAGGGGTTAACCGAACATCAGACCTAGAGAGCCTGTGCAGACAGTAACAAATGTTGATGTATGGGCAATGGTGCGCCAGATTATGTCCGAAAGCCGACGGTATACTAATGAAGATTGGGGCATTGAGCGAAGTCATACCCCCTTCAACAGATGACATACTGGATTTCCAATTCCCTCGGCGATTCAACTTGCCTCAGATGGATCGATATTCAGGAAGAACAGACCTATGGCAACATCTGATGAGGTATGCATGGTTCATGAACGCGGCAGCAGCCCCAGATGCCGTAAAATGCAAAGCTTTTCCAACCTATCTTGAAGACGTAGCATTAATGTGGTTCACCCGACTCCCCCCTCGGTCGATATCAAATTTCACAGAATTGAGTGAGCGCTTCATGAATCAGTTTCGACTCCATGCCTGAAAATCCAAGAGCGTTATAGAATTGTCACGGATTAAACAGGCCTCAGGAGAATCTTTGAAGTCATATTTGGATCGTTCAAACCTGGCCGTCACCGAAGTTAGTGATCCCCATGAGCCCACTATCCTGATGGCCTTGATAGAAGGGGTAGATCCTGACACAGAGTTCGAGGATTACTTGTCTGGAAAACCACCTCCTACTAGAGAATTGTTCTGTGAAAAAGCTAATATCCGCTTAAGGCGAGAAGAAGCTAAGGCAAATCAGAAGAGAAAGTCCGAAGGGGCCTCGAAGGAAGGTGTCCAGGGTAACGTTGCTGTGAAACAATCTGGTGACAGTTCAGGGAAGGTGGAAGTAAATGTCGGCAACCAGAGTGGGGGTAATAGCAACAGAAATGGGAACGACAATAGAAGGAATAGAAACCGAGGGAATAACTCTAATAAAAGACCCAGATTACAGACTTTTGAAAATTATATGCCATTAAATGATATGTTGGAGAATATTTATTTAGATACATATAGCATATTGCAGTACAAAAATCCACCACCCAGAGACTCCACTGAGAAAGAGATTGCAACAGGAAAGTTTTGCTTGTTTCATGGTACCCACGGCCATTCCACCATTGAATGCCGTCATTTGCGAGATATCATCGAAAGGTTGCTGCGAGAAGGGAAGTTAAACGAGTACAAGGTCGCCCCAAGGGACAGGGGGCAAGGGGGACAAGCCCCGGACCACAACCAGTCTGCTTCAAAACACACAGCTCGGCAAAAAGGTAAGGGGATCGTCATTAATACTATTATAGGCGGACCTCACTTAGTTGGTCGTAGTTTTAAAGCAATGGACCGGTACGTCAACGCCGCCAAGCATTTTGAGGTAGGAGAAAGCGGTAGCCTCGAAGACGTTACTCCAGTAAAACAACAAAAGAGGATGTCAAACGACGTCGTATTCCACAATAGAGATGATTCCGGAGTTCAATCTTCAACCGACGATCCACTAGTGACTACCACAACAATTGGCCCTGCTTTAGTCCATAAAGTGTTAGTAGACAACGAGAGCTCGGTCAGTATCCTCTTCAAGAAAGCTTTCGAACAAATGGGACTTGAAGCAAAAGATTTAAAGCCATGTGAAGGATGGATACATGGCTTTAATGGAGCATCTACAACTACGATGGGTTTTGTGGAACTACCAGTCACGCTAGGGCAGGGAGATCGCCAGAGAGTAAGGATCCTACCATTTGTAGTTTCGGATGTGAAGTCGCCTTACAATGCCTTCCTAGGCCGACCGGCCCTTGCTGAATTTAGGGCATGTATTGCACCTTGGTGCTTTCTGCTTAAATTCCCAACTGACTCAGGAGTTGGGGTGATGAGGGGCGACCAAGCTATGGGACGAGCTTGTTATATGGCGGAGTTAAAGATGTTGATGAAGTGGTTGAATATAGAAGCTAAGGACGATTCCACCCCTCCAAAGGAGGCCTCAGCATAGCAAGTAAGGGGTCCTTCCCCAAGAGAGTCGCCCTCAGACGTGCTCGAGGATATAGATCCCAGAGAGGATAGAGAACCCGGGGACAGGAAGGCAACTCCCAACGAAATAACAATTGATATACCTATTGATGAAACATATCCAACAAAAGTACTAAAGACCGGCTCGCAACTGGATCCAGTTAGAGCGAGGGAATTGGCTGATTTCTTAAAGGAAAATCCGGATGTGTTTGCCTGGACTCACGCTGACATGCATGGGATTTCGCCTACCATCATGAGCCACTCTTTGTGTATTAATCCAAAGCACTCACAAGTCAAGCAGAAGAGACGGATGTTAGGCCCAAAGCAGTCAGCAGCTTTAAAAGAAGAAGTAGAGAAATTAAAAGATAACGGATTCATTAAGGATTCGAAATATCCCGACTAGATATCGAATCCTGTCCTGGTCAAAAAGTCAAACGGGAAGTGGAGAACGTGTATTGACTTTTCTGATTTGAACAAGGCTTGCCCGAAGGATAGCTTTCCTCTCCCCAGAATTGATCAGCTAGTAGATTCGACGGCCGGGCATGAGCTTTTATCCTTTATGGACGCCTATTCCAGGTACAATCAAATTCCCATGCACATACCAAATCCAGAGCATACAAGCTTTATCACAGACTTGGGGTTATATTGTTACGTGGTAATGCCATTTGGGTTAAAGAATGCGGGAGCCACGTATCAGCGCCTAGTCAACCGCATGTTTTACAATCAAATCTGGAAAACCAGGAGTTTTACGTGGATGACATGCTTGTGAAGTCTAAACAGTCTTTCGATCACACAAGGGACTTAGCTGAAATGTTTAATATTCTTCGAATGTATGGGATGAAGTTAAACCCCCTAAAATGTTCGTTTGGGGTCGCATCTGGAAAATTTCTGGGGTTTATTAAGAGTTCTCGAGGAAATGAGATAAATCCTAACCAAATAGCAGCAATAAGGGATATTGAAGAACCTCACAAGATCAAAGACGTCCAAAGCTTGGCCGGAAAAGTTGCTACATTGAGTAGGTTTATTTCCAAAGCTACAGATAGATGTGTACCTTTTTTCGATCTCATAAAACGGGGAAAGCGAAATTTTGAGTGGACTCCCGACTGTGTGGAGGCATTCCAGAATCTACTAGAGTTCTTAGAGAAGCCTCCAATATTATCAAAGCCTATGGAACATGAGGATTTGTTCATCTACTTGGCGGTATCATCTCACGCCGTCAGTACGACATTAGTACGTGAAGAGGATAAAGTCCAGAAACCTGTATATTACGTAAGCAAAAAACTAGCTGCTGCAGAACATAATTATCCGAAGATAGAAAAGCTTGCGTATAGCCTCCTGATTGCTTCCCGCAAACTTCGCCATTATTTTCTGGCACACCCGATAGTTGTATATACCGATCAACCTTTGAGACAAGTGTTGCAAAAACCCGAGGCATCGGGGCGGTTACTTAAATGGAATATTGAGCTGAGTCAAGTTGATTTGGACTTTCAGCCACGAAGATCAATAAGGGGGCAGGCATTGGCTGACTTTATAGCTGAATTTAAAATTCCTAAAGAGGAAACGGTAGGTGATAAGGTAGTTACTTTGGATCGAGAGTTAGAGCTTAGTCCGTGGAAACTATATACGGATGGAGCCAAGAATGATCGAAAGTCCGCCGCCAGAGTTGTTTTAATAACCCCTGAAGGATGATCTATTTACTTCGCATTACGATTAGAATTTGCTGCTACTAACAACGATTCCGAGTATGAAGCCCTGATTGCCGGGCTGAAACTCGCCAAAGAATTGGGAGTGATGACACTAGATACTTATTGCGATTCCAAGATAGTTGTATGCCAAGTTCGGGAAGAATTTGCTGCTAAAGGACCTCAATTCATTACTTATCTCAAAAAGGTAAAGGGGTTGTTGGGAGGTTTGGAGCATTATAGCATAACACACATTCCAAGAGCGAAAAATCAGAAAGCAGATCGGCTGGCGAAGCTAGCAAGTTCTGATAATCCTAAAGAAACTGAAATGGTTTCGATAGAGGTGTTGGAATCACTGAGTTTTGACCTAATGGAAGCAGAGCTAGCCTTGGAAGTTGAACCAGAGAGAATCCTGGATGACATCAATTAAGAATTTTCTCAAAAATGGAACCCTCCCGTTGAAAAAAAGCGAAAGATGAGATGTAAGACGCAAGGCTGCAAGATACGTTTTACAGGACGACGTCCTTTATCGCCAAGGGTTTTCAATGCCCCTATTACGGTGTATCGCACACGACGACATTAAACGTGTACTGTAAGAAGTACATAAAGGTGAATGTGGAGATCACACTGGGGACCAAACCCTAGCAAAGAAAGTATTACGGTACAGATATTTCTGGCCTACCGCGATTAAAGACGCGGCTGATTATTCACGATGCTGCGATAGATGTCAAAGATTCGCCAAAGTTCCCAGAGCGCCTCCGACCCAGCTCAAGTCGATGGTAAGTCCATGGCCATTTGCCATGTGGGGAATCGACATTATTGGAGTGTTACCTATCGCCAGAGGGGGAGTTAAGTACGCGATCGTTGCCGTGGACTACTTCACAAAATGGGTGGAAGCTGAACCTTTAACAATCATCAAAGCACGGAAGGTGATCAGTTTTGTGGTTAGAAATATTATTTTTCGATTTGGAATACCGAAGACCATTATAACCGATAATGGGATGCAGTTTCACAGCATCGAGTTCAGAAACTTCTGCCAGAAATATAAGATTGATAAACGATACACCGTAGTAGCTCACCCGCAGTCAAATGGCCAGGTCGAAGCCATAAACAAGGTCATTAAATCAATTCTAAAGAAGCGGTTGGAGTGGCCAAAGCTAGATGGGTAGACGAGTTGCCATTAGCTTTATGGGCTTACAGGACAACCTTTAAGACGGCTACCGGCCATACTCCCTATTCACTTTCCTTTGGGTCAGAAGCAGTGATCCCAGTAGAATTGGAAGTCCCTTCTCATCGAGTTGTGTATTATGATCCGATGACAAATAAAGCACTCCTCCTAGAATCTCTTGATATGATTGGAAAAAAAGAGATAAAGCTGACTTGCGTGCCTCGAGACATCGACATCAAGTAGCACGTTATTATGATCGGAAAGTTCGCTTCAAAACCTTTGAACCAGGAGACGTAGTACTGAAATAAGTCTTCCCGCCTTCGACCCAATTGGGTCCAAAATGGGAAGGTCCATACACCATCCAACGAAAGCTTGATACAGGAGCATTCAAGCTAACGACCGTGGATGGTGAAGAGATTCCCAGAGCCTAGAATGCTCAGCTCTTACGATGATATCTGAGTTAGATATGAAATGTCATCCCTTTTGTTTTTATAAGCTATGTAAAAAGGCATGACTTGCCTTAAAAAGTCTATTTATATGAACAAAGAATTGTGAAGTGGATGTAGGCTACGACTTAGCTAAACCACTATAAAAATATCGTGTGTCATTTACTTTTCTGCATTATTTTATCTTCAACAATTGTAACATCATGACCACGAAACATGGAATACTAAGTTAGATTTGGAAAGTTGAAGATGACCTATGTGCAGGAACAAATAAAATGATCGTTCACAAAATAAAAGAATGGGAAGACAACATTCTTAACTCTAACTCTCAAGAATCGAGAGAGAGTATAAAGGACGGGAAGACGACGTCCCTTGAGGCATGAAGGTGCACCCAGATGAGAGACCGCCTCAACGATTCTCTAACCTGGTTATGAGATAGGAGAGTATAAAGATGATAGGAAGAATAGGTATCAATGATGAAAGGAATATGGCCCCGTCGGAGAATTGGGGTCAATTGAATTTTGAATTTAATCAATCTTGAATAATTCTTGCTTAGATATCCAAAATTGACTGGGGGCATATATGTGTACGCATATTCCCCTTAATAATGACTTCATTATATAATTGTAATATGACATGCTCTTTCATTTTTACTTAAGTACTAAACTAACAACTATCAGACATCGTAGGTAATAAATTATTATTATTTACGAACACGTGAGTTTGTACAGGGAAATCAAGCAAAGGATGCTAGGGCCACACTCGCTGCAACAATTGCGGACCAATTAAATGCCAAAATAAAACAAAGCACTCCGTCATTTGGGCTTTGGAGCGGACTTGGATTTTTTGGCAGCTTTATGAGTAGCCTTAGCCTCCTTTTCAGCATCAGTCATAATGCACTTCGGCCTTTTCTTCTCTGCTGTCGAAGTGCTAGAATCGGTTGATCTTTTACTAGGAGTCGGAACACCGGAATCAAGAGAAGATTTTTTAGCAAGCTCCTCTGTAATAGACCTAGTTGAAAGCTTAACGACTAACCTTGATCCAGGATCCACCATTGCAAGGGGTTTAAGGCTTTCGGGGTTCAAGTCTTCAACTTTTAGCTGCATACGCTTGTCTTGTTCGGCTTTCATTTCAGCCAAAGTGACGTCATCAGCACTTTTTGAGTCCCCAATTATAGCCACATCGGGGTCTTCTTCATCCCCCTTGCTACCACCATCGTCTTTCAAGGCATCTATCATCTCGTCATAATGAGAAGTGTCGGCATTAAATAGTTTATCTCCCCCTCCTGAATCTGCAATGGTAGCCTTATCCTGTTCTCCTTGAGTCTTTTCCACGGATTTTACCCTAGTGGTGGTTCCCTGATGCATGTCAGTCTTCTCGGCCGGTTCAACACCTACAGAATGAGAAGCAACAATTATCAACTCAGAAGAAAATAAAGGATCCTCCATCGATTGCCCAATCATGTGGTGAAAAGTGGAGACGGCCTTGACGAATTGAGGTGAAAAGGTTGAAATACCTTCCGATGGTTTCTCAATTGGAGTGACTGCCGTCTCTGACACTGATTCGGGTATAGGAGATAAAAGAGACGCCTGAGGGATCCCCGGGTTCTCGGGATCATATCCCTCGACTTCAGAAGTTTCAGCTGTAGTGGAAGAATAACCAGCCTCAGGGATATTCTTTTGTTTGGCCATCCGCTTCTCCTCCTCCATAGCAGCGGCAATGAGGCGACGCCCCTCGGCCAGGCGTGCTGGCTCATCATCTCTCAGATACTTTTCCATAAGTTTATCTTCATCGCTGAAGTCTACCTTAAGTTCCTCTGTCTCTCATTCGATGATTTGACTCCATACGTGAACTAAGGTAGTTGGATAGCCTTCAATCCAAGAGATGTTTCGGCGACGAATTATGTGCACGAATAATTCAATCAATAATTCACCAAAACCATGCACTTCTTCCTAAGCCTCTGATAGCTGTTTACGGGTCTCTTCAGCAGACTTAATGACATTTTCTACATTCCCCTCAGCTAGGGCAGCCCTATTCTCGGCTTCCATTAACTTGGACTCCAAGTCAGCGTTTCATTTCTCCAGTTCAGCATTTTTTCTCGCTAACTCGGCTTTTTCTTGCTCAAGAGTATTGTAAGCTAGTTGCATTTGACATTGTTCGACTTAGAATCTTCCGCTTGTTTCTTCAACTCCGAACGCTTTTGACTATGAGATTCCAGCAAGTCATGATAACGCTTCTGTAACTCTTTGAATTGCTGTTTGAAGTTGTTAGCATCTCGTTGAGCGATGACAAGTTGAGCCTGTGTGTCCTCAAGGTCCTTCTCCAAATTTTTCAAGGCCTTTTCATCGGCATCTGCAGTCTTTTTCATTGAATTAACATCTGTAATTAAAGTCTGAATGATTCTGGAGAGATTACGTGAATACTTGAACATCTCCGTGTATTGCTTCTCGACTGCGTCAATCTTCGCTTTAGCCTCATCTGCCCACTTTTAGGAAATAGGCTCGAGGGCAGGTAAGAAAGTCATATTTTTAAAATAATGGTCCGGGAACTGCTTCTCCAAATATGCCAGCTTAACTTTGGACTCAACATCCAATGGTGGAGGTTTGCAGTATGTTAGCTCAGTGTCTCTACGCTTAGTAGGCACGATGGCTGTATCACCCATTCTAGGTCGCTTCTCAGAAACCTTATGTTTGTCTCGTGAATCAGTATGTTTCAGTGGACTTTTTTCCCAACTGTGTTTGTCTTGAGGAGAAGTTCGGTCTTTGGACTGCGATGTGTCTTCTCCTCGACGACTCTGATAGCTTTTATATCGGTCTGGATCCGACCAGACGGGGGAGCGAGAGCGCGAGGTGTGTGGCCGATAAGAATCATGAGGCCTTCTGTTCTCTCTACCCCGGCTTTCACGGCGATCATGCTCGACATCGGAAGGTGGTCTAAACATGATGCGACGTATTTTCCTGACATCATAGTAGAGCGAGACATTGTACCTGCGCAACAATGTAAAGGAATTCAGAATCAGTGTTCACATGAGAAGTGAGTGCTGTGAAGTGTGGTGCTATTGTGTTGGGTGCGTCCTAAGTGGTGTTCCCCCGGACAAACCCGAGTCCGAAGCCAGGCCAGCGCGAGCGGGCTATTTGGCCTTCACGGGAGTAGCCTCCTCTGAAGAAGTGAAATTTAAAGGATTTGTGCCAAAGTCCTCTGAAGTATAGATGGTTTCAGGTAGGTGGAGATCTCCCAAACCCTGAAATGTGGAATCGCCGGTAGTAGGGACATCTCCTTGAGAAGCGTCTGTTGGCAGCTCTTTAGGGGACGTTGACTTCTCAGGAGAAATAGCATCATCAGGGACGGTATAGCCTTCTCTATGCTTTTCATCTATGTTGACTAACTCGTCGTCTTGGGTTGAAAATGGAGAAGGTGAAGTCCGTAGAGGTATTGTTGGACTTCTCGAGCCCTCGCCTGTTTCAGGAATAATGTCCACTGGGGGCATGTATACATATGGACCCGACCCATGACCTATGCTACGAGTAATGGATAGTAACCCGTGATGATGGAGATACTCATCTTTAAGAACTTCGTCGATGGTTAGAAACTTTTGACCGCCATTGAGAAGCCGATGTAACCGATCAAAGTACAATTGATCCGATATTTGTTTTGGGTTATCAACTGCGAACAAAAGAGAAAGCAGGTTAATGTGTTGGCATGAGCATTCAAAATTAAGATCTAGAAAATCGATGCTTTACTTGATTTGGTCCATCTCCTGGCGCACCCCGACTGTTGCCTAATATAAAACCATTCGAGCTTAGAATCTCCAGACTTGCTGCTAAATGGAGCTGAAATAATTTTCCTCTTTGGAACTGATTCAAAATAGGAGAAGGAAGGAGTCTCTTGAGTCCGATGCTTGAAATTATAAAAAAGGTGGACGTCATCAAAGGTAGGCTCTATACCTAAAACCTCTTTGTATGCTACATATAAGGTATATGAATAAGCATAAGAGTTGGGGTGTAACTACATGGGGGCAATCCGCATCTGTCTCAGAAAGTCGACGACAAAAGGCGGGAATGGCGGAATAGCCCCAACCATACACATCAATCGAGTAACTGCCATAAATCCTTTCGGAGGATTGTGGGGACGATCAGCTTTTGATTGCACCAGGGTATCTCTTTTCAGTATCCCGTGCTTTAAACATATTCGAACAAGTCTGTCGTCATCAATCGTCGATTCAACAGAATCTTTGGGTAACTCCAATATAATGGCAGACTCAAACTCATCAGGAGCTCGATTATCTCCTATCCCTCCTTCCTCTTCATCGCCTAGAGAAACTTCACTATCGGAAGGTGTTTCGCTATCATGCGCTCCTACTTCATAATCCGGGCCCTCATCGTCCCATTCAGGGTCTGAGGAAGAAGATATGTCATCAAGAGCAAATCTCTCAGAAGTTTCCACAACTTCTATCTTCTTTGCTTACCTAGATGAACGTCTCTCGACCATGATCACTAGACTACGGAAGAAGTAATAACATAAGTTAGAGTAAGACAGCCCGCATCCCCCCGTGTGTGTATGTGAACTAAAGTGTGTGCTACGTGTACCAAAGATGCAAAGTAAACACATTAGAGCGTGATGTAAAGATTTAAAGGAGTAATAATGTTTCAGAATAGTTCTTGATGTTTGTTATGTTCGTAAGGCGCTATCCTAACTGTTCATCAAGTTGAAGGTTATGCCAAGCATTGATTAAGCTAGTTGGATAAATTCTCGTGCATCGAGTTGGACTGTTTCGGTTCGGTTCGGGTATGTGTATTGGGATCAGATTGGGGGGGGGGCAAAGTCATGTTTTGGTCTGAAGCAGACATTCACACCCAGTAAGTGAAACCGGATCGGTTCGGACGTAGGCTTTCGGAGCGGTTCGGATTGACTTGAATAATCATTCCTCTTCTCCTCCTTGTCTCTTATTCTGATCTGACCCGGTCAGGTAGGCTCTGTTTCCCCTTTTTGCTTTTTTTTGCTCCGACCCGATCCGGTCTTGTAAACATCTTTCCCTTCCCTTCAATCCAACGTTTCTCCACCTGAACCGATCCCAGTTCCTTTCCTCTTCTTCATCTTCTCCATTTCCTATCTCGCTTAACCAACACCGAACCCAACTCCATGTCAAAAACCCTAATTAAGACCGAGCACTTATGTGCTCAAATATCCAACAGGATCCTAATCCCCTCTCCCAATGCTTCGAGGTGGTGACAGAAACACCAACGACGACGGCGAAGAGAGAGGAGGCCAAGGCGTCGAAGCCGGGCAAAGGCCATGACCAAATCGCTCGAAATTGACCACAAATTTTAACTGAAATTAGTTATTACAAGGATAATCAAAGTTTTTAACCTACTTACGAGTTTGATTCGAAGATAACGAGAAGAATTTTGGAGTTTTTGAAAGATAGGGTTTCGGTGTAAAATATGATAAACAGGAGCAATAAAATAAAAGAAAGAGGAAGGAGATATGCAACGAGTTTATATATGTGTTTATAGTGACCCATCGTATTCCCAGACTTTTTACCCCCTTTCGGACCGGAGTTGCAAGCCCACAAATGCATTCTGGTCTGTTAATCCAGTGTTGAGAAATACAAGAGAGAAATCCGTTTGGGTCGGAATCCAAACCGAAAGGGATTATACATATTGACTTGGCATGCAGGTTGAATTCAAGGAAAAATAAAGAAAAAGCTTACTTGGAGGAATCACTGGACATTAAAAAGAGCTCTCAAAGTTGTTTGAAAATGAAGAAAGTAATTCCTATGGTTTATGGATATATATAAGTAACAAAAGGCATGACTTTATGAAGTGGCACATCTCAACAAGTAAATGGAAGCGGTCATTTAATGGCTTTAATTCAAAGACTGTTTTGTAAACGACTTCGAAGCACACTTTATCTTAAATAAGAGTGTACTTCGAGGGGGCAAAATGTTAGCCTACTTTGTGAACTAGGCTACACAAAGAGCAAATAGTGGGAAAGCCATCAACCAGTTCGGAACGGAGGGAACCAGCGCAGGAAAGAAGCAGAAATCAAAGACGTAGTCATCACATCGGTTCGGTTCGGAGAAGTACTTTAGCGACACCAAAAGAAAGCAAGTAGCCTCATCGGATCGGATCGGAGGCAGCCGATCCGATCCCCTTTTTTCTGAGCCTGTGACCGTTGCTACACACGTTTCCTGAAGACTCGGACCAAGCACAACCATTTCCTCCCACGATCTCCCACTAAATCGATGCGCTGTCACCATCTGGAGGCCTCCGAACCCGACTCTTATGGGATGGGTGCCACGTAGTTCCGAACCGAAGCCACTTCGAGGAGATTTTTCACCTATAAATACACCATCAGGAGGCATTTGAAAGGATATTTTGGAAAATTCTCAGTTCTAACTTCCTTCATAGCCGAATTTCATAACCATATTCAGATCAAAATCATCTCTTAAAGTCTATTTTTGAGAGATTTGAGTGAGCTTATGCATTGTAATTGTGAAGTTGAGTGAGAATCATTGTTGCATTTGCATTCAAATCCTCAATTAAAAGAATAGAAAGTGGATGTAGGCTCTTTAGCACCGAACCACTATAAATCGTGTATTCTTCGTTGCTTTTTAGTTTTATTCCATTAAAATCATAGCTAATTTGGGTGTTAGAACCAATTTTTGGTCTAACATTTCTCAAGCCGAGCAAGGCATGCAAATGGAATAGATTTTAGCACTTAATCAAGGAACCATGTCTGTGAAAGAGTATGTTAATAAGTTTAACCAATTGTGAGGTTTGGTTTGGAGCTAGTGAATACCCTGCACAAGAAAACTTTGAGGTTTGTTAGAGGATTGAATGAACCCCTCCATGGGTTGGCTATGTCTCATATTCGATGGGAGCAACTTTTGAGAAACTCGTTGAAATGGCATTAGCGCATGAGGAAGATAAGGGGGAAAAGAAAGAGGCTAAGGTTGAGGAAACACAGAACAAGAACGTGTAGCCCAAGAAAGAACAACAACAACAAAAGAAGGGCGATAAGAACAGTAAAACATGAGATAAGAGGAAATGCCATCATTGCGGATGTGTGGGTCATGTGATCAAAGATTGTAAGAGAAGAAAGAATGCATGTTTCCATTGTGTAGAGGTCAGAAGTTAGCTGCCATATTATTTGTGCTTAAGACTTGGCGCCATTATCTACTTGGAGAGAAGTTCGAGTTGTACACCGATCGTAAATCTCTCAAGTATTTGTTCTCGCGGAAGGATCTTAATTTAATGCAACAAAGATGGATGCAGTTCTTAGCGTCCTATGACTATTAGATTGCTTATACCTATAGAAAGGGTAATGTGGTGGCAGATGCATTGAGTAGGCAAAGGATGACCTTGAGTTCTCTGTTTGTGGAGAGGAAAAGCTCAGAGTTTATAGCGACTTTTGATTTTAGACCCTCCACCGAGTTTACACCTGGTTTATTGGCATCATTAGAGGTGCGACCTACTATATTGGATCAGACAGGGACTTCGCAGCGAGAGGAGCCACAGCTAACAGATATCTTGGATAGGGTCAGTAGAGGGGAGACTTCCAGTCACCTCAGTAGGTATTGCATGGACGATAGAGGGTGGTTGCGAAGAGATAGAAGGCATTGTGTTCCCTGAGTTGGGAGTTTGTTGAAGACAGTCCTTGAGGAATCCCATCATTCTAAGATGACTATTCATCCAGGCAGTGATAAGATGTATAGAGATATGAAGAGGGTTTTCTTTTGGGCTGGGATGAAGAAAGATGTAGCGGAATTTGCTTCTCGATGTTTGATTTGCTAGCAAGTCAAAGCTGAGAAAAAGAAGCCCGGTGGTTTACTTCATCCTTTGGAAGTCCCACAGTGGAAGTGGGAGAGCATCTTTATGGATTTCATTAATGGGTTACCTAGATCAAGGAAAGTCAACACCAGTATTTGGGTTACAGTTGACAGGCTTACTAAGAGTGCTCATTTCAACCCTATTAAGTGTAAGAGGACGGCAACATGGTAGAT
Source organism: Allium sativum (assembly GCA_030737875.1). Lineage (NCBI taxonomy): Eukaryota > Viridiplantae > Streptophyta > Magnoliopsida > Asparagales > Amaryllidaceae > Allium > Allium sativum. The sequence continues at coordinate 692,025,034 of CM060924.1, forward strand.
AGCACTTTATCTTCGTGAGATAGTCCATCTACATGGAGTACCTTCCAGTATTGTGAGTGATCATGACCCCATATTCACCAGTGAGTTTTCGAGGAGCTTACAAGAGGCATTAGGGACACAATTATGTTTGAGCACGCTTATCACCTTCAGACCGATGGACAGCTTGAGGATCTTTTAAGACTGCGTATCCCAGACTCCAGAAGGACTTGGAAGAGCATCTTCCTTTAGTAGAGTTCGCCTACAACAACAGTTACCAGGCAAGTATTGGCATGGCATGCTTCGAAGCATTGTACGGACGACCCTATAAATACCAACTTGTTGGTGGGAGTCCATAGAAAGGCTTCTACTTGGACCTGAGATGATTAGAGAAACTTCAGAGAAGATTGACCTTATTTGCAGATGCATGAAGATAGCTCAGGACAGGCAGAAGTCCTATGTAGATAAGAGAAGAACTGATATTGAGTTCGAGGTAGGATATATGGTTTTCATCAAGGTATCACATTTGAGGAATGTGTTTCTCTTTGCATCTATAGGGAAATTGGCACCAAGATTTGTAGGGCCATTTCCCATAATAGAAAGGATTGGCCAAATGGCCTATAGAGTAAAGCTACTAGAGAGACTGTCTAGCGTTCATGATGTTTCCCACATTTCTCATTTAAGGAAGTGCTTGCATGATACCGTAGAAGTAGTTGAGTTGAATATGCTTGAAGAAGTAGAAGTGGAATGGGAGGCGACAGTTAGACGAGTTCCCACCCGTATTCTTGTATCAAAAGTTAAGAAGATATGCAACCAAGAAGTCAAGTTGATGAAAGTACGGTGGGGAGATAACCAAGAGGATGCAACTTGGGAGACTGAAGACAAGATTCGCGCTTTATACCCTTTTCTTTGCAAGGGTATGTCCTTAATTCCTTTTTCCAAAGATTTTATTCATGTTTGTTTCTATCGTTTAAGTATGTCCTATCAATCGAATCTTCGACCTTAAGGTAGGAATTCCATGGACGTAAACATGTGTTTGAGGCATGGTATGTTTGATGGATGCAAGTGGATGCAAGTGGTTGCTAGTGGTTGCTCGTGGATGCATATATACACACACTAGGCACTAGATCGGCTCAATCGCTCTCTTACTACATATGAATGTGTGTGCATTTTTTTCCTCTTAAATGGATGAAAGTGGGTGTATCATCATATGGATGTTGCATTCGGATGAATGATTGCGCACACATATAGAACATATATATATTATAATAGGATTATTTGCATACATGTTGGATTCATGGCACTAACATACCTTGCATTAAGGAGGTCGACTGAATCAGTAGACTGCCCTATCTTTCGCTTAGTATAGGGACATTTACACACACCTTTGCATATGTTCATATAAGCATTATAAAACTTTTAAGGACAATGGATGCCTGTGATTGTTGGACGAGTGGATGGTTGATGGATGTTAGGATATACATTCTTCCTAACTTGGAGATTATGGGGACGAAATCCTTCAAGTAAGGGGAATGTAACACCATGTAATTCTAACAACACTGTAATGATAAATTAAAGAATACTTAATTAAATGTTTGGAATTAAGTAAAACGGACTGTGCCATTGCGTTCGTCTCGGAATTATGCCTGAGATAGACCACAAGTTTGCAAAATATAGACGTCGTATGAAGAAGATATTAAGGTTATAAGTTTATAAACGCATAAGAAAATTATATATATACACAAAACAATTCAAAGCAGTTCAAAATAATTCAAAATCAGAAGACACGGGCTTGGGCGAGAGTTCGGACCGTTAGGGGCCGACCCCACCTACGGGGTGTCGACCCATGGGTTGACACTAACACAGAGGTGTCGACCCCCATGTTGACCCCCGGGTCGACTCCCTCCAGATCTGGGCAGAATTCAGTTTCTAAACGTAGACTCGTTTCTTGACTAGATTCATTGACCCTAGGCTATAAATAGGACCTTAATCCCATTGTTTTATTCACCTAAATCAATGGCGACAACAAGGTGCTGCCCCGACTCAGAGTAAAACAGCCTATTCTTCTTCAACAACAAGATATATGTTCTCAGAGATCTGTGCTACAACATCTACATTCAAATCTATGGTCTTTAGATCCAATCACACCGAGTTTAAGTTATGCTTAGACATAAACACCTATAATGTAATCTTGACATGCCTATAAGTTTGGATCTATGCCAATGCCTATTAGTAATCTGAATCATAACAGATCTATCATCAGTTGTATACCTAATTCACTCCTTAGATCTCAGTACGCCAATTTATGATATCCCCATTTTTTATTTTGCCTAATCATGTCACCTTATGCCTATCATGTTAGTTTGCATAATTATGTCATCTTATGCCTGTTTTATTTACTATGCCTATTCTTGTTCTCTTCTCTCCATCTTTCCCTTTTTGTTTTTATAGCTAGGCTACCTTTGAGCCTAGGCATATTGCTGAAATTCGCGAACGCACGGATTTGGGAATGATTTATTTGGGGCATAATTTATATTGAAACATGATTTGGGAATTTAAGGCATAATTTGTACCTTGAACCAATACTTGGGATTTGGAGCCATAAACTATATCTTGATCTAAATCTGGGGCATAACTTGTATCGTAGATCGGCCGGGGATTTGGGGCATAATAAACACGAAAATTTGTTCGTAATGAAAATGCCTAGATTCACAGTAATTGGAAACTGTAACCGCGCTTAGACACGAGGTTTGATTACACTTATGGTAGAAGCCTGCCCGGAACCTCCTGGCATATCCAACGTCCACAAGTGGTAAATCTAATGTAAGGGGTCTAAGTGCATAAACAGGTAACATGCTAAGACACGAGGTTAAATCCGACTTGTGGAACAAGTCTGCCCGGACCCAACCGGCATATCTAGCATCCACAAGTTGTAGACTTAATGTGGGAGCTCTAGCGCATTATAACAATAAATGAATGAATGGTGATGAACTAGAAATACTTAACCTGATTGAATCCATGAGGAGTACATGAACCAGTTAACTTGAGTAGGGGTTAAGTAAACTTGCTTAAACAGCGGGACGGTTAAGTAAATCTTATGACGGTGGGTAATATTTATATATATAGGCCTACAAACTTAACCTGTTGGGGTTATGCAATCTTGATAAAAAAGTAGGCATAACCTATTGAAATCCTAGTAGTGGGGATACAAGCTTAGGGGGATCTTGTATCATCTGGTGTGTAGGACCCGTTTTAGTCAGTAACCCATCTTGGTATCAAACGGGGAACCTCCAACAAGGTTGGGGTCTGGGCACGCTTACAAAGCTGATTATAAGAGGTCACTTGAGTGAGGGTGTTTGATGGCACATTCCAACGGAGTCATATGCATGCATGGGTCCGCTGGCTAGGGAAGATAAGACACTGTGACATGTGTAGATACGGTTTGTGCACATCTTGTAAACAAAGGGTCGCCACTTTAGGAAGTGATACATCCTACTATGGGCCAGCACAGTGTATATGTGAGTTAAGGAACCAATCAGTTGGGGATAGTAATTGGGGTACACTAGTCTTTCTTGTTTAGGAGCTTGTTCCTGTCGTTGGGGGTTAACACCTATCAGTTCTGTTGGGCTACCTGTTAGTGTATGGGATAAAACCTCTCACTAGAAGCACACCTAAGTCTACCATCCTGTACTTGTTGGGATCATCTTGTTCTTGTTATACTAATATTGGTGAAAGAGAGAAAAGTATCAAAGAAGCACAATATATTTTATCATGTTTATCTTGTTTATCTTGTTATACCTTCCTTATGACACTGTTATCTCTCTCCAACTTATATGCCCGTCATGATGCGTTTACTTATTTATATGCTAAAAGTAACTAGACTCGCCAGACTTTATGTCTGACCCATTTTATTTTCTCTTCTTTCTCTTCCATTTCCCCCATGGGTTCTCAGGGTGGGAATACTAAAGCTTGATCAGGATTCTTCTTTTCTGCTTGGAGCTGCTTAGATGTATTGCTCGATTTCGCATTTACTATACTTTGGCTATATTTTAGGGATTATGCTCTTTTTACATCATTGTAATCTGATGTTAATTTTTGTACAAGGCAGAAGTTTTATGTTTTCAGTATTCTAGACTTATTATGTAATTGGGTTTGAACCACGAAGCTTTTCTTTTTAATAAAGTTTTAATTTCGATGTTATTTTATATCTGTCTTGTAATGTTTCTATTACTATTTACCTATAACACTTCACGAAACTTAATGCATTCTGATAAAGAGTGACATTAATGGATGTGGGGTGTCACAACATGCCATTTTTATTTACTATGCCTATTCTTGTTCTCTCCTCTCCCTTCTTCCATTTTTATTTTTATAACCAGGCTAACTTCGAGCCTAGGCATATCGCTAAAATACGCGAACGCACGAAACTGGGAATGATTGGGAATTATAAATTTGGGTCATAATTCATATTGCAAAACATGATTGGGAATCTTGAGCATAATTTGTACCTTGAATCAAAACTTGAGATTTGGGGGCATAATTTATATCTTGATCTAAAACCTTAATCTGGGGCATAACTTTGATCATAGATCGGACGGAGATTTAGGGCATAATAAACATGATAACTGGTTAATAATGGATATGCCTAGATTTATGGTAATTAGAAACTATAATTGTGCTTAGACACGAGGTTAGATTACACTTGTGGTTGAAGTCTGCCCGGAACCGCTCGGATATCTAGCGTCCGCAAGTGGTAAATCTAATGTGAGGGGTATCAGTGCATAAACACGTAACGTGATAAGACATGAGGTTAAGTCCGACTTATGGAAGAAGTCTGCCTGGACCCAGCCGGCATATCCAACATACACAAGTGGCAGACTTAATATGGGAGGTCTTTCGCAAGTATTAACCATATATGAATCAGTGGTAAAAACTTGTAATACGTAACCTGTTTGAATCCATAAGGATTACATGAACCTGTTAACTTGAGTAGGGGTTAAGTAAACTTGCTTGAATCAGTGGGAGGTTTAAGTAAATCTTGTGGCGGTGGGTAATATTTATATATATAGGCCTATAGACTTAACCTGTGCGGTTATGCAATCATATTAAACTAGTTGGCATATCCTGTTGAAAATCCTAGTAGTGGGGACGCAAGCCTAGGGGAGAGCTTGTATCATCTGGTGTATAGGACCTATTTCAGTCAGTAACCCATCTTGGTATCAAACGGGAACCCCGAACTAGGTCAGGGTCTAGGAACGCTTACTGAGCTGATTATAAGAGGTCATTTGAGGGACGGTGTGGGCAGAGCATTCTGACGGGGTCATGTGCGTGTATTGGTCCGGTCCATAGAGGTTAAAACGTCGTGACACCTATAGATATGGTTTGTGCACATCTTGTAAACAAAGGGTTTCCACTTTAGGAAGTGATACATCTTACTATGGGGCTGGCATAGGGTATCTACGAGCTAGGGAGCTGATCGATTGGGGTAGTAACACTACAACAAAAACACCATATTACAACTTTAATTTTACAACGGTGGTAAAAGCACCGCTGTAATAAATGGTTTTTTTACAATGGTGGTAAAAGCACCGTTGTAATAAATGGTCTTTTACAACGGTGGTAAAAACACCATTTTAATAAATGGTTTTTTTACAACGGTGGTAAAAGCACCGTTGTAATAAATGGTTTTTTACAACTGTCAATTCCCTAAAGATGTAATAAACGTATTTTTAACAACTTTTTGTTTTGTTAGTTGTAATAGATGCCCATTACAAACTTCATGTTTATAATATCTATATTTAATAACTAATTATATTAATATTTAATAATAATTAATAATTAATAACAAACTTAGGAATCAATAATATTTATTAATTATTATTAAATAATTAATAGTTACTAAGTGGTAATTAATGTTTAATAGTTAATGTTAACTGCTTATAAATTAATATTTAGGTGACATATACATTATAAGCTTTCAATGGTTATTACTCGATTATAACTAAGTAGAAATGTAAGAACCCAACTTTGATGTTCCTAGATTATATTGATTTCAATTAAATCCATAATATTTGGGGCGAATAAATAAATAAATAAATCATTTGTGATATGTACATGATGAATATGTGAAATTGTGCATGATTAAAATGGTGAATAAACATACACATTTGTTTGTATATTGTGTATGTGACATGAAAATTTTGTTTAAGTGTTATGATGATTTGGGGCTTAAGTTTTATAAGGGTTAACATTAAATCTAAGGGCAAAATGGACATTGGCAATGGTGAAACCCTACCCGTATGAAGCAAATAAAAGAAAATAGGCCGTCGGTTTCCATTTCATTCTCTCGTTCTAAAAAAAAAAAAAACTTAAAAATGGCTGAAGCCCTAGAAATCGAATTGGGGAAATCAACAAATCGACCAACGTCTCACATCAAATAGAACTAATTTTGAGAGAAATGGTTTCCAAGGGGAAGCGACGTAGATCTGGGGGAGATCAAAACCCAAATAAAGGAACTACGGAGAGAAATCGAGATCTGGAAGCTAATCGGGTTTAAGGTGAGTGTATTTCCCTCTGTTAGGCACTATGACCTTTAATAGGAAGCTGATTTGCAAGTAATTCGTTTATGTGAAAAGGCAGGTCGAGAGACTCCAATTCGTGAGTGAGTTTTCATTCGAGCTGGACAACATCATAGGTCAATTCAGGTGAATTTTCATTTTCTAGATTGGAGGTCGGTCCTTTGAAAGGAAAAAACAAACCCTAATTTTTGGGTTTCTCGGTTGTTGCTATCCTATTTTCGATAAATTGCTGAGTGTATGATCAATAATGGGTTATTTACTGATACTGCACTCCTATGCCTTTTGACTATGTAATGCTGCTGTGCGCCATTTTCTTTTTTTTCTTATAATAAAATTGCAATTTCCTCCAGTTTATTGCTGGTGGCCCTGTACACTCAATTGCCATATACATCACTCGTATGAACCCAAAATCCTTGCATTAGTTTGGAATTTGAAATTTTTATTTATGTTAACATGCAAAATACTTTTGTCGGGAGAATGTTCATCATTCATTGTTTCTTGCAGGCTTGTTTGGACGACTTTAATCATCACAATATTGACGTTGCTTGCAACCTTCTAGAAACATGTGGGCGGTTTCTTTACCGATCACCTGAAACAACAATTTGTATGTCAAATATGTTGGAGATACTCATGCGTTTAAAAAATGTAAAAAACTTGGATCCACGTTATAGTACTTTGGTAGAAAATGCATACTACATATGCAAACCGCCTGAACGGTCTGCTCGGTTTTCAAAAATACGACTTCCGTTGTATCAGGTGTAGTTTAAGTTGCTTTTTTTTCCGAATGTTTTATGGGCCAAGCGCAGTTAATTGATATCAGTTGTTTCCATTTGGTGCAGTATATAAGAAAGTTACTCTTCTCAGATCTTGAAAAGTCTTATCTTGAATATGTTCTTAGACAACTAAGAAAATTACCTTGGAGTGAATGTGAACCACACTTACTGAAGTGCTTTTTGAAGGTTCACAAGGGGAAGTACAGTCAAATCCATCTCATTGCTTTCTTACCGCAAGTCTTAGTCGATATCATGATGAATTTGCAGTTGTGGATGAGGTTCGTTTCATTTCAGATATAGAATCAGTTTTGAAACTTATGTTGGAATTTTCTTTTCTATACTAATACACTTTGAACCTAGATAAATATGTACTTCTTAGAAACAATTGTCTTGAGAAATAAGTCAATCTTTAAAATTAGCCCATCCGTACTTTCATTCGTAGGTCCACCCTTGATACTGTCTGAACATTCTATTATACTTAATCTATAGGTTTACGGCTGTTTGCTTATGTTATTCAGTTTGTTTGCCTAGCTATAAGCAGGTGCTTTGCTGCTATATCTATATATTTTTATAAAGGAAAAGGACTTTACACTTTATAGCTATCTTCTGTGTTGCACCATAAAATAAAATACTAGAACCATCTCTTTCTGTTTTGGAATTCAATGGTTGTAGGGTAGTAAAATTTTTTTTTAAAGGAGAACTGGTTGTTGGATAAACATAGTATTTATATGAGATGATTGCTGAATAGTAATATAATCTTTACCAGTAGTTAAATTTTGGTATAAACAATGTACAGATTAAAATAGGAGATCTTGGAGAAGCAGCAGTAATAGAAAGGAACCACGCAGCACGCACAATGACCGGAACGCCCGAATACGTGGCACTTGAACTATACGAAGAGAACAGTGCAAAAGTGAGTTGTGACTGTATTATGTAAAAGTGAGGAATGTATGTATTGTTATGACTGTATTATGTAAAAGTGAGTTGTACGATAGTGGATCACAACGTTGTACTAATTCAAATATTAAAATAAAATATTTAATTGATTATTTCAGTTCAGTGTAGTATCATTTTATTCAATATAAATATTTATTTTTATATGAAATGTAATGTATAAAGAAACAAAAATCATATTGTTATAATTAATTGTAGTACGAATTACTACAACGGTGAAAAAATGTTGTAATATGTACTACTACAACGGTGGAAAACAGTTGTAAAATATACATTTTACAACGGTGTTGCAACGGTGTATAAAAGTTGTAAAGGATTTCAGTCTATTACAACTTCTTAATAGACGACGGTGGCTCCACTATTGTAAAAAGTCTTTTACAACTGTTTTCCACCGTTGTAATAGGGTCATTTTGTTGTAGTGTAATTGGGGTACATCTAGTCTTGCTTGTTCAGGAGTCGTTCTTGTCATTAGGAGTTAACACCTGTCAGTTCTGCTGGGATACTTGTTATTGTATGGGGGTAAAAACCTTTCACTAGAAGTACACCTAAGTCTACCATCTTGTACTTGTTGGGATCATCTTGTTCTTGTTATACTAGTATTGGTGCAGAGAAAAGTATTATAGAAGTGCAACGCATGTTCTGTTCTATTTATCCTATTTACCTTGCTATACATGCCTTATGACGCTGTTATCTCTCTCCAACTTATATGCCTGTCATGAAGCTTCTACTTATTTATATGCTAAAAGTAATTGGACTCGCCAGACTTTATGTCTGACTCATTTTATTTCCTCTACTTTCTCTTCCATCCTCTCATCCCTTAGGTTCTCTGGGTGGGAATACTCAAGCTTGATCAGGATTCTTCTTTCAATCTGCTTGGAGCTGCTTAGATGCACTGCTTGATTTCGTATCTTCTCTATTATAGCTATATTTTGGGGATTATGCTCTTTTTATGTATTATTGTACTGTGATGATGATTTTTGTACAAGGCAAAGGTTTTATGTTTTCAGTATTCCAGACTTATTATTTAATTGGGTTTGAACCATGAAGCTTTTCTATTAAATAAAGCTTTAATTCCGCTTTTATTTTATGTTTGTCTTGTAATGTTTCTATTTCTATTTACCTATAATGCTTCATGAAACTTAATGCAATCTGATAAAGAGTAACATTAATGGACGTGGGGTGTCACACTTAGTCTCAGAGCTGAAGGTTACCAGAACGGGTAAAAGATTTTGAAAATTGTTTCCAAAAAGGTTTTAAAAGAAAGCATTTTCAAAAGAAAAGTCTTTTTTGAAAAACATATTCGCCAAAGCCATATGAAATATCTTTCGATTCTCTATTTGAATCCCTTTCCTTCTCTTTTCAACATGTCTGGGGAACCTAATATTCTTGAGGGCGTTACAATACCTAGTTGGTTCCGTTGGTATCTTAAGGCTATGGCACCTATCGGAGGCCAAGCAGACACCCCTCCCCTAGCTGCAGCCATCGTTCCTCTAATTCCTCCACGTGCTGATAATTTCTCTAAGATATGCTATGACTTCTGTGAGAGGAACCGAGACTTTTGTAGAAGCAAGGAATTGGCTTAAAGAGACAGAGGATTTGTTTGGAATTTTCGAAGTTGATGACCGTAGGAAGAGTCAGTTGGCCGTTTGGCTATTGAAAGACGAAGCCTCATTCTGGTGGAAAGTGACGCTAGCAGGACGTCCAGTTGAGACTTGTATGGTTTCCAACAGAGATTTGAAATGAAGTTTCTTTCTCAAGCCGAGCAAAGCATGCAAATGGAAAGGTGTTTGGCACTTAAGCAAGGGGCCATGTTTGTGAAAGAGTATGTTAAGAAGTTTAACCAATTGGCGAAGTTTGGTTTGGAGCTAGTGAATACCCGCACAAGAAGGCTTTGAGGTTTGATAGAGGATTGAATGAACCCCTCCATAGGTTGGCTATGTCTCATATTCCAATGGGAGCAACGTTTGAGAAACTTGTTGATACGACATTAATGCATGAGGAAGATAAGGGCGAAAAGAAAGAGGCTAAGGTTGAGGAAACACAAAACAAGAAAGTGTGGCCCAAGAAAGGACAACAACAACAAAAGAAGGGCGGTAAGAACGGAAAAACATGAGATAAGAGAAAATTCCATTATTGCGGACGTGAGGATCATGTGATCAAAGATTGCATGAGAAGTAAGAACGCTTGTTTCCATTGTGTAGAGGTCAGACATCTTGTCAAGGATTTCCCAACGAGGCAAGGACATGGTCAAAGGGCAGGACCTTCTGGACGGTTAGTGCATGCTCTCTTGGCCAGCATGCCAGATAGAGGTAGGAAAGTTCCATTGAAGGGTTGATTTTTCTTTCCAATCATCCAATTAGAACTCTTTTTTATTCTGGCGCTTCGCATTCTTTTATATTTGATTCTGCAATTGAGTCTCTACACATTAGTACGAGTGTGATTTTGGATCTCGTTGTTGTCTCAAACCCCGTTGATGGTATGGCTCACTTGTCTATGATTTGTCGGGGTTTGAGAATATCTGTGCTAGGCGTCGAGTTTGAGTGCGATGCATACATGTTTGGTTTCATAGGCTATGGTTTGATTCTAGGGATGGATTGGCTAGCCATGTATGGTGACATTCTGGATTGTGAGAGGAGGGTCGTTAAACTTTTGACTTACCCTAGGAGGACCCTCGAGATCTCTTGTGACCCTAAAGGGTTTGTCATGCTTAGTTTCCTACAGTCGCTTGATGTATCTATCGATGATTTATGATATGTACCAGTATTTTGTGAGTATCCTGATGTTTTTGAGGAGGTTTGGGGATTTACCTCTGAGGCGCGAGATTGATTTCCGTATATAATTGGTTCGGGTGCTCCTGTAGTATTCACCACTAAGGTGGATGGTTCGCTTCGCTTATGTGTGAATTATAGGGAGTTGAATAAACTCACTAAGAAGAATAGACAGCCACTTCCAAGGATAGATGACCTGTTTGACCAGCTCGTTGGTGCATCTGTTTTCTCCCAGTCAGACTTGGCCAAAGGGCTTCATTAGTTGAGGGTGGACGAGGACAGTATATACAAGACCGCTTTTAGAACTCCAGATGGTTTCTTCGAGTGGCTTGTTATGCCTTTTGGTTTGACAAATGCGCCCTCCTATTTTGTTGATCTAATGAGTAGGGTGTTTCGGGAATTTCTAAATAAGTTCGTTGTGGTCTTTGTTGACGACATCTTGATTTTCTTGAAGAATGAGGAAAAGCATGCCTGTAACAACCCGTATTTTCAATAACCTGTAATAACATAAATCGAGGCAGAATTTAATTCTAAAATGGGAATCAAGGGAAACGGGCTATGCCATTGTGTTCGTCTCGGAAAAATACGCGAAATAGAGTCCGAGTTTTCGAAAATCGGAGTCCGTATGACCAAGATATGGCCTCGCGAAGTTTCACGAAAATTCCCAAATTAAAGTATACTTAATTAAGTGAAATGGGTTGTGTAGATATATATATATATATATATATATTGATATATATATATATATATAATTGAAAATTTAATAAATAAATATGCAAAAATGCTCAAAACAGCGAATTGGGAGAGGGGAATAACCGAACCGGCCGATTTTTGAAGTCGACCCGAGCCCGCTGGGTCGACTAGGGGTTAATCCAGGGTGTTTGGCTGTCAACCCGTGGGCCGATTCGCTCAAGTGCAGATTTTGCATTTGAATGGTTCTCATGGTCCATCTTTAATCTAAAGGCCCTAGATGGTTCCTACACTTGACTTCTTCCCCAAGACATGCTTTGATGGCTTGGATTGAATCTAGGGTTAATCCTATGGCCTAAAACACTTGCCTAATCTATAAATAAGACCCTAACCTACCCTAATTCATTCATAATTAAACCTAGTGACTAAACTATGGCAAAATGCTAGCTCTCATGGCCTCCACTAATTTTATGAAGAGGGTTGCATACTAATCACTCTCTAATCAACTTCTAATCCCTTCTTAGCATCTTAATCTTCTTCATTTGGTGTTCAAAGTTGCTAGTTGTGAGTTTCTATCACTTTGATGATCTTTTGGTAAACTAATTAGATGAGATGTGATGAGATTTATGGTTTTGTATGTGGGTTAATGAGCTTTGAATCATATGATATGATGTTAGCATTAATCTTATGTTTATGCATGTTGAGTATGTAAGCTTATGCAAGTTTAATATGATGTATGTTATGTTTGCATGATGCTAAATATGCAAGTTGTGGGCTATGTAATCATATGCATGTTATGCAAGTTCATGGTAATATGCTATGCAAGTTACATGTTTGTTAATATGCAAGTTACATGTTTGTTAATATGCAAGTTACATGTATGTAAATATGCAAGTTACATGTTTGTTAATATGCAAGTTACATGTTTGTTAATATGCAAGTTACATGTATGTAAATATGCAAGTTACATGTTTCTTTATATGCAAGTTACATGTTTGTTAATATGCGAGTTACATGTATGTAAATATGCAAGTTACATGTTTATTAATATGCAAGTTCATGATGACACATTATGCAAGTCTATAAGCTAATATGCAAGTTTGTTATGCAAAATGAATATGTAAGTTATGTGACATATTATATGCAAGTTATGTGACATGTTATGCAAGTTCATATGCAAGTTATGTGTTTGTTAATATGCAAGATGGCACCTTTGAAACATGTTCATTCATATGCAAGTTGACACCTTTTATATGTGTTATATCATGAACGAAATTACGTGGGAACGATGGGGTAATTAAATGCATAAGTTAATAAGATTGTGTGAAATTAATATAATTATGCATAACACAAAATAAATAAACATAGTATGGGAATTTGCCTATTTGGTTAGGTGTACCCATACTATGTGTTGGGAATTTACCTATTGAGTTAGGTCTACCCCATGGGAATTTACCTATTAAGTTAGGTCTACCCATGTTAAGAAAACTTGATTAATTAGGGATAATTAATATAAAATTATGAGGGTGATTAATTAGGTGTAATTAATTGACTAAGACACGAGGTTGGACTCAGTTGTAGCGTAAAACTGCCCGGACCCAACCGGCTTAACCAGTTGCTACAAATGTTAGCCCAATGTGAGAGGTCTTAGGCACAAACTAAATACGTAATTAATGTAAAGACACGAGGTTAGACTCTGTTATGACATAAGGCTGCCCGGACCCAACCGGCTTAACCAGCGGTCATAAAAGACAGTCTAATGTGAGAGGTCTTTACAAAGGTTACGTTCTTAATTAATTAATTAAGAAACACTTAACCACATTAGCATGTAGAGGGACATGAGGGGTTAAGTGGGTGCCTCGGGTGGCATGAGAAAATCTAGTGGTTGCCTTGGGTGGCAATAGAAAATACGATTAGAATACTTAACCAAAATAGAACATGTAATTAAAACATGATTAAAGGGTTAAGTGGGATATACTAGAAAAAGGGACAAGCTTAGGTGGGTAGCTTGTGGAGGCCCATTTCAACCAGTAACCCATACGTATCTTTGTGGGCTCGACCCATGTCGAGGACGGGACACGCATACTGGGCTTGACTGTAAGAGGCAAACGGGTTAGCGGTGGCAACGCAAGTCCAACGGGCTTCATATGCGTGAGTGGGCCCGGGCTGGTAGGTAAGCCGTTGTTGCATCGAGTAGATATAAGCCGTGCACCTTTAGTTTCATCAGGTTGCCACATTGGGGAATGATACATCCCACGGTGGGGCCAGCACGGGTATCTACGTTAGGGAGCCGATCGAATGGGAAGTAGTGTGTACACCTAGTGGATTGTAGGGCCCCGTGGCGCCTACTTGGTCACCTAGGGGTACGCAGGTACTAATTAGTAAATTTTATAAGTCCTTGGGTGGGATCAACCTTTAAGTTAGGAACGACTGGTGTGGTGCAGTTTAGTAATTTACCTTAGGGAGGGTAGATGCGTCTTTATCCTTTATCTTCGTTTAGTTGACTGCTTAGGGTAGCCATTCATCCCTATATGTTACCGTATATCAGTTTATGTCTTCTCTGGTTACTTTAACGATTGTATTGTTAAAGTTATAGGACTCGCTCAGACTTATGTCTGACCCTGTTGTTTTTATCTTTTTCCCAACCCTCAGGTCCTACGGTGGATCCTAGCAGTAGTGGAGCTTGATCGGATTGCTGTTCCAGTCTTTAGGAGCTTGGATAGATGTAAAGCTCCAGTTATCCAGTTATCTTTTCTTTTGTTTGGCTATTGTATGAGAGTGGGATTATGTACTTCTTTATTTTGATGGATATTGTACTTGACCTTTATCGTGGTTTTATGATGTAACCAGACATGTTTTACTTCCGCTGTTATGAGATGATGTTTTAAAATTTCAAGTACTATTTATATCTGTCTTGTTGTAATTTTTCTGTTCTATATTCACTAAAATACTCCACCGATGCTATGGCATTCCCTTAGTGAGTGATCATAGTGGGAGTGGGGTGTTACACGTGGTATCAGAGCTTAAGGTTACCAGAACAGATAAAATTTTTTTTAGAAAAACTATTTTCTAAGAGTATTTTCGAAGAAAGTATTTTCAAAAAACATGTCTTTTAAAAGAAAAGTTTTTGAAAAAGAAAAACATAATCCCCAATAGCCATATCGTTATCTTTCGGAATCTCCTTTTTGAATCTTTCCTCTTTCGTTTCAGCATGGCTGAAGATCTTAACATCCCGGAGGGTTTAGTTATACCACTATGGTATAGGAGGTTACAAGAGGCTAGGGCCGCGGCTGCGGGTCCAGCCAATGCTACTACACCAGAGACAACCGCTCCTCCTCCTCAGCCTAGAGTGGATAATTTTGCTAAGGTTTGCAAGGAGTTCAAGGCTATAGGAGGAAAACCTTTTCTTGGTTCAGAGACTTTCGTAGAGGCTAGAGATTGGCTTAAGGAAGTGGAAGAGTTGCTAGATATCTTTGAAGTGGAAGAGGGAAAGAAAGTCAAGTTGGCGGCTTGGTTAATGAAGGGAGAGGCCTCATTCTGGTGGGAGGTCACTAATGGAGAACGCCCTGTTGACTCTTGGGCAGATTTTAAGCAAAGGTTTGGGGCTAAGTTTCTCTCAAGGGCGGAAGAGAATCTGTTTATGGAGAAGTTCTTGAATTTGAAGCAAGGGAATCTCACGGTGAAAGAATATGTCAACAAATTCAATCAATTAGCAAGGTTTGGCATAGAGTTGGTGAATACACCGGAGAAGAAGGCTTTGAGGTTCGTTAGAGGCTTGAACGAACCATTGCAAGGAATAGCTATGACTCACATTCCTATGGGGGCCACTTTTGAGAAGCTTGTCTACATGGCACTTATGCATGAGGATGATAAGAATTCTAAGGCACCAGAGAAAAAGGGGGATCAGAAGAAACCGCAACAGCAACAACAAGGCAAGGGCGGAAAAGGCAATGGTGACAAAAAGAAGACGAAGAAGAAGTGCTTCAATTGTGGAACACCAGGACACCTCAGTAAGGATTGTCGCAAAAAGAAGAAGACCGGTTGCTTTCATTGTGGTGAAGCAGGGCATCTTGTGAAAAACTGCCCAAAGAAGGGGCAGAAGACGGGGTCTACCTCAGGAGGCCAGGTGCAAGCTCTTATAGCACCACCTCAGTCAGGGGGGCAAGTTCAGGTTCTCTCAGTTCCACCGATTCAGCAGAGAGGTAGAACTATTTCCGTTGAAAGTCTGGTTTTTCTGTTTGATCATCCAGTTCGTACTTTGTTTGACTCTGGCGCATCGCATTCTTTTATCTCATCATCGTTAGTTGAGTCACTGCACTTAGACACCAGTCTAGTTGATGATCCCTTGGTTGTCTCAAACCCAATTGGGGGCTCCATATATCTGTCTATGATATGTTTGGGTTTGAAGATTTCTATACTTAGCGTTGAGTTTAGATGTGATGCTTTTGTATTGGGCTTCACGGGCTATGGGTTGATCTTGGGCATGGACTGGTTATCCAGTAATGGTGCCGTTCTTGATTGCGAAAGGAGAGTTGTCAGGCTCATGACCCGCTTGGGTAACACTCTCGAGATCTCTTGCAATCCCATGGAATCTGTTTTGCTAAGTTATCTTGAATCGCTCGATGCTTCGGTCGAAAGTTTGTGTTCTGTCAGAGTAGTCCGGGAATATCCGGATGTGTTTGAAGAAGTAAAGGGTTTGCCTCCGAAGCGGGAGATAGATTTCCGAATTTATTTGGTGGATAATGCCAAACCAGTGTCTTTGCCAGTACGCCACATGGCTCCTCGTGAGAGAAGAGAACTTCATAAGCAAGTAGGGGAGTTGCTTGAGAAGGGGTTCATAAGGCGAAGTATATCGGAGTGGGGAGCTCCAGTAGTGTTTGCCACGAAGGCGGATGGGTCCCTCAGACTTTGTGTGGATTATAGGGAACTTAATAAGCTCACGAAGAAGAATAGACACCCATTACCGAGGATAGATGATCTCTTTGATCAGTTGGTTGGCGCGTCAGTATTTTCGCAGATGGACTTAGCTACAGGGTTTCATCAGTTAAGAGTGGCGGAGGACAGTATAGAG
The DNA here is from genome assembly GCA_030737875.1 of Allium sativum. Taxonomy (NCBI): domain Eukaryota; kingdom Viridiplantae; phylum Streptophyta; class Magnoliopsida; order Asparagales; family Amaryllidaceae; genus Allium; species Allium sativum. Next base: position 692,041,844 of record CM060924.1, read on the forward strand.
AAGACTGCTTTCCGGACTCCGGATGGTTTTTATGAGTGGCTAGTGATGCCATTTGGGTTGACAAACGCCCCCGCATACTTTGTTGATCTCATGAGTAGAGTGTTCAGAGAGTATCTGAATAAGTTTGTAGTAGTTTTTGTGGATGACATCTTGGTCTTCTCCAAGAATGAAGAAGAGCATGCCTTACATCTCAAGGAAGTGTTGGAGACTCTTCGAGCGCATAGTCTTAAAGCTAAATTCTCTAAATGCCATTTTTGGAGAAGAGAAGTGCGATTCTTAGGGCATGTGGTCTCTAAGGAAGGGATAGCTGTGGATCCCGCAAAGATAGTATCTATCCAGGATTGGAAAGTTCCTAGAAATGCTACCGAGGTAAGAAGTTTCTTGGGGTTGGCAGGATATTATAGGAAGTTCATCAAAGACTTCGCGAAGATATCAGCCCCATTAACCCGCTTGACGAAGAAGAATCTGGTTTTCTCATGGGATGTAGATTGTGATGATGCTTTCCGACGGTTAAAGAGAGCTTTGACCACCGCTCCAGTTTTAGTGCTTCCAGATGGGAGTAAGCCGTTTGTTGTTTATACCGATGCTTGTGGAACAGGATTAGGCGCAGTCTTGATACAGGAGGGAAGGGTAATAGCCTATGGAGGGAGACAATTGAGAGTGCATGAGAAGAATTACCCTACCCATGATCTAGAGTTGGCCGCGATTGTTTTCGCACTTAAGTCTTGGCGCCATTATCTTCTTGGTGAGAGATTCGAGTTGTTCACCGACCATAAATCATTGAAGTACTTATTCTCTCAGAAGGATTTAAACTTAAGACAGCAAAGGTGGATGGAGTTCTTAGCATCCTATGATTTCGAGATAGCGTATACCCCTGGTAAGGGTAACGTGGTGGCAGACGCCTTAAGTAGAAAAAGGCTATCTTTGAGTCCATTGTTCGTGGAACGACGAAGCTTGGAGTTTCTTTCTTTGTTTGACTTCAGACCTTCTGTTGATTTTGTACCTGGTTTGTTGGCATCCTTGGAGGTTAGACCTACTCTTTTGAGACGGATTGGCGAGGCTCAGCGAGATGACCCACAGTTGGTTGTGTTGGTAGAGAAGCTTATAAGAGGGGAGTCGTCCAGCCATTTGGGTAGATACACCATAGATGATAAGGGATGGTTGCATAGAGACGGTAGACTTTGTGTACCGCAAGATGAGGGTTTGAAGAAGGCTATTTTGGATGATGCACATCGTTCAAGAATGACTATTCATCCCGGTGGAGACAAAATGTACCAAGACATGAAGAGAGTTTTCTTTTGGGCCGGTATGAAGAAAGATATGGCCGAGTATGTGGCTAGATGCTTAGTGTGCCAACAAGTTAAAGTGGAGCAAAGGAAACCCGGTGGGTTGCTACACCCATTGGAAGTTCCACAGTGGAAGTGGGATAGTGTCTCGATGGATTTCATCGACGGGTTACCGAGATCGAGGAAGGGCAATACGGGAATTTGGGTTGTGGTAGACAGACTTACAAAGAGTGCCCATTTTATACCCGTAAAGAGTAAGAGGACCGCTCCATGGCTTGCTTCAGTCTATGTTAGAGAGATTGTTAGATTGCATGGCGTACCATCCAGCATTGTGAGTGATCGAGATCCTATTTTCACTAGTGAGTTTTGGAGAAGTTTGCAAGAGGCGGTAGGGACTCAGTTGTGTTTGAGCACCGCATATCATCCTCAGACGGACGGTCAGACCGAGAGGGTGAACCGTATCTTAGAAGATCTTTTGAGGCTTTGTATCTTGGATTTTGGAGGTACATGGGAAGAACATCTTCCTTTGGTGGAGTTCGCATATAATAACAGCTTTCAGTCCAGTATTGGTATGGCTCCTTTCGAAGCTCTTTATGGAAGGCCTTGTCGATCTCCTACATGTTGGTGGGAATCTACGGATAAGATCTTGCTTGGGCCGGATATGGTTAGAGAGACTTCAGAGAAGATTGATTTAATTCGAAAAAGGATGAAAGCAGCGCAAGATAGACAGAAATCTTATGCGGATCGGAGAAGGACGGATCTTGAGTTTGAGGTTGGGGACATGGTTTTTGTCAAAGTATCTCCATTGAGAAATGTTGTTCGCTTTGGGTCCGTAGGGAAGTTAGCACCGAGATTTGTTGGGCCGTTTCCTATTAAGGAAAGGATTGGACGGATGGCATATAGGGTGGAGTTGCCCGACAGACTTAGTGGTGTTCATGATGTATTCCATGTATCACATCTGAGGAAGTGCTTACATGAGACCGCAGAGGTGGTAGAGCCGAGCTTGCTTAGAGATGTAGAGGTAGAGCGTGATGCGACGATTCGACGAGCTCCTACTCGCATTCTTAGGTCAGAAACTAGGAAGTTGAGGAACAGAGAAGTTCAGCTAGTTAAAGTGCAATGGGGAGATGACGAAAGCAATGCTACTTGGGAGACGGAAGCAAAGATGCGTTCTTTGTATCCATTTCTTTTTGAGAGTATGTCTTTTAACTTCTCCTTTATTGCTTGTCTAGTACTTATCTTATCTTTAGTATATCCTCTCGCTAATACCTATGACCTTTAGATAGGGTAAAACCTATGGTTGAGACATGTGTTTGAAACATGTTATGGTTGATGGATGCATATGGATGCAATTGTTTGCTAGTGGTTGCTCGTGGATGCATATACACACACATTAGGCACTAGATCGGCTCAGTCACTTCATGTTGCATATTGCATAAATGGATGTGGTAGTTAGATTGATGGATGTATCATGGCTGTGTTATCATATGGATGATGCATTTTTGTGTATGGTTGTGCACGCATGTAGAAATTTGTATGTGTCAATAGGGTTTCGCATACATATTGGATGCATGGCACTATCATGGTTTGCATTAAGGAGGTTTACTGTATCAGTAACCGCCTGATTTTCGCATTAGGTAAGTACATATACACACACTTTTGCATATATCCATCCAGCATTTAGAATCTTGTAAGGACAATGATTGCTCGTGGATGATGCTTTGAGTAGATGGATGATTGGATGGTAGGATACGTTCTTCCTAACTTGAAGATTTCGGGGACGAAATCCTTTAAGGAGGGGAGAATGTAACAACCCGTATTTTCAATAACCTGTAATAACATAAATCGAGGCAGAATTTAATTCTAAAATGGGAATCAAGGGAAACGGGCTATGCCATTGTGTTCGTCTCGGAAAAATACGCGAAATAGAGTCCGAGTTTTCGAAAATCGGAGTCCGTATGACCAAGATATGGCCTCGCGAAGTTTCACGAAAATTCCCAAATTAAAGTATACTTAATTAAGTGAAATGGGTTGTGTAGATATATATATATATATATATATATATTGATATATATATATATATATATATATATATATATATAATTGAAAATTTAATAAATAAATATGCAAAAATGCTCAAAACAGCGAATTGGGAGAGGGGAATAACCGAACCGGCCGATTTTTGAAGTCGACCCGAGCCCGCTGGGTCGACTAGGGGTTAATCCAGGGTGTTTGGCTGTCAACCCGTGGGCCGATTCGCTCAAGTGCAGATTTTGCATTTGAATGGTTCTCATGGTCCATCTTTAATCTAAAGGCCCTAGATGGTTCCTACACTTGACTTCTTCCCCAAGACATGCTTTGATGGCTTGGATTGAATCTAGGGTTAATCCTATGGCCTAAAACACTTGCCTAATCTATAAATAAGACCCTAACCTACCCTAATTCATTCATAATTAAACCTAGTGACTAAACTATGGCAAAATGCTAGCTCTCATGGCCTCCACTAATTTTATGAAGAGGGTTGCATACTAATCACTCTCTAATCAACTTCTAATCCCTTCTTAGCATCTTAATCTTCTTCATTTGGTGTTCAAAGTTGCTAGTTGTGAGTTTCTATCACTTTGATGATCTTTTGGTAAACTAATTAGATGAGATGTGATGAGATTTATGGTTTTGTATGTGGGTTAATGAGCTTTGAATCATATGATATGATGTTAGCATTAATCTTATGTTTATGCATGTTGAGTATGTAAGCTTATGCAAGTTTAATATGATGTATGTTATGTTTGCATGATGCTAAATATGCAAGTTGTGGGCTATGTAATCATATGCATGTTATGCAAGTTCATGGTAATATGCTATGCAAGTTACATGTTTGTTAATATGCAAGTTACATGTTTGTTAATATGCAAGTTACATGTATGTAAATATGCAAGTTACATGTTTGTTAATATGCAAGTTACATGTTTGTTAATATGCAAGTTACATGTATGTAAATATGCAAGTTACATGTTTCTTTATATGCAAGTTACATGTTTGTTAATATGCGAGTTACATGTATGTAAATATGCAAGTTACATGTTTATTAATATGCAAGTTCATGATGACACATTATGCAAGTCTATAAGCTAATATGCAAGTTTGTTATGCAAAATGAATATGTAAGTTATGTGACATATTATATGCAAGTTATGTGACATGTTATGCAAGTTCATATGCAAGTTATGTGTTTGTTAATATGCAAGATGGCACCTTTGAAACATGTTCATTCATATGCAAGTTGACACCTTTTATATGTGTTATATCATGAACGAAATTACGTGGGAACGATGGGGTAATTAAATGCATAAGTTAATAAGATTGTGTGAAATTAATATAATTATGCATAACACAAAATAAATAAACATAGTATGGGAATTTGCCTATTTGGTTAGGTGTACCCATACTATGTGTTGGGAATTTACCTATTGAGTTAGGTCTACCCCATGGGAATTTACCTATTAAGTTAGGTCTACCCATGTTAAGAAAACTTGATTAATTAGGGATAATTAATATAAAATTATGAGGGTGATTAATTAGGTGTAATTAATTGACTAAGACACGAGGTTGGACTCAGTTGTAGCGTAAAACTGCCCGGACCCAACCGGCTTAACCAGTTGCTACAAATGTTAGCCCAATGTGAGAGGTCTTAGGCACAAACTAAATACGTAATTAATGTAAAGACACGAGGTTAGACTCTGTTATGACATAAGGCTGCCCGGACCCAACCGGCTTAACCAGCGGTCATAAAAGACAGTCTAATGTGAGAGGTCTTTACAAAGGTTACGTTCTTAATTAATTAATTAAGAAACACTTAACCACATTAGCATGTAGAGGGACATGAGGGGTTAAGTGGGTGCCTCGGGTGGCATGAGAAAATCTAGTGGTTGCCTTGGGTGGCAATAGAAAATACGATTAGAATACTTAACCAAAATAGAACATGTAATTAAAACATGATTAAAGGGTTAAGTGGGATATACTAGAAAAAGGGACAAGCTTAGGTGGGTAGCTTGTGGAGGCCCATTTCAACCAGTAACCCATACGTATCTTTGTGGGCTCGACCCATGTCGAGGACGGGACACGCATACTGGGCTTGACTGTAAGAGGCAAACGGGTTAGCGGTGGCAACGCAAGTCCAACGGGCTTCATATGCGTGAGTGGGCCCGGGCTGGTAGGTAAGCCGTTGTTGCATCGAGTAGATATAAGCCGTGCACCTTTAGTTTCATCAGGTTGCCACATTGGGGAATGATACATCCCACGGTGGGGCCAGCACGGGTATCTACGTTAGGGAGCCGATCGAATGGGAAGTAGTGTGTACACCTAGTGGATTGTAGGGCCCCGTGGCGCCTACTTGGTCACCTAGGGGTACGCAGGTACTAATTAGTAAATTTTATAAGTCCTTGGGTGGGATCAACCTTTAAGTTAGGAACGACTGGTGTGGTGCAGTTTAGTAATTTACCTTAGGGAGGGTAGATGCGTCTTTATCCTTTATCTTCGTTTAGTTGACTGCTTAGGGTAGCCATTCATCCCTATATGTTACCGTATATCAGTTTATGTCTTCTCTGGTTACTTTAACGATTGTATTGTTAAAGTTATAGGACTCGCTCAGACTTATGTCTGACCCTGTTGTTTTTATCTTTTTCCCAACCCTCAGGTCCTACGGTGGATCCTAGCAGTAGTGGAGCTTGATCGGATTGCTGTTCCAGTCTTTAGGAGCTTGGATAGATGTAAAGCTCCAGTTATCCAGTTATCTTTTCTTTTGTTTGGCTATTGTATGAGAGTGGGATTATGTACTTCTTTATTTTGATGGATATTGTACTTGACCTTTATCGTGGTTTTATGATGTAACCAGACATGTTTTACTTCCGCTGTTATGAGATGATGTTTTAAAATTTCAAGTACTATTTATATCTGTCTTGTTGTAATTTTTCTGTTCTATATTCACTAAAATACTCCACCGATGCTATGGCATTCCCTTAGTGAGTGATCATAGTGGGAGTGGGGTGTTACAATGCCCTACACTTAGGGAGGTTATGAAAGCTCTCCGTGCGCACCAGCTGAAGGCAAAATTTTCCAAATGTCATTTTTGGAGAAAAGAAGTGAGATTTCTAGGGCATGTAGTCTCTAAAGATGGGACAGCAGTAGATCCCGCAAAGGAAGTTGCAGTTCAAGATTGGTAAATCCCAAAGAATGCAATGGAGGTGAGGCGTTTTCTTGGATTAGCGGTCTATTTGAGGAAGTTCATTCAGGACTATGCAAAGATATCAGCCCCACTCACCAAACATACAAAGAAGAATATGACATATTCTTGGGATATAGATTGTAATGATGATTTTCAACGATTGAAGAGGGATATGACAACAACCTCAGTCTTGACCTTGCCCGATGGGAACAAGGTGTTCACAGTATACACTGATGCATACGGTACAGGGATTGGTGCAGTTCTGATGCAAGAGGGGAGGGTAGTTTGTTATGGAGGTAGACAGCTAAGTGTTCATGAGAAGAACTACCCTACCCATGACTTAGTGTTAGCTGCCATAGTATTCACGCTTAAGACTTGGCGCCATTACCCACTAAGAGAGAAGTTCGAGTTGTACATCGATCATAAATCTCTCAAGTACTTGTTATCATAGAAGGTCTGAATTTAAGGCAACAAAGATGGATGGAGTTCCTAGCTTCCTATGATTTCGAGATTCCTTATAACCCTGACAAGGGTAATGTAGTGGCAGACGCATTGAGTAGGCTGAGGATGACATTGATTCCTCTGTTCGTAGGGAGGAAAAGCTTAGAGTTCATATCGACTTTTGATTTTAGACCCTCCACCGAGTTTGCACCTGGTTTATTGGCATCATTAGAGGTGCCACCTACTCTATTGGATCAGATTGAGACTTCACGGCAAGAGGACCCACAACTAGCAGATATCTTCGGTAGGCTCAGTAAAGAGGAGACATCTAGTCACCTCAGTAGATATTCCACGGGTGATAGAGTGTGGTTGCGATGAGATGGAAGGCTTTGTGTTCCCCATGTTAGAGTTTGTTGAAGACAATCCTTGAGGAAGCTCATCATGCTAAGATGAATATTCATCTAGGCGGTGACAAGATGTATAGAGATATGAAGAGGCTTTTCTTTTGGGCTGGAATGAAGAAAGATGTGACGGAGTTTGTTCCTCGATGTTTGATTTGCCAGCTAGTCAAGACTGAGCAAAAGAAGCCTGGTAGTTTACTTCATCCTTCGGAAGTCATACAGTGGAAATGGGAGAGCGTCTCTACGGATTTCATTGATGGCTTGCCAAGATCAAAGAAAGGCAACACCAGTATATGGGTTGTAGTTGACAGACTTACTAAGAGGGCTCATTTCATCCCTGTTAAGAGTAAGAGGACAACAACATTGTTGGCAGCAGTTTATCTTCATGAGGTAGTCCTCCTTGATGAAGTACCTTCCAGTATTGTGAGTGATCGTGACCCCGTTTTTACCAGTGAGTTTTGGAGGAGTTTGCAAGAGGCATTAGGTACAGAGTTGTGTTTGAGCACCTCTTATCACCCACAGACTAATGTACATACGGAAAGGTGAATAGAGTTCTTGAAGATCTTTTAAGGCTGTGTATCTTAGACTTCGGAGGGACTTGGGAAGAACATCATCCTTTGGTAGAGTTTGCTAACAACAACAGTTACCAAGCTAGTATTGGCATGGCACCCTTTGAAGCATTGTACGGACGACCCTGTATATCACCGACTTGTTGGTGGGTATCTACAGAAAGTCTTCTACTTGCACCTGAGATGATTAGGGAAACTTCAGAAAAGATTGATCTTATCCACAGGTGCACGAAGACAATTCAGGATAGGTAGAAGTCCCTTGCAGATAGGAGAAGGAATAACACTGAATTTGAAGTGGGAGACATGGTTTTCATCGAGGTATCACCTTTAAGGAATGTAGTTCATTTTGGATATATAGGTAAATTGTCACAAGGGTTTGTAGTGCCATTTCCAATAACATAAAGGATTGGCCAAATGGCCTATAGGGTAAAGCTACCAGAGAGACTGTCTGGCATTCATGATGTTTTCCATGTTTCTCATTTAAGGAAGTGCTTGCATTATATCACAGATGTAGTTAAGCCAAGTATGCTTGAAGAAGTAGAAGAGGAACGGGAGGCAACAGTTAGTCGAGTTCCTACTCGTATTCTTGGATCAGAAGTTAAGAAGCTATGCAATCGGGAAGCTAAGTTGATGAAATTTCAGTGGGGAGACAACCAAGAGGATGCAACTTGGGAGACCGAAGACAATATTCACTCTTCGTACCCTTTTTCTTTTTAAGGGTATGTTCGTAACTTTTTTTCCAAAGCTTTTATTCATACTTGCTTCAATCATCTAAGTATATCCTATCGATCAAATCTTCGATCTTTAAGTAGGAAACCCACGGATGTAAACATATGCTTGAAACATGTTATGTTTGATGGATGCAAGTGGTTGCTCGTGGATGCATATACACATACATTAGTTACTAGATCGACTCAATCACTCGCATACTTCATATGGATGTGTGTGCATTTTTTTTTTCTTTTAATGGATGAAAATGGGTGTATCATCATATGGATGTTGCATTTGGATGAATGATTGCGCACACCTATAGAACTTGCATATTATAATAGGATTATTTGTATACATGTTGGATTCACGGCACTAACATACATTGCATTAAGGAGGTCAATGAATCAGTAGACGGCCTAATCTTTTCGCATTAGTATAGGGACATATACACACACTTTGCATACGTTCATATAAGCATTAGAAATCTTTAAGGACAATGGATGCCGGTGATTTATGGATGTGTAGTTTGGATGATGGATGTTAGGATATACATTCTACTTAACCTGGAGATTTCGAGGACGTAATCATTTAAGATGGGGAGAATGTAACACCCCGTAATTCTAACAACACTGTAATGATAAATTAAAGAATACGTAATTAAATATTTGGAATTAAGTAAAACAGACTATGCTATTACATTCGTCTCGGAACTCTGCTTGAGATAGACACCAACTTTGCGTAAAACGGACATCGTATGAAGAAGTAATTAAGGTTAGAAGTTTGTATACGCACAAGAGAAATATATATGAACAAAAGCAATTAGAATTCAAAATAAATACAAAATCAGAAGCGGGAAGTAAAGGGGGGAAATCGTCCCATTAGGGGCGACCCCGTCCTAAGGGTGTCGACCCATGGGTTGACCACTACGCAGGGGTGTCAACTCCATGTCGACCCGCCTCAGATCTGGGCAGAGTTCATTTTCTGAACGTAGACTCATTTCTTGACTAGATTCGTTGACCCTAGGCTATAAATAGGACCTTAATCCCATTGTTTTATTCACCTAAATCAACGACGACAACGAGGTGCAGCCCCGACTCAGAGTAAAAATAGCCTATTCTTCTTCATTAGCAAGCTATACGTATTCAGAGATCTGTGCTACAACATCTGCGATTAATCTTCTGTTCTTTAGTTCCAATCACAGTGAGTTTACATTGCTTTTAGATATAAACAACTAAAATGTAATCTTGACATGCTTATAAGTCTGGATCTAAGCCTATGCCTGTTAGTAACCTGAATCATAACAGATCTATCATTATTTGTATACCTAATTCACTGCTTAGATCTTAGTATGCTTGTTTATGATATCCCTGTTTTGTCAGTTTACCTAATCATGTCACCTTATGCCTATCATGTTTGTTTGCCCAATCATGTCATTATGCCTATTCTGTTAGTATGACTAGTTCTATCATCATATGCCAGTTTTATTTACTATGCCTATTCTTGTTCCCTCCTCTCCCTTCTTCCCTTTTTGTTTTTATAGCCAGGCTACCTTCGAGCCTAGGCATATCGCTGAAATACGCAAACACACGAAATTGAGAACGACTGAGAATTAAATTTTTGGGGCATAATTCGTATTGTCAAACAAGATTGGGAATTTTGGGAATAATTTTTAGCTTGAACCGAAACTTGAGATTTGGGGCCATAATCTATATCTTGATCTAAAATCTTAATGTGCATAAACACGTAATGTGCTAAGACACGAGGTTAAGTCCCACTTGTGGAATAAGTCTGCCTGGACCCAACCGGCATATCCAACATCCACAAGTGGCAAACTTAATGTCGGAGGTCTAGCACAAGTAATAACCATAATTGAATGAATGGTAATAAACTTGTAATACTTAACCTATTTGAATCCATAAGGATTACATGAACCTGTTAACTTAAGTAGGGGTTAAGTAAACTTGCTCGAATCAGTGGGAGGGTTAAGTAAATCTTGTGGCGGTGGGTAATATTTATATGTATGGGCCCACAAATTTAATCTATGGGGTTATGCAAACCTATTAAACTAGTAGGCATAACTTGTTGAAAACCCTAGTAGTGGGGATGCGAGCCTTGGGGGAAGCTTGTACCATCTGGTGTATGGAACCCATTTCAGCTAGTAACCCATCTTGGTATCAAACGGGGAACCCCGAACTACGTCGGGTGTAGGCACACTTACTTAGCTGATTATAAGAGGTCACTTGAGGGATGGTGTAGGAGGTGCCTTCTTACGGGGTCATGTGCATGCATGGGTCCGTTCCAGGGTGGTTAAGACGTCGTGACACCTGCAGATATGGTTTGTGAACAACTTGTAAACAAAGGGTTGCCACTTTAGGAAGTGATACATCTAACTGTTGGGCCAACAGAAGTATCTATGAGCTAGGTAGCCGATCAATTGGAGGTAGTAGTTGGGGTACATCTAGTCTTGCTTGTTTAGGAGCCTGTTCTTATCGTTGGGGTTTAACACGTGTCAGTTCTGTTGGGCTACCTGTTATTGTATAGGGTAAAACCTCACTAAAAGTACACCTAAGTCTACCATCTTGTACTTGTTGGGATCATCTTGTTCTTGTTATACTAGTATTGGTGTAGAGAAAAGTATTATAGAAGCGCAACGTATGTTCTGTTATGTTTATCCTATTTACCTTGCTATACTTGCCTTATGACACTGTTATCTCTCTCCAATTTATATGTCTATCATGATGCTTTTACTTATTTATATGCTAAAAGTAACTGGACTGGCCATAATTTATGTTTGACCCATTTTGTTTCCTCTTCTTTCTCTTCTGTTTCCCCCCAGGTTCTCAAGCTGGGAATACTCAATCTTAATCATGATTCTTCTTTTATTCTGCTTGGAGCTGCTTAGATGTATCGCTTGATTTCGTATCTTCTCTTCTATGGCTATCTTTTGGGATTATGCTCTTTTTATGTATTATTATACTCTGATGATGATTTTTGTACAAGGCAGAAGTTTTATGTTTTCAGTATTCCAGACTTATTATGTAATTGGGTTTGAACCACGAAGCTTTTCTATTAAATAAAGTTTTTATTCCACTGTTATTTTATGTCTGTCTTGTAATGTTTCTGTTTCTGTTTACCTATAACACTTAACGAATTTTAATGCATTCAGATAAAGAGTGACATTAACGAACGTTGGGTGTCACAAAGCAACTAATTGTATAACACAATATTCATACGCAAAGATCACATCATCAATAAACCAAATTTACATAATTTCCATAAACAAAAATAACATCATTAACTAAATTTACATAATATTCATCGAACAAAGTCACGATATTTATAAATAGAACAAAATATCCATAAAACAAGTTTGCGCCGAATACCAACAAAATGAACAACTAAAAGTTACCGCTTTCTCCATAATTCGCTACCACAATGATGCTCATCTTCAATACCTATACACGTGTTCATGTTAGCATTTGGTCATGCTTACACATTAACAAGAAAACAATGCTCGACAATAATAAAACATAATACAAGAAGGAGCAAGTTGAAGAATACTTAGTTAATTTTCAATTGTTGCTATTATTATTATAGAATACTTGGTAATATGTTATATTTTTATATACTTAGTTAACTTTTTATAAACCAAACTTCTTAATTTTTATAAAATTAGTAAACTTAGTTAATTTTTATAATACTTGGTTAATTTTGAATTATTGTTATTATTATTATAATATACTTGGTAATATTTTATATTTTATATAATTTGTTAACTTTTATAAACTAAACTTCTTAATTTTTATACAATTAGTAAACTTAGTTAATTTTTATAATAGTTAGTTAATTTTTACAATACTTAGTTTATTTTTAATTATTGCTATTATTATAGAATAATTGGCAATATTTTATATTTTTATAAACTAAACTTCTTAATTTTTATAAAATTAGTAAACCTAGTTAATTTTTATAATACTTAGTTAATTTTTAATTATTTCTATTATTATAGAATACTTGTTAAATTTCATATTTTTATGTATTTAGTTAACTTTTATAAACTAAACTTCTAAATTTTTATAGAATTAGTAAATTTAGTTAATTATTATAATACCTAGTTAAGTTTTAATTATTGTTATAAAATACTTGGTAATATTTTGTATTTTTATATACTTTGTTAACTTTATAAACTAAATTTTTTAATTTTTATAAAATTAGTAAATGTGGTTAAATTTTTTATAATAGTTAGTTAATTTTTATAATACTTAGTTATTTTTAATTATTGCTATTATTATTGTAGAATACTTGGTAATATTTTATACTTAGTTAACTTTTATAAACTAAACTTCTTAATTTTTATAAAATTAGTAAACTATGTTAATTTTTAATTATTGCTATTATTGTCATATAATACATGGTAATATTTTATATTTTTATATACCTAGTTAACTTTTATAAACTAAACTTCTTAATTTTTATAAAATTAGTAAATTTAGTTATTTTTTTATAATAGCTAGTTAATTTTTGTAATACTTAGTTAATTTTTAATTATTGCTATTATTATTATTATTATAGAATACTTGGTAATATTTTATATTTTTATATACTTAGTTAACATTTATAAACTAAATTTCTTAATTCTTACTACATTAGTAAATTTAGTTAAATTTTATAATGGTTAGTTAATTTTTATAATATTTTATTGCTATTATTATTATTATAGAATACTTGGTAATATCTTATATTTTTGCATATTTAATTAGCTATTTTATAAACTAAACTTCTTAATTTTTATAAGATTAGTAAACTTAGTTAGTTTTTTATAATAGTTAATTAATTTTTATACTTAGTTAATTTTTATAATTTTTTTATAAATCTCAGTTAATTTACTACTATTATAAATATTTTTGTTATTATTATTAAAGAAGTTTAGTTATGTTTTGTATTTTTATGTACTTTGTTAATCCTACTATGGTGACATTCTTTATATGAGACAGTGTTAGTATTACTTCCTACTATGGTGACATTCTTTATATGTTAATACATAGTACTATAATAAGGAACTTACATAAGGGTTTGGCGGCAATAGGCGTTCCACTTTTTTCAACTATATACTCCTTCATCGGATAGTCTACTCTCCCTGGAAATAAACAATAGTAATTATAATAAAGCGCGCATTTCAAGTGTCAGTTCTGTCCTGAAACAGCTTAAATATTGACCGTGGTCTCCACCGGTTGATAGAAGGAAAACTAGAATTAGCAGCAAATTACAGACATCTGAATCTATTTTCAAACGTCTGACCTGGTTCGGACGCCTGAAAATAAATTTCAGACGTCTGAAGTAGATTTCGGCCAACATCCTGAGACTAGTTCAGACGTCTGAAATTTATTTCAGATGTCTAAAATTTATTTCGGATGCTTGAAAATGTTCTCGGTAATTCCTAGGCTAATTTCAGCCAAGCATTATAAAAAAATTATGAGAATAATAAACCATTAGTACCCAAGTTTTAATAATATAAACAGATTACCATTGCAAATATAAGTAGCATCAAGGCTAAAATCTTCCAGTTGTTAGCATATCAAAGAATTCCTTTAGAACCCGAACCTACAAATAAACAAAATAATAAGAATAGTGCTGTAATACAGGAAGTTGGATACGAAAATATTTCACTTAAAGCAATCCAAAATTACATCCAGTTCTTCTTTGGTATTGTCTAATACCTTTTTTAAACTATGTCTATGGTACACAAATTGATTAACAAACTGCATACAAAAAGAAGAGAGAAGGCAATTGCCTCAGCCAATACTTACCACCACAACCAATAAGATGAGACTAAACATAACGAAAAAGCTTTAAGAGCAAGAACACTCACTCGGTTCAAAAGCATGCATGCGTTCATTCCCAAAATCCTCCCAAACTAAAGCCTTTACTCACATTAAACCCCTACCTGCATGCGTTCATTACCCTCTTTGTCACTTCATTAAATGCTCATCAAACTGACACTTCCCTCTAAACAACCCTTAACTCCATTATGTGTATCCCCACTCTTCCAAATTTTATTTACACTACAGTACAGTCCATGCCTTTAACACTGCTGATGGTAGAGCACCTATGCTATACGAACTTGCATCTCTTAGCCCGACGAATAAATCGCGGATAACACTTTTAGACTGGAATTGTTTCTTTACTCAATTGACGGGTGTAGAGGAAATGCATTGACACTTAAAGAATTGCACACTTTAAATAAATCCATTCATAATGCTGACCCTTTGAAGGAAATTCTAAAGGATTGCATTACACATGAATAACAAAGCATGCTCAGATCAAATAAAATCCCCTATACCGAAAATTCCCTATCCCCTTTCTCCAACATATCAGAGCCCCCTGAATTCGACCTTTTTACAATTAAGTCCTCTTTCTACCTCTGACATAATTGCAAAAGGATGAAAAATAGAACTCGTGATTGGTTGGAAATAGGGGGATATGAGATTTTGGGTCAGAGGATTTGCTCTCCGCTCAAATAGCCGAACCTTCTCTAAACTAGACCGCATCTTAGTTAATTACTACAACTTCAACTCTTGGCCTAACACAATTTATGATGTCCTATCCCCAGCCTTTCGGTCCACTCTCTATCCTTCTTAGTTTTGTCCCTCCTGTAACAACCCGAATTTTTATAGCATGTTAAAGTCATAAATCAAGGCAGAATTAAATTTTAAAATAAGAATCGGGGGAAACGGGTTGCGCCATCGCGTTCATCTCGAAATTTTACATGAAATGGAGTCCGAGTTTTTAAAAATCGGAGTTCGTATGACCAAGTTATGACCTCTAGAAGTTTCAGAAATTTTCAGAATCAAAGATAGCTCGAATTTCGAATTCAAAATTCGAATTCAAACCCCGCAGCAGGCAGGGCGGGAAAACTCCCGCCCATAGACCAGGTTGACCTGGGGGTCGACCATAGTGCCGACCTCCCAGGGACCAGGTCGACCATAGTGTCGACCTGGGGGTCGACCTGCCTCCAGAACTTGTTTCCTGAGCCAGATGCATTCTGATGTATTTAGACTTGTTTCGTGAGCAGATTCGTCTGCCTAACCCTATATAAGCAGCCCCCTAGCCTTATTCTCTCCACACCATTTCTTTCTGTCCTTATGCTGCTTCAAAGATAATCAAAATAATAAGATAAAAAGGAAGAAAAAGGACTGCTTCTTCTCCATCAAGACTACACTTAGAGATTTGCAAAATTAGGGGATTTCAATTAGAACACGATCAATCAAATAGAGATTCAACAATCAAATTCTGCTTTCTAATTCTCGATCCACGCACTGTAAGTTCAAGTTACTTTTAGATAAAAGATGTAAACGTAATATCCATGTTGTAAATTGGAATTGTATCTATGTATGGTAATTGATTTGTATCTATTCTTGTTCATCTTGGATCTTGACTTTCGTGAATATTGCTTTGGACCTATTCATGTTGTAAATCAAACTCTCTCTTGTCTATAACCTTGACATGCCTATGACGTTGAAACTATTGTTAATGGCCAAGGACTATGACTGTGAACATAAGACTATGCCTATGCCTATGCCTATGACGGTGAACATAAGACTAGTGCCTATGACTATGACAAGGACAATGGTGTCTAATCACCTATGACTCTTGACTATGAGAATTATTACCTATTATTATGAACATAAGGTTATTATCTATGACCATGACTTTGAAACCATCAGTGTTAATTGACTATGACTATTTTCCTATAACTATTTTGGATGATTATCCATGACTATTATGATTAATCGCTTATGGTTCATAATTATGAGATTTCTGCCTATGACCGTGACTGTGACTACTGGGGTTAATTACTTAAGACTATTATAGTTGATTGTTCATGACCATAGTTGAATCCCATGTTGTACACCAAATTTTCAGTTGTTGGATCTCATACCTAGGGTGTGACTTGCTTAGTTTATTCACTATTATGTACACCAAAACCATTGGATCCATTATCCTTGTATTTGGCTTGATTTCGCATACCTATTCTTTTATGTCAAGTTTTTATCAGGACTATCGCCTTATTTTGCTAGATTTGAAAACCCTGTTAATTTCTATATGCCGGTGATGTTGTAACCGATTATCTCAAGTCATATCATGCCAGTCTTGTAATCTCTTTTATCACTTTATGATTGTCCCTTCTGCCTATCATAGTTTTGATGTTATTCCCTTTATCTCTATAATCAGATTTGCTTGTAATTTAGGTCGATTAACGTTTACATGCGATGGGAATACGATTTGGGTAGATTAGGCAAAACATGAATTGGTTATAAACATGAATTATGAGCTTGATAATAGGCAAAACTTGAAACATAAACATTGTTATAACTTGAATCTGGATGTGGGCATGAAACTTATCCTTGAAACTTGACACGAACTTGACATGAAACTTGAACATGGTCATGACACTAGAATGAACTTGAAAATGGCCAACTCGAGGTTGGGTTGAGTTTGCAGTGTAAATCTTCCCGGAACCTCCCGGCAAGTCCAGTTACTGCAAACATTAGGATCCAATGTGAGTACTTGGTCATATCGCACTTGAAACCCGAGGTTAGACTGAGTTGTGGTGTAAATCTGCCCGGAACCGCCCGACATATCCAGTGACCACAACAACAGGTCTAATGTGAGAGGTTGGGGTGCATTAATAAATTAATGCCACATGATAGGGTTAAGTCATGAACATGAAAGACAACACTTAACCAACTTGAAATGTGATTGGTAGGGTTCATGAACTTGAACGACAACACCTAACCAACTTGACACGTGAATGGTAGGGCTAAGTCACGAACATAAATGACAACACTTAGCCAACTTGATATGCTAGACTGATGGGGTTAAGTCTCGAATTTAAATGACAACACTTAACCTACTAGATGGAAACCCTAGTTACGCGGTCTGTTTCAGCAGTAACCCAATAGATGTATCAGGGTAACCTGGAACTAGGAAGGGTGGGGCACGATTGCTGGGCTGATTGTAAGTGACCAGAACGATGGCTGTGTGGGTGCGCCAGTGTAGGTTCTAACGGAGTGCGGGCGTGCACACACTTCGGAGCAGAAAAAGCAGGCAATTTGCATTGGTAGGTTTATCTATGCATTCTTGATTCGTGTCGGTGGTTGACACCATAGGGCTTGATACACCCTATGGTGGACCTAGCACAAGTGACTACATTCGTGATTGGGCCGTATGACACAGAAACACAACGAGCTAGAACTTGTAGGGAGCCAATCGATTAGTGGATCTTTCCGTTGGACCCAGTAATGGGTCATTCACGATTTTGGGCCAAGGGATTATTTCATGATTGATACTTGACATGGGCTGGGCTACTAGGACAGTTGGTGCGGCGAACCTTGAACATGCGATGCTATACTTGACCTATACTTGATTCATCATGTTATCTTAGTCTATCTTGTCCATCTTGACATCATAGTTATGTTTACTTTCAGTTTATACATGTCATGTTACCTTTACCTGTTTTTATGCTGAAATTCACTTGGACTTACCAGTCTTTATGACTGACCCGTTTCCTTTCGCCTCTTTTCTTTCGTTTCTTCGCCCAGGTTCTCAGGGAGGAAACTCTAGCTCTTAGCCTGGATTTAGCTTGCTTTTTGTCAGCTCATGTACGGTTTGTTCATGAGCTATGCTATGGCTGCACGTCTGCTATTTTTGGGGAATAATTTACTTTTGTTATTTTTAAGTTTATGCTTCTTTATTTAGAACTTGATGTAATGGAATAATGGCAACTTGTACTTTGGATATATGAGGTTTTGACTCTTTTCTTGAAAGTAATAAGATTTGGTTTTTAATTTCTACCGCTGCTTTATTTATGTTCTGTCTTGTGATATCTCTGTGTATGTTTGCCTAGATAATGCTCCACCAAAACTAGTGCATTCCCTTTGTGAGTGACCCTAGTGGAGGTGGGGTGTTACACCTCCTAACCTTAAACTTGCTACATCCCTAAACATAACGAAAAAGCTTTAATAGCAAGAACACTCACTCAGTTCAAAAGCATGCACTTTAAGAGAAAATATACGATTATTTATTTATTGAAATTAAAAGCATGCAGTAAATACATTAATAATTGTAAAGAGAAATGAAAAACTAGTGCAATGCCAATTTTAATTATTTATTGAAATAACATCAATCAGTAGTAAAATGTCAGTATTGGGAGTTTGCAGAGTCATCCTATTGGTACCAACACAATTAAAGAGCATTAAACAAATAACCACATGGATTATCATAAGGTTAATCCAACCTATACACATACTTTATTTTCCTTTACAATTAGATATAGTATTATTCTAACTTGCTTGATGCAGGTAAGACCAATTAAGGTAAGGTTCCACCCATCTATAAATATGTTATCTAGTATTCTATACATTTAATATATGCACCTGGACCATCTAGGCTAAAAGAATGCTTCAACGCCTCCCTGCTTCTGCTTACACCAACCATTCAACCCGTCACCAAAGAAAGACTCTTACTCCACATTCAATCACATTCATCAACTTCGTAATCAACTAATGACAGAAGCTCTTTCGACTATTTTTCCCTCCCTTGACCTTCAGAAACAAACACCAAAACCACCTGACACCGTCTGTGCCAAAACACCATCTACAATCTCAAGTCTTACATAGTCACAACCGAAAACCAAATTACAACCATTGTTGATAAGAGTAAACTGGGCAAGTTTATTTTGAACCCTTTTCTGCTAAAATCCTAAGCTTCCCAATCACTGCAAACCAAAAAAAACAACTTAGCCTTAACTAGAAGAACTGACAGGAACAAACTAAACATGTACTAATAAAAATTGTTTTTTGTTTTCTGTTGTTTTTTCTTACAGCATGCACTAATTAAAAATGGTTACAACATGTATAACCAAACAATTTGTACGTTGTATTAATAATGAGTAACATCGAACTAATATCATATTAATACATTTCATGAATTAAGCAAAATATATGTTCAAATTTGGAAACGATAAAGTCAGGCATACTTGCCAAACTATATTAGTGCCATCAATAATATAACAATACTTATGCAATTATGATGGTAGGATGTAGCATCAATTTAAGATATAAAATAAAATATAGGACGAATGGTAATATAAATCAAAATTAGAATATACAAACTGTAAACACAAATGCAGTAATATGGTAGTCTGACCTCTAAAAGCGCACACTACAAAAAACCTGAACGATCCACACAAAACTATGTGAAGCTTACCTGAATGTTCAGTAAATATGAATCTGCAAAGTAAGCAGGCATGTACCAGTAAGCTTTTGTGTTGTAGAGTTGAAAGCCACGAGCTTTATGGAAAACTTCATCAGGAACTGATGCATCACCACTGGTTGTGCTAACTTTGCGGTTTGACAATACTTATACTGTATATTTTGAGTACTTATACTATTTTCTGCTGCCATTTTCTTTCATAAGCAAAAACCAAAATTTGGTCATCCCGAAATTCTTATTCAACCATAGTACTAAAAATTGCAAAAATACTACCAAAAATCATGGTCTGATGTGAGAAATAAGACAATGTAATCCATTCACATAGATTTGATTGATAAAAATGTCAACTTTTGGTATTGTTTACGGTAAGTTGAAAATATCTAACACCGCTGTCTATGAAATTCAAGCTATAACACCCAATATTTTCTATTAACATTATAATAATGAATTAAACAATACTTAATTTCAAATGTAAGAATTAAGGGAAACGAGTTACGCTATTGCATTCGTCTCGGAATTCTGCTTGAGATAAAGTCCAAGTTTGCGTGAATTGGACTTCGTATGAAGAAGTTATAGCCTTCAAAAGTTTCAGAAATTCAAATAAATTCAAATAGCTTGAAACCGGATTCAAACTTCAAAACAAAAATCAGAAGCGGGATGGGCGGGAAAATTCCCGCCCAGGACCTAGATCGACCAGGGGGTCGACCCTAGTGTCGACCTACCCTTTACAGGTCGACCTGGGGGTCGACCTGCCCCCCTCAGCCAGATTTGAATTTCGACGACTTCTGACTTGTTGCTGAGTCACTAGGGTTTCTGGATAGTTCTGATCTGGTCTGAATGGTTGTGGTTAACTTTAGGTTCATCCGACGGCTCTAATTAAATTGAAATTCTATATAAACAACCTAATACTCAACCTAAAATCACACAAACAAATAATCTAGGAACTGTTATGTCGTCAATAGAGAACTTGGAGTAGCCGTCACAACTTTCAATTCAAAGACAAGATAAAAGCCTACATCAACATCAAATTTAAATCTAATCTAATTCAACTATCTACATCAAAGGCGAGCATTACAACTTCAGAATTCAGATTCCAGAAATCAAGAATTCCTTTTAGCTTGTAAGTTGGTTATTACATAGAATTAAACGTTCTTTTAAATGAAATCATGACATGTTGTAACTCGAATATAGAATAATGCTTATGTATTAAGATAAATAAAGTTTGATTCTAATTTATCTTAAATTACCGTTGCGATTGATCATGCCTATATGTTTGTGGCGATGAACGTACAAAATTGTATGGTATTATTGGAATCTATTATGATTGGATAATGAACTTATTATGCAACCTTAGTGATGAACATGTCATGTTATAATTTGGTGCTTACTTGCAAGTTTATGATCTAAATCACATGCCTACATGTTTAGATCAACATTTATGTATATTTAGAACTTTGTTAAGTTGAACCTATTTATATTGCAAGTTGGATTTGTGGCCCTCTTATGTTTTAACACACATAAGTTATTATGCTAAGTTGTGATTTGAATATGTTTATAGTAGCTTTCTTATGTTTTCACATACATAAGTTAATATGCTAAGTTGTGGTTTAAAATTGTGTTTATATGTTAAACCTCCATGTTAGACCTATATCAAGTTTACATGATAATTAGATCCAACTTAGTCACAAGTTCACCCTTACCTGTTTAATTAAGTCATGATGCTACTATGCCAAGTTACACATGATAAGTTAAAAGTATGTTATTGTATGCTTATTTCATGTCCCTTGTTTGTTACCCTTTTTGTTTATGGGTTTGGGCTAATTTACTAGCCCAACATTTTATGTAATTTATGCGAACATACCACAGGGGCAGCGTTGGGGAAACATGAAAATTTCATGGCATATATTGGTTCATGAAATGGTATATTTGGTACACCATTTATTGTGAGCATAATCAAAAGAATAATTATGGCATGATTAAATTAAGACTAATTTACATATAAAAATTAGACATATATAGAAAATACGTGAATTTAGAAAAGACGAATATGCCTAACCCGAGGTTAGACCGAGTTATGGTGTAAAACTGCCTGGAACCGACCGACACATCCAGTAACCAAAACAAGACCTATCTAATGTGGGTGGTCAGTGCATCAAGCCCAAAAAGGACCCGAGGTTAGACTGAGTTGTGGTGTAAAACTGTCCGGAACCGACCGGCACATCCAGTAACCACAACAAGACCTGTCTAATGTGAGTGGCTGGTGCTTTAATGAATAAATTAAAGCTAAGTCAAGAATGGTAGGGTTAAGTCAATTAAGGAAACACTTAACCGATTCAACATGTTAACTAAATTGATGGGTGGGGTTAGGTAAACTTGGACACTTAACCAAATAAACATGTGGATTAGAAAACCCTAGTAACGGGGACCTATTTCAGCAGTAACCCACATAAATGTACCATGGTACCATGAACTAGGCAAGGTGGGGGACGATTACTGGGCTGATTATAAGCGGTAAAAAACGTCGACGGTTGGTGCATCAGTGTAGGTTCTGACGGAGTACGGGCGTGCACGTACTCCGAAGTGGAAAAAGTAGGCACTGGGCATCAGTAGTATACACTGTGCATCGTGAATCGTGTTGGGTTGCCACCAGAGCGACTGATACACCCCATGGTGGGACCAACATAGATATCTACAGTCAAGCGGGGCTGAATGACACAAGATATGAATGCATGTGAGTAGGAGCCAATCATTAAGGGGATCGTTCGTTATGAATACGTAAGGCTGATTGAACCAATGGTTAGTCGGTGCAGAGACCATTGTAAAGGGTGCGATCACATGTTCATCTTATCTTATATTAGGGTATTGTCCTATGTTCTGTTATTAATATCATGATCCCTTTCCTTGTTTAAATACTAGTAATCACTGAACTTACCAGACTTATGGTCTGACCCGTTTTCTTTCATCCTCTTTTCTTCCGTTTCCCCCCTCAGGTCCACAGAGAGGGAATACTCCAGCTTTGTCAGACTCTTTGCAAGCTTAAAGAAAATAGATGTATGATTGGGACTCTCTTACCTTGGCTATGGCTTTTGGACACTACACTTGGGGATTTATGCTGTTTTATTTATGGTTTATGCTTCTTTATTAAATAATCAAGACAGAAATTATGATGTAATGTTTTGGAAGTTATTCTGAGACAATTTGTTGTAATGCTTTTATATTGAACCACGTATGCAATAAATATTTGATTTCCGCTGCTTATATTTATCTGTCTTGTAAATTTTTCTGTGTCTTGTACCTATAACCGTCCACCAAAGTTAAGGCATTCCCTTTGTGAGTGATCTTAACGGAGGTGGGGTGTTTTACTTGGTATCAGAGCAAAGGTTTACCAGATTAGATAAGAGTTTTTGAATATTATTTCAAAGAAATATAAAGAAGCATTTTACAAGAAAAAGGTTTATTTTATTTTAAAGGCATAATCCCCCAAAGCCATATGCCCTATTTTTATATCCTTTTTTTGAATCTTTTCTTTTTCGTTTTAGCATGTGTGGGAATCTTAACCGTCCAGAGGGTGTGCCGATACCTGGTTGGTTCAGGATGTACTTAAAGGCTAGGGCCAACGATGCGGGCCCAGCAGATATTCCTCCTCCTCCAGCTGCAGTGGTTCCTCCTCCTCCTCCTTGTGCAAATGCTTTCTCAAAGATTTGTAGAGACTTTAGGGCCATGGGTGGAAAGGATTTCAAGGGAACTGAATCATTCGTAGAAGCAAGGAACTGGCTAAAAGAAACTGAGGATATATTCGTTATCTTCGAGGTGGACGATAAGCATAAGGTACAGTTGGTTGTATGGTTGCTCAAAGACGAAGCTTCCTATTGGTGGGAAGTCACTAACGCTGAAAGACCAGTTGAAACATGGATGGATTTCAGAATAAGGTTTGAGATGAAATTCCTCTCACAAGCTGAACGGAGCTTACAAGTGGAGAAGTTCTTATCTCTTAAGCAAGGAAGTATGACGGTCAAGGAGTATGTCAACCAATTCAATCAGCTGGCCCGATTTGGACTGGACTTAGTGAATACTCCTCATAAGAAGGCTCTCCGTTTTGTCAAGGGATTGAGTGAGCCACTTCATAGCCTGGCTATGACCCATGAACCTATGAGGGCTACTTAGGAGAGGTTAGTGGACATGACACTCTTACATGAGGAAGACAAGGGCAAGAAAGAGGAAAAAGTGGAAGTGCCTCAAGATAAGAAGGTAGAGGGTTCACAGAACAAGAAGGCTGATTCAAAGAAAGGCGGGAAGAGCAACAAACCCCGTGACAAGAGAAAGTGCAATTTTTGTGGCACTCCTGGACATCTAGTCAAAGACTACAAGAAGAAGAAAAGGAAGATGGGTGGTTATTTCCATTGTGGAGAAACAGGACACATGACTAAGGACTGCCCAAGGAAGCAAGGGCAGAGAGCTGCACCTTCTTCTGGAGGACAAGTTCACGCTCTCACAGCACCTCCGCAAGAACGAGGTAGAAATATTTCTGTCAAAAGTTTAGTCTATCTTTTTGATCATTCTGTTCGTACACTATTTGATTCTGGCGCATCGCACTCATTTATATCTACTGCCTTAGTTGAATCTCTACACCTAGACACCAGTATAGTAGAGGATCCCTTGGTTGTTTCAAATCCAATTGGGGGATCAGCTTATTTGTCAATGGTTTGTTTAGATTTGGAAATTTTTATTCTAAGCATTGGGTTTAGATGTAATGCCTTTGTTTTGGACTTCACAAGCTATGGGTTGATTCCAGGCATGGACTGGCTATCCAGTAACTGTGTCGTCCTCGATTGTGTAAAGAGAGTGGTTAGACTCATGACTCGCCTTAGTAACACTCTCGAAATCTCTTGTAATCCCATGAATTCTGTTATGCTAAGTTATCTAAAATCTCTTGATGCATCTGTTGAGAACTTGTAGTCTATAAAGGTAGTCCATGAATACTCGGATGTGTTTGAAGAGGTAAAGGGCTTACCTCCGAAGCGGGAGATAGACTTCCTCATATACCTCGTTGACAATGCAAAACCTGTTGCCTTACCCGTTAGGCACATGGCTCCAAGGGAGCGGAAAGAGCTCAACAAGCAAGTTAAAGAGCTCCTAGAAACGGGGTTTATAAGGCGGAGTATTTCTGAATGGGGCGCTCCAGTAGTGTTCGCAACTAAAGCTGATGGTTCGCTTCGCCTGTGCGTTGATTAAAGGGAGCTAAACAAGCTAACCAAGAAGAATAGGCACCCACTTCCAAGAATAGACGATTTGTTCGATCAGCTAGTAGGTGCATCGGTTTTCTCCCAACTAGATCTAGCTACCGTGTTTCATCAGTTAAGAGTGGCTGAAGACAACATTGATAAGACGGCGTTTAGAACTCCGGATGGTTTCTTCGAATGGCTTGTCATGCCTTTCGGCTTGACAAATACACCTGCTTACTTTATGAGCAGAGTGTTCAGGGAGTTCCTCAATATGTTTGTGGTGGTCTTCGTGGACGATATTTTGATCTTCTCAAAAAGTGAGGAAGAGCATGCTCAGCACCTAAGGGAAGTCATGGATACTCTCTGTGCACATCAGTTGAAAGCCAAATTCTCCAAATGCCATTTCTGGAGAGAAGAAGTTAGGTTCCTTGGACATGTGGTGTCCAAAGAGGGGTTAGTTGTGGACCCTGCAAAAGTGGTTGCTGTGCAAGATTGGAAGGTTCCTCGGGACGCAACCGAAGTCTGAAGCTTTCTCGGGCTAGCAGGCTTTTATCGAAAATTCATCAAAGATTTTGCGAAAATCTTAGCTCCACTTACAAGGTTGACAAAGTAGAACTTAGTTTTCGCTTGGGATTTGGATTGCGATATTGCTTTCCAACGTTTGAAAAGGGCTCTAACAACAGCCCCAGTTCTGACATTGCGTGATGGAAGCAAGATGTTTACAGTATACACAGATGCATGCAGCACGGGACTAGGCACTGTTCTGATGCAAGAAGGGAAGGTAGTAGCTTATGGTGGAAGGAAGTTGAAAGTACATGAGAAAAACAACCCAACCCACGATCTAGAGTTGGCAGCCATCGTCTTTGCACTTAAGTCTTGGCGCCATTATCTCCTAGGTGAGAAATTTGAATTGTATACTGACCATAAATCATTGAAGTATCTTTTCTCGCAGAAAGATGTCAACTTGAGGCAACAAAGATGGATGGAGTTTCTTGCCTCGTATGATTTTGAGATTTCCTACACTCCGGGCAAGGGCAATGCAGTAGCAGACACCTTGAGTAGAAAGAAACTGACCTTACGCCCTCTCTTTATGGAAAGGCAAAGCTTGGAGTACATAGCGAACTTCGACTTTAGGCCCTCCTCTGAATTTGTACCTGGCCTACTAACAACGTTGGAAGTGCAGCCTACACTTTTGGACTCAATAGGGACCGCGCAACGTGAAGGCCCTTAGCTAGTTGATATAATAGATAAGATGATTAGGGGTGAGACTTCAAGTCACCTCAATAGATACTCCATCGATGGTAAGGGATGGTTGAGATGAGATGGAAGACTATGTGTCCCACAAGCAAGGGATTTGGTGAAGAAGGTTCTCGAAAAGGCACACCATTCCAAGTTGACATTATACCCCGGTGGAGAAAAAATGTACAAAGACATAAAAAAGGTTTTCTTTTGGAGCGGCATGAAAAGAGATGTAGCTGAATTCATCTCCAAGTGCATGATATGCCAGTAAGTCAAGGCTGAACAAAAGAAGCTTGGAGGTTTGCTTCATCCTCTAGAGGTCCCACAGTGGAAATGGGATAGCATTTCAATGGACTTTGTTAATGGGTTGCCTAGGTCAAGGAGGGGCAATACCAGTATTTGGGTAATAGTGGATAAGCTCACAAAATGCGCCCACTTTATAGCCGTCAAGAGTAGAAGGACTGCCTCATCTCTAGCATCCATATATCTTAAAGAAATAGTTCGACTCCATAGGATACCCTCCAGCATAGTGAGTGATCGAGATCCTATCTTCACGAGTGAATTTTGGAAGAGTTTACAAGAGGCTGTGGGCACACAGTTATGCTTAAGCATGGCCTATCACCCCCAAACCGATGGCCAGACGGAAAGAGTCAACAGAGTATTAGAAGACCTCTTGAGACTATGCATTCTTGACTTCAGAGGTACATGGGAGGATCATTTACCTTTGGTGGAATTCGCTTACAACAATAGCTACCAAGCCACCATAGTCATGGCGCCTTTCGAAGCGTTATATGGAAGATCGTGTCGGTCACCAACTTGCTGGTGGGAGTCCACAGAAAAACTCATACTTGGACCAGACATAATTAGAGAAACTTTAGAGAAAGTGGACTTGATACGAAGAAGAATGAAGGCTGCCCAAGATATACAGAAGTCCTACGCAGACAAGAGAAGAACCGGCCTTGAGTTCGAAGTTGGAGACAAGGTGTTTCTTAAAGTATCTCCTTTGAGAAACATCATTCGCTTTGGATCCGCAGGAAAGTTAGCACCAAGATTTTTAAGGTCATTCCCTATCATCGAGAAAATTGGGAAGATGGCTTATAGGTTACAGCTGTCCGAAAGATTGGCTGGGGTTCATAATGTCTTTCATGTCTCTCACCTGCGAAAGTGCTTATATGAGTCTGCGGAAGTGGTGGAACCAAGCGTGCTAGAGGAAGTAGAAGTTGAACAAGAAGCAATTGTGAGGAGAGTTCCAACCCGTATCTTAGGAACATAAGTCAAAAAGCTATGCAACCGTGAAGTCAAGCTTGTCAAAGTTCAGTGGAGCGACGACAAGGAAGACGCGACTTGGGAAACTAAGGAAATAATACGTGCAACTTACCCTTTTCTTTTTGAGGGTACATCTTTGACCTCTTTCTCCTTAAGTTTATGCTTGTATTATCTATTTATGTATATCTCCTCGACCTTATCCTTATCCTTAGGTAGAAACCTATTTGGATGTAAACATGTGATTGAAACATGTTATGGTTGATGGTTGCAAGTGGTTGCAAGTGGATTGCTAGTGGTTGCTCGTGGATGCATATACACACACATTAGGTATTAGATCGACTCAGTCACTTTCATATTGCATATGCATATATGTATTTGTATACGGATTAACTTGATGTGTTATCATATGGACGTTGCATTTGTATGAATGATTGTGCACTCATGTAGGAAATTTTAAGTAGGAAAAATTGCATACATAATGGACTCATGGCACTGACATAATTTGCATTAAGGAGGTCAACTGAATCAGTAGACCGCCTGATCTTGCATTAGATAAGGACATGTACACACACTATGCGTATGATCATGAAGCACTAGAAGTCTTTTAAGGACGATGGATGCCTATGTTTGATGGTTGAGTTAATGAGTGATTGGACGGTAGGATATAAGTTCTTCTCTACTTGAAGATTTCGGGGGACGAAATCCTAAAAGTAGGGGAAAATGTAACACCCGTATTTTCTTTAACATTATAATAACAAATTAAATAATACTTAATTTCAAATGTGAGAATTAAGGGAAACGGGTTATGCCATTGCATTCGTCTCGGAATTCTGCTTGAGATAGAGTCGAGTTTGTGTGAAGTGGGCTTCGTATGAAGAAGTTATGGCCTTCAAAAATTCAAATAAATTAAAACAGCTCGAAACCGGATTCAAAATTCAAAACAGAAGTCAGAAGCGGGCTGGGCAGGAAAATTCCTGCCAAGGACCCATGTCGACCAGGGGGTTGACCCTAGTGTCGATCTCCCTCCTAAATTTAGACCTGGGTGTCGACCTGGGGGTTGACCTGCCCCCCCTCCGCCAGATCTGAATTTCGCCAACTTCTGACTTGTTACTGAGTCACTAGGGTTTTTGGATAGTTTTGATCTAGTCTGAATGGTTGTGGTTAACTCTAGGTTCATCCGATGGTTCCAATTAAATTGAAATTCTATATAAATAACCTAATACTCAACCTAAAATCACACAAAAAAATAATCTTGGAACTGTCATGCCGTTAATAGAGAACTTGGAGTAGCCGTCACCGCTTTCAATTCAAAGACAAGATAAAAGCCTACATCAACATCAAATTTAAAACTAATCTAATTCAAGGATCTACATCAAAGGCGAGCATTACAACTTCAGAATTCAGATTCCAGAAATCAAGAATTCCTTTTAATTTGTAAGTTGGTTATTACGTAGATTTAAACGTTCTTTTAAATGAGATCATGAAATGTTGTAACTCGAATATAGAATGATGCTTATGTATAAGATAAATAAAGTTTGATTCTAATTTATCTTAAATTACCGTTGCGATTGATCATGCCTATATGTTTGTGGCGATGAACGTACAAAATTGTATGGTATTATTGGAACCTATTATGATTGGATGATGAACTTATTATGCAAACTTAGTGATGAACATGTCATGTTATAATTTGGTGGTTGCTTGCAAGTTTATGATATAAATCACATGCCTACATGTTTAGGTCAACATTTATGTATATTTAGAACTTTGTTAATTTGAACCTATTTATGTTGCAAGTTGGATTTGTGGCCCTCTTATGTTTTAACACACATAAGTTATTATGCTAGGTTGGGATTTGAATACGTTTATAGTAGCTTTCTTATGCTTTCACATACATAAGTTAAGATGCTAAGTTGTGGTTTAAAATTGTGTTTATATGTTAAACATCCATGTTAGACCTACACTGACGCACAAACTGCCGACGTTTTTATATTGTACAATAGGACATCAGTAGTATACACTGTGCATCATGAATCGTGTCGGGTTGCCACCAGAGGGACTGATACATCCCATGGTGGGACCAACACAGATATCTACAGTCAAACAGGGCCGAATGACACAGGATATGAATGCGTGCGAGTAGGAGCCAATCATTAAGGGGATCGTTCGTTATGAATACGTGAGGCTGATTGAACCAACGGTTAGTAGGTGCAGAGACCAAAGTAATGGGTGCGATCACATGTTCATCTTATCTTATATTAGGGTATTGTCCTATGTTCTGTTATTACTATCATGATCCCTTTCCTTGTTTAAATACTAGTAATCACTGAACTTACCAGACTTATTGTCTGACCCGTTTTCTTTCATCCTCTTTTCTTCCGTTTCCCCCCTCAGGTCCACAGGGAGGGAATACTCCAGCTTAGTCAGACTCTTTGCAAGCTTTAAGAAAGTAGATGTATGATTGGGACTCTCTTACCTTGGCTATGGCTTTTGGTCACTACACTTGGGGATTTATGCTGTTTTATTTATGGTTTATGCTTCCTTATTAAATAATCAAGACAGAAATTATGATGTAATGTTTTGGAAGTTATTTTGAGACAATTTGCTGTAATGCTTTTATACTGAACCATGTATGCAATAAATGTTTGATTTCCGCTACTTATATATATCTATCTTGTAAATTTTTCCGTGTCTTGTACCTATAACCCTCCACCAAAGTTAAGGCATTCCCTTTGTGAGTGACCTTAACGGAGGTGGGGTGTTTCACAAACCAACATTTTTTAAAATACTAGAAACTGGGATAAACATCTTTAAAGGTGGTGGTTTGACCAAATATCAAGCAAAATTAGGGAAATTGATTTTTGAATTTTGTGGTACAAGTGTTTTCATTATTTTAACGCAAAATAGAGGACAAAAATCAAAGCCTGTAGTTGATTATTTTGAAGTCAAAGTAAATATACCATTAAAGTCAAAACAAAATATTGATCTGAGCTTACTTAAGCATTGATAATTATGTCAAGAAACATGGCTGCTCCAATTGCTGCTCCAAAATATTCACGCCCTCCCAAATAAGAGCCTTTTACCCATCGTAGAAAACTCTCCTCCTTTCTTCGTCGCAAGCGTCTTTGACTTCGGATCTCCACCATTAGGTGCGATGAATACCCAAGTTGTCTCCATTTTCTCTCAGCCCTTCTGCTGAAACCACTAGGTGCGATGATAATTTTAAATCATTAAAGATTACATGAAGAAGGATTAGTAAATCAACTACAATGATGATGACTACTAGTTAATGGTTGTACTGGTTGTTGGCAATAACTACTAGCAATTGGAGATGATGGCTATCCATCGAAGGCAGTAGGGATGAATATGAACGAAGCTAATTGACTACAACGACGAGGCTGATGAAGGTAATGCTCGCTTCTACCAAAGACCTACAGACAATGGAAATTTAATTTCAGGTATATGTGTCCAAGTATTTTAAGATCTTGCGGGAGATTCTTTCTCCAGGAATACGTGAAATAGAGGGAGGGAAAGTGAAATGTGAGCGAGTAATTTATCAGCATTAGGTTGAAATTTAGTGCTAAAATCATTTGTTTTTGACAATAAGGAGGGGAAAATGTTGTCTTTTGCTATTGTAGATAACCACTTTTCTTGTAGTGTTAATGTGATCCATGGTGGGCCACATCCGACTAGAAACTACCCAGTGGCTCAGAAATGATATATGAAAGAGGCCCGCAAAGGAATATTCTCCATCCTAGAAAAACCCTCATTGAAGCATGCCCGCTACAACGTCAAGATGCACAACCTAGTGATTTCTCCAAATTAGATGAAGAATTGGGTTCGTCATCTGCACAATGATCCTCTCATGATAACGACTCAAATTGGACTCTCTAGATTCTTATCGATGCTGAGAATGTGGTAAATGTTATTTTTAAGCATGTTTTCAATCAAATCAGAATCTCCGAAGAAAAGCTAGAGCCAAGCAACGAGCCTACCTTTGGATTTAACAATAAAGGATTCACTCCAGTGGGGGCATATCAAGCTCCTGGTTCAAGTAGGATTGTACCCACTTCATAGCACCTTTGAGACTCTCTTCGTTGTCATCAACATGCCTTCCTACAATAATGCTTTCTTTGCTCGACCCGCTTTGGAGGAGATGTATGCTTTTGTATTGTCCAAATATCTTATGATGAAGTTCTTAACAAAGCAAGGATGAGGTACTATCAGAGGAGAACAATTTAGTTATCATGAGTTGTATTTTGCAGCCGTGGACCAATACAAAAGGGAGTATTCTGGTTACTTTAATTCTTCCACTATTTTTTAACCTTTGGATGGTTGATGAAACAAATTTAGCAGAAGAAGAAATTGTGACCAAGTTGGATTCCTTAGGGGATACCGAAAGGATCAAACTGATAAAGAGTTGGAAGAGATAAATGCAGATTCAACTGATAAAACCAGAATCGTCAACATAGGAAAGAGGTTGGAAGAACCAATAAGAAGCAACTTGATTCAATTCCTACAGCGGAATAAGGATTTGTTCACTTGGACCCACTCAGACATAATTGGAATCAATCCCTCAGTCATGATCCATGCCCTGAATATCAGTCCGTCCATAGCCCCCATTCTACAAAATTATAGACAGTACAATAGAGGCCAGAAACTTATAAAGAAGAGGTTAATGAGTTGCTCACAAACAAATTTATCTAGGAGGTCTTTTATCCCAAGTAGCTAGCTAGCCCCGTGCTGGTGAAAAAGTCCAACAGAAAGTGGAGGACTTGTGTTGATTATACAGACCTAAACAAAGCTTGCCCAAAAGATTGCTACCCTCTTCCAAAGATAGATCAGTCGGTGGGCGCAACCAGTGGGCATAAGCTGTTATCACTAGTGGATGCTTACTCGGGGATACAACCAGATCCCTATGCATAAGCCTGATGAGGAAGACACAAGCTCAATTACTGATTAGGGAACCCTTTGCTAAAAGTTAATGCCCTATGGGCTAAAGAATGCTAGCGCAACATATCAGAGGATGGTTAACAGAATGTTTCAGGATCAAATAGAACGAAACATGGAGGTATATGTGGATGCTACATTATTGAAATCTACAAAAGCAGAAAATCATCTGAAAGATTTAGAGGAGATGTTCAACATCTTAAGAGAGTACCAAATGAAGTTAAACCCTCAAAAGTTTTCTTTTGGAGTTAAGTACAGAAAGTTCCTAGGATATGTGGTCAACGAGCATGGTATCGAGGCTAGTCCAGATCAAATCCAAACCACAAAGGATATGGAGGAGCCTAAGATAAGCAAAGAGGCTATGAGCTTGAACAGAAAGGTAACGGACCTAAGTCGGTTCATTTCCAAAGATACTGACAAGCATGTCCATTTCTTGATGTTATAAAGAGGAAAAAGAAATTTGAATGGAATAATGAATGTAGAAAAGCTTTTCAAGACTTAAAGATTACATGGGAAAGCCCCCGATTTTGTCTAGTCTCGAGAAAGGGGAAGATCTATATCTTTACATGGCCGTCTCAGATATGCAGTACGCTCGATCCTTATACGAGAAAGTGGTGGAATGCAACATCCGATTTATTATGTTAGCAAAAGGCTAAAGGATGCGGGAACCCGATATCCTGTAGTAGAAAAATTGGCCTATTGCCTTATACTTGCAGGATGGAAAATCAAGTGCTACTACTAGGCATATCTTATTAGAGTTTTAACCAACTTCCCGCTTAAACAAGTTTTTAGCTAGCCAGAAACCTCAGGAAGGTTGGTAAAATGGGGGATTAATCTTATCCAATATGAATTTGAATTCCAATCTTGAGCAGCAATCAAGGGACAGACTCTCACAGATTTTGTAAATGAATGCACAAGTTTCATTACAGAGCAATCAAAAAAGGAAAATTATCTAAAGACTAAGTGGAAATTGTTCGTAAATGGAGCTTCAAACGGACAAGGAGTAGGGGCAAGATACATAATAATTACCCCTGATGGAAATCGCTTACATTATGCAATGAAGCTGGGTTTCGCAGCAACAAACAATGTAGCAGACTATGAATCGACAATGGAAGGACTAAATCTAGCGTTGCAGTTGGAGATACCTCGAATTGAGATCTTTAGTGATTCGAAATTAATGCTAAATCAAATCAATCAAACCTTCCAAACCAAATATGATTGGTTGTCCCTATATGTGAAAAGAATACTAAAGATGCTTGCTCAATTCGAAGACTTTTCCATACACCAAATCCCAAGGAAGGAATTCTCAAGCTAATTCATTAGCAAAATTGACTAGTTTCGAGGAGCACCAGAGGATCGAATAATTACTGTAGGATATCAGAAAAAGCCTAGCATTGAGTAGGAAGCATCTGAATCCGAAAAGGAATTTCTAGGCTTGACTAGATCTCAAGCCTTGAGAAAGGAAAGTGAAGCAGAAAAGGGAGTTGCTTCCAGTAAGGATCCCATAACAGTTGAAACAGAGTACCATTACGAGAACACTTGGATGGTTCCCTTCACGAATTATATACCAAAAGGAACCTTGCCTATCAATAGACAAGACACCAGAAAGATAAAACCCCAAGCTCCAACATTCGTGATTGTGGACAAAGTCCTTTATAAGAAAAGACATTCGCTCCCTTACCTAAGATGCATAAACCTTAAAGACGGGATCAACTTGTTAAAAGAAGCACACGAAGGTTTGTGTGGTGACCATTCCTATAGAATTAAGCTAGCTAAGAAAGTTATGCGGCAAGGCTTTTATTGGCCGCAAATTGTTAACCAAGAAATTGATTATGTCAAGAAATACGAAAAATTATAAAGGTATTCCAAGATACCCAGACTACCTCCAAGTGACCTAACTACTATTTCAAGCCCATAGCCTTTCAACATATGGGGAATAGACTTAATTGGACCCCTTTCAATCTCTAAGGGTGGAGCTAAATATGTTGTGGTAGCCACTGACTAGTTCGCTAAGTGGGTGGAAGAAGAACCTCTTCCGACAATCACATCCAAGAAAGTGTTGAGGTTTGCAATAAAAAATATATCATCATGCACTTTGGAATTCCCTACAAAATCATATCGGACAGTGGAACGCAATTTGAAAGTGAAGAATTCACACGATTTTGCGATAACAATGGAATCATAAAAAGTTTTTCCTCTATGGCACCTCCAAGGGAAAATGGTGATGTTGAAGCTACAAACAAAACCATAAAGGTGACTCTAAAGAAAAGACTAAACCAAGATAAACGAAATTGGGCAGATGAATTGCCCTTAGTGTTTTGGGCATATAGAACTTCCACCAAAACGGCAACAGGACATACTCTATACGCCCTGATGTAAGGATGTGAAGCTATGCTTCTGGTCGAGGTTGAAATCCCCTCACACAGAAGAGTAGCCTATGCTTTTGATCCTAATCAAGAATTAAGAAAGGAAACCTTAGACTTAATCCAAGGATTGAAGGATGAGGCTATCGTTAGGACAGATGAATATCAAAGGAAAATTACTAAGTACTACAATTCGAGGGTTAAAGCAAGAACCTTCACTAAAGGAGACTTAGTCTTACGAAGGGTAATGGCCAATACAAAGAATCCGTCAAACTGTTTGCTTGGCCCAAACTGGGTAGGACCCTTAATCATTCACCAAGAAGTCATACCCGGAATGTATCAACTCTACAACAAATGGTAATCTTGTACCTAGAACATGGAACTCGTAACTTCTAGTGTAACACCTCGAATTTGTACCAACACTAAAAGAGGATAAATAAAATAATAATTAATGTAATATTTAGAATTAGAGGAAATGGACTGCACCATTGCTCCGTCTCGAAATTCTGGTCAGGATAGACACTTGGTTTGCGTAAAATGGACACCGTACGAGGAAGTTATGAGGGTTTTAAGTTTGTATATGCGCAGAAAAATTATATGCATACGTATGATTCAGAGATGAGTCAAAGTTTTATCCAGAAAGATTCAAATTTGAAAAATTCCTCAGAGCACCAAAATTCCCGCTCTAGGGGATCAACCCCTCTAGAGGGGTGTCGACCTAGGGGTCGACCCACCTACAGGGGTGTTGACACCCCTAGGGCTAAGGTAACAGTCGGATTCAGAGGGCTCTGCAGCTATAAATATGTTGCTATTTCTCATATTTTCTTCATTGGAAGTCATGGAGGCCATATGCTGCTGGAGTGCGAACTGAACCGTTTTCTACAATAACATACTTTGCAAATCAAATTCAGAATTCTAGATCCGCTCTTTCTTAATTCTCTAAACCTAACGCTGTGAGTTTCTAGTTGTTTTTAGGTTTAGATAAATGAAAGTAAATTGTTAAAAACTATGACTTGGATATGTTGTAAAGTATGATTCTATGCAAGTGTTAAATCATGTACTATGTCATGAAAGATCTAATTCCCTAGATCTAATACAATTGTGATTATTCTATTATGTTATCTATGTGGATCTGAACTTGTAACTATATTATGGTGAATGTACATCTATTGGGCAGTTGTAACATTAGCTAGATCAAGTTCTTTATGTAAATCACCTTTCACCTGTCATATTGTGATTAGTTTAAATATGTGGTAAACTTGACATGTGAAGCCATTTTTAGATCTAAACATGTTGCTATGTCACCCTAATTATGCTAGATATAAATAGTTGGACTAGATCCCATTATGTTGCTTTTATATTGTAGTTGCCACAAGTTCATTAGTTTATGTCCACCCTGTTATGATGAAAATTACATGTCCACTCACCTTGTTATCATGTTAAGTTTATGTGTATGCCAAGACATGTTGAAAACTATCATCCTTTGTCATATTCCCTATTTCATTGTTGTGGTTAGGCTACTTTATAGCCTAGATGCCGCCAAAATACGTCTGAATATGTTAGTTAAGAAACAGGGAAAAAGGGGTTTATAACTAGCATAGTTTATGTAATATTGGACATTTAATTCAAATGAGGAAACATAGAAATAATTACCTATAATGACATAGGTAGATTTGGATAAAAATGGAATGTTTAGTAATTACAATTAGGAATTTTAATTGTACTTATGACAGGAGGTTAGGTTGCATTAGTGGTGGAAGTCTGCCCGGACCCGATCGGCATATCCAGTAGCCACTAATGTTGAACCTAATGTGGGAGGTCTAAGTACAGAAATAAGAATTAGGCTATGACACCAGGTTAGGCCCAACTGTGGAATAAGTCTGCCCGGACCTGACCGGCATATCCAGCATCCACACGTTGTAGACCTAACGTGGGAGGTCTAGCCCATTATAACCATAATTGGACATGGTATTGAATTGGACTACTTAACCTAATTTAAAGATTTTATGATTATGAACTTAAGTTAGGGTTAAGTAAAAGTGGATGGGTAGTGGGTGGGTTAAGTAAATTAGAGGGGATGGGTAATATTTATATATAGGCCCACGAGCTTAACCCAATACGGTTATGTAATTAAAGACACCTAGTGGTATACATAACCGGTAGATAATTTAATGAATTTACATAATTAAAGGCACCCTTTAGGGTAAGCATAACTATTATAGGGCTATGTAATTAAATACACCTAAGGGTATACATAGTCAGTGGAAAACCTAATGGGGATACAAGACAAGGGGAGAGCTTGTATCTTATTGTGTGGGATACCTTTCAGTCAGTAATCCGGAGTTGGTATCAAATAAAGAACTCCGTACTAGGCGGAGAAGGGGCAGGCTTACTGATTCATTGTAATAGATCCAAACAAGATGGACGGTGTGGGCGGCGCAAACCGACCGGGGACATGTGCATGCACCGGCTGGGCAGAGGGGGCTAAGACGACCGTGACACCAGTAAATATGGTTGTCCACATCTTGGGTTGCCACTTTACGAAGTGATACCTCCTATTATGGGGCCAGCACAGGGTATCTACGGAGTAGGGGCCGACCGATTAGGGTAGGGTATAATTGGACGTATGACCTAAGCCTACCAACTTATAGTGTAAGGGATCATCTCATTTCAGTTATACTAGTAGTAGTGCAAAGTAACTGTTAGTGAGGCACATACACCTTATCTTGCCTACCTTGGCACACCTTCCATTTAGGTAGTAATCTCTCTGTTATCCACTTTATATGCCTATCATGTTGCTTTTATTTATCTACTGGCTAAAAGTAACTAAACTCGCTAGACATTATGTCTGACCCTGTTGTTTTTCCTTCTTTCTTCCGTTTCCCCCAGGTTCTCAGGAAGGAAACACCCAGACATAATCAGGACTCAGATATCATCGTGCTGAGAGCTACTTCTGAAGTATGGCTCAAGTTCTTGTCTCTACTATGGCTTAACTCTTTTAATTCGGGGAAAATTATGTTTTTCATATTCTTATGTACTCTGATGAAGCAAGACAGAAGTTATTTTATTGTAATGATTTTTATGGCTTATGAAATTGTGGAACACCGTATTATGCTTTATGTTTTTCGTATTCTTATGGCTTAACTCTTTTTATGATTTATATCTGTCTTATAATCATTCTATGTCTGTTTACCTATAGAGCTTCACAAAACTTAATGCATTCCCTTAGTGAGTGACATTAACGGACGTGGGGTGTCACATCTAAGACTATACTTTTCGATGATAAGAGACTAAAGAAAGGTCTTCTCCAAGAATACTCACGCAAATAAGGGTACGAAAACCCTTTCAAAATTTTGAACTACCTAAAAAGGGGTAAAGCAACCAACAATGGTCAAAACCCTTGTCACTGTCAAGATGGCCAGGGCAAGGCACCTTACAGAGGAAGGTGAAGTGTAAGCCTTTAGCATTGTTCAAGCCAAAAGGGACCGGGCTATAGCATCAAAAGCATAAGCCTGGGATCCACGTCAGAAATGGTTGAGACGAGCATCTAATAAGCATGCCCTGCCTCTGCTCGCAGAAGAGTACTCCCTGCCTTTACTGTGAACTAAGCACGTCCTACCTCTGCTCGTAGAGGAGCACGTCCTACCTCTGCTTAAGTTCCTCGTATCCCACAGAAGGGAATGAATAAGCACACTCTGCCTTTGCTCGTAGAAGAGCACGCCCTACCTCTGCTTCGACTAGGTACGTCCTGCCTCTGCTTGCATAAGAGCACGCTCTACTTCTACTTATGTCTCCTTCAGTAGAAGGGAGAAAATCCCAGAGAGTAGCTAACAAGGCACATGCATCCTCTGCCTAAAAAATATAAAGCCTGGAGAGTGGCTAACAAAGCACGTCCATCCTCTTCTTTGCTAGATAAAGGCCCGGAGAGTGGCCCAATGAGCACGTACATCCTCTGCTTATATCTAATCCCAAAGAAAGGGAATAAAAGCTCTGTAGGAGCATCCTGAACACGCAATCACCTCTGTTTACACAAGCATCCCACAAAGAAGGAACATCTCAAAAACCACTTCAGCCCTACAGAGCAAGCCTAGAGATCGCACAAATACCTGAATCAAGGTTGGCTCGGGACTTCTACTACTAGAGGTTGATTTCTAGTCTTATATATCTAATACCGGAATATGGGTTGGTTTTTGACTTCTACTTAATAGGTGGATTTTTAGTCTTACATATCTAATACCCGAATCTGGGTTTGTTCGCCACTTCTACTTAATTCCCAAGGTTGATTTCTGGTCTCACATCCTTGATACTCGAATCTGGGTTGGTTCAGGACTTCTACTTAATTCTTGAAGGGAATTTCTGGTTTAATATCTCTAATATCCAAATCTGGGTTGGTTCAGGAATTCTACTTAATGCCAGAAATGGAATTCTGGTCTTCTATGTTTAATACCTAAATCTGGGTTGGTTCAGGACCTCCTTTTATTTTCAGAGAGGGAATTCCAGCCTTCTACTATGAATACCTGGAGTTTTGGTAATAAGGATGAAGTTTGTCTATGAGTTAACAATCGAGGAATTGTCTGGGCCTTATACATTATTCTTCCGGTAAGGTATGAAGCGTAAGCGACTGAGAAGCTTTGATTATAAGCTTAACACACTCTTGGGCTTAGGCCTGAGCACTGCTTAATATAATATGTTTAAAATAACTGAAGAAAGTATATTAAAACTAAAAGACTAACGCAAAGTATTATTTGTTGAAATTTATGCAGGAATAAAATGCAAGTAAAAGTTTGTACAAAATGTCATAAAATGAAAAGGAACAGCTGACTTGAAAAGTTAGAAATACCCCCCACTGAGAGGGGAGGCAAATGTTACTACCCAAATTCAACACCACAGCCGCTGACGGTGAAGGAGTATCAGACCAAAACTAGCACAAAAGAGTGGTACAAAAGCATGAATCCGGCAGCAGGCTAAAGATGAATGCACGAAGGAGGCTACTGGTTCAACAAGCTATCAGCATCGACATGGAAGAGGGAAGCATGGTGCTGATACGAAAGGAGATAGTGGAAAAGCAATATCAACAGCAAAAGCAGCTAATGTGAAATTGATCTCGAAGGCAAATCACTTGAAGACCGGAAGCAGATAAGAAAGAAAGGGCGAAAGCTTACTGTTATCCTGCTTTGTGACCAGGCTACCCAAAGCTCAAATGATCGACAATCGTTCATACGACGCGACAAAGCATAGGTAGGATCGGGCATTTGTATGGACGAAGTCAACTGGGTCGGATCTCAGAATCTGGACCGGATCGGATCAAGACAATTCTGCCTCACAAGCTCGGCATCCAGTCAATTCAAGTCACCAGGTCGGGTCGAACTCGACCCATCCTACATCATGTCGCATGATGGCTTGGCGTTCCAAGCTCCTAGCAAGAAAACCGGTTCGGGTTGAACAAAGGGACCCGATCCTATACTGGAAAGACTGGACACATGAATTATTTGCTTCATCGGCTGGGTAAGGTGAGGAATGCACTAGGTTCGAATTGAAGATACAGCTTCGGGTCGAAGACGGGAGATACCCCCTTATTTGTTACAGGAGGCGATCGGGGAGAACAAGGCTACACCCGACCCGCATGTATTCGAGAATTGATAACCGAATGCCCTCAGTTCGGATCGCATGGAACCCGAACCGACCCCATTCGCACTGAACCACATTAAGCAATAATGCCATGTCAAACCATGAGAAATTATTTATCCTACGAAAGCGAAAGCACTATCTCCACTACCATTTCGGGATCCTCTCATGGCTTGCCACATGGCATTCGACCCATGTTCTTCCTACACCTATAAATACATGTTCGTGCGGCATTTTCAGGGGACTTTTTGCCCCATGTAAATTCTACACATTTCGACCATGGCTGCCAACAAATGATAACCACCCTTTTATTCAATCAAATCAGTGAATTCAGATAGAATTAGTCCTTGTATTTGAGTGATCGAGTGACTATACTCATTGTAATTGTAATTTCTGAATGAATGGAGAAACTATGAAATGGATGTAGGCTTGTTAACGCTGAACCACTATAAATCTCGTGTGTCTGATTGCTTTTCTATGCTTTTAGCTCAATACATTTCAATATTCTCTACAAATCCTAGACTAGTGTTAGTGCCATTTTTTGGTCTAACACTTACAACTCGAAACGAAAGTCATGATAGGAAGCAGCAAGACAAGCAAATGATTGCAAAAGGG
Organism: Allium sativum; assembly: GCA_030737875.1. Lineage (NCBI taxonomy): Eukaryota > Viridiplantae > Streptophyta > Magnoliopsida > Asparagales > Amaryllidaceae > Allium > Allium sativum. The sequence continues at coordinate 692,083,027 of CM060924.1, forward strand.
CTATCTGCACTAATATACTTAGTGTGATACAGAAGGAGGCGAAGGCATTAAAGGCATATGGGGTCGAAACACTAGGAAAATATACTGGAAGTCTGCTATCGGAATTCAAAACTTTTCGGCCATCGAGAGACAACTTCAGAAGTCATCAAGACACGTACTGTAAGCTCACTATCAGAAGGTCAAAACCAAACCCATGGATTCACTGGAAGCTAACCATAGCTTATATCCACACTAACCTGCTTACTGTCGAGACCGAAAGGAGTGACAGAACCTGAAACATCAGAAGTTGAAGCACGGAAGAAAATACTATGAAGGCTTAAAGACAAATCCGAAAGCTTATTCCCAAAAGCCGAAGGTCATTTCCAAATCTATCCGTACCAATTGGCTTGGCATCGATATAAAAGGTAGAAGCAACATCAGAAGGAAGCCCCTAAAACCGGGATCGATCTTCCGAAAGCTAGGACCGGCGCACTGAAAGCCAAATTGGTCCCGGAAACAACAACAAGTGCAAAGAAAGGCGGCTGATACCCATACCACCAGAACCGAAAGGTGAGAGGCGGATGACACCATGCTGTTGCGTCCGAATGGGGGCATGCTAAGCCAATAACAAAAGGGGGGGCCCAAACTGTCTATAAATAAGACCCAAGGGGTCACATTTTGGGGGCCAAATTCTCATTCCACAATCTTGTTTTCTTTTCTTCAGGAGCAAACCCTAATTTCATAATCAAATTGAGGATTTCTTTAATTATTCGAAACAATAAAACGTAGAAGTCCGGGACTTAAATATTTCTCGATTTCATAATCATATTGTGTTTGTCATGATCAAACAGGGAACTATCGTTAACCTGTTTGGGAGTGCAAAATGAATCTTAAGCCAAAACTAACACTAGGGGGTGAATAGTGTTTTTAAGGAATTTAAGAAAATCTAAAACTAATATGACCTACTATATGAATCATACACCACATAGATTATCACAGACATAGAATCAAACATAAACACAGAAATACACAAAAAATAAAATGCAGAAAAGGAAAGAACACACAGGAATTTATACTGGTTCGGATTACTCCGACGTCCAGTCAACCACAACGCTGATTACACAGAGTTTTATAACTATATCAATATGCAAGTACAATCCCCTTGATTTCATGGCTACAAGGTTACCACCATTTCTAAACTCCCTTGAACAAGTACAATTCCCTTGATTTCATGGCTACAAGGTTAACACCGCTCCCTTTCCTTGATTTCAAGGCTACAAGGAACACACCTTTTCCCAAACACTTCCAAACGATTAAAGCATCCCTATAACTCTTCAATAACACTTCGATTCAGAGAGTAGTGTGTAGAGAGTGAGAACAGAATAAGTTTTATATATTTAGAATGGAAATCGGCAGAGAATAAGTGTAGAAATCATAAAAATATGAAATAATAATGGAGGAATGAAAAGGGATGAAGATGGAGAAGAAGAATGAATAAAAATTTCGAAATCAACCCTATTTTATAACATTTGAAAGGTTGCAATGCTTCTGGAACGTTACAAATGGTGAAAAGACACTTCCTTTCAAAATTAAAAAAAATGACAGTTATATGTCGATATGCCAACATATGTATGTCGACATATGTTCTTTGAAAATTTGAAAATTTTCAAATGTTTATATATATATAATTCTAGAAATGTTGAATTAAAACATAATGATATAAAATAAGTATTATAATTAGAAAATCACATGAAATCATAAATATAATTTATATAAACATATTTATAAAATTATAAAGTTTATAACTATATAAACATAAAAGTATATAATTATATATATATATAGACTTATAATCTTTAAAATCTCAAATTTAAAATCAAAGGTAAGATAAAAAAACTTAATTAGAATAGAATTTGAAATTTGAAAATCAGAATTTGAATTTGACCCTGGAGTGTTATTCAGAGTCTTACATAGACTCGACTGTATTACTATATTTATCTCGAACTCTTGATTTCTTTATTACTCATGAGCCTTGAATCTTTTTTGAATTCTGAGCCTCTTGAATCTTTAAAACTCTAAAACTATACTGTCTTCAATATTAGTTCCTGTACACAAATCTTACATATATGTATATATATATTCTAGATAGAGATGTTAGTATATATTCTATAATCAATTAATATTGAAATAAGTTTGTTGTCATTAGAACTCCATTCTCCAGTAATCTCCCCCTTTGGATGATGGCAACCTTAATTTATAAAATATTCATACCTGTTCGTACCTGTTGATATTGATCCTTCTAATACTCCCCTATCAATATGAATCCTATATACTATACTTAAACTAAGTCCATATTTTATATTTTCTCCCTCTTTGGCATTATCAAAAAGAAATTCTAAAAATATTCCCCCTAAATCTTATATTTATTTATACATATCCTATACTAAAGTAAACTACACTCCTGAATCCTAAATCTATATATATATATATATATATCTTATATATATATCTTATATTCATTATGTACTTCCCTTAAATTTATGGTCATACAATAATCAATACTAAGTATACAAACCAATCAATTCAAATATCTTAATTACACTTGTTTTAAATCATATTACAAATTAATCCAAATACACCAATCCAAGTAATATTCACATATGTTTTAATATATACAGGTTTTAAGTCAAGTAATCCAAACAAATCAAACCAATCAAATCAAACCAAACAATCAAATATTTCTTGGAACTTGTACCCAATCATCTTCTCTAAAGATATGATCCTTATTGACGACCTCCCAATCTCCATCTTCTTTTGTCGGAGGTGCCTTAGAGAGATTGTTATCTTCATCTCTGAAAAAGAAGAGATTAGCTAACAGATGGTGTTGACGTCAAAAGTTGGTTACTAGTGACGGTCAACCCCCAATCATGTGGAGTGCACACGAAAAATGATTATAGAATGCGGAAAAGTAAAGAAAACAGGGAACATGTAAGACTTTTTATTATGGTTGGACAAAGATGGTGCTTACGTCCACTTTATATGTATTGATTCACATTTGATTACAAGTACAATGCTTTTTCTATTTTGAGAAAGGAGAAGAACCAGCTATTTTTTGACTTAGCTAGCCGTGGGTAAGCTTAGATTTAGGAGGAGAAGTTCAACTAAGAGTTGAAGTAGCCGAAAGAAGTCCCTTTCCACTTTGAGCTTGGATGTATTTATAGGTGAAGAAATCGGCTAAGCGGGCTACCACGTGGCTTTCCTCTTTTCCGGAGCTTGGACACGTGGAGCTCGAGTATTGGGAGTAGTTGCGGCTGTGGGACCTGGTCCACTGCTGATTAATACCGCCCTCGAGAATTGTGGCTTACGTGGCAGCCGAAATAAGGTGTATCAAAAGTAGAGCTTTGGCCGGTAGCGTTTGACCGCTTTGTTGCCTTGAAAAATCAGTCCGAGCAATGAATGACTTAGTTGGATATTTCGAGATGGATCCGGGATACTAGATCGATCCGACTTTACATGAAGCGGCCAACCCGGTTGGTTGAGAGGAGCGATTCTTTCGGGCTCGTCGTGCTGTTGCTTGAAGGAAACCAACTCGAGCCAACCGTGGTTCGAACTGTCTTTGAAGGAAGCTGGATTGGGCCGAACCTTGCAAGAGCTTCCTGGAGTGCGAGTTGCTCTATTGGACAATTGACTGATGCTGGAGAGAGTTTCTGGTTATTGGGCTTCGTTCCGTTGAACCGTGACATCTTTTGCCAAAAAGTTGGTCAACACTTTTCCCTTCAGAATACATCTTTCTTGGTAAAGGAGGTGTGTTCTGATCCTTGCATCGAAGTCCAATATGCGAGTAGCAATGGTTACAACGGATTTAAGGCCAAAAGTCCGATGGTACCGATTGTTGAAAACAAGAATTTTGATAAATATAGAGAAGGGAAATGGAAAGCATGACATTGAGCTAGGGTTATATATATACGTATTGAGTTGTGTTAGAATTATGTTAAAATTATGTTAAAATCTATCCTCAAGTATAACACAAATGTACAACACAAGGTGTATATATATTATAAGGCTTTCAAAATCCATGACTGTACAGACGTAACTGTACCAGTCGATTGGTATAAATATAAGCAGTCGACTGGTCAGCATGTTACTGTACAATAACGACTAATTTCAAAAGGTTTTAAATCCAAATGTTTTATAATATGATTCAACCAGTCGACTGATGGTTTTTGACCAGTCGACTGATTCAATACAGAAGCCTTTTTTATGAAGAGTCGCCTTCTTTCATGAAGAGAAATCTCTTCAATTATGAATGGAAATGGATGCAACTTTTTGTTGAAACCTTTCATGAAGGAATGCTACTCTTCTACAATTATATAAGCACTGCAAACGTGTTCCCAAATCACCGATTCTCATTATAATCTCTCTATTTTCCGATTTGCACTTTTATATTCTTTGCATTCTAAAGCTCTCCTAAATTCAAGTTACTTGTTGAATCTTTGATATCATTTCACATCTCTGGATTCAACAAGCAACAATCTTCCTTAAATCTTCACATTGACTTCAAATACTTGAGGATAAGTGAGACGACCCCAAACCCCGTACCGGCGGTGGCAAGGGTAATCCTTGGAATATAACACAGAAACAGATAATAGCAGAACAGAATTAAATAAATACACCAGATAATGCATAATAGAATATACTGGATAAACGTAATCATCAGAGTTACACAGTATACAGGATCATACTTAGTACAAATACAGTTCAGCTATACATAAATGTTTACAGCGGAAAACAAACATAATGTACAATAGGAGCTGAACAGCATAAAAAGAGATAAATAATATAATCCATCTTCAGCTCCAGCTATCCAGAAAGAGCCTGCTAAACCTGGATACAAGGCTGCCCGTATAGAAAAAGGGGCACCCGAGTTTGAAAGGTGAAACAAACTACGAGTCAGTCATGGGACTGGTATGAGAAATCTACTTAACACATTTATAATATGGCTAATCACAGGACCACGCCACTTTCGTGGAACGGGTTTACTCCATCGGATTGCCAGTGATTTAAAACAAATAATTCTTTTAAACATCGCAATGTTTTTTATAAAAATGAAGCCATTATAAGACTCATTTCCCATCACACAATGCAATGCAAACTGGAGGATAGAGTTTTTCCTTATAATGGCCAAAATATGCTTGATACGAATAAAACAAAAGCATTCGATATTATTACTAGTGTTTATAAGTTTCAAAAACAATTTCAATCATAACTATCAATCATAGACGGCATGGGTACCATATATCATGTCGCCATATATATATATATATATATATACACAATCAAAACCGCACGGTGTTGTATTTGGAAATTGGATTTCCGTCATGAACCAAGGCAAAAGATAGTCCTTACCGAATTCGAGACTGTCTTGCCCGAGTCTCAGGCACAGCCGCAACCGTACCTTGGATCGTCAGGGCCGGTCCACACGGAGTGGATTATAATGCCTGAACAATGCATCTCTCCGCCCTTTGGGGCGTAAATGAGCCAACAAATGACTCCATCGGTCCCGGATCGACCGATATAACTGAGGCGCCTCGCAACAGTAACAACCACATAAGTCAAACTCGTCAGGGCGTGTAAAACCACTGACGCCACTTCTAGCTAGAAAGAAAACGCACGTCCCCCCCTGAGGCCCTCCCACGTTTCTGGTTTATACCGGGGTGTGAGGCTCGCGATTTCACGTTATACACAAAGCTACGCCACACAGGCGGTGCTTTGATCATCACCACAAGACTTTGCTTTTCAACAGAAGCCCTGATCACTGCATCTTAGCATGTCACACAGGCAATTCACACCATGCAACTGATGGCTATCAATCACATAGAATAAATTCCGATGTCAGACACACAATCCATTTACAAGTCCGTTCTGGGTCTGAACGAAACCGGAGGCACTATATACCTCGCAAACCTATCGACCTCCACGTACGTCTGGACGATCACAACTCATTATCCATATTTCGGGATGCCTCCCAATCAGGACATCAGTTACCATCCAAACGAGGTGAAGATCTCCATTCTTCGACCACCGTCTTCATCTTCCATTTCTTATCGTCGATTCAGTTATTCAGAATGGGATAAACCCGGTCTTTCTGAGCAACTTGCATATATGATAAACAATGCAACATAAATACATATACGCATCATTTCAATTCATTAGTTGCTAACCGTAAATCAATAAGAGAACGATTTCCCAAATATTAACCCCGAAGGCCGAAACCAACATCAGATCAACACCCAGGAAACCATTCGACTTAGCCAACCTTCAGTTAGTTTCTAAATTTCACATCCATATCGTTTATAATATTTTATAACGATTTATCGCTATTTTTATTTATTTTAAAATAGCCAATTTATTCAAACAACGCTTCGGGCCATAACGCGGCCGTGGCGCTGTTTTTCTTCAGATTTGATTTAAACATATCTGAAAATCTAACCGTTGGATCTTCACAAAATTTACATCATTAGAAAGATCTTTTCAAAACGAATCCAACGATTCCAGTTTCGGGAAAATCCGACGTTCGGATCTCCCGGTATAATCGTTTGAAATTTCGATTTCAAAATACGAACTGCAGCATCGTTATTCGATTTAATATAATTATAATTATACATATATAAATATACTCGATTCTGGCGTTGTTTTTCTTCAGATTTGAATTAAACATTCCAGACAATCCAACCATTGGTCTTTACAAAGTTGGTGCCGTTGGAAAGATATTTCCAAAGTGAACCCAACGGTTGCGGTTTCGGGAAAATCCGATGGTCGGATCTCCCGCACTAATCGTTTGAAGTTTCGGTTTCAAAATTCGAACTACAGCTTCGTTATTCGATATATTTCAATTCTATTTATATATATATATATCGATTTTTCGATTTCAAAACTATATGATTTTCATACTTTTGATAAAAATAATATTTTTATCTAACTGTCTTCTATTTCAACACTTCACTATTTTTAACAATTCATGTATATAATAAAAATGTGATTTTTATTGTAAAATGATTTATTTCAAAACACAACTATTTTATATAGTTCATATAGATGATAAAAATATGATTTATATTATAAAACAATTTCTTTCAAAACACGACTATTTTATATAGTTCATATAGATGATAAAAATATGATTTTTATTATAAAACAATTTATTTCAAAATATGAATACCATTCAACACATGCATTTCAATTCAACGAATGAATTTCGATTCTACACATGAAGGTTTTCTATAGTTTATATATATAGATAAAAAGGTGATTTTTATATTTAAAACACGAATACCATTCAACACATGAATTTCTATTCAACGAATGAATTTCAATTCAACACATGAAGGTTTTCTATAGTTTATATATATAGTTAAAAAGGTGATTTTATATTTAAAACACGAATACCATTCAACACATGAATTTCTATTCAATAAATGAATTTCAATTCAACACATGAAGGTTTTCTATAGTTTATATATATAGATAAAAAGGTGATTTTTATATTTAAAACACAAATACCATTCAACACAAGAGTTTCTATTCAACGAATGAATTTCAATTCAACACATGAAGGTTTTCTATAGTTTATATATATAGATAAAAAGGTGATTTTTATATTTAAAACACAAATACCATTCAACACATGAGTTTCTATTCAACGAATGAATTTCAATTCAACACATGAAGGTTTTCTATAGTTTATATATATAGATAAAAAGGTGATTTTTATATTTAAAACACGAATACCATTCAACACATGAATTTCTATTCAACGAATGAATTTTAATTCAACACATGAAGGTTTTCTATTCAACATACGAATATAGTTTCAACACCGGAAAATAATTCTAACACATGAATATTATTCAAAATTTCGGCAGCATAACAGCAGGGTAGTTAAAACCGGGACCGTCCCTAGTACGGCTCCTCGCTCTACCTTAGAGCCTCGCAGCTTTTGACAATGGGGAATCATGCATCTAGTTCGCACGCAAGCGGCATGTATTTTTTTTTTCATTTCCACAAACTAATCCTATGTGGTTTCAACCAAATATTTCTCAACCACAAACGGGTATTTTTCAACCACAGTCAATCAATTTCAACCACAAACAATTTCAATCAACCATTTGCTATCAATCAATTTTCACACCAATCACAACCAATAAATATCGTCCATGGTTTGTGGACGAGGGGCATGTATATATATATATATATATATATATATATACATATATTCATATTTATATAGCATTTCACTTCTCTTTCAACACATATATAATTTTTACAACGCATATACAACTTATACATCGAACGTACAACTTATACAACGCTTATACAAGAGGTGTACAACGCTTATACAACTCATACATAGATTATATAATTTATACATCGTCGTTTTCCATATCGTTTATAAATTAGAAATCTCACATTGGGTTCCACTCCACCAAAAATTGTAGAAGGCTCAGAAAAATATGCGGTCTCTTCTAGAATGTAGAAGACGTCCACACAAGTCCACTGTCTCTTGTTTCACTGAATTTCATCAAGAAACGAAAAAGATATGATTTTTATAGTGAAATCAAAAACCGTAGCGCTTTAAACTGCTATTAAATAGTTTAAAATAAAAACATTCGTACCTCAGCTGAAATGTTCAAAACTAGGTTTTGAATTTTCATGAAATCCGTGTAGTATTACGACGATTGGGCAGTGCAGCGTTGAAGAGGGGCGAGAGACGCTCAGGCGCGAGGTGGAGGGGGTCAACTCGATCGCTACTATCAGCGGCGGCGGCGCGATGAACGTCCCGACTTCGTGACGTCGGTTCTCACAAATCACTCAATGAAAAAATCGAAACCAGGTATGGATTTGAAGCTCGTCTCGAGCTCTTCAAAATCTTTAACTAGAGCTTTTGATATTAGTGAGTGGATTGATCAGAAAATGGATGGGAACGATGGAATGGTTTATCGCCGTTGATCGGGGGTTTCAAAGAAAAGTCGGGGAGAGAGAGTGTTGAGTTGGACAAATGAATTTTATTTATTTATTTATATATTTTTAAATTTCGAAAATACCCTCTTTCACCCACGAACACCAATCCAAACCCAACGATTGTCGTCCCTAGCGTTTTACCCCCATTCCGAACACAATGGGATATGTTTCATAGGCCCACCCGACTGTTTTAGTCAGTTTTCTTTCAAATTAAAATATATAACATTCAATATTTGATTTGAACGTACATTTCAATTTACCAGGGCCACAAATTGATTCGAAAAATTCTAGAAAAATAAATCTAGCTATGTTTTGATGATACAGTCCCAACAAAACTAGTTTCGTCGAATTCTGAGATCGTTTGTAAAATGGCCCATTTCTGGTCAATCCAATTTAACTGTAATTGACCAAAACACGTTTTCCTTTGCCACGCTCACATACTAGCTTTAAAAATTATGAAATTTGAAATCTAGCAATAACTTCACATCCCGGATCCAACAAAAGTGGTTTCGTCGAATTCCGAGGTCGTTTGCAAAATGGCCATTTTCTCGGGCTATATAAATTCATAGCTACCTTTCTAAAAATTCATTTGGCCATAACTTTTGGTTTTCGCTATGAAACTTCGATTTTTCAGATTCGTTAGAAAGGTATTCACTAACAGATTTAAATATTTTTGGTTTCACTCAAATCCGCTTTGTTTTGCACCCGGTACAGTCAGTTAAAGTTTGAATTCAAATTTTGAAACTACCGCTCCATTTCGGGCCTTGTTTATAATTAGAATTAATTATATTTATTTTCAAACGTCGATTCAAACTCACCTTTCATTGCTATTATTTAAAATATTTAAAATCCCCTATTTTAGCCAATTTAAAATTTTTAAATTGGTTCACATTTTCCGGGTCGTTACAATAAGATTATAGGAAGGGTGTACTTCATCGTGACTATTCCTTGTTGATTAGAGAACACAATCAAGAGTCAAAATACTTGTAAATTGTGAAGTCCTGTGTGGATGCTCAGGCTTGGACATTCTTGCCAGTGCTCGGGTGTATTGTGACCTATTCCTTCGGGTTAAGAGAGGGCGTGATAGTGAATTCTGAAGAGGATCTTCGGGGCTGGACGTAGGGTGGGAAGTCCAAACCAGTATAAAATTCTTGGTGTCTTTACTTATCTCATTTACTTTTTATTTGTGATATATTTCTATAGCTTAGCTTTTACCTGCGTAACTATTGTGGTTTACTAGCTAGTTTATTATTTGTAAGACAAGCACAGAATTTTTTATTACTCAACTCAAATTACAATATGTACAACTTCTATATATACAAATATACAACCACAATTAAAATATCTATTCTCAGACTACCAAATTCCTAACTCAATATCTCAACGAAAATCAATGTGAAAAGAATCACTATACTATACACATCTATATACCCTTCAACCTTAAAGACTCTTCAGCACAAGCACACAGAAACTACAGTATCATGAGCTAAGATCAATAACCATCTTCAAGTTATCACATCAACAAACCATGAACTACAAAACAGAGAACAACTTGGATCCCCAGAACTGCTTAACAAAAACTTACCATCAACAACCGAAAATTTAAATAAACAAATCAAATTGGATTCCTCCTTGTATGCCTCCTATTAGCTTTCAAATTGCTATTTGACGGCATCACATCTTCCGTGCCATAATCCATTCCCTCATCTAAATCATCCCAGAACTTCCCTTTCAACTTGCTACCTTTAGATTTAGACGAGGGAGTGGAGATAGAAGGCACAACTATAGCTAATATTGAAGATTTAATGATAGGAAATGTAAGACCAATGCCAGTAACTGGAATAGAAGCTGAATAGGTTGAAGAAGCTGATTTACAGGGAGGTGGCAAGATAGTATGCGATGGAGGTGATAACCTGGCGTATGGAGAAGCTAAAGTAATGATACGTTCGGCTGAAGAAGGAGCTTTATAACTGGATGAAGATGGATGAAGATGCACGGGACAGTGAAACTATAGAATTAACAATAGTTGCATTAACTGAAGAAGTCATACCACTCATTGTAGCTACACCTTCATTAAACAACGAATTTAGGACAAAAACCCTAACTGGATCCTTTTCATTGCCATTAGGAACTTGAAGTTCATTCAAATGATCATTCTCCTTATTTTATCACCTTTATTACTTGTATTCGTAGCAGAATTTTCTACAACATTCGAATTCAAAACATTAGTACCTTCATACAATCCAGCAATATTATTCTGCTTAGCTATTACCTCATCACTAACTGCAGTATCCTTATGATTCAATTATGCCTCCTTGTTTACTACATTATTCCTCTTCCATATCATCTTCTTCTTGGAAACAACTTTGTTCCAATGCTTTTCATAAGAGTTAGATTGGCCATTACTTCTAAACTGGTGATTGTTCTTTGTATTATCCACATTGATATTCTCGTAGTAACCTTCATATTGCATACCATTTAATCCAAAGTCCTTATCATCATTTACACAGTCCACAGTGTAGTGGTCAAAACATTTACAAGGTACACAAATATTTGGCTTCCAGTCTTATGTAAGTTTCACAGAGGGACAATCCCTTAACTCAGGCAATTCGATAAAATCCGGGAATTCTGCATCTGGATTAATTTCGACTAAAGCTTTAGCGTACCTGAAACGATGCAACTTCTCAGTGGTATAATCAAAACAAATCAATCTACCAACATGACAAGCCAACCAATTTATACCTACTAACGTCCAAAGAATAAGAGGAATATTGGATTAGTGAATCCAGATAGGCACCTTTTTAACCTGCTTCTAAGAACTACCTAAAGTAGGACCTATTGAGTAATGATGAACACGCATCCTTGAATGAAAATTGGACCAGACTAAAGGATCTTAGCTCGATCATGATCATTAGAAAATTGGAAATAGAAACTTAAACCATTTGATTTAATACTAAATTCACCCATTAATTTCCAATGAAATTTCAAGAAATTAGCTACCATATTATAAGGAAGCGTACCATCCAAGAAGAAGATGACCAAATGATTACTCCAGTATTTGAGTCCCTCTTCCTTGACGATATATGGAAGCTTATTAGATCCTTTCTTTCCAATTTCAAAGTGAATCGGCTTATAGTGACCAACATTTCTTAGAAAGGATCGAAATAGAGAAACATAATCCTTCTTGGCAGAAGATTTCTAAAATCTAGAGGGATTCGTTGAGACATTTGGAATTAAATTAGATTCAACCTGATTTGGACTAAAACTAGATCGATTAGCATCTGAATGATTACCCTGAGAAGAGTCCGAGGGGAGAGGAGGAGGTAGAAAAGGCTTAAGAGGAGGAAAAGAAGATGGATCGAAAGCAAAAGATGAGGAAGAAGAAGGGTTAGCAATGAATTGCCATTATCGTGTAATCGCCTTTATCGTGTAACTTCGTGAATTTACTATAGATCTTTCCTTCAACCAGCTAGTTTATTATTTCTGCTATATCCATATAAAGAACCTGCTTAAGTCGTACACATCGAATTTTCCAATTGTTATCAGAGCAAGGTTATCATTTAACCGTAAAACCATTATTTGATACGTAGTCAATATAGATAACGACACCAGTACTATCACTAGTACTGGATATACTGAAGGCCAATTGTAACAACCCGGATTTTCAATAACCTGTTATAACATAAATTAAGGCAGAATTTAATTATAAAATGTGAATCAAGGGAAACGGGCTATGCCATTGCGTTCGTCTCGGAAAAATACGCGAAATAGAGTCCGAGTTTTCGAAAATCGGAGTCCGTATGACCCAGTTAAGGCCCATTGAAGTTTGCAGAAAATTCCTAAGTAAAAACAGATTTAAATTTTAAATTAAGAAACTAGGGTTAGGGCAAACTGGGCAGGCGGGAAAAATTCCCGCCCAGGACCCCATGTCGACAGGCCTGTCGACAGGGGTCTTAGCATGTCGACTACCCTGTCGACAGCCCTGTCGACAGGGGGTGCCCGGGCTGTTTAGCCTGGTGCACCATTTCTGATTTGGGTTTGGTCTTGTGGCTTGGTTCTAGAGAGTTCCGGGATCTGATGGACCTAATTGAATCTAGGGTTAATCCTATGGTCCAAATCACTAACCTAATCTATAAATAATACCCTAACCTACCCTAAATCATTCATTATTCATCCTAGCAACTAAACTATGGCAAAATCAAAACTCTCATGGCCTCCACCCTCTTCATACAATTCCTAAATTAATTCCTAAGTGATTTTCCATGCATACAAGTATATTTAGGCTTGTATGATCCTCCTTAGCTTGCATTAAAGGCTTGTTTCTCTATTGGCATCATAAAGGAGGAGTCTTGATCAAGTTTGCTTGCATTTGGGGGTTTTAATTAGTTGCATAAGGGGTTTCTTACATTTGCTATACTCATTTGAGTCCGCATAAGCATTGTAAGCCCTCTTACCTTCATTTTAGAAACTCTAAAGTTAAAATGTGATGAAAGTTGGGATTTTTGCAAGTTCATTGAGTTATGCATGTACACTATGCCATGTTTTGCAAGTTTATTTAGTTATGCATGTTTATGCGAGTCCACTATGCCATGATTTGCAAGTTAAATGAGTTATGCATGTTTATGCGAGTCCACTATGCCATGATTTGCAAGTTAAATGAGTTATGCATGTTTATGCGAGTCCACTATGCCATGATTTGCAAGTTAAATGAGTTATGCATGTTTATGCGAGTCCACTATGCCATGATTTGCAAGTTAAATGAGTTATGCATGTTTATGCGAGTCCACTATGCCATGATTTGCAAGTTAAATGAGTTATGCATGTTTATGCGAGTCCACTATGCCATGATTTGCAAGTTAAATGAGTTATGCATGTTTATGCGAGTCCACTATGCCATGGTTTGCAAGTTAAATGAGTTATGCATGTTTATGCGAGTCCACTATGCCATGTTATGCATGTTCAATAAGTTATGCATGCTTGTGCAAGTTTAAAATGACTAGTTGTGCATGTTTGACAAATTATGCATGTTTATGCAAGTTCCCTATGCGAAGTTATGCAAGTTTAACATATTATGCATGTTTATGGTAATATACAAGTTCACTATGCTAAGTTATGCAAGTTTAACATGTTATGCATGTTTATCCTAATATGCAAGTTCACTATGCTAAGTTGTGCAAGTCTAACATGTTATGCATAATTGTTGTGCAAGTTCATCATGTATGTTGTGCCAAGTTCCCTCTTCCTATCCTTTATGCGTTACTACGAATATGTAAGCGATAGAATGACGTTGGGGGTTTTGGGTGAACTTAAAATACATGAAAATATAAGATTGGGAATTTACCTATTAAGTTAGGTCTACCCCTTGGGAATTTACCTATTAAGTTAGGTCTACCCAAGTATTTGCTAAACTTGTAATTATGTTTTGAAATAAAGTGGACATGACACTTAGAAAACATAAGTGTGGCCAACTCGAGGTTGGGTTGAGTTTGTAGCGTAATTCTACCCGGAACCGACCGGCTTAACTAGTGGCTACAAACGATAGGACCCAATGTGAGAAGTTGGTCATGTGGTGCCAAGACCCGAGGTTAGACCAAGTTGTGGTGTAAAGCTACCCGGACCCGCCCGGCTTAACTAGTAACCGCAACAAAGTCTAATGTGAGAGGTTAAGGTGCATTAAGTTAATTAATGCCTCATGGTTAGGGTTAAGTCAGGGTCCACTAATACTTAATCCACTTGGGGATTAGAGGGATTGAAATGGGGTCAAGTGTGAACCGTTGGTTACACTTAACCAGTTTAATCCAATTGGGGGTTCGAGGGATTAGAATGGGGTTAAGTTACACTTAACCAATTTAATCCATGATTAGTAAAGGGTTAAATCGCACTTAACCCTCTTAGAAAACCCTAGCAGCGGGTCTGTTCCGGCAGTAATCCCAATTTGGTATCATCACAACCCTAGAAGACTAGGCTAGGGCGGGGCACGATTACTGGACGGATGTAAGCGACCAAAAGGCGATGGCTGAGTGGTACAGCGGTGCGGGTCCAGGCGGGCTACGGACGTGCACGTAGTCCGGTGTTGGACAAACTCGAGGCACGGGTACCAGTAGGTTAGGGCTGTGCATTATTGCTTAAGTGTCTGGGGTTGACACCCGAGGGCTTGATACACCCAAAGGTGGACCCAGCACAGTCTAACTACAACCATATGTGGGCCATATGGACACCAACACTTGACGTGTTAGGTTTATAGGGAGCCGATCGACTAGACCGTTGGGCTGGACCTTATATTAAGGTCACTTCATGTTATTGGGCCAAAGTTTGGGCTGAGGGATCCATACCTGTTATGTTGGTTTACTAGTACACCGTGGTGCAAAACTTAATCTTATTTATGCGATGACACCTCTATCTATCTTGTAGTTACTTTATCATGCCAGTATGTTGTTATCTATATCTCAGTTTCCATCATGATGTTAACTTTATTAGTTTATAGACTGATCGTAGCAGGGCTTACTCAGTCTTTTTGACTGACCCGTTTTGTTTCGCCTCTTTTCTTCCGTTTCCCCCCCCCCCCAGGTTCTCAGGGAGGGAATACTGGAGCCTAGCTTGGATTTTAGCTGCTTCCTTGGATAGCTCAAGTATGCTTTGGACTTGAGCCCGCTATGGTTTATCACTCTTATTTGGGGATAGTACTTATGTATTTCAGTTTATCAGATGATGTATTTGTCTAGACTTGTAATTTTGGGAAATTGACATTTTGATGTACCAGACTTGTGTTTTGAAATGGTTTAAAAATCTTCCGCTGTTTTATCTACTTACTCTGTTTATTTACATATATATATGTCATGTCATGCCTTGCTATATCATTATGCATGTTTACCTTATTTAAAAACGCCCCACCAAAGTCAGAGTCGCTTGCAAGAGCCACCCTGGCGGAGGTGGGGTGTTTCATTTGGTATCAGAGCATATGGTTTACGAGAAGGGATAAAAAGGTTTTTAAAAACTTTTGAAAAACTATTTCCAAAACCAAGTATAAAGTATTTTCCAAAGAAAAGTCTAGTTTATTTTAAAGGCTATTCCCCAAAAAGCCATTAGCAAAGTTCCTTCGTTTTTCTCCATTCTGAATCTATCTTTTTCTTCGTTTCCAGTATGGCCGACAACTTTGCCATTCCGGAGGGAGTACACGTACCTGTTTGGTATAGGAGACTTTTGGAGGCTAGGGCGACCGAAGCCGGCCCCGCAAATATTACTCCTCCTCCGGTAGTTGATGTTCCTCTTCCTCCTTCCCCTCAGCATCCTCAAACTGACTTCGCAGAGATTTGCCAAGATTTTAAGGCGATGGGTTGCAAGAATTTCTTTGGAACCGAGACTTTTGTAGAGGCAAGGAATTGGTTGAAAGAGACCGAAGATCTCTTAGCCACCTTTGATATAGGTGACCGCAGGAAGGTTTTATTGGCAGTATGGTTGCTAAAGGAAGAAGCTGCACGTTGGTGGGTAGTCACCACCGCTACTAGGCCAATTGAGACTTGGGATGCCTTTAGAGGAAGGTTTGGACTGAGGTTCTTATCACTGAAGCAAGGGGACATGACTATTAGGGAATACATAGATAAGTTTAATCAACTGACTTGTGTCGATTTAGACTTGGTTAATACAGCTCAGAAGAAGGCCCTACACTTTGCTCTGGGATTAAACGAGCCATTACATGGTTTGGCCATGTCTCATATACCCTTGGGGGCGACTTTCGAGAATTTGGTGAATTTGGCCCTACTTCAAGAAGAAAATAACAATGACAAGAAAGAGGTCAAGGCGAGTGAGTCTCAAGGCAAGAGAGTAAATTCCGGGAAACGGGGCAAGAATAACAACAACCGCAAGGACAAGCCAAGAGAGAATAGGAAATGTAACTTCTGTGGTAAAGTTGGACATATAGCCAGGGAATGTAGGAAGAAGAAGAGAAAGCGGGGCGAATGCTTTCATTGTGGTGAGTCTGGACATCTCAACAAAGATTGCCCGAGGAACAAGGGCAAGGTCAGACTCAGTGTGCAGGACTATCTGGAGGGCGAGTTCATCCCCTCAACACCGTTCTTCCAGCTCATAGAGGTGGTGTTTCTGTTAAAAATCTTGTTTACATTTTCTGATTGTTCATGTTCATATTTGGTTTGATTCTGGCACATCGCATAGTTTTATTTCATCTGATCTAGTTGAAAGTTTGCACCTAAGTACTAGTCTAGTTGATGATCCCGTATGTGTTTCAAATCCAATTGGGGGTTCTGGCCGTTGGTCTGTGGTCTGAGTGGATTTGAAAATTTCTATCTTGAGTATAGAATTCTCGTGGGATGTTTATATTCTCGGTTTCAGGGAATATGGGTTGGTTTTGGGCATGAAATGGTTGTCCTGTTTTGGAGCCATTCTTGGTTTTTGAATATAGGGTTGTGAGGCTCATGACTCGCCTCGGTAGTACCCTAGAAATTTCTAGCAACCCTATGGGTCCCGTCATGTTATGTTATCTTGAATCCCTCAACTCGTCTATCGATAGTTTGCAATCTGTGAGGGTGGTCCGAGAATATCCTGATATCTTGGGGAATTAGTGAGGGGTTACCCCTAGACGTGGGATAGATTTCCGCATTATCTGGTTGGTAATACCAAGCCAGTTTCGTGGCCGGTTAGGCACATGACCTCACGAGATGGGAGTTAAGAAAGCAAGTCAAGGAGTTGCTTGAACTTCCTGAGACGAAGCATTTTCGAGAAGGGTGCTCCAGTAGTATTCGTTACTAATGTGGACAGTTTGCTTCACTTATGTGTTGGTTATCGTGAGAAGAATAGATAACCGTTACCAAGGATCAATGATTTGTTTGATCAGCTTGTAGGAGCATCTGTTTTCTTTTAATCTAGCTACCGGATTCCATCAGCTTAGGATGGCTGAGGATGGAATTGACAAGACTGCGTTTAGGACCCTAGATGGATTTTGAGAATGGCTAGTCATGCTATTTGGTTTGACTAATGCACCCGCGTATTACGTGAACTTGATGGGTAGGGTGTTTAGGGAGTCCTTGAACAAGTTTGTCGTGGTCGTCGTAGACGATATTCTGATCTCCTTAAGAGCATGTTAGACATCTCAAGAAGGTGATGGATACGCATAGAGCCACCAGTTGAAGGTCAAGTTCTCCAAATGTCACTTTGGAGGAAAGAGGTTGGATTTCTTGGGCACATAGTTCCTAAGTAAGGCTTAGCGGTGGATTCCGTTAAGGTGGTTGCGGTTTAAGACCGGAAGACTCTGAGGAGGGCAATTCTCCGTTTGGCTAGTTAGTTAGCATTCCCGGAGCTTAGACTTACTCTTCTGGATCAAGAAGGGGGTTTCACAGGAAGAAGACCCGCAGTTGGTCAAGAATATGGACCAGTCGATTTGAGGCGAGATGTTAAGTCACCTCGCTAGATATATTATAGATGACAAGGGATGACTAAGGCGCGATGAGACATTATGTGTTCCTCGAGTGAAAGACTTGGTAAAGAAGGTTCTTGAAGATGCGCATCACTCGAGGAGGTGGCCGAGTTGGCCTCAGGATGCATGTTGTGCCACCAGGTTAAGGCCTAGTCATGGAAGCCCAGTGGGCCATTACCTCCATTGGAGGTTCCGCAAGGGAAGTGTGAAAACTTCTCGATAGATTATGTGGATGGACTACCTAGATCAAAGAAAGGGAATACGGGTATGGGGGTCATAGCAGGTAGACTCGCGAAGAGTGCTCATTCCAGTCCGGTGAGAAGCAAGGGGACTGTGTCATGGTTAGCAACGGTTTACCCTGAAGAAGTTGGCCAGTTTTGAAATAACCTACAAGAAGCCATGGGTAGGCAACTGAATCTAGGTATGGCCTATAGGCGGATGGTTCATTTCGATTAAGCCTGAGTTATAGAAAATCACGTTTATAGGGCAATTGGCAATGGGGATTGGTATTTTCAAGAAAAGTTCTGCTGCGCGGAATACCTTATAGTAAGAAGACTAGATCCAGGATTCACTAGTGAATTTTGGAGAGCTTTCATGGAATCATGAGGTTACAGTTATGTTTAAGCCAAGTATACAGGAAGAAGAATAAGGGGAAAAGGAGGACGAGAGGCGACGAGTTCCAACTCGAAATTGGGAAATAGGAGTTAGGAAGCCAAGAAGTCATGAAGTAAAAGACGGTAAAAGCACAGTGGAATTGAGCTCGAGGAGGCGTGACTAAGAAGGGTGAAGACTAGACACGCGCATCATATCTCTTTTTTTTAGAGTGCATCCTTGATCCTTGTTTTTCTGTGGAGCTTGCTTGCAAGTTATCTTTTGTATATATCCTCTCGGTCCCATTCTCGACCTTATTTCTGTTGTAAACTCCATAAGGGGGTTGAGACTCATCGGTTAGTACTATATGTCGGAGTTTGAATGGATTTCTTGTAATCCAAAAAGGAGTTTATCTTGCTAAGATCTCTTTTTAGCATATTTCTCTGTCCATGTTTATCTAGTTTATCGTGTTTATCTTTTCATGAGAACCTTAGGTAGAAACCCTTTTGTTGAAACATGTGTTTGAAACATGTTATGCTTGATGGTTGCAAGTGGTTGCAAGTGGTTGCTCGTGGATGCATTATACACGATTAGGCACTAGATCGGCTCGCACACTCTTCATATTGCATATGCAAGAGTGTTTATGCTTATTCATGGATGGAAATTGTGTGTTATCACATGGATGTTGCATATGGGTGTATGTTATGTGCACACATATAGATGATATATATTATGTTAGGAATTGCATGCATATGGATTCATTTCACTAACATAATTCGCATTGATGATATTTGCATTAGATAAGTACATATACACACACCTCTGCATATGTTCATCCAGCATTTAGAATCTTGTAAGGACAATGGTTGCTCGTGGGTGATGTTTTGAGTAGATGGATGATTGGGTGGTAGGATACGTTCTTCCCAACTTGAAGATTTCGGGGACGAAATCCTTTAAGGAGGGGAGAATGTAACAACCCGGATTTTCAATAACCTGTTATAACATAAATTAAGGCAGAATTTAATTATAAAATGTGAATCAAGGGAAACGGGCTATGCCATTGCGTTCGTCTCGGAAAAATACGCGAAATAGAGTCCGAGTTTTCGAAATCGGAGTCCGTATGACCCAGTTAAGGCCCATTGAAGTTTGCAGAAAATTCCTAAGTAAAAACAGATTTAAATTTTAAATTAAGAAACTAGGGTTAGGGCAAACTGGGCAGGCGGGAAAAATTCCCGCCCAGGACCCCATGTCGACAGGCCTGTCGACAGGGGTCTTAGCATGTCGACTACCCTGTCGACAGCCCTGTCGACAGGGGGTGCCCGGGCTGTTTAGCCTGGTGCACCATTTTTGATTTGGGTTTGGTCTTGTGGCTTGGTTCTAGAGAGTTCCGGGATCTGATGGACCTAATTGAATCTAGGGTTAATCCTATGGTCCAAATCACTAACCTAATCTATAAATAAGACCCTAACCTACCCTAAATCATTCATTATTCATCCTAGCAACTAAACTATGGCAAAATCAAAACTCTCATGGCCTCCACCCTCTTCATACAATTCCTAAATTAATTCCTAAGTGATTTTCCATGCATACAAGTATATTTAGGCTTGTATGATCCTCCTTAGCTTGCATTAAAGGCTTGTTTCTCTATTGGCATCATAAAGGAGGAGTCTTGATCAAGTTTGCTTGCATTTGGGGGTTTTAATTAGTTGCATAAGGGGTTTCTTACATTTGCTATACTCATTTGAGTCCGCATAAGCATTGTAAGCCCTCTTACCTTCATTTTAGAAACTCTAAAGTTAAAATGTGATGAAAGTTGGGATTTTTGCAAGTTCATTGAGTTATGCATGTACACTATGCCATGTTTTGCAAGTTTATTTAGTTATGCATGTTTATGCGAGTCCACTATGCCATGATTTGCAAGTTAAATGAGTTATGCATGTTTATGTGAGTCCACTATGCCATGATTTGCAAGTTAAATGAGTTATGCATGTTTATGCGAGTCCACTATGCCATGATTTGCAAGTTAAATGAGTTATGCATGTTTATGCGAGTCCACTATGCCATGATTTGCAAGTTAAATGAGTTATGCATGTTTATGCGAGTCCACTATGCCATGATTTGCAAGTTAAATGAGTTATGCATGTTTATGCGAGTCCACTATGCCATGGTTTGCAAGTTAAATGAGTTATGCATGTTTATGCGAGTCCACTATGCCATGTTATGCATGTTCAATAAGTTATGCATGCTTGTGCAAGTTTAAAATGACTAGTTGTGCATGTTTGACAAATTATGCATGTTTATGCAAGTTCCCTATGCGAAGTTATGCAAGTTTAACATATTATGCATGTTTATGGTAATATACAAGTTCACTATGCTAAGTTATGCAAGTTTAACATGTTATGCATGTTTATCCTAATATGCAAGTTCACTATGCTAAGTTGTGCAAGTCTAACATGTTATGCATAATTGTTGTGCAAGTTCATCATGTATGTTGTACCAAGTTCCCTCTTCCTATCCTTTATGCGTTACTACGAATATGTAAGCGATAGAATGACGTTGGGGGTTTTGGGTGAACTTAAAATACATGAAAATATAAGATTGGGAATTTACCTATTAAGTTAGGTCTACCCCTTGGGAATTTACCTATTAAGTTAGGTCTACCCAAGTATTTGCTAAACTTGTAATTATGTTTTGAAATAAAGTGGACATGACACTTAGAAAACATAAGTGTGGCCAACTCGAGGTTGGGTTGAGTTTGTAGCGTAATTCTACCCGGAACCGACCGGCTTAACTAGTGGCTACAAACGATAGGACCCAATGTGAGAAGTTGGTCATGTGGTGCCAAGACCCGAGGTTAGACCAAGTTGTGGTGTAAAGCTACCCGGACCCGCCCGGCTTAACTAGTAACCGCAACAAAGTCTAATGTGAGAGGTTAAGGTGCATTAAGTTAATTAATGCCTCATGGTTAGGGTTAAGTCAGGGTCCACTAATACTTAATCCACTTGGGGATTAGAGGGATTGAAATGGGGTCAAGTGTGAACCGTTGGTTACACTTAACCAGTTTAATCCAATTGGGGGTTCGAGGGATTAGAATGGGGTTAAGTTACACTTAACCAATTTAATCCATGATTAGTAAAGGGTTAAATCGCACTTAACCCTCTTAGAAAACCCTAGCAGCAGGTCTGTTCCGGCAGTAATCCCAGTTTGGTATCATCACAACCCTAGAAGACTAGGCTAGGGCGGGGCACGATTACTGGACGGATGTAAGCGACCAAAAGGCGATGGTTGAGTGGTACAGCGGTGCGGGTCCAGGCGGGCTACGGACGTGCACGTAGTCCGGTGTTGGACAAACTCGAGGCACGGGTACCAGTAGGTTAGGGCTGTGCATTATTGCTTAAGTGTCTGGGGTTGACACCCGAGGGCTTGATACACCCAAAGGTGGACCCAGCACAGTCTAACTACAACCATATGTGGGCCATATGGACACCAACACTTGACGTGTTAGGTTTATAGGGAGCCGATCGACTAGACCGTTGGGCTGGACCTTATATTAAGGTCACTTCATGTTATTGGGCCAAAGTTTGGGCTGAGGGATCCATACCTGTTATGTTGGTTTACTAGTACACCGTGGTGCAAAACTTAATCTTATTTATGCGATGACACCTCTATCTATCTTGTAGTTACTTTATCATGCCAGTATGTTGTTATCTATATCTCAGTTTCCATCATGATGTTAACTTTATTAGTTTATAGACTGATCGTAGCAGGGCTTACTCAGTCTTTTTGACTGACCCGTTTTGTTTCGCCTCTTTTCTTCCGTTTCCCCCCCCCCCTCCCCCCCCCCCCCAGGTTCTCAGGGAGGGAATACTGGAGCCTAGCTTGGATTTTAGCTGCTTCCTTGGATAGCTCAAGTATGCTTTGGACTTGAGCCCGCTATGGTTTATCACTCTTATTTGGGGATAGTACTTATGTATTTCAGTTTATCAGATGATGTATTTGTCTAGACTTGTAATTTTGGGAAATTGACATTTTGATGTACCAGACTTGTGTTTTGAAATGGTTTAAAAATCTTCCGCTGTTTTATCTACTTACTCTGTTTATTTACATATATATATGTCATGTCCTGCCTTGCTATATCATTATGCATGTTTACCTTATTTAAAAACGCCCCACCAAAGTCAGAGTCGCTTGCAAGAGCCACCCTGGCGGAGGTGGGATGTTTCACCAATCTACTATAAGACCACCCTTTTTTAATGGCATGAAATATAGCTATTGGGATACACGAATGAGAATATATATGCAAGCTAATAGTTTTGATGCTTGGAACCTTACACAAAAACAGTATACACAACCCACTACTTTATATACTGAATGGTCTGCAAATGAAAAAGCATAGGCTACCGCCAATGCTAAAACCATGAATATGTTGCATTGTGCCTTGGATAAAAATGAGTTTAACTGGGTTTGTATGTGCAACACAGCACATGAAATTTGGAGAACACTCAAACTTACTCATGAACGAACTAACAAGGTCAAACAAAGCAAGATATCCAGCTTAAAAACCAGTTTCAGAATTTTAGAATGAACTAAAATGAGTCCATAAATGACATGTATTCACATTTTCACAACATTTATCATTCTCTATTAGGATTAGGAGAAAAATACTCTGATTTTGTTATAGTCTCAAAAATCTTAAACTCTTTAACGGATGAATGGGAAAGAAAGGTATTAACTATCGAAGAAGCTAATGATCTTTCTTCCATGAAACTCGAAGAGTTAATCGATAATCTCATTTCCTATGAAGTAAATTTGCAGTCAAAGAAAGCACATGTACAAGAAAAGAAAAAATTAGCTTTCCATGCTGAGAAAGAAAATTCAGATTCAGACAAAAAGGATATTGCTTTTGTAGCAAAGAATTTTAGAAAGTTTTTGAAATATAGAAAAGGCCAAAGAAAGAATGTGGAAATGAATTCATCAAAAGAGCTTGACCCAACACTAGTGGAATGCTTTAATTATCACAAAACCGGACATTATCAAAAGAACTGTCCAGAATTAAAGAAGAATCGCAACTAAAAAGAAAAATAAAAAAGACGAGCATACTCAGTCACTTGGGATAATTATGATTCATCATCTTCTGACGATGACAGCGATAGTGACACAGAGCAAGCAAATGTAGGCTTCGTGGAAAAGGATACTGAGGTTACTGAATTTACTTATGATGAATTAATGGAAATTAATATGGAAGTTTTGGAATCTAGAAATAATTTTAAGTGAAAGTATAAATAAGCTAACGAAGATAAAAAAAAAAGGGCAAAATTTTAAAGAGACTTGTTAAAAGATGAAAAAGAAATTTTAGAAGACGAGATTAGAAAATTACAAGAATCTCTTTCTGTAGCAAATTCTCAGATTTCTTTGTTGAGTCTAGAAACTGAGACTCAATAAAAAATAAAAATGATATACTAGCTTCTGAGAATCATGATTTTAATACTAAAGTTAAAATTATAGAATTAGAAAATTTTGGTTTAAAAGTTAAACTAGATAGTATTTCTAAAAAAGTTAACAGTTTTAATAAAGGTAAAGAGAATTTGTCTAAAATTTTAGAAAATTCTCAACCAGTTTCTAGTAAAAAAGGACTAAGATATGATCAAAAAGCTAAACAGAAATCTAGTTCTAAGAAATCTAATATTAAACTGGAAATTCCATGTAGTAAATTAAATATTTCTACTAAGAAAAAATACTCAGAAAATATTAGTATATGGGTTCCAAAAACCAATAATGTTCTTATTAGAAATAAATATATTAAGAATTTTTAGATACTGTTCATAACAATATTAATTATATTTTCAAAAAAGATCTTGAACCCACTTAGGTTTGGCTTTCTAAGAATTAACCCTTAGGACCCTAAAGGAGGAAGTGGGTACTAATAAAATTCTAAATTTTTTTTGCAGGTCCCACTCAACAAAAATAGAGGAAAATCGATACTCGACAGTGGTTGCTCAAAACATATAACAGGAGATAAAGATATGCTAACAAATATCATTTACTCAAAAGGAAGAACTCATACGTTTGGAGATAATTCCAAAGGAAATATCATCGGCAAAGGCGATGTGAGCAATTACAGTATATCTAATTCACCTCTCATTTCTGATGTTTCATTGGTTAAGAACTTAAAACATAATTTATTAAGTATTAGCCAATTATATAATAGAGGTTTTAAAATATCTTTTTCTAAAAATTAATGTAGTATATTTGATTCTAATCAAAATCTTATTTTTGAAGGAAACCAGGATAAAAATATTTATATTTTGAATATGGCAGTTAATAATAATCCAAGTATGTGTTTATTAGCCAAAGATAATGATCCGAACAATGATTTTTTCAAATTAATTTTAAAACAATAAACAAGATATCTAAAAATTCTCTTGTAAAAGGTTTACCCAAAATAAAATTCAAAACTGAAAATTTGTGCGATGCTTGTCAACTTGGAAAGTTAACCAAATCTTCTTTTAAATCTAAAAAGGTTATATAAACAACACAAACGCTTGAATTACTACACATGGATTTATTCGGACCAACTCAAATTCAGTCCGTAGATCATACTAGCTATGTGTTTGTAGTTGTTGATGACTTTTCAAGATACACTTTGACTATGTTTTTAAAGAATAAAAGTGATATTTTTGATATCTTTAAATTTTTTGTCAAACAAGTTCAAAATCTAACTGATTTAAAAATAAAGAATATATGAAGTGATCATGGAGGAGAATTTGAGAATGAGAAATTTGTTTTATTTTGTCAAAAGAAAGGAATTTTTCATAATTTTTCTTTTTCCAGAACTCCACAACAAAATGGAGTCGTAGAATGTGAAAATAGAACTTTGCAAGAATGTGCTAGAAGGTTATTAAATGGAAGCACACTACCAAAACATTTTTGGGCTGAAGCAGTTTCTACTGCTTGTTATGTTTTGAAACGTGTCCCCATTCGACCTCTTACTAAAAACACTCCATACGAACTTTTTATTGGAAGAAAACCGAATATTTCTTATTTTAAAGTATTTGGTTCAAAATGTTTTATTTTAAATACAAAAGATCAGCTTGGAAAGTTTGATTCAAAATCCGATGAAGGAATATTCTTAGGATATTCTGAGCGTAGCAAGGCTTATCATATTTTCAATAAGAGAACCAGTAAAATAGAAGAATCACTTCATGTTCCATTTGACGAAAATATTATTCAAAATTCATTTAATTCATATATTATGAAAAATAATTCTTCTCGTGACAATGATATTGACATATATAGAGAAGATGAAAACATTGTTCATAATAACATAGAGAACAATACTACAGAAATTCAAGATAATATCGATAATCAAAATATTCCTGTTAATGAAGTTAGATTTCCACCAAGAATATTATGAGACCATCTAACTCAAAATGTTGTTGGAAAAATAACTTCAAACGTAAGAACAAGAAATCAACTTAATTTAATAAGTAATGTAGCCTTCTTATCAAATATTGAACCCAAAACCCTAAAGAAGCATCTATAGATGAAAATTGGACAGTTGCCATGCAAGAAGAATCAAACCAGTTTTAACGTAATGGAGTCTGGGAATTAGTTCCAAGACCAAGTGATCAAACTGTTATTGGAACAAATGGGTTTACAAAAATAAAGCAGATGAATTGGGTAACATTACTAGAAATAAAGCTAGACTTGTTGCACAAAGTTACAATCAAGAAGAAGGCATAGATTATGAAGAAACTTTTGCTCCAGTCGCACGACTAGAAGCAATCCGAATTCTATTAGCATACGCATGTCATCATAATTTTAAACTATATCAGATGGATGTTAAAGCTCTTTCCTAAATGGTTATATTAAAGAAAGAGTATATTTGAACAACCTCCACTATTTTCTCATGAAAAATTTCCTGATCGTGTTTCCAAACTGAAAAAGGCATTATATGGTTTGAAACAAGCATCTCATGCTTGGCGTGAATGTCTCAAAATTTATTTATTAGAGTCAGGATTTCAAATTGGAAAGGTTGATCAAACATTTTTTTATTAAGAAAGCTAATAAAGATATTTGCTGTAACGACCCCAACCGATCGCAAGATCGATCAAGACCGTTCAAAACCCGCGTACGTTAACTTTGGGCATACAACACATCATAACAACAACACAAACTTTTATAACATCAATAATAAATGTTATATCAGAGTACAGAATATATCAGAGTACATCAATAAATAATACAGCGGAAGATACATTTACAATAAATTAAATACATTGTAGCGGAACTAATCTCAGCGGAAGACCATCAATATTCTAGACCCAGCTTTAGGCTTCAATCCAGGATCCTGCTTAACTATATCTGCAAAAAGCTACTCGACTGCCCATGTGGAAAGTGGGCACCCGAGTTGGCAAAGTGAAACAAACCACATGTCAGTCGTGGGACTGGTGTGAGAATTCTATACTTAACTTATCTAATAAGTAGGCTAATTATAGGACCACGCCGCTAACGCGGAACGGGTTTACTCCATTGGATTGCCAGTGCATAATATAAAGTAAATCGTCGAATAACGTAATGCTTTTTAGAAAAATGAAACCATTATAAGACCCAGGTCACATCACACAATGCAACGCACACCAGGGGATAGGGTTTTACCTTATAATGGTCAAAAGATGCCTGATACGTAAAAACAATATTATTATTAGTGTGTATATATATACTTTAAACATTTCAATATAAATGTGTTAATCTTAGACGACATAGTACCCCATCCTACTATGTCGCCATATATAAGTTTACAATCAAAACCGTGATGTTGTATTGGAAATTGGTTTTCTGTCATGAAATCGAGGCTAGGGATCGTCCTCTTCCGATTCGAGACACTCTAGCAAATGCCTCAGGATCCCCCGCAGTGAACCCTTGGATCTTCAGGGTCGGTCCCAACCTAACGGTAGTGGATTGGCAATTCCCGAACACACGTTTCCCTGTTCCTTTGAACTTATAGTATGACCACTTCCGGCCTATAAAAACCTGAGGTACCTCAATCCAAATCCACATAAGTGAAATGTTGGGTCGTGTTAAAACCCAAACACCACTAGCTAGAAAGAAACGTGTGCACTCCCTGCAGTCCTAATCCCGTTTTTGACTCATACCGGGTTGTGAGGCTCGCGAAGTCACGTTATACACAAGCTATGCCTAAACAGGCTATGCTTTGATCATCAACCACAAGGCCTGCTTTTCAACAAAGCCTTGATCATTTGCATCTTAGCATGTCACATTGTCAGACCCTACCATATTATTGATCGTCTACCAATATATATATAACCTCTAAGCTCATATGTCTTAGAGAAGGGTGATAAGTAAATAATAAATTCTTCACCACCAAACAGAAATATATAATCAGTAGCGTTCAACAAATACAGTAGAAAGGAATACAATGTCAGACACGCAATCCATTTACAAGTCCGCTCTGGGTCTGAGCAAAACAACGTCCCGTCGATCTCCAAATGCGTTTGGACGACCATCACCAAATACCTTGCCTTGGAAGGCCAATCCCAATTCAAGATACCAGTCATCATCATCCCAACGATGTGAAAACCTTCGGTCTTCAATCACCGTCTTCGTCTTCGACTCTTGATCGTCGTGATGATTATTCAGAATGGGTTAAACCCGGTCTTTCTGAATAACTCGCGTATTTTGGGATTAAAAACAAATATTGGAAAATCACACATTTCGTCACATTCCAACTCCGAGTATTCTTTTAATAAGATATTCGATTAAAAGA
Source organism: Allium sativum (assembly GCA_030737875.1). Lineage (NCBI taxonomy): Eukaryota > Viridiplantae > Streptophyta > Magnoliopsida > Asparagales > Amaryllidaceae > Allium > Allium sativum. The sequence continues at coordinate 692,111,829 of CM060924.1, forward strand.
TTCTCATTAATTTTATCAAAGATAAACACTGAAAATAAAATCTATAAATCAATTTCCGAAATATGGAATTCCACAGAAATCATATCAATACATAATCCATATAGATTTCTGTATCGGACTAATAATATAAATGGAATAACGGCAAAGCCTCTTAAATTCCATATATAATATCGGTCTTCTTTTACAGAAGTCCATTTCGATTATTACTAATCGAATTTCCACTTAATTCCAATTTAATATATTAAATTGAAAAAACTTGATTTTTAGAAAATGCCTTTTTAAATCTATAAAATAGATTTATAAATTCCAAATAATAATTTTAACGTAAATTGGATTAAAGGACAAATGTCGTTTAAAAACACCGTCCACGATAAATCCACTTCACATCTCAATTTATTTCATATCACAAAATATGATTGCAAATACTAGTAATCTTTTAAAAACATATTTTAAAATAATCATAAAAATATTCTTTATATAAAGACTCTAAATGAGAAGTGTTCTTTATATTACAAATTCTTTATCCTTTACAAATATTCTTTGTTTTAACATATACTTAATTAACAATCTATATTTTGAAAATATATACACTTTATATAAAAAGGATTTCTAATGTAAAAATATTCTTATTTAAAAGAACACCTGAATCGAAATGCGACTCAAACATTTACCATCTAATTTGGGTTACATGGATTTCACACACATCATCAAATCATCCATTTACATCCAAAGTGTAAATTCCACTGTGTAAGCGTTAAAATTAAATAATAACGCTCATCACAGCCTGTCAATCTAATGATCAACAAACAATTAAATATTGGGATTAGTGTATATAAATTTTCATCCCAACACCCGTGTGGTGTTTCAACCAACAAACAAATGATAAACTAATTTGTGCACTTGGGCGATGTGTGAAAATTAACGTCCCAATCACTTACACAAGTCGGGTAACTTGTGAATGGGAGTGTAATACACAATACATATAATGATGACTAGAAAATATCTCTATTGCAATGAATGAATAAGAATAATAACTTTGTCCCTATTGACAATTTCTATTTTGCTAATTTAGACTCTAAACAAAAATGGTTATTTTGTTTGGCAATTTTAATGAGACAAAATGATAAATATTTTGATTTAACTAACCAATCCTGACAAGTATATATCTTCCCCAACACATATATATATATATATATATATATATATAAATTGCTTCAACTAATTCATTTTGACAAAAATGAATATTTCTGACAAAATGTAAAATTTTGTTTAACTAGTATAAATTGACTAAAATGAATGATTATTTTAACTAATGTAAATTAACAAAAATGAATAATTTGTGTTTCAATTCTAATAAACATGCCAATGCTATATTTTGTTTTATTTTTTTAATTCAGACAAAATGAGTGTTTTTGTGTATTCTACTTTAATGATAAAAATGTGAATGTTTAGTTATTAAAATGTAACTTTTAAATCCTATCCTTTATTTCAAACAATTTTTATTCATATCAAAATTATAAATCAAGAATATAATTTTAAATCTGATGGTTTGTTTGCATTAATGAATTGCAAACAAAGATGAACTTTATTTTAAGGTTTTGTTTGCAACAAGGAATGCAGATAACCAATGTGACTTTTATTTTATTTAAAAGTATATTTGTGTGCATGTAAAAAGAACCTCATTTCCAAAGTGTATTTACATTATTGAATGTAAATAAAAGAAACAAATTTATTTAAAAGAGTATTTGCATTTATGAATGCAAACAAAGGATAATTTTGTTTATAAATTATATTTACATCAGTAAATGTAAATAAAAGAACAAAATTTATTTTCAAAGCATAATTTAAACAAATTCCATTAAATGTATAAACGTGTGTACATTTGTGTTGGTAATTATAGATAAAGAAAATAGATTATAGTTTCATTGAATATTTGCATGGATAAATGCAAATAAAAGAATAAACTTTAATTTCAATGCATATATGTATTGATAAAAGCAAACAAAGAAATAAAATTTATTTTCAATATATGTTTGTATTGGCATTGGTGAATGCAAATGAATAATTTGTTTTCAATATACATTTTGCATTGGTAAATGCAAAAAGAACAATTTCTATTTTCTATATATATATATATGCATGGCTGAATGTAAATAGAAGAACAAACTTCATCTTCAAAACATATTTACATTTGCGAATGCAAATAAAAGAACAAAACTTTATTTCCAATATGTGTTCGCATTTGTGAATGCAAATAAAAGAATAAATTTTATTTTTAATGTTTATTTACATTAGTAAATGCAAATAAAAGAATAAACTTGAATTTCAATGTATATTTACAATTGAAAATGCAAATAAAAGGACAGTTTTTTATTTCAAAGTATATTTGCATTTGAAAATGCAAATAAAAGAACAATTTCTATTTCCAAAGAATATTTGCATTGTGAGATGCAAATGAAAAGTGAACTTTTAATCTCTATATTTATTTGTATTGTAGAATGCAAATAAAAAAAAAGTGTACTTTCATTTCCAACATTTTATTTACATGGTGGAATGCAAATAAAAAGTAAAACTTATATTTCTATGTAATATTTGCATTGTAAATGCAAATAAAAAGAATGATTTTATTTCTAAGTATATATTTGTGTTGAAACACAAATAAAAGAATGACTTTATTTCCTATGCATATATTTGTGTTAAGAACACAATAGAAAGAATAGCTTTATTTACTATGTAATATTTGTGTTGAAAACACAAATAAAAAGAATAACTTTATTTCAATGTTCATATTTGTGATGAAGACACAAATAAAGGTGCCACCAATTCTATGATATATTTGTGTTGAATACACAAATGAAAAGAAGCAATTTAATTTCAATGATAACATTTGTGTCGAGGGACAAATAAAAGAATGGTTCAATTTCTATGTTATTATTTGTGTTGAAAAACACAAATAAAAGAATGGTTCTTTTATTCAAAAGTAAAATGTACAAATAAAATGTATTGTTTGATCTTGTTCTTTCATTTAACACAAACAATGTTAAACAAAAATTGTGACGGCCCGCCCCGCACCAGCCTGCATTTCCTACGAAAGTGCGCTGTACACATGCCTGACTAGCACGGGACGGTCGTCAGAAGAAAGGAAAGAAGGGAACGAATTAATCAAGAACCTATAGAATGTCTCATAGCGCATGGAGTAAAATATAATAATAATAACATACTTGACATAAAACAGGTGAGACAGTGCATAAGCTGATAACTAAAATCAACATCAGAGTAGCGGAAATCCAAATACAGCTTATTACAACTTTCCAAATTTACTGTCTCTAAACAAATGAAAACTAAAGTAGAAGATGCACCACTAATGCCCAAGCAGTGATCTTCAACAACACAGGGAGAATACTATATATATTACGTGGAAGCCTCCTGCTCCTCTCCGGATCATCTACCCGTGCATCACCAGCTAACCTGTCTCTAGTCTGCTCGTGTGAGCACCCAGAGTAATAAGAGGAAACATACAACTCTAGGTCAGACATAAAGGCTGGTATGAGCGATAAGCATCTGAAAGAACAATAACAGGTATACTAAACCTTACCTGAACCTGGACCTGCAACCAAAGAGTTAGTACCACATACCGTACAATACTCTAAGGTGCCATAATAAATAGTGTAAGAATACGGGGGTGGGGTGTGCATGTCATAATGATAGCAAACAAATCAACCATAGCAACGATCCTCACATCCCTCACTCAGTGCGTAAAGCATACGATGTCCACCACTGTCAATCACTAGACCCATCGAAGTAGTGACGGAGTTCAACTTGTACAACTGCTGCTACTACCAAGCTTACCACATGGAGTCATGACCAAATCTTTACAAATGACCCCACTTCATTGGTCTATAGCTCTTTAGTCGTACCTAGGCCACTGCAGCCCTGAATCCGTTCACGTACCTCCCATACATAGTGATCCAAAGTCATTGAAACACCCCACCTCCATTAGGGTCACTCTCAAAGGGAATGCCCTAATTTTGGTGGAGGTTTGTAAGTATAAGTCACAGATATACAAGACAGATATAATAACACATATTTTTGAACAGCGGAAAACAACAACTTTTATTTCACTAAAATACGTGTTACATCAACCATACCATAATTGTCTTACAATACTTAAAAAAACATAACATCTTCATAACTGTTTTGATTACATTATTTAAAGAAGCATAAAGAAAACATAAATAAACTGCAAAAGTCCCATGATTGCTGTCCAAAGCCATAGTCCGAAACGAAAAGATCCAAGCAATACATTCTTTCTCTTCAAGCTGGATATGAAGGCTGGTTAAGCTGCGGTATTCCCTCCCTGTGGACCTGGGGGGGGGGGGAACGGAAGAAAAGAAGACGAGAGAAAAGTAGAGTTAGACATAAAGCATGAGCAAGTCTGGGACTATTCAGTCAATGAATAAAGAACTGGGTATGATAAGTATAAACTGGAAATGGGAAAGAATTATAAACTAAGTTAAGTTGTCTAGGGTCGAATATACTATCGTACCCCATATTAATCTCTGTACCCAAATAAACTAGTTCCCAACAGGCACCCCATAGTCAGGGTGAAGTGATCCATTTTATGATGATCGGCTCCTACTCGTATAGTTACATGTGTCTTACGGCCCCCGATATTGTAGTTACCTATGCTGGTCCCACCATGGGGTGTATCAAGTGCCATGGTGGCGGCCCGACACAATCCTAGAATGCACAGGTATGCTACTGGTGCCCAGTGCCTTATTTTTCTGCGCCGGAGTGTGTGCACGCCCGCACCCCGTTAGAACCTACACTGCTGCACCACCGCCGTCGATTTGACCTCTTACAGTCAGCCCAGTAATCGTGCCCCACCCTGCCTAGCTTCAGGGTATCATGATACCTTGTAGGGTTACTGCTGAAAAGGGTCCCCCGCTACAAGGTTTTCTATTTCTAGCCAACATGCTAAGTTGGTTAAGTGTTTTATAAACCTAACCCCCAATCAGTCTGTTTAGTTTAGCATGTTCCATTTTGATTAAGTATTAATATAATTTACTTAATCCTGTCAATCCTGACTCAGCCTTAATTGTCTTATTAAAGCCTTGACCTCTCACATTAGACAGGTATTGTTGTGGCTGCCTGTTGCCGGTTGGGTCCGGGCAGTCTTACGCCACAACTCAGTCTAACCTCGGGTCCTTATTGGGCTCCGTGTTAAACCACCCACATTGGATAGGTATTGTTGTGACTACTGGACAGCCGGGCGGTTCCGGGCAGGTTTACATCACAACTCAATCCAACCTCGGGTTAAACACATCGTATTTTCTACATTTACATATTTTGTCTCTTTTCTTTTTATATGTAAATATTTGCGGCCCATTATTCAAATTCATCTTTATTGATTAAGATTTATTTATGCCACTTAATTGTTTTTTCAAGGTTGTTGGCATGCGTCAAACATGCCAACACATATGTTCTATATTTTAGCCCAAACATCATTACCCCCGTTTTATACGTTCGCTCCAATGTAAGGTGTGTTGGGTTTAACACTTAAACCCAATTTAGCCATTTGTAAAGGGGAGGCTTATAACATGGTGTTTATCAGGTAACATGAAAGAGGGGAGTGTGAACGCATGAACTTGCAACGAACGATTCAATTAACATAAAGTAGGCACATGTGAACTTGTAATTGTAACATCATATAATCATGGCATAACATGAATCATTTTATCCATATAATCATAGCATAAACAATACTTAAACATGAATCATTCTATTCATATAATTATGGCATAGGAAATACTTAAACATGAATCATTCTATTCATATGATTGTGGCATAAACAATACTCAAACATGAATCATTCTATTCATATGATTATGGCATAGAAAATACTTAAACATGAATCATTCTATTCATATGATTGTGGCATAAACAATACTCAAACATGAATCATTCTATTCATATGATTATGGCATAAACAGTACTTAAACACGAATTATTCTATTCATATGATTATGGCATAAATAATACTTAAACATGAATTATTCTATTCATATGATTATGGCATAGAAAAATACTTAAACATGAATCATTCTATTCATATGATTGTGGCATAAACAATACTCAAACATGAATCATTCTATTCATATGATTATGGCATAAACAGTACTTAAACACGAATTATTCTATTCATATGATTATGGCATAAATAATACTTAAACATGAATTATAGGTTCAACTAACCATGTAAACTTGAAATTAAGAATCTAACTAAATTAGATATCATTATTATTGGCACATGGTCTTGACTAGAAATATAAGCCTATATTTTTATTTAGGCATAATATAAACTAATCATGTTCATAAAATCGCTACATGCTAACAAAAAGGTACTTACTTTTGTCACTAATACAAAAGTATGGTTCAACTAGAATTATCCCAACCTAATTCTTATATGAATCATGGTTTTTAATCCATTTATAGAATTATAGCATAAACATACCTAAACTTAAATCATGGTTTTTATTCTATTTATGTAAACTTGCAAGTGGAATGTAATTCTAATGTAATTCCAATGTAACTTATGTGTCACATATATTATCATATGATTATGATAACAACATAAGCCTAAAAACATGTTTTTCAATTGGGCATAATAACAAACATAGTTTAGTCATGTTCATAAAATTAATACAAGTTCACAAAGATGCTTGCTTTTGTCAGTATCACAAAAGCATGATTTTTATACTTGAACTATAATGCCAATTCCAACATAACTTCATATGAATCATAATACTCAAATGGACCAAATTACACTAAAGATGACCATAGAATTATACATCATGTTGGCATAACAATAAATTATATACTTGCATGAATTTCAAATAAACTATTACAACACATAGTTGTTATTTTCAACATGAATCATATACTTGCAATTATCAAATGGGTGTTGTAAATAACTACCACAAACATGTAGTTTTCAATATGAATCATATGCTTGCATGAATCCCAATTAAAATTCCACAACATGTGGTTGTCCACATAAACCATATACTTGTATGAATCCAATCGTACATCATAGCATTGCCAAATCGTTTAGAATCAAAATAACATACAAATATAAGTTATTATCGCCATAATTCCATTTCGTTGTTAACTTCCAATGCAAATCGCGTACTTGCAAATATCCAATCGTATACCATAATATTCCCAAATTGTTTAGCATCAAAGCAACGTACAAATATAGATTATTATCGCCCCAATTCCATTTCTTACTTTACACAAATCAACACAATTATTTAATTCACATCGGAATAGCACTCTACTTACAACGTATGACGAATCTTCAATTCAGGAATCTGAATTCTGAATTTGGAGATGCTATCCTTTGTTGTAGGCGTTGCTTTGATTCAATTAACGTTGCTTTAAGCTTTTGATTTATCTCTTAATTGTCTCTCTATTTCTGACGGCTATCTTTAGTCTCTCCTCAGCAACATGACGGTCTCATCTCCATTTTAGTTTGGGTGAATTAGGGTTAGTCTTAGGTCCTTTTTATAGAGTTTGTGAGTTGATTTAGACCGTCGATGAAGCTTGGTTCAATAATAGCCGTTCGTTCAAAGGAGAGGCCAATCAGGTGCTGACATATAGCCCTAGTGACAAGGCAAGGCTCAGAAAATCGACCAAACACAGACTAGGCCAGCCAGGGGGGCTGGGTTCGACCTGGCTCAGGGGCCAGGTCGACTCCCCAGTCGACCCCCAGGTCGACTCTAGAGTCGACCTGCCTGGGGCAGGTCGACACCTACGTCGACTCCCAGGTCGACCTGGCCTGGCAGGTCGACCCTAGGGTCGACCCCCAGGTCGACCTGGTGGGTTGGGCGGGAACTTTTCCCGCCTACTCTGATTGGGCTGAAATTCAAATCTGTTTTCGAAATTTGAATTTTCTAAAACTTCATCGGGCCATAATTTGGTCATACGGGCTCCGTTTTTCGAAAACTCGGACTCTATTTCGCGTATTTTTCCGAGACGAACGCAATGGCGTATCACATTTCCCTTAATACTTTGATTTGAAATTTATTATACTTTAATTTGTGAATTTCACTGTTATAAAATACACGGGGTGTTACATTCTCCCCCACTTAAAAGGATTTCGTCCCGAAATCTTCAAGTTCAGGAAGAATGCACATCCTAACATCCAAACACCCATCTACTCATTCACCAAACACGAGCATCCATTGTCCTTAAAAGACTTATAATGCTTCATGATAATATGCGAAGTGTGTGTGTACATGTACTTATCTAATGCAAAATCAGGCGGTCTACTGATTCAGTTGACCTCCTTAATGCAAATTATGTAAGTGCCATGAATCCATTATGTATGCAAATTTTCCTATTTATGAATCTACATGAGTGCACAATCACTCATATAAATGCAACATCCATATGACAACACATTAAACTTCAACCATATACGAATATAAATACATATATGCATATGCAATATGAAGTGATTGAGCCGATCTAAAACCTAAATTGTGTGTGTGTATATGCAACCACGAGCAACCACTAGCAATCACTTGCAACCACTTGCAACCATCAATCATAATATGTCTCAAACACATGTTTTCATCCAAAGAGTTTCTACCTAAAAGATAAGGTCGAGGAGATATACCTAAAAAGATAGATTAAAGCGCAACTTAAGGAAAAAGAAAGATCAAAGATGTACCCTCGAAAAGGAAAAGGGTAGGCATCGCGTATTCTAGCTTCAGTTTCCCAAGTTGCATCTTCTTCGGCGTCGCTCCACTGAACTTTGACGAGCTTGACTTCGCGGTTGCGTAGCTTCTTCACTTCCGTTCCTAATATTCGGGTTGGAACTTTCCTTATGGTTGCTTCGCGTTCCACTTCAGCTTCTTCTAGGATATTTGGCTCTACCACTTCAGCAGACTCATGTAGACATTTTCGGAGATGTGAAACGTGAAAGACGTTGTGAACTCCGACCAATCTTTCGGGTAGCTCTAATCTATAGGCCATTTTCCCAATTGTTCCTCAATAATAGGGAATGGTCCTACCTAAAGGTATAGTCGAATGATAGAAGCAAGTAAAAACTTTGTGCCCATTGGGCAATGTCAAAACTGGAAATCTATGCCACATATATATTGATTAGGAGAAGAACTCTCTAAGCATCAGCCCCGAAGACCAAAATCAACATCAGACTGACACCCAAAGAATTACTCAACCCAACCACTAGATTCTAGGAAACTAAGCATGATGGACTCCTTTTAGGTCACAAGGGAGTCCCTTCCTAAGACCAACCTATAAAACCCAAAAAGTTTAGTCAAACCAACGAACACCCTCAAGCCCCAACATGTGTTGCTAACAGATGAGTCATACTCCCTATGGGGTTTGCAACAGAAATTGGATTGAGAATGGGACCGAGAGGATATACACAAAAGATAGCATGCAAGTAAGCTCTACAGGAAGAGAGGGATCAAAGATATACTCTTAAGAAGAGATATGATGCACGAATCTAGTCTTCAATCTTCTAAGTTGCATTTCCTTGAGCTTAACTCCATTATGCTTTATCCGTCTTTAACTTCACAATTTCGTAGCTTCTTAATTATTGTTTCCAAAATTTGAGTTGGAACCTATTTCACTGTTGCCTCTCGTTCCTCTTTCACTTACTCTACTTCTAGTATACTCGGCTCAAACATAACGGCGTACTCATGGTTTCATGCAAGCTCTCCAAAATTCACTAGTGAATCTTGGATCTCGTCCACTTACTATCAGGTATTCCACGTAGAAGAACTATCTCTCGGAAATAAATGCCAACCATGTTGCCAAATGTACTTACTAAGGTGATTCTCCACAACTCATGCATAAGCGAAATGAACCTTCTGCCTTAGTGGCGAACACCACTGGAGCGCCCCATTCAGAAATGCTCCTCCTAATGAACCCCTTTTCTAGAAGCTCTTTAATCTGTTTACTAAGCTCTTTCCTTTCCCGTGGAGCCATGTGTCTAACGGGCAACGCAACGGGCTTTGCTTTATCTACAAGGTATATGCGGAAGTCTATCTCCCGCTTCGGAGGCAAGCCCTTCACCTCTTCGAAGACATCCGGATATTCCCGGACCACTCTAACTGATTGCAAATTTTCAACGGAGGCATCTAGCGATTCAAGGTAACTAAGCATAACCGCATACGAGGGATTACAAGAAATTTCCAAAGTGTTACCGAGCTGGGTCAGGAGCCTAACAACCTTTTTTTCACAATCAAGGGTGGCCCCATTACCGGATAGCCAATCCATGCCCAAAATCAAACCATATCCCGAAAAGCCCAAAACAAAGGCACTACATTTAAATTCTACGCTTAGAATAGAAATTTTCAATCCCAAACAGATCATAGACAAATGAGCTGGGCCCCCAATTGGTTTTGAAACAATTAAGGGGTCCTCTACCATACTAGTTTTTAGGTGTAGAGATTCTACTAAAGCAGATGAGATAAAGGAGTGTGATGCGCCGGAATCAAATAAAGTGCGAACGGGGTGATCATAAAGATAAACTACACTTTCTACAGAAGTATTTATACCTCGCTGTTGCAGAGGTGGCGCCTCTAGCACATGAACTTGTGCCCCTGAGGTGGATCCAGCCCTCTGCCCCTGTCCTCGTTTCTTTGGGCAATCCTTAGCCATGTGGCCTGTCTCACCGCAAGAAAAGCACCCGCCGTTCATCTTGGCCTTCTTTTTCCGGCAATCTTTCACTAAGTGCCCCACTTTGCCACAGAATTTACACTTCCTCTTCCCTTGGGACTTGTTGTCTTTCCCGCCCTTCTTAAAGACTGTCTTCTTAAGCTGTAAACCCTCTTTCTTCCCTTGAGAGCTTTCCGCCTTTGTCTCCTTCTTCCTTGGGCAGTCCCTAGCCCAGTGGCCTGTCTCCCTACACTGAAAGCAAGTAGCACTCATCCTCCTCTTCTTCTTCCTGCAGTCTCCCTCCAGATGTCCAAGAATTCCGCAGAAATAACATTTCCTTTTTTCACGTTTCTTGTCATTACTGTTACGATCCTTTCTTGTTTGACTATTATTCGTCTTCCTACTCTGGGACTCTTCCGCTTGCTGGTTTACGTGGAGGAGGAGGAGTGAAAGCGTCAGCAGCTGGGGAGTAAGGTCTCCAGACATGCTGAAACAGAAAGGATAGATTCAAAACGAAGGATAAGAGATAGTACCTATGGCTTTGGGGGGACTTTGCCTTTTAAAATAAAACAATATTTTATCTTTTTAAAATGCTTCTTTAAATTTCTTTTTGAAAAATAAATTTTCAAAACTTTTTATCTTATCCGGTAAACCTATGCTCTGATACCAAGTGAAACACCCCACCTCCATTAGGGTCACTCTCAAAGGGAATGCCCTAATTTTGGTGGAGGTTTGTAAGTATAAGTCACAGATATACAAGACAGATATAATAACACATATTTTTGAACAGCGGAAAACAACAACTTTTATTTCACTAAAATACGTGTTACATCAACCATACCATAATTGTCTTACAATACTTAAAAAAACATAACATCTTCATAACCGTCTTGATTACATTATTTAAAGAAGCATAAAGAAAACATAAATAAACTGCAAAAGTCCCATAATTGCTGTCCAAAGCCATAGTCCGAAACGAAAAGATCCAAGCAATACATTCTTTCTCTTCATGTTGGATATAAAGGCTGGTTAAGCTGCGGTATTCCCTCCCTGTGGACCTGGGGGGGGGGGGGGGGGAACGGAAGAAAAGTAGAGTCAGACATAAAGCCTGAGTAAGTCTAGGACTATTCAGTCTATGAATAAAGAACTGGGTATGATAAGTATAAACTGGAAATGGGAAAGCATTATAAACTAAGTTAAGTTATCTAGGGTCGAATATACTATTGTACCCCATATTAATCTCTGTACCCAAATAAACTAGTTCCCAACAGGCACCCCATAGTCAGGGTGAAGTGATCCATTTTATGATGATCGGCTCCTACTCGTATAGTTACACGTGTCTTACGGCCCCCGATGTTGTAGTTACCTATGCTGGTCCCACCATGGGGTGTATCAAGTCCCATGGTGGCGGCCCGACACAATCCTAGAATGCACAGGTATGCTACTGGTGCCCAGTGCCTTATTTTTCTGTGCCGGAGTGTGTGCACGCCCGCACCCCATTAGAACCCACACTGCTGCACCACCGCCGTCGATTTGACCTCTTACAGTCAGCCCAGTAATCGTGCCCCACCCTGCCTAGCTTCAGGGTATCATGATACCTTGTAGGGTTACTGCTGAAAAGGGTCCCCCGTGAAAAGTCGAGTGTGTACGACTTGTGTAGGATCTATAATATGGCTATGCGGAATATGATAACAATATATATATATATCACAGATAACTTTAAATGCAGTAAAGTAAAGACACCAGGATTTTTATACTGGTTCGGACCTCCAGTCCTACGTCCAGTCCCGAAGCTCCTCTTCGGCTTTTCACTAAACAACACCCTCACTTCACCCGGAGGAACAGGTTCACTACTTGATTTGCGGGCTACAAGTTTACCCACTTGATTTCACGGGCTACAAGCTTACCCACTTGATTTCACGGGCTACAAGCTTACCCACAAGACGATTACAATAGTTTGACCTTGAATGTGTTCTTTCTTCAACACTGAATAGTCAATGATTGAGTACACCCTTCCTATAATCTTATCCTCAAATGTATTTTGATGTTTAGAAAGATTAGGAAGTAAATTATCGAGTTGAATCACAAGTGTATTAAATATGCTTGGAGATTCAAATGATAATTGAATGCTTTTGAGTGCTTTTTGAGAGAAAAGGATAATGCAAGATAGATTAGAAAATAGAGAGTAAATTCGATGATTTGAATGATTGCAAACTCATGTATTTATAGAAATCGAGAGGTTGCAATTGTTGATGAAAAGTTGCATCTAAAATAAGTGATTATTCATGAAGAGAAATGGATGCAACTATTAAAGGAAGAAGACGACTTTTCATGAAAATTCAAAAAGCTGTTGACCTATAGAATTTTGTAGGTCGACATGTTTTTGACTGTTACATTTTAAAATCCTGTTGACCTATAAAAAATTGTAGGTCGACATGTTTTTGACCATATGCATAAAAAATGTTTTCATGAGTGATATTTTTAAGCAATTAGAAGTATGATCATTTGAGGATAGATTTTAACATTATATAACTCTAAAATAATCAACTTCTAACCTATGAAGTCATCTCGTCTTCTTTTTGTCGATGTAGAAGCTTCTTCTTGTCATAAATCAAAATAACCATCGAAGCTTTGACTCAACATTCTCCCCCTTTTTGATTGATGACAACATGGCCTAATAAAGGTATTGTTCCTTGTATATTGCTCCCCTGTATATATGCTCCCCCTGAATTATATATAATCTGCATAGCATTCGTTAGTAATATTTTCTCCCCCTTTGTCATCGACAAAAAGGGTGTCTATAAGAGAAAGCAATAATTCTTAGAGAAACCATACAACAAAATACATAGATTGTGTTATACATTCAAGGCAAACCAAAAATAAACACACCAGAAGTACCAGGAAGTAGCATAGTTAAATACATAAGCAAATTAAAAAAACTTGAAAGATAAAAACGAGACGACTATTGTGATGGCCAATCCGAATCACTATCTTCTTCTTCATCTTTGTTTCCTTCCTCCTCTTGTTCCTCATTGTTGCTATCACCATTGTCCTTCTCAATATCGTCATGAGTTCCTTCTTCAATATGCGACAGTCCACGACCACGAGTATGTTGGGTACTTGCTCCAGAGCTAGTACCTTCTTCAGATGAGGACCATGTAAACGTAGGTGGCATTGGTCGTTTTCTTTGGTCTTGAGAAAGCGGTGCGGAGGTTGATGCACAAGAGATTGCATCCCAAATCTTTCCAAAGAAGGATTTTAATTTGTTGAACCGCTTATCAAGTTTAGAATCTAAGCGGTCAATTTTATTATCAGTTCTTTTGAGTCTAGCTTCGAGTAAGAATTGATTACGTGCAGTTTGCTCAAGAGTGTCCTTAGTTGAAGAAGTAGGAGGCGGAATTAAAACGTCTTCAGGCCTTTGCGTGGGAACTTGAGAAGAGGACGTCTGTGGAGGTCCTTGTTCGACATATCGCTCAAAAGGAATAATATTCAAATAAGGAAACGGTAGCTTCATCCTCTTTTTAGATGCTTTATCAATACATTTTGGTATTGAGATTTTAGATTCGGGAGATCTTACGTGACATTCCATGAGACAACGCATAATATACTTGTTATAAAACAAGTGTGGCCTTGAACGTTTATTTACCATCACAATCTCGTCGAAAATCATCTCAATCCAATTTACCTTGATATTTGCATAAATGGCATACAGTGCCTTAAAGTTTTCTCTGTAAACTGCATCAAAGTTTCCAGTCCTTGGAAGAAGAGAGTGTGTGATACAAAGGTGTAGAAGTCTGGCAGATGGTCTTAGATGGATACCTTTAGTACTTGACTTATGGTCTTCTATGAAAAGGTGACTATTTTTGTCGCGAATATGTATAGGGCAGAAATCACTACCGAATTGAATACCTTCGTTATGGGTTCGAAGAATTTCTGCCATCCGGTCTTTGGAGAGAAAGATGTGTTGACCACAAACAACGGACCATAAGCAATCATCCGAGTTTTGGGGTTTAAATTTGTCTAAATTGAGATTAGCATAGAATAGTTTTATCAAAGTATGGCTTATCTCAACATGATTGTCTTCAAAATTTAGAAGAGACTCTATACCCGCTCTGTTTGATAGTCCACTAACATCGTAGAGGGCGAAATCAGAGAATTTGAGAAAAGAACCGTGGTGAATTGTATAGTCTTTCATCTTGTTCCATCTCTTCACCGCAAGAGGATCCATTAGCCATTGTTTGATTTGAGTATCAATAGGTTGAACAGGGGCTTGAGAAGATGATGTTTTGGACTTCTTTTGCTTTGGAGCCATTGGAGAGGTTAGGAAATTTGAAGAATTCTAATAGATCAGGTTATAAAGAGTATAGAGAATGAAAAGAAATGACCTTTGATGAAGAGTTGTGAAGTTTGAAAAGGGAATGGACGTGTTGATTGGGTGAGAAGGAAGTTTCCAGCGAAACCGGTCGACAGATATCAATGAGTCGGTCGACCAGTAAAATCTCTGGAAAAATTGATGCACGTGTTTTCGAACTGACCGGTCGACAGGTTGGAGTTTGGGCGGTCGACAGGAAATAGTTCTGGAAGACAAACATACATATGTTTGGTCTGACCGGTCGACAGGAGGAATAAGGAGCGGTCGACAGGTAAAAGTTCTGTTTGATAAAGAACTTAAACTTGAACTATGGCGGTCGACATGATTTAAATGACCGGTCGACAGTTATTAGTTCTGGAAATGTTTGAAATCAATTCTTTAGGCATAATGGTTGACAGGGGAGTATGATGCGGTCGACCGTTTTTAATTCTGGTTTCAATATAAAGGCTAAGAATCCTTAACCGGTCGACAGCGTGAACAAGATCGGTCGATAGGTGCAGAGAAAATTTGTTTTCTGGCTTTTGAAAAGATATATACATATTAAAACAAATTTTATTCAATAACAAGATTTCAAAACACCAAATACTTGAAGAACAAAATACAAATTTATTTTTTAAAGAAGAGTTTAAACGACATAAATTATTTCCTTGGCTCCCATGAATTCTTTGGTTCCCAATGGCTAAACCTTCCACTAGCTCCTTCATTGTTTTGATAATTTCTATCCCATGAATTTGGAGTTCGTGAAGACGATGGTATTGGCATTGGCTCATGTACATTATGTCTGTTAGAGCCACAAAAGAGAGTAGCTAATCGTTCGAGGTACGTCAAACGAGAAGTCGTCAGTTTTTGCTCATAAAACATTTGTTGTTGATAATAATGCATTTCATCTATCTTCTCCTTAGTTCGTGGAGAACAAAATAAAACTTTCTTGCTCTTCTTAGAAGTAGGAGTTGTTCCTGGCGTTCGAGAAGGCGGATGAAAGCCAGGTGGATGCTCTGGTGTTTTTGGGGAGTTATATTCAGTCGGTTCGGAACTTGTGATTGAAATGTGGGAATTTTCAGCACATTTCTCACAGATGTGTGCCATGAGATTATTTAAAAGTTATAGAAGTTTGAGAGAATGAATGAAAGCACTCAAAAATAGTCATATATATAGTAGGAGTTTTCTATTTTAAGATAATAAATAAATGGTTTGTATATGTTTTACCGTAGAAAGATCCTCTGCTATATATAGTAAAAAGACATTGGTTTCTGATAAACAAAATACGAATTCTTATAAAAATTAATCTTCGAGTTCTTTTCGTGAAACCAATCCTAGCTCTCTACGTAACTTGATAAAGCTTGACTCTAGTAGAGGCTTTGTAAATATATCTGCTAGTTGATTTTCCGTGTTGACATATTCGAGGTTTATATTTCCCTTTTCAATGTTATCTCGTAGAAAATGATGACGAATGTCAATGTGTTTAGTCCGAGAGTGATTAACTGGGTTTTTGGATAAATTTATCGCACTAGTGTTATCGCAATATATAATGGAATTCAATAAATTCATACCAAAATCTTTAAGTGTTTGTTGCATATATATAACTTGTGTACATGCCAAAGCTGCTGAAATATACTCTGCCTCGCATGTTGATAGTGAAACACAATTTTGTTTCTTACTAAACCAAGAGACAAGTGATTTTCCAATGAAATGGCACGTACCACTTGTACTCTTTCTATCCGTTCGTGATCCTCCGAAATCAGCATCACTATATGATACTAATTCGAATGCACAATCCTTAGGATAGAAAAGACCGAAATCTTTGGTGTTATTAAGATATCGAATAATTCGTTTCACTGCTCGCAAATGTGATTCCTTAGGATCAGCTTGAAAACGTGCACACAAACAAACACTCATCATAATGTCAGGACGACTAGCTGTTAAATATAGGAGAGAACCTATCATACTACGATACGTCTTTTGGTCTATACTCTTTCCACTTTCATCCTTTTCAAGATGACTAGTGGTACTCATTGGAGTCGGTTTTCCAGAAGTATTTTCAAGTCCGAATCTTTTAACAAGATTTTCACAATATTTTTCTTGATTTATGAAAATACCATTTGAAAGTTGTTTAATTTGAAGACCAAGAAAGTATGATAACTCTCCCATATGTGACATTTCAAATTCTTTGGTCATGATATCTGAAAATTCTTTACAAAGTCTCTCGTTTGTTGAACCAAAGATTATGTCATCCACATATATTTGAACAACAAGTATCTCTTTGTGCGAATGTTTAATAAATAATGTTTGATCAACCTTTCCTATTTGAAATCCAGAGTTGATAAGATGACTTCGTAGTCGTTCATACCAAGCACGTGGTGCTTGTTTTAAACCGTACAAAGCCTTCTTAAGCTTGAAAACATGATCTGGATATTTTTCATGTTTGAATAAAGGTGGTTGTTCAACATATACTTTTTCTTTTATAAAACCATTTAGGAACGCACTCTTGACATCCATCTGATATAATTTAAAATTATGGTGACAAGCAAAAGATAGAAGTATTCGAATTGCTTCTAGTCTAGCAACAGGTGCAAAAGTTTCTTCATAATCGATACCCTCTTCTTGATTATATCCTTGTGCAACTAACCGTGCTTTGTTTCGTGTTATGTTTCCTTGTTCATCAGCCTTGTTTTTGTAAACCCATTTAGTTCCGATAACTGATTGATCGGTTGGCCTTGGAACAAGTTCCCATACATCATTGCGTTCGAACTGATTTAGTTCTTCTTGCATAGCAATGACCCAATATTCATCGGTAGCAGCTTCTTTAGGATTCTTAGGTTCGATGTTTGAAATAAATGCAACATGTCCCATTTGGTTAAGTTGACTTCTAGTTCTAATTTGAGATGATACTTCTCCAATTACATTTTGAACTGGATGATCTCTCAATATTCTTGGAGGAGATCTCACTCTAGGTGGAGAAACTATCACAGGAGGTTGAGGAATATCGTTGATAATTTCTGGGTCAGAATCCTCATTTGTGACAACAGTGTCATTTGTATTGATATTTTCGTCATCATCAATTTTTATATTAGAAAACTTGTAGTATTCATCGAAAGATATATGAAGTGATTCTTCAATAATTTTGGTTCTTTTATTGAATATACGATAAGCCTTACTTCGATCCGAATAACCAACAAAGATTCCTTCGTCAGCTTTTGAATCAAATTTTCCAAGGTGATCTTTCGTATTTAAAATAAAACATTTCGAACCAAAAACTTTGAAATAAGAAATATTTGGTTTTCTTTCATTGAATAACTCATATGGTGTATTTTTAGTTAGAGGTCGAATGGAAACTCGATTCAAAACATAACACGCAGTTGCTACAGCTTCTGCCCAAAAATGTTTTGATAGAGTGCTTCCATTTAATAATGTTCTTGCACATTCTTGTAATGTTCGATTTTTCCGTTCTACAACCCCATTTTGTTGTGGAGTTCTAGGAAAGGAAAAATTGTGTGATATACCTTTCTTTGCACAAAAATGTTCAAATTCATTATTTTCGAACTCTCCGCCATGATCACTTCTTATATTTTTTGACTTTAAGTCCCTTCGATTTCTGAATACGTTTGACGAAAGATTTGAATTTTTCGAAAGTGTCACTTTTATTTTTCAAAAACATAGTCCAAGTATAACGAGAATAATCATCAACAATTACAAACACATACCGACTATGATTTATGGATTGTATTTGAGTAGGTCCAAATAAATCCAAATGTAATAGTTCAAGTGGTTGTAATGTCGAGATTACCTTCTTAGATTTAAATGATGACTTGGTTAATTTTCCGATTTGGCAAGCGTCACAAAGATTGTCAACTTTGAAACTCAGTTTTGGTAAACCTTTGACTAGATCATTTTTAGCTAGCTTGTCAATAGTTTTAAAGTTTATATGACAGAACCGTTTGTGCCATATCCATGGTTCATTTTCCTTAGCAATAAGGCACATATTTGAATTTTGATTAAAATTCATATTTAAAATATATATATTTCTGTCTCTATATCCTTCAAAAACTAAATTTTTATCTTGGTCAAGAATGTTACATTTGTCATTTGAAAAGGAAATTGTAAACCCTTTATCACATAACTGACTAATACTAAGTAAGTTATGTTTTAGATTTCTAACTAGCATGATATTCGTAATAAGAGGTAAATTAGATGTACCGTAATTGCTCACATCGCCTTTGCCGATGATGAAGCCTTTTGAATTATCTCCAAAAGTGACTGAGCCCCCATCAAAGTATGTAATATTCGTCAATATGCTCTTGTCTCCAGTCATATGCTTCGAGCAACCACTGTCCAAAATCCATCTTCCTCTTTTCTTTAGTGGGACCTGCAAAAAATAAAGTAAAATCCATGGTACCCACTTTTTATAGGGTCCTAAGAGTTAGGTTTTAGGAGTCCAAACCCATACGGGTCCGGTATCCCCTTTATACAAATAATTGGGATTATGATGCACAGTACTCAAGAAATTTTGAATGTACTTGTTCCTAATCAAAATATTATTTGTTTTAGGAACCCATACTTTGACATTCTTCTTTTGAGATTTCACACTCGGTTTTGGTTTGAAATATAATAAACTCAGATTTTTCTTAGCTTCAGTTTCTTTTACTAACTTATTTTTCTTTCTTCTTTTACCAAGATGTTTCTTGATAACTTGTTTCTTGTATCCCAATCCTTGCTTATTTGTAGCTGATTGTGAATTCTCAATGATTTTTGTCAGATTTTCTCGACCTTTGTTAAAGTTAGAAACATTTTTAGTAATGTCGTCTAACTTTGATTGTAAACTAGCTTTTTCAAGGTCTAGAATCTTGACTTTAGCTTTAAGCTCATGATTTTCAGTAGTGAGAATATCATTCTTTTCTTTTTGAACTTCAATTTCTTGAGTCAAAAGAGATAGTTGAGAATTAGAATTAGAAGATGATTCTTGAGCCTTTTCAAGTTCCTCTTCTAATATTTTCTTCTCATCTTTTAACATATCTCTTTCTAATTCTGATCTATTCAACATTGTCTTGACTTCTTTTAATCGATGTTTTGTATCTTTAAATTTAACCGTTAATTTATCATAAATATCAAGCATATCCTCAAGAGTAGGAATTTGTACCTCATCCTCTGTTGCCATAAAACATACATTTGCTTGTTCAGTGTCTGAGTCACTTTCGCTATCAGATGAAGATGAGTCTGAATCATCCCATGTTACTGAGAATGCTCTTTTCTTTGATTTGTCCTTCTTGAATTTTTCGGATTTCTTCTTTTTATCCGGACAATCTTTTTGCAAATGTCCCTTTTTGTGACAGTTGAAGCATTCCATAATTGAAGATGATGGTTTATTTGATCCAAACTTCTTTTTGTCGTATCGACTAGCTTTTCTTTGCTTTAAGAACTTCTTAAAACCTTTTGCAATAAGTGCTAAGTCTTCATCTTCAGAATCTGAAATGTCTTCATCTTTTTCGGCATGAAAAGCAACATTTTTCTTTTCTTCTTTTTGTTCTCTTCTAGCCTGTAAATTTGCTTCGTAGGACATTAGATTTCCTATCAATTCATCTGGCTTCATGGTAGAAAGATCATTAGCTTCTTCTATGGCTAATACTTTTCCTTCCCATTCATTAGTCAGTGAATGTAGGATTGTTGAAACTACATCAAAGTCAGAATATTTTTGTCCTAATCCAATAAGAGCATGATGAATGGTTTGAAACCTTGAATACATCTCATTGATTGTTTCATTTGGCTTCATTTTGAAATTTTGGAATTGGCTTTTCAACAAAGCTATTTTTGCTTGTTTAACCTTGTTAGTACCTTCATGAGTGGTTTTTAGCGTTTGCCAAATTTGATAAGCAGTGGTACAGATACTAACACGGTTATACTCATTTTGATCTAATGCACAAAACAACATATTTATTGCTTTTGCATTTACTGTTGCTGCTGTTTTCTCAGCAGGAGTCCATTCTGCATACTCAGTAGTTGGATTAACTATTTCTTTCTGAGTAGCATTCCAAGCATCATAACTTGTTGATTGCATATAGAAAGCCATACGTGTTGCCTAATAACTATAGTTTAGGCCATTAAAGAAAGGAGGTCTTTGTGTAGATTGACCTTCAGTGTAAGTGTTAGTGCTGGTGCTTGCGTTATTTGCCATATTACTAGAATATATCAAATAACTGTGTTACGGTTATAAGATGACCGCGCTCTGATACCAATTGAAAAGTCGAGTGTGTACGACTTGTGTAGGATCTATAATATGGCTATGCGGAATATGATAACAATATATATATATATCACAGATAACTTTAAATGCAGTAAAGTAAAGTAAAGTAAAGACACCAGGATTTTTATACTGGTTCGGACCTCCAGTCCTACGTCCAGTCCCGAAGCTCCTCTTCGGCTTTTCACTAAACAACACCCTCACTTCACCCGGAGGAACAGGTTCACTACTTGATTTGCGGGCTACAAGTTTACCCACTTGATTTCACAGGCTACAAGCTTACCCACTTGATTTCACGGGCTACAAGCTTACCCACAAGACGATTACAAGAGTTTGACCTTGAATGTGTTCTTTCTTCAACACTGAATAGTCAATGATTGAGTACACCCTTCCTATAATCTTATCCTCAAATGTATTTTGATGTTTAGAAAGATTAGGAAGTAAATTATCGAGTTGAATCACAAGTGTATTAAATATGCTTGGAGATTCAAACGATAATTGAATGCTTTTGAGTGCTTTTTGAGAGAAAAGGATAATGCAAGATAGATCAGAAAATAGAGAGTAAATTCGATGATTTGAATGATTGCAAACTCATGTATTTATAGAAATCGAGAGGTTGCAATTGTTGATGAAAAGTTGCATCTAAAATAAGTGATTATTCATGAAGAGAAATGGATGCAACTCTTAAAGGAAGAAGATGACTTTTCATGAAAATTCAAAAAGCTGTTGACCTATAGAATTTTGTAGGTCGACATGTTTTTGACCGTTACATTTTAAAATCCTGTTGACCTATAAAAAATTGTAGGTCGACATGTTTTTGACCATATGCATAAAAAATGTTTTCATGAGTGATATTTTTAAGCAATTAGAAGTATGATCATTTGAGGATAGATTTTAACATTATATAACTCTAAAATAATCAACTTCTAACCTATGAAGTCATCTCGTCTTCTTTTTGTCGATGTAGAAGCTTCTTCTTGTCATAAATCAAAATAACCATCGAAGCTTTGACTCAACACCCCGCTACTAGGTTTTCTATTTCTAGCCAACATGCTAAGTTGGTTAAGTGTTTTATAAACCTAACCCCCAATCAGTCTGTTTAGTTTAGCATGTTCCATTTTGATTAAGTATTAATATAATTTACTTAATCCTATCAATCTTGACTCAGCCTTAATTGTCTTATTAAAGCCTTGACCTCTCACATTAGACAGGTATTGTTGTGGCTGCCTGTTGCCGGTTGGGTCCGGGCAGTCTTACGCCACAACTCAGTCTAACCTCGGTCCTTATTGGGCTCCGTGTTTAACCACCCACATTGGATAGGTATTGTTGTGACTACTGGACAGCCGGGCGGTTCCGGGCAGGTTTACATCACAACTCAATCCAACCTCGGGTTAAACACATCGTATTTTCTACATTTACATATTTTGTTCTTTTCTTTTTATATGTAAATATTTGCGACCCATTATTCAAATTCATCTTTATTGATTAAGATTTATTTATGCCACTTAATTGTTTTTTCAAGGTTGTTGGCATGCGTCAAACATGCCAACACATATGTTCTATATTTTAGCCCAAACGTCATTACCCCCGTTTTATACGTTCGCTCCAATGTAAGGTGTGTTGGGTTTAACACTTAAACCCAATTTAGCCATATGTAAAGGGGAGGCTTATAACATGGTGTTTATCAGGTAACATGAAAGAGGGGAGTGTGAACGCATGAACTTGCAACGAACGATTCAATTAACATAAAGTAGGCACATGTGAACTTGTAATTGTAACATCATATAATCATGGCATAACATGAATCATTTTATCCATATAATCATAGCATAAACAAGACTTAAACGTGAATCATTCTATTCATATAATTATGGCATAGGAAATACTTAAACATGAATCATTCTATTCATATGATTGTGGCATAAACAATACTCAAACATGAATCATTCTATTCATATGATTATGGCATAGAAAATACTTAAACATGAATCATTCTATTCATATGATTGTGGCATAAACAATACTCAAACATGAATCATTCTATTCATATGATTATGGCATAAACAGTACTTAAACACGAATTATTCTATTCATATGATTATGGCATAAATAATACTTAAACATGAATTATTCTATTCATATGATTATGGCATAGAAAAATACTTAAACATGAATCATTCTATTCATATGATTGTGGCATAAACAATACTCAAACACGAATCATTCTATTTATATGATTATGGCATAAACAGTACTTAAACACGAATTATTCTATTCATATGATTATGGCATAAATAATACTTAAACATGAATTATAGGTTCAACTAACCATGTAAACTTGAAATTAAGAATCTAACTAAATTAGATATCATTATTATTGGCACATGGTCTTGACTAGAAATATAAGCCTATATTTTTATTTAGGCATAATATAAACTAATCATGTTCATAAAATCGCTACATGCTAACAAAAAGGTACTTACTTTTGTCACTAATACAAAAGTATGGTTCAACTAGAATTATCCCAACCTAATTCTTATATGAATCATGGTTTTTAATCCATTTATAGAATTATAGCATAAACATACCTAAACTTAAATCATGGTTTTTATTCTATCTATGTAAACTTGCAAGTGGAATGTAATTCTAATGTAATTCCAATGTAACTTATGTGTCACATATATTATCATATGATTATGATAACAACATAAGCCTAAAAACATGTTTTTCAATTGGGCATAATAACAAACATAGTTTAGTCATGTTCATAAAATTAATACAAGTTCACAAAGATGCTTGCTTTTGTCAGTATCACAAAAGCATGATTTTTATACTTGAACTATAATGCCAATTCCAACATAACTTCATATGAATCATAATACTCAAATGGACCAAATTACACTAAAGATGACCATAGAATTATACATCATGTTGGCATAACAATAAATTATATACTTGCATGAATTTCAAATAAACTATTACAACACATAGTTGTTATTTTCAACATGAATCATATACTTGCAATTATCAAATGGGTGTTGTAAATAACTACCACAAACATGTAGTTTTCAATATGAATCATATGCTTGCATGAATCCCAATTAAAATTCCACAACATGTGGTTGTCAACATAAACCATATACTTGTATGAATCCAATCGTACATCATAGCATTGCCAAATCGTTTAGAATCAAAATAACATACAAATATAAGTTATTATCGCCATAATTCCATTTCGTTGTTAACTTCCAACGCAAATCGCGTACTTGCAAATATCCAATCGTATACCATAATATTCCCAAATCGTTTAGCATCAAAGCAACATACAAATATAGATTATTATCGCCCCAATTCCATTTCTTACTTTACACAAATCAACACAATTATTTAATTCACGTCGGAATAGCACTCTACTTACAACGTATGACGAATCTTCAATTCAGGAATCTGAATTCTGAATTTGGAGATGCTATCCTTTGTTGTAGGCATTGCTTTGATTCAATTAACGTTGCTTTAAGCTTTTGATTTATCTCCTAATTGTCTCTCTATTTCTGACGGCTATCCTTAGTCTCTCCTCAGCAACATGACGGTCTCATCTCCATTTTAGTTTGGGTGAATTAGGGTTAGTCTTAGGTCCTTTTTATAGAGTTTCTGAGTTGATTTAGACCGTCGATGAAGCTTGGTTCAATAATAGTCATTCGTTCAAAGGAGAGGCCAATCAGGAGATGACACCTAGCCCTAATGACAAGGCAAGGCTCAGAAAATCGACCAAACACAGACTAGGCCAGCCAGGGGGGCTGGGTTTGACCTGGCTCAGGGGCCAGGTCGACTCCCCAGTCGACCCCCAGGTCGACTCTAGAGTCGACCTGCCTGGGGCAGGTCGACACCTAGGTCGACTCCCAGGTCGACCTGGCCTGGCAGGTCGACCCTAGGGTCGACCCCCAGGTCGACCTGGTGGGTTGGGCGGGAACTTTTCCCGCCTACTCTGATTGGGCTGAAATTCAATTCTGTTTTCGAAATTTGAATTTTCTGAAACTTCATCGAGCCATAATTTGGTCATACGGGCTCCGTTATAAAATACTTTTATTTGAAATTTCACTGTTATAAAATACACGGGGTGTCACAGTCATAGACATCGACTGCCCCTTGGCACACGTCCCGCAGCAAAGCCCAATCATGAAGTGAACTCATCGGTTCCCAACTAGATCCTGAGCTCTAACTTCCCATATTGGACTACCTTTGCATCTCGGGTTATTGGTCAATACTGGGTCGGGTCGGGTTCCCCTCCTAGCCATCGGTTCGGGTCGGTCCTCTACTTTGAATTGGCTCTGTTCGTAGTCTTCCCCTGTAGCGGTTCGGTTCGGGTCCACAGCGTTGCATCGGTTCGGGTCGGGCGTCCCACTTCGGGTCGGGTCGGGTGTCCTCCTCCGGGTCGGGTCGGGTGCCATCTCCCTTCCAGTTCGTGCTTCCGCTCCGATCCGCTCCCTCGTTCTTCACGTGCTCCGATCCGACCCCTCCTTCTTCATCTGATCCGATCCTTGTTCAATTAGCGTGGCCTTCCCTCTTGCCAGTTCTCCCAAGTGTCAAGTTCCGATCCGAGCCCTTCGTCCCTAAGTCGATCCGATCCCCAGCTTAACCAACATGGCCTTCCTTTTTTCCAAGCCTCTTTTGTGCCAGACTCCAGTTCGGGTCGTGTTCCTTGCCCAGGTCTCCTATCCGATCCGAGCCCATATCCGATCCGATCCGAAACCCTGCACATCTTTCTGCAACTTTTTCCAGCAACTTGTTTACGCCATTCGACGGCGTTTTCGACAAATCTAACTATACTAATCAATCAGAAACCATGTCAAACAGTCATAACAACATAGCAAACTAACCACAAACACCAAAACAATAAATTTACATGTCAAAATAGATCAAATATACCCAAAACCCCTTATTTTCCCTTAAGCATATTTAAGTAAAACTAATCATAGGGTTAACATAACTTAACCAAATTAAACCAAATTTCTACCAGAGGCATAAAATATTATTTTCGAATTTATAGATATTTTTCCAGAATTTATTAGTGTGTAAATTCGCTAATCTTCACTAATTACCCTTAATTAACTGTAGTTAGTGTCAAAACGATGCTAATCACTCACCTTGGCCACAAACGAAATTCTCAGAACTGAAACCTTGCTGATTTGGGCGAATACTGATGTCTAACAGCAGCTCTAGCCTTACTTTCGTGTTTCCTCTCCTTAATTTGATGTAGATTAAGCCAAAACTTGATTAGAAGGTGATTTGGGTGTTGGAGGCCATTGCTAGGGTTGCAAGAAAGAAAGTGGCGGCTGGGAAATGAGGATAAGATCGTTCTCTAACTAATTTCAGCCTCCTCCTTACCCTAATCCCGAAATCCCCTTTGGGCCAAGCTGCTAATTACACGGTTAAGCCCAATTAAGTTGTTTTTCACCATCTGAAACTTGTTTCAGCCATATCTCCCAAACGGTGAGTCCGTTTGGCTAATGTGACCACTCTACGGAATTGTAAACCATCATCTGGAGCCAACGGAAGTGGTTTCAGGTCAAAATTCCTTTCCAGTCAAAAGTTATGGCCAAAACAGTACCAACTAGGGGTAAAATGGTCATTTAAAAATTGGGAAAATCATGAACATGGAAAATGACCCCAATAGTAGTCTCCCAAAGTTACATGACCATACGACTTCATATGTGAAAGAAATAAATATTCTACGGTCCTATGATGCGTAGAATACGGGTCGTTACACTCTCCCCCCCTTAAGAAATTTCGTCCCCGAAATTCCTTAACCTAAAACATACAAAAGACCCTGCATGTCTAACAACCACATACAACAATCAAACATGCAAAGCAAGCAAACAAGCCTATCCTAGCATGCGGAAAACTAAATCGAAGTCAAAATCTTACCAGGCAAAGAGTTCTGGGTATGTCTTCCTAATGTTCTCCTCTGTCTCCCAAGTACAATCATTCTCGTCCTCGCTCCACTGAACCTTAACTAGCTTCACCGCCTTCCTTCGAAGTTGCTTCATGTCGTGCTCGACAATACGGGACGGCTTGCGGTTCCCAACTGCCTCGGGTTCTACTTCGAAGTCCTCTAACTGATCAGGTGAAATAGTCATATCTGGGTCGTGAACAAACTTCCTTAGTTGGGAAACATGAAATACGTTGTGAACTCCCGCCATCTTCTCTGGTAAGTCAATTCTGTATGCCAAATTCCCGACTGGTTCAAGAACAGGGAATGGGCCAACAAATCTTGGTGCCAACTTGCCTCTCCTGCCAAATCGTATTACGCTCTTCAACGGAGAAATCTTGACAAACACCAAGTCACCAACGGAGAATTTTAAGTCTCTTCTCCTCTTATCAGCATAACTCTTCTGCCTATCTTGGGCAGCCTTCATTCGTTGTTGAATGATCTTGATCTTATCTGAAGTTTCCCTCACCACATCTGGTCCAAGCATAAACTTTTCGCCAGTCTCTATCCAACATGATGGTGAGTTGCACTGTCTTCCGTACAAAGCTTCAAATGGAGCCATACCGATACTGGATTGGTAGCTATTGTTATATGCAAACTCAACTAGGTGCAAATGGTCATCCCATGATCCACCAAAATCCAATATACATGCCCTCAAGAGATCTTCCAAAATACGATTCACCCTCTCCGTCTGACCGTCGGTCTGAGGATGATATGCGGTACTGAGATGTAACTCTGACCCTAGAGCCTCTTGTAAGCCCTTCCAAAACCCACTAGTGAACAACGGGTCTCGGTCACTCACAATGCTTTTAGGTACTCCATGAAATCTCACTACCCACTTCATATACAATTCTGCCAACTTGGCTGCCGTTCTGGTCGATTTGACTGGTATGAATCTTGCAATCTTAGTCAATCGATCCACGATTACCCAAATGCTATCACGTCCCGATCTAGTCCTTGGTAAACCATCGATGAAATCCATCGAGACTTGCTCCCATTTCCATTCGGGAATTTCTAATGGCTGTAACAACCCACTAGGCTTCTTTTGCTCAGCTTTAACTAGCTGGCAATTCATGCATTTGGATATAAACCTCCCAATGTCTCTTTTCATCCCTTCCCAGTAGTAGGTCTGCTTCATGTCTCGATACATCTTATTACCACCGGGGTGTATAGTCAGTTTTGAGTGATGACATTCTCTAAGCACTTCATCTCTCAATCCATTGACATTGGGTACAACAAGCTTTCCACTCTTTCTAAGCCATCCATCTCGATCAAGCCCATACTTGTTCATCTCCTCATCAATACCCATCTCTAACTTGGAGATGATTTCCAATAGGTTAGGATCGTCCCTCTGACTAGAGCCGATCCGCTCAATCAAAGTGGGTCTGACCGTCAAACTTGCTAACATTTCTGGATTCAATTCGCACTTTGGTCTGAAATCAAACCCCGCGATATACTCCAGTTGCTTCCATTCTAGAAACATAGCCCCTAAACTGGCATGTCTCCTACTCAATGCATCAGCCACCGCATTGCCCTTTCCCAGTGTATATGCGATGTCAAAATCATAGGAAGCCAAGAATTCTAACCCCCTTTGTTGTCGGAGATTTAAATCCTTCTGGGAGAAGAGATACTTCAACGACTTATGATCTATAAACAGCTCAAATCTTTCTCCCAAGAGATAGTGTCTCCACATTTTCAACGCGAACACGATCGCTGCCAATTCCTAATCATGGGTAGGGTATCTCCTCTCGTGCTGTTTCAACTGCCGGCTTGCATAAGCTACAACTCTACCACTTTGCATCAATACAGCACCCAGTCCGGTACCACAGGCATCCGTGTATACCGTCATCTCTTCATTCCCCTTAGGAATGACTAACACTGGTGCGCATGTTAACTTGTCCTTTAAACTCTCGAATGCATTCTCGCACCTTTCATCCCAGACAAAAGCTTGATTCTTCTAAGTCAACTGGGTCAATGGTGCTGCTATCTTGGAGAAACCTCGGATAAACTTACGATAATATCCAGCTAACCCCAAGAAACTTCTTACATTTGTTGCATTCTTGGGCGTAGGCCAATCCTGTACCGTAGCCACCTTCGCCGGGTCCACGGCAATACCATTCTCTGATACAACATGGCCCAAGAACCTCACTTCCCTCCTCCAGAAGTGACACTTAGAAAACTTTGCTTTCAATTGGTGTTTTCTCAACACCTCCATCACTATTCTTAAATGTTCCTTGTGTTCTTCCTCTATCCTCGAGTAGACCAAAATATCATCAACGAACACAAGGACAAACTTATTCAACTGATCTCCGAATACCCTATTCATAAGATCCACAAAATATGTTGGGGCATTGGTCAGCCCGAATGGCATGACCAACCACTCATAGAATCCAGACGGCGTCCGAAATGCCGTTTTAGCTATACTCTCAACTTCCACTCTAATCTGATGAAAACCTGTCGCGAGATCCAACTGAGAAAATACTCTCGCGCCACTCAACTGATCGAACAAATCATCTATCCGCGGTAGAGGATACTTATTCTTCCTCGTCACTTTATTCAACTCGCAGTAGTCTACACACAAACGAAGGGAACCATCTGCCTTGGTAGCAAACACAACTGGTGCTCCCCATTCAGAAACACTACTTCTGATAAATCCCTTCTTCAAAAGATCGCTGACTTGCACCTCGAGCTCTCGCTGCTCCCTTGGTTCCATACGACGAAGTAGCATCACTATAGGTCTAGCATCTTTTACCAAATCAATACGGAACTCAATCTCTCGGTGTGGTGGAAGCCCGGTCACTTCTTCGAAAACATCCGGATACTGGCCAACCACGGGCAAACCTGACAACTCACTATGCGGAATGTCGAGGGAGTTTAGAAAACTAGCCAATACCCCCTCACTGGGTAGACCACCAAACACTATCCTCCGCCCATCATCCGCTCCAGCTGTCACCAAAAAGCCCTCACAGTCTACCACCGCCCCATATCTTCGGTGCCAATCTACTCCCAAAATAATGCCAAACCCAGTAAAGCCCAAAACAAAGCAATCACAAACAAACATGCATCCATGACTCGATAAGACCACATTACGACAAATCATGCTAAGGCTAGTCGAACCACCAATCGGGTTCGTCACTACTAAAGGTCTATCGACAATATCGTGCTCCAATCCCAACCTATCTACCAGGTCACTAGATATGAAAGAACTGGAAGCTCCGGTATCAAACAAAACTCTAACAGGAACATCATAAACAGAAAGCATACCTTGAATGATGACATTCTTTCCCTTCTCCGCCGTTGTTGGGGCATTCGACGAAGAAGGAATAGCATTAAGGGTGTAGGCTTTCACCATTTGCTTTTCTTTGGGGGGTTGCGGACACTTGTCCTTGTGATGTCCCATTTGGCCACAGTTGAAGTACTTCCTGTCCGCCGGCTTGGCCCGACAATTACAAGCATAATGGCCCTTCTTACCACAGCTCAAGCACTCAACATCTTGCTTATTCTTTTTCTTCTGGCCAACCTTAGTCTGATTCTTCTTTCTCTTATTCTGGGAACCACCCTTGCCTCCACCACTTGCTTGTGGTTTTGGCTCTTCTGCAGATGCAACCTCAGTCTTCGGCTTAGGGTAGAGACTTTCTGACCTCAGTGCTTTCCCCACAATCGACTCAAACGTCTCATCGATGTGGTTAATAAGCCTTTCCCCCAAGTACTGATCCAAACCAGTTATGAATTTATCATTCTTCTTCTCGGCAGTATCAATAAGAGATAACCCATATTTAGCCAAAGTGTCGAATTCAGCAATATACTCCGAGACAGCTCTGCCATTCTACTTGAGCTCCAAGAATTTCTTAAACAACACTGACTTCTGAGCAACTGGAATGAACTTCTCGCTAAAGCGAGCCTTAAACTGCTCCCAAGTAATCTGATCTTCGGGAGTAGCTGCCTTTATAGCGTTCCACCAATTCATTGCCCGCCCTTGCAGCTGACGGGACGCTAGCTTTCTCTTCATCGCATCCTTGATACCCAAATCCTCTAAGATACGTTCGCAACTATCCAACCAATATTGAACATCCGTAGCTGACTCCGTTCCGTGGAACGGCTTCCCACCAAGGCTAGTATAATCCTTATTCAGCTTGGCGAAGTCGACTCTCGGCGCCTGCACTATTGGACCACCACCATTTCCACCATTGGGAGCCGCCCTTTGCACATCCCTAAGCATCTCTCTCATGAGGTCAGTAAACATCGTCCTCATGTCAGCAGCATTCCCATTATTGGCCCCTCTACCGGTACCTCTAACATATCGGCTCATCGTCAATCTGAAAAAGGAAGCGATTAACGACCCCATAGTGGTGCTAGTGCAGCACGACTTCATTCTTATACTACTAATAGTATATATGTATAGCTTTTAAAAACCAAAATAATCACAAATACGCTCTCTCGTATACGTATATTATCTCTCCCTGATAACTTCCCTGGGTTAACAACGCAACCGAGCTCCGATACCAAGTGTGACGGCCCGCCCCGCACCAGCCTGCATTTCCTACGAAAGTGCGTTGTACACACGCCCGACTAGCACGGGACAGTCGTCGGAAGAAAGGAAAGAAGGGAACGAACTAATCAAGAACCTGTATAATGTCTCACATCGCATGGAGTAAAATATAATAATAATAACATACTTAACATAAAACAGGTGAGACAGTGCATAAGCAGATAACTAAAATCAACATCAACATCAGAGCAGCGGAAATCCAAATACAGCTTATTACAACTTTCCAAATTTACTGTCTCTAAACAAAAGAAAACTAAAGTAGAAGATGCACCACTAATGCCCAAGCAGTGATCTTCAACAACACAGGGAGAATACTATATATATATATATATATATATATATTACGTGGAAGCCTCCTGCTCGTCTCCGGATCATCTACCCGTGCATCACCAGCTAACCTGTCTCTAGTCTGCTCGTGTGAGCACCCAGAGTAATAAGAGGAGACATAAAACTCTGGGTCAGACATAAAGCCTGGTATGAGCGATAAGCATCTAAAAGAACAATAACAGGTATACTAAACCATACCTGAACCTGGACCTGCAACCAAAGAGTTAGTACCACATACCGTACAATACTCTAAGGTGCCATAATAAATAGTGTAAGAATACGGGGGTGGGGGTGTGCATGTCATAATGATAGCAAACAAATCAACCATAGCAACCATCCTCACATCCCTCACTCAGTGCGTAAAGCATACGATGTCCACCACTGTCAATCACTAGACCCATCGAAGTAGTGACGGAGTTCGACTTGTACAACCACTGCTACTACCAAGCTTACCACATGGAGTCATGACCAAATCTTTACAAATGACCCCACTTCGTTGGTCTATAGCTCTTTAGTTGTACCTAGGCCACTGCAGCCCTGAATCCGTTCACGTACCTCCCATACATAGTGATCCAAAGTCATAGACATCGACTGCCCCTTGGCACACGTCCCGCAGCAAAGCCCAATCATGAAGTGAACTCATCGGTTCCCAACTGGATCCTGAGCTCTAACTTCCCATATTGGACTACCTTTTCATCTTGGGTTATTGGTCAATACTGGGTCGGGTCGGGTTCCCCTCCTAGCCATCGGTTCGGGTCGGGTCCTCTACTTTGAATTGGCTCTGTTCGTAGTCTTCCCCTGTAGCGGTTCGGTTCGGGTCCACAGCGTTGCATCGGTTCGGGTCGGGCGTCCCACTTCGGGTCGGGTCGGGTGTCCTCCTCCGGGTCGGGTCGGGTGCCATCTCCCTTCCAGTTCGTGCTTCCACTCCGATCCGCTCCCTCATTCTTCACGTGCTCCGATCCGATCCCTCCTTCTTCATCTGATCCGATCCTAGTTCAATTAGCGTGGCCTTCCCTCTTGCCAGTTCTCCCAAGTGTCAAGTTCCGATCCGAGCCCTTCGTCCCTAAGTCGATCCGATCCCCAGCTTAACCAACATGGCCTTCCTTTTTGCCAAGCCTCTTTTGTGTCAGACTCCAGTTCGGGTCGGGTTCCTTGCCCAGGTCTCCTATCCGATCCGATCCGAAACCCTGCACAACTTTCTGCAACTTTTTCCAGCAACTTGTTTACGCCATTCGACGACGTTTTCGACAAATCTAACTATACTAATCAATCACAAACCATGTCAAACAGTCATAACAACATAGCAAACTAACCACAAATACCAAAGCAATGAATTTACATGTCAAAATAGATCAAATATACCCAAAACCCCTTATTTTCCCTTAAGCATATTTAAGTAAAACTAATCATAGGGTTAACAGAACTTAACCAAATTAAACCAAATTTCTACCAGAGGCATAAAATATTATTTTTGAATTTATAGATATTTTTCCAGAATTTATTAGTGTGTAAATTCACTAATCTTCACTAATTACCCTTAATTAACTGTAATTAGTGTCAAAACGATGCTAATCACTCATCTTGGCCACAAACAAAATTCTCAGAACTGAAACCTTGCTGATTTGGGCGAATACTGATGTCTAACAGCAGCTCTAGCCTTGCTTTCGTGTTTCCTCTCCTTAATTTGATGTAGATTAAGCCAAAACTTGATTAGAAGGTGATTTGGGTGTTGGAGGCCATTGCTAGGGTTGCAAGAAAGAAAGTGGCGGCTGGGAAATGAGGATAAGATCGTTCTCTAACTGATTTCAGCCTCCTCCTTACCATAATCCCGAAATCCCCTTTGGGCCTAGCTACTAATTACCCGGTTAAGCCCAATTAAGCTGTTTTTCACCATCTGAAACTTGTTTCAGCCATATCTCCCAAACGGTGAGTCCGTTTGGCTAATGTGACCACTCTACGGAATTGTAAACCATCATCCGGAGCCAACGGAAGTGGTTTCAGGTCAAAATTCCTTTCCAGTCAAAAGTTATGGCCAAAACAGTACCAACTAGGGGTAAAATGGTCATTTAAAAATCGGGAAAAATCATGAACATGGGAAATGACCCCAATAGTAGTCTCCCAAAGTTACATGACCATATGACTTCATATGTGAAAGAAATAAATATTCTACGGTCCTATGATGCGTAGAATACGGGTCGTTACAAAAATGCCTTTCCCAAATTCGGGTTTTTATTTACATATATATATAATGTAAATAAAAAAATCATTCTAAATTTTACAATTTACCAAAAATGTAAATAAAAAAAAATCTCTTTTCAATCCTATGTTAAATCCTTTCTAACATTTTATTTTAACATAAAGAATATTTTATGTTTAGCCACCTTTCTAACTTTTTATTTTAACATAAAGAATATTTTATGTTTCCCATATTTTTCTATTAACAAAATGAATATTTTGTTTTTATACTTTTCTATTTAACAAAATGAAGATTTTGTTGTCGTCGCTTCTAACACAACAAATCATATATGTAATATATTTGTCTGCCGTCAATTCTAACACAACAAATCTTATATGTAGTATATTTGTTCGTTGTCAATTCTAACACAACAAATCATATATGTAGTATATTTGTTGATTTAATACAGATCTATTCATACAATAACAAATCCAAGCAATATAGTACAAAACAATTCATCAAATCACAGACAAAAATTCACTACATCATAGTTCTACATATATAACAGACAAACAGACGTTTAACAGCAATAAAACAATTTATTTAATTAATTGAATGTTAAAATCAGAAATTCTCACATCGATATGGTTTAAAATTCGACTGTCTCGGAATCGGCTCTGGTCTGCGCCATCGCGAAGCTCTCGGAAAGACGAGTCAAACGCAACTGACGGTTCGTCAATCGGACCTCGTATGAAAGAGATATTGATTTTTAAAGATTGGATAAATTAAATATTTAATTAATAAAATAATAATAAAAAGAAAAAGAAAAAGGGACCTTCTTCACGTCGTTACTCAGTAGAACACCGAACCCATTCATGCTCCTCCTATCCTTCCGTGCGCGCGCCACCTCGGCCACCCAGGCGCCGATCAGACACTGCCCCTCCGACGCCCCGTTCGAGAGCCACCACCGCCCCGAGCCATGGTCAACTCGCACCCCCTAGGACCCGCCAAACACCAAAGACCGCAGCCACTTCAGGCCTAAAAGTCGCGAAATCCGTGAACCAAAACTCGATCTTAACCGTATGGATTGAAAGGTCTTGAAATTCTCTTCGATTCGGTATATAGTTTGTTGATTTTCATTGAGCGGATAAAAAATTATTGAGGTTTGAAAATCGGACAATTCTGGCCATTGAACAGACCCGGCGGCTGGCCATGTCAAATTAGGGTTAGGGTTTTATTTTTTTGGGATTATTTTAATATTAAATCTCGAAAATCGTGCTTAAAAGGTGGATTTTCGGACTTTCTCTGATTTGGGCCTGCTTACTGTCGTTCTTACGGTTTTGACACCTTCTGAACGCAATGGGATAGGTCCCGTGGCCCAATTCCGAAATATGTACAATTTTTATTTAAAATTGCATTAAAAATTAATTAATTAAATATTGACCATACATTAAAATATGCCGGGGCCACATACGACCTCAGAAAATTCTAAACAAAATATTTTTAGCTTTCTTATGACGATACGAATCCAACAAAATTATTTTCGTCGAATTCTGAGACTGCTTGAAAAATGGCTATTTTTAAGGCATTTAAATTTAACTGAAATAGTCAAAACACATTTTCTTTTGCCACGCTCACATATTAATTCGAAAAATTCAGAAAATTGAAATCTAGCAATAATTTGACATTCCGGTTCCAACAAAAGTGGTTTCGTCGAAAACGGAGGTCATTTGAAAAATGACTATTTTTAAGGCCAATATATTTAATATTAAAAATACATTTTTAAACAAATAAATTCCGAAACTCAAAATATATAAGTGTTTACTGTTTTTCAATGCAGAAACGTCATTCCGAACTCAATGGAAGTGGTTTCGAGTCGAAATTCCTGCATATGTGAAAAGTAGCCTTTCAGGCCATATATATTATATAAATTCTACAGCGACCTTTTTAAAAATTGAATTGGCCATAACTTTTGATTTCCGCTATGAAATTTCAAATTTTCAGATTCTTTAGAAAGATATTTTTAAATAGATTGTAATATTTTTGGTTTCACTAAAATCCGTTAAATTTTGCATCCTGTACGGTCAGTCAAAGTTCAAGTTTGACTTTTCAAACTACTGCGTTATTTCTAATTCCATTTATATTTAAATTAAATTTATTCATTTTAACTTCGATAAAAATGAATTCTAGCCATTATTATTAATAATAAATTATATTATAACCTAAAAATTCATTAAAATTTTCTAAAATAAAATTTTTAAATTGGTTCAGAATTTGCAGGTTGTTACAATCTCCCCCACTTAAAATCCTTTCGTCCTCGAAAAGGAAATGAAGCTAAAGTTGTTTATTTAACTAATTTAATTTTCATTCTTTAATTGTTTAATCATTTTATTGTTGAATTCATATTCACACAACACAATCGCCAATCAATTAATTGATTAAATTTTAAAAAATATATAACTTTTATATATTTGAAATCATATTTTCTAAAATCGAACTATATATAATAACAAGTACGTTAATTATGAATTCTTCTTCACTCTAACTCATTCTAGGCATTGCTAACCCCATCTCTAATGAGTATTCTCATTCTAGGATACTGCTGATCCTATCTCTAATGAGTATTCCTATTGGATATTACTAATCCAACCTCTAATGAGTCTTCTGTTTAGTTCTAATGAGTTGTACCCCAAAGATTTGAGCTAACCTGGCTTTGATACCAGCGGTAACGACCCCAACCGATCGCAAGATCGATCAAGACCGTTCAAAACACGCGTACGTTAACTTTGGGCATACAACACATTAGAACAACAACACAGACTTTTATAACATCGATAATAAATGTTATATCAGAGTACAGAATATATCAGAGTACATCAATAAATAATACAGCGGAATATACATTTACAATAAATTAAATACATTGCCGCGGAACTAATCTCAGCGGAAGACCATCAATATTCTGGACCCAGCTTCAGGCTTCAATCCAGGATCCTGCTTAACTATATCTGCAAAAAGCTACTTGACTGCCTATGTGGAAAGAGAGCACCCGAGTTGGCAAAGTGAAACAAACCACAGGTCAGTCGTGGGACTGGTGTGAGAATTCTATACTTAACTTATCTAATAAGTAGGCTAATCATAGGACCACGCCGCTAACGCGGAACGGGTTTACTCCATTGGAATGCCAGTGCATAATTTAAAGTAAATCGTCAAATAACGTAATGCTTTTTAGAAAAATGAAACCATTATAAGACCCAGGTCCCATCACACAATACAACGCACACCAGAGGATAGGGTTTTACCTTATAATGGTCAAAAGATGCCTGATACGTAAAAACGATATTATTATTAGTGTGTATATATATACTTAAAACATTTCAATATAAATGTATTAATCTTAGATGGCATAGTACCCCATCCTACTATGTCGCCATATATAAGTTTACAATCAAAACCATGATGTCGTATTGGAAATTGGTTTTCTGTCATGAAATCGAGGCTAGGGATCGTCCTCTTCCGATTCGAGACACTCTAGCAAATGCCTCAGGATCCCCCGCAGTGATCCCTTGGATCTTCAGGGCCGGTCCCTACCTAACGGTAGTGGATTGGCAATTCCTGAACACCCGTTTCCCGGTTCCTTTGAACGTATATTATGACCACTTCCGGCCTATAAAAACCCGAGGTACCTCAATCCAAATCCACATAAGTAAAATGCTGGGCCGTGTTAAAACCCAAACACCACTAGCTAGAAAGAAACGTGTGCACTCCCTGCAGTCCTAATCCCGTTTTTGACTCATACTGGGGTGTGAGGCTCGCGAAGTCACGTTATACACAAGCTATGCCTAAACAGGCTATGCTTTGATCATCAACCACAAGGCCTGCTTTTCAACAAAGCCTTGATCATTTGCATCTTAGCATGTCACATTGTCAGACCCTACCATATTATTGATCATCTACCAATATATATAACCTCTAAGCTCATACGTCTTAGAGAAGGGTGATAAGTAAAGAATAAATTCTTCACCACCAAACAGAAATATATAATCAGTAGCGTTCAACAAATACAGTAGAAAGGAATACAATGTCAGACACGCAATCCATTTACAAGTCTGCTCTGGGTCTGAGCGAAACAACGTCCCGTTGATCTCCATATCCGTTTGGACGACCATCACCAAATACCTTGCCTTGGAAGGCTAATCCCAATTCAAGATACCAGTCATCATCATCCCAACGATGTGAAAACCTTCGGTCTTCAATCACCGTCTTCGCCTTCGACTCTTGATCGTCGTGATGATTATTCAGAATGAGTTAAACTCGGTCTTTCTGAATAACTCGCGTATTTTGGGATTAAAAACAAATATTGGAAAATCACGCATTTCGTCACATTCCAACT
Organism: Allium sativum; assembly: GCA_030737875.1. Lineage (NCBI taxonomy): Eukaryota > Viridiplantae > Streptophyta > Magnoliopsida > Asparagales > Amaryllidaceae > Allium > Allium sativum. The sequence continues at coordinate 692,150,562 of CM060924.1, forward strand.
CCGAGTATTCTTTTAATAAGATATTCGATTAAAAGATTCTCATTAATTTTATCAAAGATGAACACTGAAAATAAAATATATAAATCAATTTCCGAAAATGGAACTCCACAGAAATCAAATCAATACATAATCGATATAGATTTCTATATCGGACTAATAATATAAATGGAATAACGGCAAAGCCTCTTAAATTCCATATATAATATTGGTCTTCTTTTACAGAAGTCCATTTCGATTATGATCAATCGAATTTCCACTTAATTCCAATTTAATATATTAAATTGAAAAAACTTGATTTTTAGAAAATGCCTTTTTAAATCTATAAAATAGATTTATAAATTCCAAATAATAATTTCAACGTAAATTGGATTAAAGGACAAATGTCGTTTAAAAACACCGTCCACGATAAATCCACTTCACATCTCAATTTATTTCATATCACAAAATATGATTGCAAGTGCTAGTAATCTTTTAAAAACATATTTTAAAATAATCATAAAAATATTCTTTATATAAAGACTCTAAATGAGAAGTATTCTTTATATTACAAATTCTTTATCCTTTACAAATATTCTTTGTTTTAACATATACTTAATTAACAATCTATATTTTGAAAAAATATATACTTTATATAAAAAGGATTTCTAATGTAAAAATATTCTTATTTAAAAGAACACCTGAATCGAAATGCGACTCAAACATTTACCATCTAATTTGGGTTACATTGATTTCACACACATCATCAAATCATCCATTTACATGCAAAGTGTAAATTCCACTGTGTAAGCGTTAAAATTAAATAATAACGCTCATCACAGCCTGTCAATCTAACGATCAACAAACAATTAAATATTGGGATTAGTGTATATAAATTTTCATCCCAACACCCGTGTGGGGTTTCAACCAACAAACAAATGATAAACTAATTTGTGCACTTGGGCGATGTGTGAAAATTATCGTCCTAATCACTTACACAAGTCGGGTAACTTGTGAATGGGAGTGTAATACACAATACATATAATGATGACTAGAAAATATCTCTATTGCAATGAATGAATAAGCATAATAACTTTGTCCCTATTGACAATTTCTATTTTGCTAATTTAGACTCTAAACAAAAAAGGTTATTTTGTTTGGCAATTCTAATGAGACAAAATGATAAATATTTTGATTTAACTAACCTATCCTGAAAAGTATATATTTTGCCAAACATATATATATAAATTGCTTCAACTAATTCATTTTGATAAAAATGAATATTTCTGACAAAATGTAAAATTTTGTTTAACTAGTATAAATTGAATAAAATGAATGATTATTTTAACTAATGTAAATTAACAAAAATGAATAATTTTTGTTTCAATTCTAATAAACATGCCAATGTTATATTTTGTTTTATTCTTTTAATTTAGACAAAATGAGTGTTTTTGTCTATTCTACTTTAATGATAAAAATGTGAATGTTTAGTTATTAAAATGTAACTTTTAAATCCTATCCTTTATTTCAAACAATCTTTATTCATATCAAAATTATAAATCAAGAATATAATTTTAAATCTGATGGTTTGTTTGCATTAGTGAATTGCAAACAAGGATGAACTTTATTTTAAGGTTTTGTTTGCAACAAGGAATGCAGATAACCAATGTGACTTTTATTTTATTTAAAAGTATATTTGTGTGCATGTAAAAAGAACCTCATTTCCAAAGTGTATTTACATTGTTGAATGTAAATAAAAGAAACAAATTTATTTAAAAGAGTATTTGCATTTATGAATGCAAACAAAGGATAATTTTGTTTATAAATTATATTTACATCAGTAAATGTAAATAAAAGAACAAAATTAATTTTCAAAGCATAATTTAAACAAATTCTATTAAATGTATAAACGTGTGTACATTTGTGTTGGTAATTATAGGTAAAGAAAATAGATTATAGTTTCATTGAATATTTGCATGGATAAATGCAAATAAAAGAATAAACTTTAATTTCAATGCATATATGTATTGATAAAAGCAAACAAAGAAATAAACTTTATTTTCAATATATGTTTGTATTGGCATTGGTGAATGCAAATGAATAATTTGTTTTCAATATACATTTTGCATTGGTAAATGCAAAAAGAACAATTTCTATTTTCTATATATATATATATATATATATATATATATATATATATATATATATGCATGGCTGAATGTAAATAGAAGAACAAACTTTATCTTCAAAACATGTTTACATTTGCGAATGCAAATAAAAGAACAAAACTTTATTTTCAATATGTGTTTGCATTTGTGAATGCAAATAAAAGAATAAATTTTATTTTTAATGTTTATTTACATTAGTAAATGCAAATAAAAGAATAAAATTGAATTTCAATGTATATTTACATTTGAAAATGCAAATAAAAGGACAGTTTTTTATTTCAAAGTATATTTGCATTTGAAAATGCAAATAAAAGAACAATTTCTATTTTCAAAGAATATTTGCATTGTGAGATGCAAATGAAAAGTGAACTTTTAATCTCTATATTTATTTGTATTGTAGAATGCAAATAAAAAAAAGTGTACTTTCATTTCCAACATTTTATTTACAAGGTGGAATGCAAATAAAAAGTAAAACTTATATTTCTATGTAATATTTGCATTGTAAATGCAAATAAAAAGAATGATTTTATTTCTAAGTATATATTTGTGTTGAAACACAAATAAAAGAATGACTTTATTTGCTATGCATATATTTGTGTTAAGAACACAATAGAAAGAATAGCTTTATTTACCATGTAATATTTGTGTTGAAAACACAAATAAAAAGAATAACTTTATTTCAATGTTCATATTTGTGATGAAGACACAAATAAAGGTGCCTCCAATTTTATGATATATTTGTGTTGAATACACAAATGAAAAGAAGCAATTTAATTTCAATGTTAATATTTGTGTCGAGGGACAAATAAAAGAATGGTTCAATATCTATGTTATTATTTGTGTTGAAAAACACAAATAAAAGAATGGTTCTTTTATTCAAAAGTAAAATGTACAAATATAATGTATTGTTTGATCTTGTTCTTTCATTTAACACAAACAATGTCAAAGAAAAATGCCTTTCCCAAATTCGGGTTTTTATTTACATATATAAAATGTAAATAAAAATATCATTCTAAATTTTACAATTTACCAAAAATGTAAATAAAAAAATCTCTTTTCAATCCTATGTTAAATCCTTTCTAACATTTTATTTTAACATAAAGAATATTTTATGTTTAGCCACCTTTCTAACTTTTTATTTTAACATAAAGAATATTTTATGTTTCCCATATTTTTCTATTAACAAAATGAATATTTTGTTTTTATACTTTTCTATTTAACAAAATGAAGATTTTGTTGTCATCGCTTCTAACACAACAAATCATATATGTAATATATTTGTTTGCCGTCAATTCTAACACAACAAATCTTATATGTAGTATATTTGTTCGTTGTCAATTCTAACACAACAAATCATATATGTAGTATATTTGTTGATTTAATACAGATCTATTCATACAATAACAGATCCAAGCAATACAGTACAAAACAATTCATCAAATCACAGACAAAAATTCACTACATCACAGTTCTGCATATATAACACACAAACAGACGTTTAACAGCAATAAAACAATTTATTTAATTAATTAAATGTTAAAATCATAAATTCTCACATCGATATGGTTGAAAATTCGACTGTCTCGGAATCAGCTCTAGTCTGCGCCATCGCGAAGCTCTCGGAAAGACGAGTCAAACGCAACTGACGGTTCGTCAATCGGACCTCGTATGAACGAGATATTGATTTTTAAAGATTGGATAAATTAAATATTTAATTAATAAAATAATAATAATAAAAGAAAAGAAAAAGGGACCTTCTTCACGTCGTTACTCAGTAGAACACCGAACCCATTCATGCTCCTCCTATCCTTCCGTGCGCGCGCCACCTCGGCCACCCAGGCGCCGATCAGACACCGCCCCTCTGATGCCCCGTTCGAGAGCCACCACCGCCCCGAGCCATGGTCAACTCGCACCCACCTAGGACCCGCCATACACCAAAGACCGCAGCCACTTCAGGCCTAAAATTCGCGAAATCCGTGAACCAAAACTCGATCTTAACCGTATGGATTGAAAGGTCTTGGAATTCTCTTCGATTCGGTATATAGTTTGTTGATTTTCGTTGAGCGGATCAAAAGTTATTGAGGTTTGAAAATCTGACAATTCTGGCAATTGAACAGACCCGGCGGCTGGCCATGTCAAATTAGGGTTAGGGTTTTATTTTTTTGGGATTATTTTAATATTAAATCTCGAAAATCGTGCTTAAAAGGTGGATTTTCGGACTTTCTCTGATTTGGGCCTACTTACCGTCGTTCTTAAGGTTTTGACACCTTCTGAACGCAATGGGATAGGTCCCGTGGCCCAATTCCGAAATATGTACGATTTTTATTTAAAATTGCATTAAAAATTAATTAATTAAATATTGACCGTACATTAAAATATGTCGGGGCCACATACGACCTCAGAAAATTCTAAAAAAAAATATTTTTAGCTTTCTTATGACGAACGAGTTCAACAAAATTATTTCGTCGAATTCTGAGACTGTTTGAAAAATGGCTATTTTTAAGGCTTTTAAATTTAACTTAAATAGTCAAAACACATTTTCTTTTGCCACGCTCACATATTAATTCGAAAAATTCTGAAAATTGAAATCTAGCAATAATTTGACATTCCGGTTCCAACAAAAGTGGTTTCGTCGAAAACGGAGGTCGTTTGAAAAATGACTATTTTTAAGGCCAATATATTTAATATTAAAAATACATTTTTAAACAAATAAATTCCGAAACTCAAAATATATAAGTGTTTACTGTTTTTCAATACAGAAACGTCATTCCGAACTCAATGGAAGTGGTTTCGAGTCGAAATTCCTGCATATGTGAAAAGTAGCCTTTCGGGCCATATATATTATATAAATTCTACAGCGGCCTTTCTAAAAATTGAATTGGCCATAACTTTTGATTTCCGCTATGGAATTTCAATTTTTTAGATTCGTTAGAAAGATATTTTTAAATAGATTGTAATATTTTTGGTTTCACTAAAATTCGTTAAATTTTGCATCCTGTACGGTCAGTCAAAGTTCAAGTTTGACTTTTCAAACTACTGCGTTATTTCTAATTCCATTTATATTTAAATTAAATTTATTCATTTTAACTTCGATAAAAATGAATTCTAGCCATTATTATTAATAATAAATTATAATATAACCTCAAAATTCATTAAAATTTTAAATTATTTCAGATTTTGCGGGTTGTTACATTTTGATAGTGCAATTATATGTCGACAACATTATTTTTGGTTCAACTAATGATCAGTTATGTCATCAATTTTCAAAAATAATGACCAGTCAATTTGAAATGCCGCACATGGGAGAACTATCTTACTTTCTGGGTTTGCAAATTAAACAATCATCAGATGGAATTTTCATTAAACAAGAGAAATATTGTACTAATCTAATAAAACGTTTTGGAATGGAAAACACTTCAAGTAAACCTACACCAATGAGCACGACGACACACTTAGATAAAGATGAAAGTGGTAAAAAGTGTCGATCAAAAGTTATATCAAGATATGATAGGTTCGCCTCTGTATTTAACTGCTAATAGACCAGATATTATGATGAGTGTTTGCTTATGTGCTCGTTTTTAAGCTAATCTAAAAGAATCACATTTAAGGGAAGTAAAACGTACATTATGATATCTTAGCAGTACCAAAGATGTTGGACCTTTTTATCCGAAAGATTGTTCCTTTGAATTAGTTTCATATAGTGATGCTGATTTTGGAGGATCATGGACGGATCCTAAAAGTACAAGTGGAACATTTCACTTTATTGGTAAATCACTTATATCTTGGTTCAGCAAGAAACATAATTGCGTTTCTCTGTTAACATGTGAAGCTGAATATATATCTACTGCACTAGCTTGTGCTCAAGTAATATATATGCAACAAATACTAAAAGATTTTAGCGTCAATTTATCTAACTCCCTAATCTATTATGATAATACAAGCGCAATAAATTTATCAGAAAATATGGTAAACCATTCTAGAACTAAACACATTGATATAAGATATCATTTCTTGAGAGATAATATTGAAAAACAAATCATTAATTTAGAGTTTGTAAACTCAGAAAATCAAATTGTCGACATATTTACCAAAACCCTTTTAGAGAATTCTTTCATAAGACTTCGAAGAGAATTAGGAATTGTTTCTTTAAAATATCTTTAATAGTCTTTATTTGATTACTTTGTGATCATATTTTTTAAATACTTTTTAATCGATGACAAAGGGGGAGAATTATATTTTCTACTCTCACAATGATAGATCTATTTATTTATTGAAAATATGTACACTAACATTTTATTGCAGGAACAGTAAGTTTATAAAATTATGACATAACAAAATGTTGCAGAAATTCGGGTGGAGCTAAATATGTATACAAGCATATATTCAGGGGGAGTAATCCAAATTTTTCAACAAGAATGCAATATGTTGTAATCAATCAAAAATGGGAAGAATGTTGAAAACAAGAATTTTGATTAATGTTTACAAAGAGAAGAGCAATGGAAATCATGACATGGAGCTAAGGTTATATATACACGTATTGAGTCATGTTAGAATTATGTTAAAATCTATCCTCAAGTATAACATGAATATACAAAACAAGGTATAAATATATATATTATAAGGCTTTAAAAAGCTATGACTGTATAGACTTAGTTGTACCAATCGACTGGTTGAAATATAACCAATCGAGTGGTCAGCATGTTTCTATACAATAACGGCTAATTTCAAAAGGTTTTAAATCCAAATGTTTTATAATATGATTCAACCAGTCGACTGATGGTTTTTGACCAGTCGACAAATTCGATACAGAAGCCTTTTTTATGAAGAGTCACCTTCTTTCATGATAAGATTTCTCTTCAATTATGAATGGAAATGGATGCAACTTTTTGCTAAAACCTTTCATGAAGGAATGCTACTCTTCTACAATCATATAAGCATTACAAACATGTTTTCCAAATCACCGATTATCATTATAATCACTCTATTTTCTGATTTGCACTTTTATATTCTTTGCATTCTAAAGCTCTCTTAAATTCAAGTTACTTGTTGAATCTTTGATTCACATCTCCTGGTTCAACAAGCAACAATCTTCCTTAAATCTTCACATTCACTTCAAATACTTGAGGATAAGATTATAGGAAGGGTGTACTTCATCGTGACTATTCCGTGTTGATTAAAGAGCATATCAAGAGTCAAAACACTTGTAAATTGTGAAGTCCTGTGTGGGTGCTCAAGCGTGGACATCCTTGTTGGTGCTCGAGTGTGTTGTGACCTATTCCTTCGGGTTAAGAGAGGGCGTGATAGTGAATTCCGAAGAGGAGCTTCGGGACTGGGCGTAGGGCGGGAAGTCCGAACCAGTATAAAATTCCTGTTGTCTTTATTTATATCATTTACTTTTTATTTGTGATTTATTTCTATAGCATAGCTTTTACCTGAGTAACTATTGTTGTTTACTAACTAGTTTATTTTTTCCTCTATATCCATATAAAGATCCTGCTTAAGTCGTACACATCGACTTTTTTACCGATGGTCGTATTAAGACCAGAAAACCGACGATCGAGGTAGATCGTATTAAGGTCAGAAGACCTACAACCATCAAAGACCGTATTAAGGCCGAGAAAATGATTGTTAACTTCGGACATAAGAGCCATCACCTGCAAAGACTGTGTTGGACATCCTCAGTCTAGAAAGGCTTTTGATCTCATTTGGGCGAGTATTAACCATACTAGGTTTGAAGATAAGGGTGATCATTAATTACACTTGGCTTAGAGTGATGGCGAGTATTAACCATACTCGACTTACAGAAGTGGCGAGTATTAACCATACTCGGCTTACAGAGGTGGCGAGTATTAACCATATTCGGCTTACAGAGGTGCCGAGTATTAACAATAATCGGTTTACAAAGGTGGCGAGTATTAATCATACTCGGCTTGTGGCAAGTGTTAACCATGCTCAACTTGTATAAGGTCATTTGATAAGTCTTAGACGGGGCGAGTATAGTCCATACCCGTCTTAAAGAGATCAGACCGTAGTCGGCTCGAGGAGTAGGTTTGGAAATGGTGGCAGGCTTTGATTGTGCGTAACAGACAATAACTTAGCACTGACCATGTGATGACACGTTACTTCCCCGTGAAGGAAATAGCGGATACTTTGAGAACAACACACAACAGAACGCAGACAGAAGAACATTTCATTGTATATTACAACAATGCCATCAGAATACAAGAATATACAAAGTATAATTGAACAAATTACATTCGACAAATACCAGAGATTACAATAAATTACAAAGCAGTGGAAAAACAATATAAAACACAACTGAAAGTAATACATGGATACAGAGCTTTCTGAGCATCGTTCCAGCTGTAAATCAGGATCCCGTGAACATAAATCTGCAAAACCAAAACTATTAGCTGCCCGTGTCAGAAATAAGGGCACCCAGAGTTTAGGTTAAAACAATAAACTCCAGGTCAGTCATGTGACTGCTGTGAGAACTAAAACAGTTATTTAAACTTTACTTTAAAAGAGAGTAATTCAAGGGACCACGCCGTATAACACGGAACGAGTTTCCTCCCAAGAATACCAGTGCATAGAAAAGACAACGCAATGCTTTTTCGAAAAATGAAGCTATTATAAGACCCAGGTCCCATCACATAATGCAACGCAAGCCAGAGGATAGGGTTTTACCTTATAATAGCCAAACATGCTTGATACGTTTAAAAACAAATCCTTTGATACTATAATAAGTGTATAGTGTCAAAACAATTTCAATCATAAATATCAATCATAGACGGCATAACATCCCATGCTACTATGTCGCCATACTAGGCTCTACAAATAAAGCCGAAATATCTCGTATTGGAAATTGGATTTCCGTCATGAGTCGAGGCAAGGGGCAAGCTCCTCTCCGATTCGAGACACTCTAGCAAATGTCCCAGGACTACACACTCTGGGCAGCCACTTGGATCGGTTGGGCCGGTCCTCTCTTACGTTTGAGGATTAGTTATTCCTAAAAAATATTTCTAGCTTCGTATTGACGATACGGTCCTAACAAAACTAGTTTCGTTAAATTCTGAGACCGTTGGAAAAATGGCCATTTTCCAGTCGATTAAAATCAACTGAAACTGGTCAAACACGTTTCCCTTTGCCACGCTCACATATTGATTCGAAAAATTATGAAATTTGGAATCTAGCAATAATTTGACATCGCGGATCCAACAAAGTGGTTTCGTCGAAATCCAAGGTCGTTTGCAAAATTCCCATTTTAAGGGCCTGAATTCCATAGCGACTATTCAGAATTTTCAACGGGACATATCTTTTGATCCCCGCTATGAAATTTCGATTTTTCGAATTCGTTGGAAAGATATTCTAAATTAAATCCTAATGTTTTTGGTTTCACTAAAATCCGGATTGTTTTGCACCCCGTATGTTCAATTGAAGTTTGAAATCAAATTATCGAACTACCGCGCCATTTTCAATTCTATTTATAATTATATATAATTATTATATTCTAACGACGACATATATAAATATATACGTTCGAATTCTATTCAAAATAAATTTCTCGTTGTTATTATTTAAAATAATTCATTTTAAATATTCAAAATTCATTAAAATTGCAAAAATAAAAAAAATTAAACTGGCTCGTATTTCCGGGTTGTTACAGATCATATTCAGGTTGGTGAGCGTTAGTCATGCTCGATCTAATTTATTCAAACATATTCTAGGTTTGCAAAAGAAAGATCACTATTTTCAAAAGAACTTATTATAAGAAATAAAAATAAGTTCTTAGAGGACAAACATTAGTTACAGAACATGCCTAAGAGCTAAATCCTGACCCTGTACATGTGTACGTCAACATATCCTTTTTATTGAAAGAAATGAAAATACAGAGAAAATAAGAAATCTAAATCTCATTAGTTGATGATGATGCCGCGAATGTTCGGCTCGGGGTCCTTCTCGTTTTCAGGAGCTCGAGGATCGACCTGAGGAGCTTGGGCAGAAGGTTGTGGCGGCAAGGCCTGTGTGTTTCTCCTAACATATTCGAGATGTTTCCCTCGCCTGACCCTATCCTCGATGAGATCGCGAAGGTGCCTGCATTCACTGGTGCTGTGACCGGCAATGTTATGAAACTTGCAGTGCTTTCCAAAGTCGAGCTCTTTTTGGGTTGGCTCTCTTCGAGGAGGTCTTGGGAAAGGCAGGGACCCTCGTACGACAAGATAGATGTCGAGCAAGGAAGAATTGAGCTCAGTAAATTGATCGTACTTGTTCTCTCTCCGTGGTCGTACGTCGCGTTCATTCTTTTCTGGGGCCTTTCCTCTTCCTTTATTCTGGTCATTGGTGTTGGATGGACCTCCTTGTTTGGTGGCTAGGACCTCGAGGCACTCCATCTTAATGTTGGCGTCTTCTTGTCGGAGGAATCACTCGGACTTTGCATAGAAATCTTCTGTGTACTTGAGAGGATCTTTGGTCAAAGAGATTGAGAATTTTGATCAGTTCTGAACACCTGCAATGGCGACCATAAGCACCATCGATGGCTCGGGTCGATTGATTGATGCTACGATCGCACTGAATCTTTCGAGGAAGGTTCGAAGTGTCTCCCGGGCATTGTTTGATGGAGCTCAAGAGCATGATACTCTTCGGTCGGGAGATGTGGACTCTGAACTGCTCGATGAAGTGGGTGACCAGCGTGTTCCACCTACTGATCAACTCTGTGGTTAGCTGCCGAAACCACATGCCGGCTATATCTGTGAGGAAGAGTTGGAAACACTTGGCCATAACATTGGCCGATGCACCGAGCATTTTCATATGTTGCATGTATCACATGAGATGGATGGTCAGGTCGGTCCGACCGTTGTAGTGTTCAATAGCTGGAAACTTAAAGTCCAGAGGATTGCGGGAGTTCCGGATTTCCCTAGTGAAGGGGCTGCGGGGGATATTATTTATATCATGTTGAGAAGAATTGCCTCGGATGAAACGTCAGACGATGCTTGCAAGTTGGCTTTTATCTCCGAGGAGTCATTGCCATGAATCCAGCTCTACGTTCGGGAGAGCTCCAACACTAGGGTCCAACGAAAGCATGCTCGGAAGGGTGGCTGCTGGTTGGGTCCGACCTCCGAGAGTTGAGTGAAGGTGAGGGCAAGGGTTAATCATAGTTGTTGGTTCTGGGCAGACTGGCTCCTCTTGAACTTGATGAGAATTGGATTGGGCCGTACCCATGACACGAGCTCCGCTAGCATGTGATGTTCGGGGTTGTTCGACCCCCCCTCCCGAATTGATGTTAGAAGCGTCTACGATCGCGTTTTCCTCTATCAATCAGGGAACCGGTATGGTAGAGTGGTCTCCTTGGTTCGAAGGGAAGGCTCCACCAGATCTTCATTGGAGGAGGGGCAGCATAAGACGAGTCTACTATAAGATACTGGGTTGTAATGGGAATGGCATCGATTCTGAATGACTCGGTGGTTGCTCGATTGGTCCAGAGGGCCGATCTGCCCCCAAGAGTGGAGACAAAGTAGTCGAATGACCTAGATCTTGATTGAGGCTGCAGTTATGGCTACGTTGGTCGCTGGAAGCGATACTCGTGGCTGTGATTGGTTAGGAGGTGGAGCCAAGCTAGGAGGAAGCAAAGGTGTGACCCGATCTTGGGCTTAGATTTCCGTAGACCGAAGACCAGTTATCGTCCCAGCCTCACCTGGTGGAGGAATTGTTGTTGAAGCGTTAAATTCCTTTTCTACCCGAGCGAGAAGGTGATCCATCAACTGTTGTTTTCATTCGAGGAGTTTATCTTGATATGTCATGCGGCCTCTGAACTCGGCCATAATCTTATCCATGTCGTCCCAGGTAAGATACCGGGACACATCTTCATGAGAGGAGGCTTCCTGACTTGCTTCTGCAGCGTCTGCCTCGGCAACATCAACATTCGTGTAACAGGAAGATGTTGCATCTTTCTTCCGCTTGTTCGCCATGGGTCGGAACTTGTTGAAGGTCGCAGGGTATGTTGGTGCGTGCCCCTACCTAGTGCGCCAAAGTGTTGACGTCAAAAGTTGGTCACAAGTGACGACCAACCCCTATCATGTGGATAGCACATGAATAATGATTATAGAATGCGGAAAAGTAAAGAAAACAAGGAACACACAAGACTTTTTATAGTAGTTCGACAAAGAGGGTGCCTACGTCCACGTTATATGTATCGATTCACTTTTGATTACAAGTACAATGCTTTTTCTATTTTGAGAAAGGAGAAAAACTGGCCATTTTTGGAATTAGCCGTAGGGAAGCTTATATTTAGGAGGAGAAGTTCAGCTAAGGGTTGAAGTAGCCTAAGGAAGTCCCTTTCCACTTTGAGCTTGGATGTATTTATATGTGAAGAAGTGGGCTGAGCGTCCACCATGTGGCTTTCCTCTTACCAGAGCTTGGACACGTGGAGTTCGAGTATTGGGAGTAGTTGTGGCGGTAGGACCCGGTCCACTGCTGATTAATAGCACCCTCGATAATTGTGGCTTACGTGGCAGCCGAGATGAGGTGTATCAAACATAGAGTTTTGGCCGATAGCGTTTGACCACCTTTGTTGCCTTGAGAATCGGTCTGAGCAGCGAATGACTTAGATGGATATTTCGAAATGGATCCCACATATTTGGTCGATTCAACTTTAAAGGAAGCGGCTAACCCCGTTGGTTAAGAGGAGCGATTCTTCCGGGCTCATCGAGCCGTTGCTTGAAGGAAACCAACTCGAGCCAGCCTTGGTTCGGGCTGCCTTCGAAGGAAGCTGGTTTGGGCCGAACCATGCCTGAGCTTTCTGGAGTGCGAGTTGTTTTGTCGGCCAATTGACCGATGCTGAAAAGAGTTTTTGGTTATTGGGATTCGATCTATTGAAGTGTGACAGCTTTTGCCAAAAAGTTGGTGAATAGATAGCATCAAAGTGCTTCTCTTGTTATTCAAACATCTTTATTTGGATTAATTCAAGATGGTGTTGGTTTCGTAGTACTATGGAAAGTATGTTCTTGAAGGAATTCAATGTTTCTACAAGATTTTCACTTATGTTATGAATTCGATTTGTCATAGTTCTGATTAGAATTGAATACAGAAGTAGGAGAAATGAAATAATGAATTTTTCAGGAAGAAGTAGGCTTAAATAGGGTCTGGAATTCGTTGGATTTGAATGGACATGAGTTAGTTATTTTAGTTTAAAATTTTAATTTTTTTTAAAAAAAACTGGCAGTTATATGTCAATATACTCAACTATGTATGTCGACATACTTAGTTAAAAAAATTGATTTTTTTTCAAATTTTGTTCTTATATTATATTATATTATGTTTAATTCTAAAGTTTTTACAGTAACTTAAAGATGATTTGACATAAATAAAACTCCATTCATTACTTCTTAAAAAGCAAATACATCCAACTAACACTACTACAAATGTGGGCATATTCGACGCTAGTTTTATGTGGCCGTAGATCAAATAAGTATTGCAGGAGGCCATTTTTTCAAATAGGCAACACCGGAGGGGCGTGGCATCCGTGGCCCTTGCCTTAGCCCTCTAAGGCAATGCTTTTTCCCATATACTACCGTGGATAGAAAGTGTTGCATTATAACCCTATTGCAACAGTATATGCAAGTAATGCAACAAAATACATTGTTGCCTTAAGCAGAAGCCAGAGCCTGGCTTCCAGATCATGGTAGTAAGGCCCACACGAACTTTCCACGTCAGCTGCCAACGTGTCACATGCCACATCAGCTCTCCACGTCAGATGCCCATGTGTCACATGCCACATCAGTTATCCACGTGGCACCACATAAGATGTGGGCCCCACGTGTCGTACCATAGTGGAATTTATAATATTGCACTTAATGCAACACCACAACACCATCTAATGCAACACCACAACACTGCAACACCACAACACCATCTAATGCAACATCACAACACTGTGATGCAACACTAGAAAAAGTCAACTGCAATAGTAAAAAAATAAACTACAACACCAGAAAAAATCAACTGCAACTGTAATACAACCCGTAATTACAAATTCTACAGTACATATATACAATCCAAAACATTGTACCATATTCATACATATATACCAAAAAATTTATACAATAAATCCTCCTAAACATTCATTATCACAATCAGACCAATCAATTATACATACCAAATCATAAGTGCCATCACCAACACATGCCATAAGTGTCATCACCAAAACATAACACAAGTGTCATCATGAACACATTCCACAAGTGCCATGATTTAAATGTACAATTCGAATATATCACAAGTGCTAACACATACCATCCAAATACTTCATTCAGTTGCCGGGGTTATAGGAGTACCAATGTCATCTTCATCACTTGTTGTGGTGACACAAAAGTCTTCGACATCTAAACTAAGATCTGGATTGGCTTCACCTAGATTTTTTACCACCCATGACACATTCTCTTTCACTTTTCTTGTAGCACCCCATAATTTCAAAATATGACATAAGAGATAATTGAAGAATAATTAATTTTTATAGAAGAATTAAGCGAAACGTATTAGACCATTGTGTTGGTCTCGGAATTCTGCTTGAGATTGAGTCTGGTTTGCATAAAACGGATACCATATGAAGGAGTTATGGACGATAGAAGTTGGGCAGAACAATCAGGAAATCAGCCATAATAACTGGCGTACTTGTGAAGTGTGCTAGAACAAAATTGCACTGGCGTACCTGGGAAGTGCACCCAGGCTGAGCCAGATCTGCAGAATTCTGGAGAGTTCCACTGAGAAAACCCGAAACTTCCCCGGTAAGGAAAGCCCGGATGATCTTGATAACACGACAAAATAGAACGCAGACGGAAGAACATTTCATTGTATATTACAATAAATTCATCAGAATACAAGAATATACAGAGTATGAATAAATATTACACAGAAAATATCAGAGATTTAAATTACATTTAAATACATCGCAGCGGAAATAATACATAACACAACTAGAAGAGATATACGGATACAGAGCTTTCCGGATATCGTTCCAGCTGTAAATCAGGATCCTGTGAATATAAATCTGCAAAACCAAAACTACTAGCTGCCCATGTCAAAATAAGGGCACCCAGAGTTTAGGTGAAAACAATAAACTCCAGGTCAGTCATGTGACTGGTGTGAGAACTAAAACAGTTATTAATCTTTATTTTAAAGTTAGGTAAATCAAGGGACCACGCCGTATAACACGGAACGGGTTTCCTCCCAAGAATGCCAGTGCATAAAATAAACAATGCAATGCTAAATAAAGAAAAATGAAGCTATTATAAGACCCAGGTCCCATCACACAATGCAACGCAAGCCGGAGGATAGGGTTTTTACCTTATAGTAGCCAAGAATGCTTGATACGTTTAAAACAAATCATTTGATACTATTTTAAGTGCATAGTGTATAAAACAACTTCAAATCATAAGTATCAATCATAGACGGCATAAGCGCCCCATCCCACTATGTCGCCATATATAGGATTACAATCAAAAACCGCAAAGTCACGTATTGCAAATTGGATTTCCATCTGTGAACCGAGGCAAAAGATAGTCCTCACCGACTTCGAGACAATCTAGCCCATGTCACAGGGTCAGAGCGCATCGACCCTTGGAGCGACAGGGCCGGTCCACCGATGTGGATTAAACTTAAATCCTGAACACTGCGTTTTCCCGCCCTTTAGGGCGTAAATGAGCCAACGAATGACTCCATCAGCTTTACATAGTCACCGATATATCTGAGGCGCCTCGCAACAGCAACAACCACATAAGTCAAACTCGTCAGGGCATGTAAAATCACTGACGCCACTTCTAACTAGAAGGAAACGCATGCCCTCCCTGAGGTCCTCTCCCGTTTTTGGTTCACAACCGGGGTGCGAGGCTCGCAAATCAATGCTACACAAAGCTATGCCACACATGCCGTGCTTTGATCATCAACCACAAGACTTTGCTTTTGAACAAAAGCCTTGATCATTTGCCACTTAGGCATGCTACACAGGCAATTCACTCCATGCGTTTGATATCCATCGATATATAACCTCTGAGCTCGTACGTCTCAGAGAAGGGCGTTAAGCAAGAGAATAAATTCTCCGCCTCCAAACAGATATATATTTAATAGAAATCAATCACACAGATTAAAATCCAATGTCAGACACACAGTCCATTTACAAGTTCGTTCTGGGTCTGAACGAAACCGGAGGCACCTAGTACCTCGCATATCCATCGATCTCCAAGTACGTCTGGACGACCACTAACTGATTCCCTCCTCTTGGGTGTACGGCCCAATCAAGATCATCAGTAATCACCCAAACGACGTGAATACCAACAGTCTTCAACCACCGTCTTCATCGTCGACACCACATCGAATCAGTTATTTAGAATGGGATAAACCCGGTCTTTCTGAATAACTCGCGTATATAATAAATAAGTGTTACACAAACAAAACATACGCCTTATTCCAATTCATCAGTCACTAACTGTAAATTAGAAAGGGAATAATTCCCCAAATATTAACCCCGAAGGCCGAAACCAACATCAGATCAATACCCAAGAAACCATTCAATTTAGCTAACCTACAGTTAGTTTCTAAATTTCACATTCTTAGAGAAAGGTTCCCATTAATTTTATCAAAGATAAATTCTTTTAAATTTATTCTTTAATACTCTTTTGAATATCAATTCAAACTAGTCGGGATTAGCCAACCACACCGAAGTAATCATTTATTCTATTTCCCAATACCAACCTATTCATCCCATGAAGTAAAACTAGTAATACTTCATATCTAACACCACGGTGTTATCGGTAAATTCAATTACCATTTCACGTTCAAATCTAATTAAAGATTTAACTATCGCCTGGAGCAAAACTGGTGATACTCCATCCTCGATCTTTTCAATCTAATTAAAGATTCATTAAAACTCTACTTAGTTTTAATCTTTAACTGGGTTAAAGAATCAATGTCATTTAAAACGCGGTTCACGATAAACCCAAAATCACATCACATTTCAATCAGTCCCTAACCGTAAATTAGCAAGTGAGAAATTCCCTAAGTATTAACGCCGAAGGCCGAAACCAACATCAGATCAATACACAAGAACCCATTCAACTTAACTAATCTCCAATTAGTTTCTTATTTTCTTAACTCCGCTGGGTCTAAGAACAGTAGTATTGAAGATACCGTTCATGACAACCCAAAATCACATTCCATTAATTATCGGGTTAAAGAACAAGTGTTATTTAAAACACCGTTCAACATAAACCCAAAAATCAATCTAAATTCAATTCCAATTAAATATCATTTGATTGGTACACTTCATTAAATCTAAATAAAAAATTTAATCTTTTTCTCAACTGGGTTTAAGAACAGTGTTAATGAAGACACCATTCACGACAAACCCAAATCACATTTGATATTAAATACAAGGCTATGAATAGAAAATATACCGGCTTATATTCAATATCAAATTCTACGACCAACAAATATCGTATTGGAAATAACGATATAAATATATATTTCAAATTTCCATAACCATATCTGTATAATCACGAAATCCAACATCGAAATATTCCAAAGGTAATTTCGATTCAAATCCATTCCAATTCAATTACTGGAAATTCTGGTTATTTTCAAAACCATTTCAAATTCAATTTATTTCTTTAAAAATGAATAAATTATTATTCTAGTTCAATACTAGTTCATTTCGATAAAAATCTATTTTTATCTTTTCAAATATGGTGTTTTTCATCCCAATTCTTCCTAAATCATTTCTTATGATTTTATACAAATTATTACTATTTTTAATAATTTTATCAAGGCCCGTATAGTCGATTTCCATCAACGGCCATCGAACTGCACTTACAGCGACCTTTTCCAAATTTGATTTGGACATAATTCCAAATCCAACCATTAGATTTCAAATATCTAATATTCATTAGAAAGCTCTTTTCGATACGAACCCAATGGTTCTGGTTTTAGGAGAATCCGACAGACGGATCTCCTGCAACGTCAATTCGAAGTTAATGGTCGAAATTCGCGAACTATCGCAGCGCGGCGCGTTCTATTCAGGTCATTATATATATATATATAATATTATATGTATTTCGTAGATTTCCTTTTAAAACGTGTTTTATAAATCGTTTCAAATTCGTTTTCAAAACGATTTCAACTTCTTATTCGATTTTATATCAAAATTGAATTTTCCTTTATAAATTCCTTTTTACATTCATTTCTATTTGATTTCAATTCAATTTAAATTCGATTTCAATTTGATTCAATTCAATTTCAATTCGATTTGAATTCTATTCAATTCGATTTCAATTCGATTCAATTCAATTTCAAATCGATTTGAATTCGTTTTCTATTCAATTTAATTCGAATTCATTTTCTATTCGAATTCAATTCTATTCAATTTCAATTCGATTTGAATTCATTTTCTATTCAATTTAATTCGAATTCATTTTCTATTCAATTCAATTCGAATTCAATTTGATTCAATTTCAATTCGTTTTCAATTCAATTTCAATTCAAATTCATTTCTATTCAATTTCAATTCGTTTTCAATTCAATTTCAATTCGAATTCAATTCTATTCAATTCGAATTCTAATTCGTTTCAATTCAATTAATTCGAATTTCATTTCAAAATATTCGATTTTGAAATCACTTTTCAATATTCATTATAAAAACGAATATAATTGATATAAATATCGTTCACGTCAAAATGTCGTCAGTCTAATCAACGCGGCTTCATATATTTCTATTTTCAAATATTCTATTTCAAATATTTTTATTCAAAGATTTTATTCAAATAGTTCTCTTCAAATATTCTATTTCAAAACTGGAATGAAGCCCAATCAATTACCATAGATTTTATTCGTATGGATTTCCATACAACGTATGTATATATCAATAACGACAAATAATCAACCATCATCCAAAGTGCATTCTACACTGTATAAGCATCAAATATAAATATTCAATGCTTATAATAGTCTGTCAATCAATCGATCGACATACAACTAATTATTGGGATTAGTGCATGTCATATATTATCCCAATACCCGTGTGGGGTTTCAAACAATCAAACACAGATTTTATTTGTGCAGTTGGGCGATGTGTAAAATTTATCGTCCTAGTCAATATCAGTCAAATGTGTGTATATAAACAAATCGTTCGATTTGTTTATATTTATTTCATTTTAAATACACGTTAAAAATTCTATTTTTAACTATAAAATATTTTCCATTATAAAATATTTTATTTCATTTCACATCACACAATCAACTACACGTCAAAATCAAACAAACAAGCATACAAGTCGTCCATGGTCTGTGGACGACGGGTGTCGGGTGCTACTAAACACCGTCTGCATCCTAGTATATATTTCAAACTAGAAATAAATATAAAAGTGAGGAGTTCTCACATTGGGGTTCCACTCCGCCATTTCATTTCTGAATGGTTCAATTTTGTCCGAAATTCCAATGCGACCTTTTTCCCGCTGTCCATATGAAATCATATTTTTAATATGATGTTTATTTTAAAAAATCACATTTTTATAATGGCACTTCGTATATATAAAAATCGAATTTTTATCGTTATTTCATATATATATAAATCGAATTTTTATCTTCACTTCTTATATGAAAGATCATATTTTTAAACCGATATTCATATAATAAAAATCAGATTTTTGTTTGCTATTCATATAAATAAAAATCACTTCTTTATATATAAACAAAAATCTAATATTTTCACTTTTAAAAATACGGTCTTTTTGCCTTTTAAAAATACGATCTTTTTGCTTTTAAAAATATAAACTATACTTTATTAAAAATCATAACTTTATTAAATAAAAAATCAAACCTTTTTATACACAAAAATCTCAACTTCACTACGATGTTCATGCTATAAAAATCAAAACTTTATCGTAGAAAGATCAAATTCTTTTCCTGTTAAAGATCAAATCTTTATTCCTAAGCTAAATATATAAAAATACATTTTTATAACTAATTTATTTATATAAATAAAAATGAAAATCATAAACTGCAAATCCTAGATTCACTAAACTGAAATCAAACTAAAAACTGATTTAATTAAATAAGATTACCTTTTCTTTGAGGGGGGAGGGTTTACTGTCGAGATGGCGTCGGAGGCGGGTCCGTTCAGGTGGGAAATGGAGCGCCGGAGCTAGCCAAGGTCGGAGGCATCACGACAGGTGGTGGCGGGTTCCTGTACGGCGGTGCTAGGGTTTGTTCTGAGGAGGGTTTCAGGTTCGTACGGGGAGAGAGAAGATAAGGGTAGAGGAGCGACGAGAGGGGGGGGGGGGGGGTCTCGCCTAAGGTAGAGCGGCGGCGGAAAGGGGGGGTAGCGGCGGTGGGAGGTGGGTCTCGAGGGAGGCGACGAGTTTTTTTCAATTTGGGCTGAACGGTTTTAAATTTGGGGGGGGGGGGGTTAGTGCTTGGAAGATTATATAATATAATATATATTTAATTATATTTTAATTTCCAAAAGTAATTTTTTATCTTCGACTCGAAATCAAACCCACCGACCGTTGGCCCTAGGGTATTACACCCGTTCCGAACACAATGGGATATGTATCGTAAGCTGATTCGATCGTTTCGATCTGTTTTCGTCAAAATCAACATATAACTCTATATATTGAATTTGAACGCGCATTTCAATTTACCGGGGCCACATACTAATTCGAAAAATTCCCGGAAAATATTTCCTAGCTTCGTATTGACGATATGGTCCTAACAAAACTAATTTCGTCGAATTCTGAGAACGTTTGAAAAATGGCCATTTTCCAGTCGATTAAAATCAATTGAAACTGGTCAAATGCGTTTTCCTTTGCCACGCTCACATATTGATTCGAAAAATTATGAAATTTGAAACCTAGCAATAACTTGACATCACGTATCCAACAAAAGTGGTTTCGTCAAAATCCGAGGTCGTTTGCAAAATGGCCATATTTAAGGGCCGAAATTCCATTGCGACTATTCTGAATTTTCAACTGGACATATCTTTTGATTCCCACAATGAAATTTTG
This sequence comes from Allium sativum, assembly GCA_030737875.1. Classification (NCBI taxonomy): domain Eukaryota; kingdom Viridiplantae; phylum Streptophyta; class Magnoliopsida; order Asparagales; family Amaryllidaceae; genus Allium; species Allium sativum. The sequence continues at coordinate 692,171,752 of CM060924.1, forward strand.
ATTTTTCGGGTTCGTTGGAAAGATATCCTTAATTAGATTCAAATATTTTTGGTTTCACTAAAATCCGGTTTATTTTGAATCCTGCACATTCATTTGAAAATTGAAATCGAATTATCGAACTACCACGCCATTTTCAATTCCTTTTATATTTTAAAATAAATATTTTTATTCTAATGACGATCTTTTTGACTATATGCGTTCTAATTCCATTCAAAAATAAATTTCTCATCGTTTTTATTTAAAATAATTCATTTTAAATATTCAAAATTCAATAAAATTGCCAAAATAAAAATTTTAAATTGACCCAGATTTCTGGGTTATTACAATCTCCCCCACTTAAAACTTTTCGTCCCCGAAAAGGAACGAAGCCGAAAGTTGTTTAACTAATCAACTCAACTTTCATTATTTTTATTACGGCTTAAGTTCTTCAACTTTTCAGTTTCTAAGAACTTTTCAAATTTTTCAAAAATTTGGCTAACACCCTAAATGTTCGAAAATTTTCACCATAACCTCCCCAACACCGGGGACTTTGGGATATTTCATATAGCCTCCCATGGCCTTCTTCGATCCAAAAGAAAAGGAAAAAGCCAAGCAGTTAGCCAATCGGCTCATAAAACCATCATCACCCAAATAAAATAGTAAATTATGATAAACATGTACCTATTTGTCGGGCAAACAATTTTATTCTTCTGCTCTAGCCTCTTTGCAATGACCTGTTCAATGTAAGTACATGTATATGCATGCAAATGCGACTAGTTTTCAATAAAACTCACTATTTGGTTCAATTTGGCTAAATGGTTCAACATTTAATTAATCAAACAATATTCAAACAACACAACCATCAATCAATTAGTTGATTAGCTTTTCAAACACATAATTTTGTTATATAGTCAAAAATCACATTTTTGATGCCAAATCACAACAATAGGCCCTATCTAATTTTGGTTCTCACACCAGTCAATAGGAAATATATAGATATCACACCTTCGTCACTCGAATATAAATTCTGATGATGATATATCAATCATCAGAATCACCCCCGGGTGACTAGAGTGTAATTCTATATCTAACCAATATATTGAAACTTCGAATACACGCGGATCAAACGTATACGCAAAATCTTTATATACTGGATAGTCCAAATCGATATAAATGAATACTCAAAAAAGAATAATTGATTTTAAATTTTCAAAACAAAATTTGTTTCCACTTTAAAAATATACTCTTCACACTCGTTCTAGGATACTACCGATCCCATCTCTAACGAGTCATTCCTATTGAATATTACTAATCCAATCTCTGATGAATTATTTCGTTTGGTTCTAACGTGTCTTTATCTCTGAGCTTTGTAAACCAAAGCTCTGATACCAACTGAGAAAACCTGTAACTTCCCCGGTAAGGAAAGCCCGGATGATCTTGAGAACACGACAAAATAGAACGCAGACGGAAGAATATTTCATTGTATATTACAATAAATTCATCAGAATACAAGAATATACAGAGTATGAATAAATATTACACAGAAAATATCAGAGATTTAAATTACATTTAAATACATCGCAGCGGAAATAATACATAACACAACTAGAAGAGATATACGGATACAGAGCTTTCCGGATATCGTTCTAGTTGTAAATCAGGATCCTGTGAATATAAATCTGCAAAACCAAAACTATTAGCTGCCCGTGTCAAAATAAGGGCACCCAGAGTTTAGGTGAAAACAATAAACTCCAGGTCAGTCATGTGACTGGTGTGAGAACTAAAACAGTTATTAATCTTTATTTTAAAGTTAGGTAAATCAAGGGACCATGCCGTATAACACGGAACGGGTTTCCTCCCAAGAATGCCAGTGCATAAAACAAACAGCGCAATGCTAAATAAAGAAAAATGAAGCTATTATAAGACCCAGGTCTTGTCACACAATGCAACGCAAGCCAGAGGATAGGGTTTTTACCTTATAATAGCCAAGAATGTTTGATACGTTTAAAACAAATCATTTGATACTGTCATAAGTGCATAGTGTATAAAACAACTTCAAATGATAAGTATAAATCATAGACGGCATAAGCGCCCCATCCCACTATGTCGCCATATATAGGATTACAATCAAAAACCGCAAAGTCACGTATTGGAAATTGGATTTCCATCTGTGAACCGAGGCAAAAGATAGTGCTCATCGACTTCGAGACAATCTAGCCCATGTTTCACGGTCAGAGCGCATCGACCCTTTGAGCGACAGGACCGGTCCACCGATGTGGATTAAACTTAAATCCTGAACACTGCGTTTCCCCGCCCTTTGGGGCGTAAATGAGCCAAAGAATGACTCCATCGGCTTCACATAGTCACCGATATATCCGAGGCGCCTCGCAACAGCAACAACCACATAAGTCAAACTCGTCAGGGCGTGTAAAACCACTGACGCCACTTCTAACTAGAAGGAAACGCATGCCCTCCTTGAGGTCCTTTCCCTTTTTGGTTCACAACCGGGGTGTGAGGCTCGCGAATCAACGCTACACAAAGCTATGCCACAAAGGCCGTGCTTTGATCATCAACCACAAGACTTTGCTTTTCAACAAAAGCCTTGATCATTTGCCACTTAGGCATGCCACACAGGCAATTCACTCCATGCGTTTGATATCCATCGATATATAACCTCTGAGCTCGCACGTCTCAGAGAAGGGCGTTAAGAAAGAGAATAAATTCTCCGCCGCCAAACAGATATATATTTAATAGAAATCAATCACACAGACTAGAATCCAATGTCAGACACACAGTCCACTTACAATTTCGTTCTGGGTCTGAACGAAACCAGAGGCACCTAATACCTCGCATATCCATCGATCTCCAAGTACGTCTGGACGACTACTAACTGATTCCCTCCTCTTAGGTGTACGGCCCAATCAAGATCATCAGTAGTCACCCTAACGACGTGAAGACCTCCGGTCTTCAACCACCGTCTTTATCTTCGACACCACGTCGAATCAGTTACTCAGAATGGGATAAACCCGGTCTTTCTGAATAACTCGCGTATAAAATAAATAAGTGTTACACAAACACAACATACGCCTCATTCCAATTCATCAGTCACTAACCGTAAATTAGCAAGAGAATAATTCCCTAAATATTAACCCCGAAGGCCGAAACCAACATCAGATCAATACCCAAGAAACCATTCAATTTAGCTAACCTACAGTTAGTTTCTAAATTTCACATTCTTAGGGAAAGATTCCCATTAATTTTATCAAAGATAAATTCTTTTAAATTTATTCTTTAATATTATTTTGAATATCAATTCAAACTAGTCGGGATTAGCCAACCACACCGAAGTAATCATTTATTCTATTTCCCAATCCCAACCTATTCATCCCATGAAGTAAAACTAGTAATACTTCATATCTAACTTCACGGTGTTATCGGTAAATTCAATTACCATTTCACGTTCAAATCTAGTTAAAGATTTAACTATAGCCTGGAGCAAAACTGGTGATACTCCATCCTCGATCTTTTCAATCTAATTAAAGATTCATTAAAACTCTACTTAGTTTTAATCTTTAACTTGGTTAAAGAATCAATGTCATTTAAAACACGGTTCATGATAAACCCAAAATCACATCACATTTCAATCAGTCGCTAACCGTAAATTAGCAAGTGAGCAATTCCCTAAGTATTAACCCCGAAGGCCGAAACCAACATCAGATCAATACCCAAGAACCCATTCAACTTAACTAATCTCCAATTAGTTTCTGATTTTCTTAACTCCGCTGGGTCTAAGAACAGTATTATTGAAGATACCGTTCACGACAACCCAAAATCACATTCCATTAATTATCGGGTCAATGAACAAGTGTTATTTAAAACACCATTCAACATAAACCCAAAAATCAATCTAAATTCAATTCCAATTAAATATCATTTGATTGGTACACTTCATTAAATCTAAATAAAAGATTTAATCTTTTTCTCAACTGGGTTTAAGAACAGTGTTAATGAAGACACCATTCACGACAAACCAAAATCACATTTGATATTAAATACAAGGCTCTGAATAGAAAATATACCGGCTTATATTCAATATCAAATTCTACGACCAACAAATATCGTATTGGAAATAACGATATAAGTATATCTTTCAAATTTCCATAACCATATCTGTATAATCACGAAATCCAACATCAAAATATTCCAAAGGTAATTTCGTTTCAAATCCATTCTAATTCAATTATTGGAAATTCTGGTTATTTTCAAAACCATTTCAAATTCAATTTATTTATTTAAAAATAAATAAATTATTATTCTAGTTCAAAACTAGTTCATTTCGATAAAAAACTATTTTTATCTTTTCAAATATGGAGTTTTTCATCCCAATTCTTCCCAAATCATTTCTTATGATTTTACATAAATTATTACTATTTTTAATAATTTTATCAAGGCCCGTACAGTCGATTTCCATCAACGGCCATCGAACTGCACTTACAGCGACCTTTTCCAAATTTGATTTGGACATAATTCCAAATCCAACCATTAGATTTCAAATCTCTAATATACATTAGAAATCTATTTTCGATACGAACCCAACGGTTCTGGTTTTAGGAGAATCCGACGGTCGGATCTCCCGCAACGTCAATTCGAAGTCAATGGTCGAAATTTGCGAACTACCGCAGCGCGGCACGTTCTATTCAGGCCATTATATATATATATATATATTATATTATATTATATATATTTCGTCAATTTCCTTTTAAAACGTATTTTATAAATCGTTTCAAATTCGTTTTCAAAGCGATTTCAACTTCTTATTCGATTTTGAATCAAAATTGAATTTTCTTTTATAAATTCCTTTTTACATTCATTTCTATTTGATTTCTATTCAATTTAAATTTGATTTCAATTTGATTCAATTCAATTTCAATTCGATTTGAATTCTATTCAATTCGGTTTCAATTCGATTCAATTCAATTTCAATTCGATTTGAATTCGTTTTCTATTCAATTTAATTCGAATTCATTTTCTATTCAATTCAATTCGAATTCAATTTCAATTCGATTTGAATTCGTTTTCTATTCAATTTAATTCGAATTCATTTTCTATTCAATTCAATTCGAATTCAATTCTATTTAATTTCAATTCGTTTTCAATTCAATTTCAATTCGAATTCAATTCTATTCAATTAAAATTCATTTCTATTCAATTTCAATTTGTTTTCAATTCAATTTTAATTCGAATTCAATTCTATTCAATTCAGTTCGAATTATAATTTGATTCAATTCAATTAATTCGAATTTCATTTCAAAATATTCGATTTTGAAATCACTTTTCAATATTCATTATAAAAACAAATATAATCGATATAAATATCGTTCACGTCAAAATGGCGTCAGTCTAATCAACACGGCTTCATATATTTCTATTTTCAAATATTCTATTTCAAATATTTCTTTTTCAAATATTTCTATTCAAATATTTTATTCAAATAGTTCTCTTCAAATATTCAATTTCAAAACTGGAATGAGGCCCAATCAATTACCATAGATTTTATTCCTATGGATTTCCATACAACCCATGTATATATCAACAACGACAAATAATCAACCATCATCCAATGTGCATTCTACACTGTATAAGCATCAAATATAAATATTCAACACTTATAACAGTCTGTCAATCAATCGATCGACATACAACTAATTATTGGGATTAGTGCATGTCATATATTATCCCAATACCCGTATGGGGTTTCAAACAATCAAACACAGATTTTATTTGTGCAGTTGGGTGATGTGTTAAATTTATCTTCCCAGTCAATATCAGTCAAATGTGTGTATATAAACAAATCGTTCGATTTGTTTATATTTATTTCATTTTAAATACATGTTAAAAATTCTATTTTTAACTATAAAATATTTTCCATTATAAAATATTTTATTTCATTTCACATCACATCACACAATCAACTACACATCAAAATCAAACAAACAAGCATACAAGCCGTCCATGGTCAGTGGACGACGGGTGTCGGGTGCTACTAAACACCGTCTGCATCCTATTATATATTTCAAACTAGAAATAAAAATAAAAGTGAGGAGTTCTCACATTGGGGTTCCACACCGCCATTTCATTTCTGAATGGTTCAAATTTTTCCGAAATTCCAATGTGACCTTTTTCCCGCTGTCCACATGAAAAATCACATTTTTAATATGATGTTTATTTTAAAAAATCACATTTTTATAATGGCACTTCGTATATATAAAAATCGAATTTTTATCGTTACTTCATATATATATAAATTGAATTTTTATCTTCACTTCTTATATAAAAGATCATATTTTTAAACCGATATTCATATAATAAAAATCAGATTTTTATTTGCTATTCCTATAAATAAAAATCACTTCTTTCTATATAAACAAAAATCTAATATTTTCACTTTTAAAAATACGATCTTTTTGCCTTTTAAAAATACGACCTTTTTGCTTTTAAAAATATAAACTTTACTTTATTAAAAATCATAACTTTATTGAATAAAAAATCAAACCTTTTTATACATAAAAATCTCAACTTCACTACGATATTCACGCTATAAAAATCAAAACTTTATCGTAGAAAGATCAAATTCTTTTCCTGTTAAAGATCAAATCTTTATTCCTAAGCTAAATATATAAAAATACATTTTTATAACTAATTTATTTATATAAATAAAACTGAAAAACATAAACTGCAAATCCTAGATTCACTAAACTGAAATCAAACTAAAAACTGATTTAATTAAATAAGATTACCTTTTCTTTGAGGGGGGAGGGTTTACTGTTGAGATGGCGTCGGAGGCGGGTCCGTTCAGCTGGGAAATGGAGCGCCGGAGCCTGCCGAGGTCGGAGGCATCACGACAGGTGGTGGCGGGTTCCTGTACGGCGGTGCTAGGGTTTGATCAGAAGAGGGTTTCAGGTTCGTACGGGGAGAGAGGAGAGAAGGGTAGAGGAGCGAGGAAGGGGGGGTCTCGCCTGAGGTAGAGCGGCGGCGGAAGGGGGGTAGCGGCGGTGGGAGGCGGGTCTCGAGGGAGGCGATGTGTTTTTTCCAATTTGGGCTGAACGGTTTTAAATGGGGGGGGGGGGTGGGGGTTAGTGCTTGGAAGATTATATAATATATATTTAATTATATTTTAATTTCCAAAAGTATTTTTTTTTATCTTCAACTCGAAATCAAACCCACCGACTATCGTCCCTAGGGTATTACCCTCGTTCCGAACACAATGGGATATGTATCGTAAGCTGATTCGATCGTTTCAATCAGTTTTCGTCAAAATCAACATATAACTCTATATATTGAATTAGAACGCGCATTTCAATTTACCGGGGCCACATACTAACTCGAAAAATTCCCAAAAAATATTTCCTAGCTTCGTATTGACGATACGGTCCTAACAAAACTAATTTTGTTGAATTCTGAGACCGTTGGAAAAATGGCCATTTCCAGTCGATTAAAATCAACTAAAACTGGTCAAACGCGTTTTCCTTTGCCACGCTCACATATTGATTCGAAAAATTACGAAATTTGAAACCTAGCAATAACTTGACATCACGGATCCAACAAAAGTGGTTTCGTCAAAATCCGAGGTCGTTTGCAAAATGGCCATATTTAAGGGCCGAAATTCCATAGCGACTATTCTGAATTTTCAACTGGACATATCTTTTGATTCCCACTATGAAATTTTGATTTTTCGGATTCTTTGGAAAGATATCCTTAATTAGATTCAAATATTTTTGGTTTCACTAAAATCCGGTTTATTTTGAATCCTGCACATTCATTTGAAAATTGAAATCGAATTATTGAACTACCGCGCCATTTTCAATTCCTTTTATATTTTAAAATAAATATTTTTATTCTAACGACGATCTATATAACTATATGCGTTCTAATTCCATTCAAAAATAAATTTATCTTCGTTTTTATTTAAAATAATTCATTTTAAATATTCAAAATTCATTAAAATTACCGAAATAAAATTTTTAAATTAGCCCAGATTTCCGGGTTATTACATCCATGATGACGTGTCTTTTTAATCTGAGCGGTTCTGATGGTTTCTAATCTAATCTAAGGTTCTAATTCACCTAATACGTCTATAATAAACACCTAAAGCTAACCTTAATCTCATTGTTATCATCCATGGCGCCTCCATGCATCTCTAATCTAAATTAAAACAAGCTTTTCTTCTCCATCAAGTCCAATTAGAAGATCAGATCTACAAATCAAAATAGGGGTATTCTAAGATCAAGATCTGCAACAACGTTTAGCTAATCAAATTCAGAATTCAGATCTATTTTCTCTCAATTCTCTAAACCTAACGCTGTGAGTTTCTAGTCACTTTTAGGTTTAAATAAATAACAGTAAATTATGAAAGACTATGAATTGCATATGTTGTAAAGTATGAATCTATGCCAGTATTAGGTTTAAATAAATAACAGTAAATTGTGAAAGATTATGAATTGGATATGTTGTATAGTATGAATCTATGCCAGTATTAAATCTTATACTATGTAGATCTGATATAATTGTGGTTATTCTACGATGTTGCCTATGTAGATCATGATAGATCTAATTCTTTAGATCTGATGCAACTGTGGCTATACTATGATGTTGCTTTTAGGGATCTTGATTTATAACTACGTTGTGGTAAATATTAATCTATTAATCTTGACAATTGCAACATTGGTTAGATCTAATTTTGTATGTAAATCACCTTTCATGTTGCGATCAACTTAGATATATTGTAAGTTGGACATATTTAAGTTTAAAACATGCTATGATCATGTTTCATGCTAGATCCATTTTATGATCTTATCTTATGCTATGATAGATCTATCTCTCGAGATCCAATTCAATTGTGATTGTTCTATTATGTTATTTTTGTTTCATTTGGATATCATTTATGTGAACCATGTACATATGCCACCTTGAATTGATTAGGACTGGATCCACACCTTTATCTTAATTATAACCTCTATGATGTGGATTTGTGTAGAACTATTTATAAACCTGTAGATCTAAAGAAATACTTATGTTAGATCCCGTTATGATGATGATTACATGTTCATGACAATATGTATGTTAACCTTGATATGATGCTAATTACAAGTCCATTCACTTTGTTATCATGCTAGTATGTTTATGCCAATATATGTTGAAACTATTACCTCTATCATATTCCCCTTTTCATTGTTATGTCTAGACTACTTATTAGCCTAGATGCCGCCAAAATACATGCGAATATATTAGTGAAAGAAACGAGGCAAAAAGGATTTATAATTGGCATGTAATCTTTAAATGAATTGATACGTAATTCAAATTATAAGTAAAATAGGTATTGACACCTATAAAAGGAAAGGATTAATTAATAAACTAATTTATCAAAAATGGAATGTTTAGTAATTACAATTAGGATTGTAATTGTACTTATGACACGAGGTTAGGTTACATTAGTGGTGGAAGTCTATCCGGACCCGACCGGCATATCCAGTAGCCACTAATGTTGAACCTAATGTGGGAGGTCTAAGTACGTAAACACGAACCGGGCTAAGACACAAAGTTAGCCCCAATTGTGGAATAAGACTGCCCGGACCCGATTGGCATATCCAACATCCACATGCTGTAGGCCTAATGTGGGAGGTCTAGCCCATTATAACCATAAATGGATATGGTAATGAATTGGACTACTTAACCGAAATTAATCCATAGGGATTGCATGAAATTAAATTTAAGTTGGGGGTTAAGTAAACTTGGCAGAATAAAAGGGGAGGGTTAAATAAATCTTTGGTAGGTGGGTAATATTAGGCCCATAAACTAAATTGTTAAATAAACATGATTGAATCGGTGGGAGGGTTAAGTAAATCTTTGGTAGGTGGGTAATATTAGTATATATAGGCCTACAAACTTAACCTGATAAGGTTATGTAATTAAAGACACCTTTTAGGTAAACATAACTAGTTGAAAACTAGTAGTGGGGATGCAAGACAAAGGGGAGGAGAGCTTGCATCATCTTGTGTGGGACCCATTTCAGTCAGTAACCCTTAAATACTTATCAAACGGGTACTCTGAACTAGGTCGGAGTGGGGCACGCTTACTGAGCTGATTGTAAGAGATCCAAACGTAGAGGTGGTGTTGACGACGCATTCCAACGGGGTCATGTGCATGCATGACTCCACCTACTGGGGAAGATAAGACACTGTGACATCAGTAGATATGGTTGTGCACATCCAGAAAATGAAGGGTTGCCACTTTAGGGAGTGATACACCCTACTGTGGGGCCAGCACATGGTATCTACGGAATAAGGAGCTGATCGATTGGGGGTAGTAAATAGGGTACATCTAGTTCTGTCTATTTCTGTAGGGTACCCGTGTTTCTGTCTGGGCTAACACTCGTTATTTCTGTTTAGGTACCAGTTTTGTTTGGGTTAAAAACCGTTACTAGAGTACACCTAAAACTACCGTTATGTTTCTATTGGGATCATCCTGTTTTTGTTAAGCAACCGGGGAGTATGTAATCCTATTACATATTTGTTATACTAGTATTGGTGCAGAGCAAGGAAAGTATTAAGAAGCGCTATCTATCCTATCATGTTGTCCTGTTTACCTTGCCATACCTGCCATTTATGTAGTGATCTCTCTTATCCACTTTGTATGCCTATCATATTACTTTTATTTATTTACTGGCTAAAAGTAACTAGACTCACCAAACTTTATGTCCGACCCTTTTTGTTTCTCCTTCTTTCTTCCATTCCCCCCCAAGGTTCTCACGGAGAAAACACACAGGCTTGATCGTGATTCTGCTTATTTTGCCGGAGCTGCTGATATGCATGGATCAAGCTCCTATCCTTATTGCTATGGCCATATTTTGTTCTTGGGGAATTTTATTTCTTTTATATACTCTGATATTTCTGAAGTACAAGATAGTGGTTTTATGTTGTAATGGATTTTTATATTTCAGACAAATGATGCTTTGGACCATGGTATTTTGACGATTAATCAAGTTGTTTATTTCCGCTGCAATTTTTTTTATATATGTCTTGTAATATTCTGTGTCTGTTTACCTAAACACTTCACAAAACTTAATGCATTCCCACTGTGAGTGACATTAACGGACGTTGAGTGTCACATTTTTGTTCACCTTTTCTTCCAAATCTGCCTCAAGCTCTTGCCTTATTTTTTTTGTTCAACTCTTGCACATAACTGTCTGAAGAACCTGGAGTTGTTGGAGACTTTTCATCCATTTTACCTCGCCTTCCTACAAGCCAGTTCCGTATGTGGCTCTTCCCAGCAGAGACAAGTGCATCCGTCTCAGTAATGTTTCCTGCATCCACCATTGCTTGAATTTTCGCCTACAAAATGAAAACTAGGCTAGCATATAAACAGGCAGCTGGCAGGAATGAATTTGTTAATAGAATCGGTTTTCTTTCAAACTAACTATGTGTTCGATTCAATAAGAAGCTCCAACAAATGTACAATGTGCCAATTTTACTGACACAAGTATTGATCCATAATTGATCTTGGGTCAGATACTTTATGTAAGCAACTCGATAAAATTTATTAACAGAAGTGATTATCTATAAAACATATAAATTAAAATATGGAAGTTTCAGTTGTAATGTGGTCATCTTCCAAACTAACTATTAAATTGCTATTTCAATATCTAATGTACTTACGTATTTGGCCATTAGTTCATCCGTGTTAGTCTTGTAAGTTCTCCCAATTCTCGTTTATACGTTTCCAAATAGACCAAGGCAGCGGATGGGTGGCATTTTCCGGGTCCTTCTTTCTTTGTCAAGTATAAGGATTACCAAAAATTAAACAGAATTTTTAAAATTCAATGTTAAAAATTTACAAATCTAGTTGCTGCTTATAAACATTATGAAAATGATATAAAATATAATCCAATGATAAAAAAAATTAAAATTATCATGTGGCCAAATCAACTCAATCACAAAAAAAACTTAAGTTCAAAAATATACATACTATCTATTATTTGGCTACAACATGAGTTTTGGGACCCATAGTATGTGTCTCACTTAATGAATTGCGATGCGCAAAATTAGTCTCAAGTAGGGTCTGGAAATCCAAAAAAATTTAGCACTAAACAAGGATAACGCCTAACTACTAAAGAAAAGATTAGCACTAAACAAGATAATGCGAACTACTAAAGAAAAGATTAACACTAAACAAGATAACGTGAACTATTAAACATTGTACAAATGCGAATATCATTAATTTATTTTTCCCATCTATTGCATGATTATTAAATTAGTATTAAACAAGAAAACATTAGCACTAAACAAGAAAATGTGAATATCATTAAATTACTTTATTTATTTTTTTCATCTGTTGCTTGATTATTTAATTAGCATTAAACAAGTTTTCTTTTATGGTTACATTAAAGCCGTACCTGAACTACTTCATCCCCCAGTATTCCAAGAGCATTTTAAAATCTTCCAACGGAATTGTACTGGGCCTATTCGCAAGCCTTTCCTCATCAGCTGAATATTTTTTCTAATACCTTGCTTTCGTGTAAGACTTGTATTGCCACCAAAAGTCATTAAGTGTGTTCAAGACCTACTTGTGTCCTTCTTATGGAATGACATACCTAGTCTACAATATATCAAACACAAAATTCAGGAAACAAATTAATTAATTGAAACCAGACATTTAGGAAGTCGGTTGTAGTATGGATAAGGTGACAGATTTTACCCGAGCATATTCCAACATTTGCCTTTTTAGTTGATCAGGAACAACATGCCAATTGATCACTAGTACAAAAAGCACCTGTTGCTTCTCCTCACTTGCTTCTGATGTGCCTGCAACAGAAGCAAATAATATTATTTCCTTCTGTTCATCATTACTTTAGAAGCAATTAGTATAATGAGTACCGCAGAAAATCCAACTATTAAAATTTGCTTCTTTTGTTGTAGGAATGGAAGCAATAGAAAGGAAGCCAATTTAGTTTTTTTGCTTCTGATCCATACACATCAGAAGAAATTTCATTTTATTTTCATCCGGTTCTCAAGTATTGGATGCTAATTATATTGGGCAGTCCACAAAACCAAATCTCCCCACCACGAACAACCCTACCGCGCCCAAATTTCTATCAACACGTCATTATTTATCGAAGGAAAACAAAAAAGTAAACCTCCTTTATTAACAGAAATTGTTTATCAACAAAAAAAGGTAATCAACATAAATCGTTTCTCCACATTAACTCTTCATCGACTCGTCAAGGGTGAATTCAACACTAATTTGGATCTGCGTGATTTACCGATTCGCTAGTTTGGATTGCTTCAAATATTAACCGATTTATGAATTCCCTTGTTTGTGATTCCCTAAATTTTTGTTATGCCTTTTGAGTTCAGCGAAGAGTTTAAAGATTGGTTATACGTTTAAGCAAAGTTAGAAATCTCAATAATGTACAAGTAGGAGAGCTTTGGTATGCATCTCGATAATGTACTAGCAAAGTTTAGCGAAGAGTTTTCTTGACATACTATGTGGCAAGTTAAATAGCGTAGTTGGTTGATTTGAGGCTTCTGGTTTTAATTATCATTTATATATTTTTGTAGTCTTGGAAACAATAATGCATATAAGTTGTTTGTTTTAATTCCACTGTGGTTCTTCAGTTGTTTGTGTCCAATACGATGGCTCACTATATCCATAATTTCATTGTCATTAATGATGTCAATTTATTAGGTTTGAAAAAAAAAACTATGAATTTGCCTAGAATTTTGACAAAGGGAAATTTTGTTTACATCTACTTAACCTAATAGTTAATCCACCCTAGATTTTAGGAGTAATAGCTGCTTTTATGGTCTCTCTAATTATTTAAAATCGATTTGTTAATCCACACAAATTATATCTTTCATTCTTTCATTGCCTGACGCCTATACAAAACCTTTTTTTTATGAATTGTCATATGAAGTAGCTTTTTAATATACAAGCTGAATATTTCATGTACTGTAGGATTTGTGTATCCTTTAAAGTAACATGCATAGTGTCAATATGAACTATCAAGAAGTAAGCACTTTAGGTCCAGTAGTTGGAAAGGAAGATCATGAATACATATGTGAAAATAGAGAAAATAGGTACAATAAATCAATTGAAAATGGTGAACCAGAACATAAATATGTGAATTGTCAAGAAATTAACACTTTCGGTCAATTAGCAGGAAATATTAACCATAAACTCATACTTCAAAATATGGAAAAAAAGATGCTGTGAAACTGCTGCTAGTGTTGGATTTAAAGATGTAATCATAAATGCCTATGTAAATTGTGAAGATATAAGCTTTTTATTACCAGAAAGTGAAGATCAGACCTATGAAACTGAAAAATTCAAAGCTTTAAAACATGGATATTAGAGAAAAAACTGATGCTTCTGATAAAAATGAAAATCTTAATTCGAGTAAAAGGGGAGGAAACGAATATTTAGTATTCCTATTTGTAATCGCAACACACATTAGAAATATTCTTGCACTTATTTCTATTTTAAGCATCCAAGTATCAGCTAAGAAGCAATGATATGCTATCTTGACCCAAATACACGCTAACCAATGTACAAAACAATGTGAAAGTAACTCTCTTCGCTTGCAGCATATCACAAAATAACTATAATACTTTATTATTCATAAGACAGAGTAATTAAAATGTAAGTAAACATGAAGAAACCGAGGTCCTAAGTACATTGAAATGATTCAGTAGATTTGATCTTCAAAGCAATCAATATCACAGTTAGTTCTTTGATGCAATGCTTGAGTATATGCAAACATTAATCGTTTTGGAGAGTGGGTATTTACGAATACAAACATGATCAAAGAAATATCAGTAAGGTTCTCTAAAAGCATTTTAGATGTCCATCATACAGTATACAATTTGTTTTTGTTTGTTTTTGTATTTATGGTAGCCTAAATTGTAATGAATATGTTTGGTTGTTTCATGTTTGTCTGCCTAGTGCTTAAACATTGGTCCATGATTATTTATTTTAACTAAATTAGTTTTTACCCTAGTTAAATTTTTGGATAATCTAATATAACAAGTAGACCGCACAGTCATAAGCATAAGCAATTATATTATATACTTCTCAAATTGGTTAAAAAATATTACTATATTGATTCATGATTTATGTAACATCTACAATAATATTTTAAAATGATCCAGTTGCAAAATTTTAACAATTAATCAATCTGTTTGAAATGTGAATTTGACATCTATAGTTTAAACAAACTTTGTTTGTATATTTAAACACGAATTTTACGTATGTTAAAAAAACCACTTTCATTTAAAAAATTATAGTTGTTTGCAATTTTTCACAATTGATTTATTTGTTTTGATCCTTAATTCTGTGAATTGCAAATTCAGGCACACCACGCTATTAGATATGAAATTATGATTATGTGTAACTAATACTGTGGAAATATGAGAAGAACTAGGGTTGAAAATAGAAAATTATATAGATCGAGTAACCTAGAGAATTAATGATGATAGACTACGTAAAGAATCTATTGAATAACATGGGATTAAAAACGCATAAAGGTGGGAATAATTATTAATAATTTGTGTGGATTAACTAATTGGATTTAAGTAATTAGAGAGACCATAAAATTAGGTATTACTCCTAAAATCTTGGGTGGATTAACTAATAGGTTAAGTGGATGTATATAAAATTCCCCTTTGACAAAGTACTGAAATATTATTATCTTCAAGTAGATTAAGGCTTTTAGTAATTATGTCGACTGTTTTTGAAGGTCTGATAACTTAGTTATAATACTTGATTTTGTTTACAGGTGATAAAATTGCATGTAACAAAACAAAAAAATGCAGAAAAAACTAAATTTTTGGTACCCTGGACTTCCACTCTGCCTTGTTTCAAGTAAAACTTATATTTAATTATAATAATACAACATGTCGTTTGTGGTCCTATTCACTATGTTGTGGTGGTGTTAAGCTTATCATCTGGTCGGATTTTGTTGAACCATTTTTGTGGAATGCACTTATGTTTTAACATGACTATGGTTTATCTGCATTTAGGCATTTTCGCCCGGATCTGTAGCATTAGAATATATGTCTTCATGAGCATATACACATATGAACATCTGGAGTTTAATATGTACATAGAACTTATGATGAAAGTTGTAGTTAAGCATATGTTAATAGGGCATTGCTACACATCTTTTATTTGCAGGTTGACTGGTGACAAACATGGTATATAATTAATGCACAAGGCTACCACAGTTTACATGTACTGTGTGCTTACCATTTTACTTCTTTTTCAACTTTGATTTAAACAAACTAAATAAAATAATAGAATTTTAAACCAAGTTTAAAACTCAGTTTATTAGCCTGTTAGGATAAAAGAAAAATATTTTTGGGTATGATAGACATAAGTGGACTATGGACATGGAGTGCTTTAGTAAAACATGTTTTGGATTAAACAGTAAGCATTTAAACTATTTTGCTACAAGGTTGAGTAGGTGACAGGAGACATGATTTGGAATACATTTATGTTATAGCCATTGATGAAGGTTGTGACCAGTAAAGTTCCACTTAGATAAAAACACAATGTATTGATTTGCCTTCAGTGAGCTCTAAATTCCAAAACAACAGATCTGAGAACAACTCACATGAGAATATCCTGCAAATGGATCAACAGTTCCTACGTATAAAGTAAAAAAAAGAGAAAAAAGAAGAAGAAAAGGAAACAATAATTCCAGCATCTACCTCTTCTTCTTCTTCTTCTTTTCCAGCTTAGTTCTAGATGGTACTAAGTGACTCAAGAAGAAAGAGGTCACCAAAGGCTCAAAGCTTGTTCAAAAACAAACTTGCTAATGTGTAACATATATGTGAAGGTAAGATTGAGTATTATTCGGTTAAACCAAATAAACCAACCAAACCAATTTGTTTTGGTCGGTTAGGTACGGTTTTGAAATTAAATCGGTTTGTAATTGACCTAGAAAAATATTATGTTCGGTTATCGGTTTAATCAAATTAACCGAACTTTTATTATATTTTTAAAACTATCGATATTATAATAAATATTTTAGGTTAGTTTAGTTATTTAAGTAAATTTTAATCATTACCTATGTGTCAAAATTAATATTAGAAAGCATAAAAATCATAAATAATTATACTCTAATCATATACTTATAATTTATTTCAAATTATAGTGAATATTTCAAATACAAATTGTAAAACACTTTTAGTTCGGTTTAATCGGATAACCAGCCGAACCAACCAAACTTAATTTGGTTGGTTTGGTTTCCATTTTTATTGATTTTAATTTGATTTGACAAATTTCATCATCGGATAAACCAAACCAACCAAACGTTCACCCCTATATGAAGGAACTTCTACATAAGTTAAAATTTACGAATACATAACAGAGATATTTTTAATTCATACTATTCTAGCAATATCCATGTTAGGCCTATGTCATTTGATCAAAATTTCGAGTGATCTAATCCTTCATGGTTCCATTTCCATTAGTTATATACTTGAATTAATACCTCGAAAGCTTCATGCATTCAATATCTACAACAGTAATAATACCAACTGCAGTTTGTTTACTATACTCTTTTGTATCTATTTTTTCTATAACATATAAAAAGTGTGTAAATTTAACAATATTATTTTATATCCATATTTAATATTAATTATTAATCTTTCACTTTTCCTGCAGCAATTTGAATTCAAAGATTAATTACACAACCGATATATGTGGGTTGTGCAGTAAGCAAGGGTGCAAGTCAGTTATTCCAGATATAACATTGTATTTATCAGTTATTTTCTGTAAAACAAAAGTTGCGGATTTTCCTAGAATATTTGTTTTCAGTCTATCATTAAAATTGGCATTAGTTGATTCCTTTATTATGTCACTTGTATTATTATTTTTTTGCAGTTGTTTGGATGGAAGTCCTCTTGCTTATCACGTATCTAGAGGTTTTGGTGAAGGTGCCAATAACTGGTTGATTCACTTAGAGGTCAGATTTAAGTTTTCACTTTGTATAGATGAAAAAAACAATGAAATGTATACCTTATGCACAAGTGGAATATAGCATGGGCGGCCTAGTTAAAACTTAGGAGTTTATGAAATTTATTATTATATTAGAAACAATCATATTATTGGACATATATATGAAACTAAAAGTACCCCTGTAAAACTTTTGACTTGTGTGTTTATCTATTAGCAAGGAGATATGGTTATATTTTTGTGAAAATATAGGGAGGTGGATGGTGCAACAATTTAACAGCCTGTTTAAAACACAAGAGCACACGACTAGCTTCATTAAAATAAATGGCAGAAGTTATCCCATTTTTTGCATTTTCAATTTTAGATTTTTCATATAATAAAATTTATTAGAATTCCAAAAACAATCAATTTGAAAAATGGTTCTAACATATTAAATTGAAAATAAAGTTTTCTTGTTTTTGATCGTTACTCTTCCTCTTTTTTTCTCCTTGTAATATCGTCCATGTCCTCCTATGTCTTTCGCTTCTTCACTTGTAAAAAAAGTTCTGCATTTTTCTTTGTTTAACTGAAATGTTCTTTTTAGATGAAGTCTGAAAATAATACCGGAAGTTGTTTATATTTACATTTCAAAATTGGCATTTTAATTTTTTGCTTTTAGGATGCAAGAATGCAGTTTTTCAGGCCTTGAATTTTTTTAGATGCGATATTTTTGTTGTATAAATCATGCTTAACAAATTAACGTTTCCTCTTTCCTCATCCTCCTTTTGAAATTTCTATCCTTTGTAATTTGAATTGTTAAATCCATGGTCAAAATTTTGTCGAGTATCTTGTCATTTTTCCACCTTTCGTATTTGCTTTTATTTTTGTATTCGTTGTATTTTTTTTGGGTATAGCTTGTCGTTGACATTTAAAAATGGATCGTAGTTGGATGTACAATGCAAAACGTAGCAGTCATGAGTTTCTCAACGAAATTATTTCATCATTTGTTCATTAAATGATCAATCAAGAAGAGGAGACGAAACTATTTTTTGTCCTTGTAGATTCTATAAAAAATATGAGGAGACTTCGCAACATAGATCAAATTAGGGATCACTTAATTCGTTATGGGTTTAAGCAAAATTATGAATGGTGGATATGGCATGGTGAAAGTATACCCAGTAGAGCTAGTTCTAGTAATCATGAGAATGACAGGAATGATCGGGGGAAATATGGGGATGATTGGGGGAATTACGGGGATGATCAGGAGAATGATGTGAATAATGAGGCAAATGACGATAATGATTGCATTCATGAGATGTTTTGTGATGTTGAAGATCATTTGATGAAAGAGCCAAAGTTACACGAAAGAATATTAATAGATGCTAAGAAGTTTTTGTTTGATGGTAGTGCATTCACAGTGTTGTCTGCCATGCTTAAGTTTTTTAATTTAAAATCAAAGTAAGGATGGAGCGACACAAGTTTTACATCATTGTTGATACTTTTGAAAGAGATGCTTCCGGAAGGTAATGAGCTTCCTACTTCTAACTATGAGGCAAAGAAAATTATGTGCCCTATTGGTATAAGGTACAAAAAGATACATGCATGTCCAAATGATCGTATACTATATCGAAATGGATATGAGAATTTGCACGAACGTCCCAAGTGTGGATTATCCCGTTACAAGTCGCAAGGGAATCTTCACAATGATCCAAACAAAAAAGGGTCTCCGACAAAAGTCTTATGGTATTTGCCAATTATACCAAGGTTTAAACGCTTGTTTGCAAATAAAGAAAATGCAAAAAAACCTAAGATGGCATGCAGATGTGAGGAAAGATGAGTTACTTAGGCATCCAGCCGATTCTCCGCAATGGAGAGATGTTGATGCAATGTATCCTGATTTTGGTAAAGAAAGTAGAAATCTTAGACTTGGTCTTTGCACGGATGGCATAAACCCATTTGGCAACCTAAGCAGTCAGCATAGTACGTGACCTGTTCTTTTAGTGATTTACAATCTTCCACCTCATTTGATTATGAAGCGCAAGTACATCATGTTGTCTCTTCTAATTTCTAGACCACGACAACCTGGAAATGACATCGATGTTTATCTTGCTTCTCTTATTGATGATCTAAAACTCTTATGGGATGAATGAGTCCGTGTGTTTGATGCATATAGTAAAAATGAATTTACATTGCATGCCATGGTTTTTTGTACTATAAATGATTTTCCTGTGTATGGTAACTTGTCTGGCTATACTACAAAGGCGCCAAAGCATGCCCAGTCTGTCAAGATAATATGGTAGTTGAGCGCTTGCATTTTTGTAAGAAATATATATATATATATATATATATGCATCATCGTAGTTTTCTCTCTCTTAATCATCGATATCGTAAAAAAAAGCCTTTCAATGGAGAATAGAAAATAAAGTTGCTCGTTTATCATTATCAGGAAATGATGTTTATGAGCGAGTCATGAATATTGAAAATTTATTTGGAAAATCCTTCCCTCTTATAGATGGCTCATGGAAGAAGAAATCTATATTTTGGGAACTTCCATATTGGAGACATTTGCATGTTAGACACTGCCTAGACGTGATGCATATAGAATAAAAATGTTTGTGACAGTATCATTGGGATACTCTTGAATATACCAAGTAAAACAAAGGATGGTGAACAAGCTAGACAAGATATGTTGAAAATGGGTATCCTGAAGGAGCTAGCACCGGTCCAGAGAGGCAAATGTACCTTTTTACCCCTGCACGTTATACATTGCACAAAGAAGAGAAAATTAGTTTTTGTGAGTGCCTTCGTGGTGTCAAAGTTCCAGCAGGTCATTCTTCGAACATTAGCAGTCGTGTATCATTGAAGGATTTGAAATTAATTGGCTTGAAATCTCATGATTGTCATGTGTTAATGCAACATTTGCTACGTGTTGCAATTCGAGGTATATTGCCTAAGCATGTTAGACATGTTATTACAAAGCTTTGCATCTTTTTCAATATGATATGTAGTAAGGTGATTGATCCTAATATGCTGGATGCGCAACAAGCCGATGTTATTGTTACCTTGTGCCGATTTGAGATGTATTTTCCCCCTTCATTTTTTGATATTATGGTGCATTTAATTGTTCATTTGGTAAGAGAAATCAAAATTTGTGGTCCTGTGTTTATGAGATATATGTATCCGTTTGAAATGCACATGGGGACTTTAAAAACAAAAACAAAAAATAGATATAGACCTGAAGCAAGCATCATAGAAGGTGTTGTGGCTGAGGAGGTTTTTGAATTTGTCACTCAGTACTTACCTGATGTTGAACCTATTGGACTTCGCAAGTCTAGGCACGAAGGGCGACTTGATGGTCATGGTATAATTGTGTTAAAGTCAATTTCTGTTGGTGATGAAATGTTTCATAAAGCTCAACTACTTGTTTTACAACACCTTAGTGAAATTCATCCTTATTTGGAAGAGCAGATGGCAATTTTAAAGTCTGAAAATCCTTCAAAAAACTAAAGGTGGTTGACAAACGAACATAATTGTTCGTTTGTCAAATGGTTTAAAAAGAAGGTCTTTAATCAGCGGACAAATCATGATATTTCTGATACAATAAAATGGTTAGCATATGGGCCTCGATTTCAAGTTAACTCGTATGAAGGATATGATATTAGTGGCTACGTTTTTTATACGAAAAGACAGGATGAGAAGAGCAAAATGCAAAATAGTGGAGTTAGTGTCGTGGCTTCTACAAGGGAATTTGCCAGCGCTAAAGATAATAGACCGGTAGACGCGACAATGCAATATTATGGGGTAATTGAGGATATTTAGGAGCTTGAGTATATAGACTTCACAATCCCGCTATTTCGATGTAGAAGGGCTGATAATCATCATGCTGTACGAGTAGATGAACATGGATTCACACTTGTTGATTTTGATTAAGTCACGATAATGATCCACTCATCTTGGCATCTCAAGCAAATCAGGTCTTTTATGTGACTGATCCAGCTGATAACAAGTGGTACATTGTTCTACCTGGTAAAAGATGCATTGTTGGGATTGGTGATGTGGTAGATGAAGAAAAATATAATCAATCTGATGAAAACCCACCTTTCTCCGCCGGTGTAAGTCTACAAGAAGATGAAGTTGATCTAAATGCAAATTATACACGTTCTGATCATGATGAAGGAGTTTGGATTGTGGGGTAATTTTTTAAATGGTCATCGTGCTTTTAGTTTTCATTTGAAATCTTAGATGTAAAATTTGTATCTTGCAGAATAATTTTTTGTTGTTGAATTTTTCGTTGTCAAATTGGTGTGCTTTTTGTGTATGGCGATAGAGTGTGCATGCTTTTTTCTAGCCTTTCATAAAACAAACACACATTTGATATTAAACAATAGTATATTTATGTCTTGTTAGTTACATAATTTTTGACTAATCAATAGCTAATACTTGCGTTGTATTTGCAGGGATAGAGATACCGATCTGTGATTTCAACCATCCGTCAAAAACTTTAAAGGTAACCAATTTAAATTTATAAGTTTTGAAAACATTAATTCTTATTAATTATGTTTAAGAAAGATTTCAAAAATAATACATTTATAATTTTATAGAAATAATTAGGTTGAATGACATCTTCTTTCATGCTACACGATGTCTTTTTATAAATTGTACAATTTTACATATACTACAATGTAGAAAAAGAGTAAAACATCATTTTGTAAAATTTATAAATTGTATAATTTATCATTGTCTTAATTTCATATATAGGAATAATGGAAGTAGAACCATATGGACAGAATGAAGAGCAGAACAATTCTTCTACGCAGTTGTCCTCTAAGAAGAAGGGAAGAGGCCCAACAACCGGAAAAAAAATACAAAACACAAGAGCCAAAATATATTGAGTGGTGTGATAATGGCAAACCTATTGGAAAGTGGGCGAAGTCTTACAAGGCGTATGTGGGTGACGCAGCTAGATCCAAAATTGGTATCACTATTAAGAGTTGGGACGACGTGAGTCAAGGGCTTAAGGATATTATTTGGGAAGATGTCAAGGTATTAACTTCATTTATATTTGCTTGTTTTTAATTGGTTGAAACATGGATAGCTGAAAATTTTATAAGAAGAGGCAAAGGATAGCCCATCTTCTAAAGCACCGAAGTGCCAAAAAGTAACAAATAATCTCTTGCCCAGCTTTGAATAATTGCTTGTGTTATTGCTAATAAACTTGCTTTATTGCTTTGCAATAAGATCTTATTTTATTTTTCATCATTTTCGTTCACTGTTATCACATGTACACGTGTTTCAGAAATGAATGTGCATGAAAGTGTAGCTGATTATATCCAACTGTAATTATCACTCCATGTAGAAAAATTGTAACCACTTGGCCTGAATTAATTGTAATCACGAATGAATGAATTGAATAGGTCTTTTTATTTATTCATAAAAAGAAAAGTCAACTTATAACACATGTTAAATTGAATTATGTAGTGTTCGATTGTTAGGGAAATTACAAAACAGTATTTAAACAATAAATGGTGCAAGTGTGTCGTGTTTAATTTTTACTATAAAGAAGGTGTCAAATACTCAAATAAATTGAGGTTTGCTTGAGGTAACTGAATAATGCGTTTGAGAAATCATATCATAATAGTTCCAGAATAATTTATAAAATATCCAATGAAGTTAAAAGAAGTCGGATAACTTTTATTTATGCTTTCATTTGAGCTGATGAATATTTCTATATATATTTTTTCCTATCATAAGCTTATGAATATTTCAATTAAAAAGAATAAAATGTAAGTCTCATAGTATGTATTTTTCAATCTATTACTTAAATCTTAAGGTAGGAACACACTATTGCTGATGTGGACATTAAAAGCTTTCAATTCAAATAACATTCTATTAGTTACTCTGATTTTTTTGTTATTAACAAACTAAAATCAGATTACCAAGTTCTCCTATAACTGCTAATCTTCTCTCCTCTTTCTTCATTCTTTTTTTTCCGCATCCATTCCTTTCAATTCAAAAATGTTTTCCAACTAAATTCTATAAATTATAAGTCCTACACTTTCCCCTCTTCCCTATAAGGTAGGCCCTTGTTTCTGCTTCCTGTCAGCATCTAGATAATGAAGTTCTCTGCTGAGCAAATGTTGTTGGCTCCTATGCCAGTTCGACTTACTCTCAGTATTGAGTTCGAAGTTACTTTTATTTTACCACTATATAATAGTAATTATTTTTCCTCAACATTGAAACTATGCTACTTACTTCTCTGTCCACGAGTATGACTCCTGATGTTCGCTTTAAATAGTGTAATGCAGTGCAACTATATACCAATAAGTTATCTTCTTTATGGTTTTATACCATTCTGTTGCTTATAATATAAACTTCGATGGAAAATTTCACAAATCCAAGCCATATGTTCAAATTACTGATAAATTTACTAATGAAAAATGTTGAACTTATATTTCTTCTTGATGTTCACAATACTATAGCTCCCATTAAATGAACACAATAAATGGACTCTCTATCCTGTCAGCAACTTATAATTGTCATCTTATTTGTGAATGAAAATAATTTTCACCAATTTATTCTTTAAATTTTGTATAGTGATTAATTTGTTTTTTTGTACTACTAATAGTTTCCACACAAAATACATCAGCTCAAACATCATTACCTGCAAACTTAAAATATCTTCTATAAACTGCATTAAATAATTTTTAAGACACTTTTCCAAGCCTGTTATATGTTTAAAGGATGTGGACTTTTCCATGCCAGTTAAATGTCCAAAGGATGTGTAGTTTTTCACGCCTGTTAAATGCCACTATATTTCCTAACTCAAAACACTTTTCCATGCTTGTTAAATTGTATCAGCTCAATAGGACGCTTAGTGATGTCATTTTACTGATAAGTGGCTATAATGAATTTACATTTACAGTCTCTCATATACTCCTAGAGTATGCAATCTATATGAATGAGGCATAGCTCGCAAAAAAATACCAAACCGAATTTAAATGTGACCATAAGCTTACAAATCTGCCATTCCCACATACTTGGAAAGGTCTAAACTAATTGGGCCTACAAAATAATTCCCTTGGAACCTCCTAAGGAAATACATATATTACTACAAGCAGGATTTGAATGAAAAAAGTAAAAGAAAAACAATGTCAGGTCATTTCTGTTTGTCAGACTACTATTGCTGACATGAATATAAAATCAAAAAAGCAAATTCTCTCACTCTCAGAGAAGTCAAGTTTGGTTATCTTCCAAAAAAGTCAGGTATTTTTTGGGTGAACCCATATCGCCCGAAACACCCCTTAATGCTGAAAAAAGTAATGATTTTTTGTTTTTGTTTTGAGGAAACTATCAAATATATAAAAATGTAGAGAATTTACAATGTTTTCATCTTTCTCAGCTAAGATAGAACGATCGTAATTTACCACTCAACCCATAACATTTGATAAAGGAAGAGCATAAGGATAACAATCATATATATGTTATGAGGTAATATAATACCAAATAAAAATTTGACGTTGTTACATTAACATTAGCGTGTTACTAATAGCAAATGGCAGGGAGGCACAAAAAGTGCTGCATATTGGTTTGTATCCTTAGAATCTGATCTCAAATTGATCGATTATATGTTAATTATGAATGCTACAATAACTTTCCCACCTTCAGAATACATTTTATAATAACTCCAAGGGCGATCACACACCACTTATTTTGAAATTTCAAATAACAAAGCTTTGCTGAACCAGAACCAGAACCATTTATTATCCTGTAAATTCATAGTCATGGAAAAATATAATTTCCTTTCTGTAAATTATAAGGTATTACATGGAAATGAATTTTGTACATAGATGGCCTAGAATTTGTGTCGTCTGGACAACATTTGAGTGCTAGAGATAAAAATTTCTGAATGCATTCGGATGGATATGCACCCATGCGACAATCGGCGATTGTGAATGCCTCGCCTGAGATAAAAATGTAGTATTTATCTCAATTTTTTTTTGTATTTTCTTACTTGTTTCTTTGTATATTGGATGAAATATACAAAATAAGCAAATAATGTACAAAACTGGAATGACTTCGTTTGCTCTGGGAAAATGGTTTGATTTTAATGGAATGTAAATAATATTAGTTAATTGTCTTTATTTCGTTTGTTCACATGCGTTTATTCTGAAATAGATTTTTTTTAATTAATATAGGCAGAGTATCATATTGATGACAAAATGAAAGCCATTGTGTTGAGAAATATTTGGGAACGGCGGAAGGATTTCAAAACAAAATTGGTTAGTGGTTGGATAACGAAGGCAAGAAAGCTTCCAGAAGACCACAAAGAGCCGTACGAGTTATATGATGCAATTACAAAAGAACAGTGGGAAGAATTTAAAAAGAATTATGAAATAGATGAATTTAAGGTATATCTTTTTGATCATTTAAGCATGAACAGTCTGTTTATGCCTGTGTTTCATTGATCGTGTGTTTCAGGTGTTTCGTTGATCGTGCTTCCGACCTGTATTTTGTTACACAATTAGCAGGCTTAATGCTTTGTCCATTTGATACACAATTATGTATGCTTGTATGCATCATGTATGCCTTTTGCTTAATGTTTCACGTTTGCCCAGCAGTCATTTATGCCTGTCATCATGTATCCATTCATGAATTCCATCATTCGTGTTATTAATACAGAATGATTAAATAAAGATATATTCAGTTAGCATATAATTTACCAGCATCGCTTTTAACCCTTTTAACGTTAGAAATCGACTGTATACACTCTTGTCATAAAGGATACGCAAATGCATGACAATTTATAGAAAGTCTTGTTAAAGAAATATACAGACAACATATTCTACTCAATATACAGGATGAATCCAGAAAATAAAAAACAAACATCACTTGTTATACCACTTCAGACAGCAAAGAATGCGCACATTAAGCAACGGGCATCACTGGTTATACCAATTCAGGAACACATGTACAAAATATAGTAGCATGCTTTATTTTGTAATCTATTTCAAAATTGATTGTTCTAATTTTGTGCTGATTTTTTTATATATGCAAAACCATGATCTTATATCTATTCATTTTATGAACAACAATCAAGTGAGAAAGCTAGACAAAATCAGAAGCGCAACGAGCATCCTCACTATTGAGGACAAGCTGGTTACATAGAAAAAAAAAGCTAAATGGATAATGGAAGGCTATAATTCTTCGATGACATTACCTAGTGGATCTTTTTGGATCGAAGTATGGACTGGGTATTGGCAAGATCCAAAAAAAGAGTTGATGGAAATTATATAATCCCAAATGAGAAAACTAAGATTGTTGCAGAAAAAGTGGTATGATTAATTTCCATCTATTTTATCTCTTTTGGTTAATCTCCTGCAATACATGAAATTATATAACTATGTTTTGTTGACAGAACAATTGGAGAGATAAAGCAATCGAAGGATCATGGGTTCCATATAGACAAGACGATGTCTTAAGCCTTGCTCTTAAAAAAAAGAGCATCCAGGTCGAGTAAGAGGAATTGGAGGGTTGGTTAGCATCAAAGACGTGTTTGGAGAGGCAGAAAGAAATAAAGATAAATGTCCAAGTGGCGTAATATCGACAAATGATCTACATTTTATCACCCAGAAAATAGAGGCTAAAGTGAGCCAAAGATTCGTCCATGGTTGAGCAAAAAGTTACAAGTATTTTGAACAAGATGGGTATAAAGATGCCCGACGATATAGGGGTCGACAACACACCATCAGTTGGTATTCGTAGTAGTTGTCAATCTGCATACTTTGAAAAAGCACAATCTAGAAGCAAAGTTCAAGAGATGGATCCTTTTGCAGACTTGCAGGCAAGCAATTCAAACGTTTATTTTTGTGAATCAATATCCTTTTATCCATTTGGTATGTGTCTGAAAAATGTTTGTTTTATTATTGTCATTCTAGAAACCAACCAAATGCCGTCTAGGTGCAATTATCAATTCTGAAATTATCGTAGTGGGTCGTGGTATGGTACATCTTGCTTCAAGGTCCGGAGATAACCGTAACAATCAACAACTCTTGCCTGACCATGTAAATGTTGGGATTGACGCGGTGGAGCCTATTTATGTAGAAATCCCACTTCCAGTTTCAACTCAATATCTCACCACAATTGGAGAAGCAATTGGTAGTTTTTCTCCATGGCCTAAAAATCTTGTGCTTTTAGGAGACAATAATACAGTAAAAAAAAATTTAGTATTATTATTTTTTTGTTGAGTTTTGCCTTTTCTAGCTTGTTTAGTATCTTTGTACCACCTAATCTATGCATAGAAAAAAAATGTACATACTATAAAAAATTATTATAATTTGATTTTCTTCTTTCACCCTATTTGTAAATATTACTATTTTCTCCATTCATCATGGGAAGATGACCACTGAAGTATTTTTCTAATGGTTATCGTATTATAAATATGATATGGATTACAATCAGTAATGTAATGTGAGAAATGGGAGTAGAAGCACCATCTTAAATATTATTAATTTGTCAATAATTGTGATGCAAACATAGCATATTGACCCATTTTAAACCGGAGTTAGACATGTATGACAAATAATATACTCATAAGATCATGCATTGATCTACAAGTTTTTTGCGTGCAGGCTACACATGTTATGAGCAAAGATAAAGGTGAAGAATGTGTTGCTAGTGTCTTGAATAATAATGAAAAGGTCGTGAATACACTGTCCAATGAGGTCGCAAAGCGTAAGGCAATCGTTGATGAAGAGATCCTCAAAACTTTGACGGATGAGTGCAAATATTTCCATGACCTAATAGTTCAAGTGCCAACCGGGGATAGTGTTATCAATGCTATTCACGTGAAAAAGGACATATTTACATGTGAGGAGGATTTTGAAATTCATATAACGATGGATGAGATTGTCCAGTTTCTTAGCATGAAATGGTTGAATGAATCATGGTTACAAATTTACATCTTGTGAGTATTTGAAATCCATATTCTTTTTTTTAAAACAATTGATTAGGTATTACTTTCGAGTATATGTTTGATTGACCATTGTCATAACGCATCTGCATATTGGTTTTTAATTATACCTAATTAGTTTTGTGCTGAGTAATATGAACCAACTATCTTATAGCAGTTAAAATGATAGAAGTCATAATGTAATGTACCATATATTTAATTAATGCTTTAAGAGTATCAGCCAGTGCATGTAAGAAACATAGTACCCACCAAAAGGACATAGCCCCTCTAGATCCGCAGCAAACCTGCAACATGTTATGTATTTTTTTTGCTTGCTTTTTAATATCCTTTTGGCTCGGTGGATAAATGATAATATCAAACTAACTATATAGCGGTGTGTCTAATCTACACGAAGAGTTAACGAATTGTATATTTTTATTTTATCGTATTATTTTTTGTTTTAACATTTGTTGAATGTCAGGGCCTTCAAAACATACAGAACATATGGCGGCAAGTCTCGGGCGAGTACCTTCAATTGGAACATTGTTAAAGTTATATGTTTTGTAACGATTGTAGTAATAATAATAAGCTTGTATGTTGTTTTGGATATAAACCCATTTTAAACTGACTGTTTAATTTTCTTGAAATGTTGCTATAGTGTCCCCAACAACGAGGATCAATGGATTGTACATATTATGTGATGAGGTATATGCATGATATAATAAAAAACCACCATCAAATTATCGAGTTAAACGAGATATCACTTTCTTATTTTATCGTTTCCATTCATATTTTACATTAGGTAATGATATGATTAATTTTTTTTGAAAAAAATATAAGTTAATTTTATTCATGTTGATTCTTACAGTCAACAAGAGATGGACGATAATATGGCTAGTTATATCATGCAGAACTTGATGTAGCCGTCGTATATGCTTCATTATTGTGAGTTTATTCTCGCCTCTTTTAGTTGCATCATATTAAAATAGCGTCAATATTGTGGGTTTATTGTAGATGATGATTAGAATGGG
Organism: Allium sativum; assembly: GCA_030737875.1. Lineage (NCBI taxonomy): Eukaryota > Viridiplantae > Streptophyta > Magnoliopsida > Asparagales > Amaryllidaceae > Allium > Allium sativum. The sequence continues at coordinate 692,201,701 of CM060924.1, forward strand.
TTAACTTATATTTGGTGTACCAAGATTCGTGTAGCTAGGCGTGACTCTAATCTGTAACCCCCTTAGAGACCTTAGTTTAGCACGCTTATCATATTTTGAGTAATGCATATATGCACACACATCTTTTCAGTCTACTTTTTTCCACATATATGCTTTATGCCATTACTTTTGTAAGAAAGGTCTACTATTTAATTTAGCATGGAATCGGTCTAAGGTCAAAACTTGAATAAGAAACATTTATCTTCTTCTTCTCTTTCTCGTTATTGTAGAAAATATTTTTACATGTATATATTCCAGAAAGGAAGCTTATTTTCCCTGTTTGCACTCATGAAATGGTGCCGAAATTTGATTGATGTTTTTCTGGAACATATTCCAACATGTAAGTTTGTCCATGTCAAAATGTTGCGAAATTTCCTTTGCATACATTTCTGAACAAAATCTGGTGATCTCTGAACTTTATTAGTATTGTTCCCTAGTTAAACCGAACATGACATGTACTGTATGCATGCAAGCACTGATTTTGTGCTTCAGCACCCATTGGCACTGTCGAGTCCCATGAATGTAATTATTTTGGGTCTTGGTTCATGCATAAACTGTACCTGTATGTTGTGATGGAATCTCAATCTGGCCTTATTATATGGCTAATATTATGAGTTATGTGTTTTTTTTGGCATGCTCGCATTCAAATCCATGAACCTGCCAATTTTTATAAATATAAAGGCACATTGTATTTGACATCTGCTAGTATACTAAAATGTAGATTTTACTGTCACTAGTTTGTAACTAATGTATCAATATGGAAGTAATACACTAGATGTTGACAATAACATCAGTTATACATACAGAAAATTTTCGAAGTAGATTGAGTGGTTGGATGGTATTGGAGTTGACAGGTTTATTAGGTTTAGTATCTATTTTAGAATTAGATTCGAAGGCAAATGAAACCACTAAAATTCCACTACGTAATGGAACAGTTTAGTTAAAAAAATCCTTTAGATTTTTCATATGGTTTATCATATCAGTATTGAACTGCTGAAATTAGTTATATGGCATCTACAAATGGAGTATTAGGATTTCTAAAATAACCTTATTTGTGTGGTTACTAATAAAACACATAATTTGTGCAAATTGAAAGCATCTACTGTTTTTGTATATGTTTGAGCATCTCAGTCCCTTTTCCTGTTTCACAGATGGAGAGGTATATTATGTTAGCATTTCCCTTGTTTTCTTCATTTTGTAAAAATTAAATACTTACCCTCCTTTCTAAAGAGAACACCCTCCTTTCTAAAGAGAACAGAAGCTCCTGGAATTATTAATACTTATTTGCCTTTGCCTTTTTACCAATTTAAAAATGGTGGAAGAATAAATTCTACTTTGCTTCCCTATTTACAAGACATCTGCTAATACCTGTAGCATATCTAACATTGTTGTACTTTTCTACTTGAAGTCAGCTGAAGCATATAGAAATATTTCAATTGTAGCCGACAATCAAAGAGCAGCATGTTTGAAGAAATCGAAGAGAAACTACGTTCCTCTCAGAGAGTTGTATTTTGTAAAAGCCGCACATCATCCTAAAACTGTGATTTTATAATTAGTAAGTTGTATTTTTAAGTTTGCACACGGTTTTTTTTGTGTTAAGACAGGATTATTAACAATATTATTAAATTATTTTGTTTTCTGTTATGTTGTTGCTCTCAAGTGTACGAATTATAATACGATCAATGAAATTATGATATTCAATTGTCCAATTTATATTGTTATATGTTTCGATTATATAATTGCAAAAGATAATTATCTGTGATATATACATCAATTGCTTGTTTGAGAATTATAGTGATTTGAAAGGGGTAAATTTTATTATTAAACTAGTGTGTGGTCCGTGCTATGCGCACGGCCAGTTGTGGAGTTCATAATGTTGCATTTTGTTTTATCGTTGATATTATTGAGTTATTCTAGTAGTTTTCTATTTACATACTATGCATATAAAGCAGCATTGAGGTAATTAGTTTTGTGCTTTTAATCTCATTCTTCTTTGCTTCTTAGAGCGAACCTAAAAACGTAGAATAGTTTGAATAGATAATAAATGTAAAAAGTTGATATTTGTAGAGTGGTGCTTGATTTCATAGACCTTGAAGAAAATGCGTTAGACACATTCCCAGATGATGATCGTGAACATGAGTTGATGCATTTATACTTGATAATGAGATTACATATCTTTATACGGAAGCTATGAAATTTCCCGTGGTACTTCTGTCTGCAATCATATAAGAACAACCCTACAGTACTAAACTATTAATTGATGTAAGGTAAACATACACATAAGAACCAACATATAATAAACTGTTACTTTTACGTAAAAAAAAAAAAAAAAAAAAAACAAAAGAAAACAAAAAAATTACTTAATGCTTAAGCTATATATATCTTTGCGTGGATCCTAAGAATTGTTGTTACTGAAGGTTGGGTGAAGTAGGAATGTTAGTTCCGATCAAACATAACATGACGAAGTACACATTGTGCGATAAGCTCTTAAATCCTTGATCTACCACTGCTTAAAAAGAACCACACAAAAATCTTCAAAAGACCACGTTATCACTTACAATAAATTTCAACAAAACATAAGACATAAAACAGGTTCACAGAATCAATCTATAACCTGGAACCATGCTAATAATTATGTGCCAAAATTCAAAAGCTTACAATTAAAAATATATATTATGCTAATTACATTGAATTGTTGGCAACTTCAGGTAGGTTCTTCTTCTTTCTTTCCAGTGGGATTTCCCTCTTCACAATTAAAAAAGTAGCACATACCAGTCATATATTGCAGTAACATACTAACCAACTAAACATAACATGAACTGATGAATGCATACCATCTCGCCCTTTCGTTGTTGCTCCATTACCTGAAGAATGTACTTAAAAGTCTCAATTTTGCAAGGTCTGCTCAAAGAATCCTGGTTACAGAACCTAAACTACTCCTCATCCTTCTCCAAATGCAGCTTGAAAACTGGAAACCCAAGTAAGAAGAAGGCTGTGTGATAGGAGCGAGTTGTCATTGCTTGCGGAAGGGCAACAAAGGGTGGGCGAAGTCTGATGCATGCTTAATGGATGATGCTATCAATGCTGCTGATGCAAGCTGTTGATGTGTGCTATTAATGCATGATGCAGTGCGTGTTAGTCGATCAATAAGACCAGTGGGCTCTTCTCAAAACTTGAGATGCATTGAATTCCTTATGAAGTACACAATAAGCTGCCAAATCCGGTTTGCTTTTTGTGATATGGGTGATGTGGACTTACGTATTAGCATGTTTGCCTTCTGTGATGGCTCAAATCCATGCTGGTAGATATGCTGAAGCCTTAGTCCGGCTCTTAAGTAAGGATCTGATTCAGACTGAAGCTAGCAGTGGTCTGACTTGTGGTTTTAAGTTGGTAATTAGATTCAGTTTGTGGTTGTTGGTGATCCGTTGTGCTCGCACCAACCAAAACTAAAGGGAAATAGCCCCAAAAGAAAAAGATGGAAAAGGCCCCATTATATGTATCTATTTTTATGAAAATACTGGTATTGTGTTATATGCTATACTTTTTTTCCAAAAAAAAATACTAAATTTTATTGATGAATACCCATCATCATACATAAAATAATTAACACCAAATAATAGGTATTTCTACATTCCAAACTCTGAAATAAGAATTCAACCCAAATCAATTGTAAACCAAGATAATAAAACCTATTACTTGAAAACCTGGAAGGCTGTCTGAAGTATAAAAACCAATTTATACCAGTCCTCGTTTCCCTTTTTCCCTTTGCGATAATTTTCTTCGTATTGCTTTGCGACTGCTAACCCCAAATTTGTCATCTTTTTAATGTGGGGACATTGTAATTTTGAGCTATGTAAACTCCGAACGTTGTTCCACAAGAAAAGCTGAAGATACTTCTTATGAATCCCTTGCAGATGTTATGAATCCATTGCGATAATTCTGTGCTATGCTTGAGAATGCATATGGTTTTTTTTGGCAAGGCAATGCATATGGTTATATATATATATATATATATATATATATATATATATATATATATATATATATATATATATATATATATATATATATAGCACCTAGATGTTATGAGAATGGTCAGTGATATCCGAACTGACCTGCTTTTTGTCTATAACCTGATTATGTGACCTCCTTCCGAACTAATCGGCAGATCTGTGACTTAAAGATAACACTTTTTAATGCTGCAGAATAAGCATCAGTTTAGTGTAACTATATTTACATGGCTAAGAAAACGACAAAGAATGTACATTTTATGAATTATGAAGCATTGTTCATTTCAACTATTTAATGCTCATTCTTTTTTATTATTATAGTAACCATGCAGATGATAATGATATTTAATTAAAAATACACTAAATAAAATCCTAAGTATTCACTACATCACACTGCATTCTTTAAATATCTGGATTTAAAATATAAACTTTTGTTGCTTTCAACAAAGCACTACAAACATTCATGTACCATTAAATCAACATTCCAAAAATATGGCCTACTATATCTTACCTACTTGAGACCTATTGCATTAATCAAATATTCATCTTCTGCGCCTATTACTCCACATTATGGGGCATCCATCCAATTTATTTGAAAAATCAATCAACCAATATGGGGCATCCATCCGAAAATACATAACTGTAGTATAAAAATGTAACAAATCTGAAAAACCAAGCTACGTTCGACTTTTAGTAAAAACTTTTGTATAAAAACGTATAAACTGCTACATTAAATTTTATAACATGGAGAACTTAGTTATGGAACCAATCAACAAATCTAAACAATCAAATTGTCTTGGACTTTTAATATATGCTGTTGTATAAAATGTGTATAAACACATGATCAACAAATCTGAAAAATCCTAGTTGTCTCAATCTTTTAGTTACATAAAATGAAATGATTGAGGCACTATGATCCTTCATACTAAATTTAATCCAACTCAAGCATGGAACTCTTGTGCACATCCTAATATATCTATTTGTATTTCCAGATAATAATTGGGGATATACAAATATTTTTTTATAAAAAAAACTGTATTGTCATTCCATCATCGAAGGTTGTCTATAAAATTATATAAATAAACATAAATAAAATAATTTTATATTTTCCAAAATGACAATAAAAAAATAATGATATTTGAAGAAGATTTTTGGATGTAAAATAATTCAGATTGAATCATGAATGAAAAATTAGAGCATCAGAGGAAATTAAGGAAGTTTGTACATGCATAATGAAGATATACTGCAAAGTGCTCATGAATAAGAATGGATAGTAGTAACACTATTTAAAAAAAAATCCAGGAAGAACCACATGAGGTAAACAAATGAAATAACTACGCAATTAAACCGAAATTGTATTGTTGTCATCTTATAAAAAGATATAGTGAAATTAAATTATAAAAACTTGACAAATCATAATATGAAAAACAATTAAAAAAAAAGTCAGTCTCACAGTTTTGTACAACATTGGCCCTTCCCTAGTATCAAAATAGAGATACATACAATTTACCTAGATTTTTCACAGTTAGTTGCATAAGAAGAAATCGACCTCTTAAAATCAAACAATCATAACCTAGTAATAACAGTTGAACCTACAAAAACAATAACATGCTCCATTTTTTATTTTATTTTTTATTATATTGATTGTTGGGAAACAATGGCTGAGTCACGTACTTTGTCGCTTTCTTGAAGACGATTCGACGATCTGGTCGGTGGTGCAAAACCAGTTCGTACTTCCGCCGCCGCCTCTAGGATAAAACAGTCTCTCTAAAATGAATAACTGATTTGCTTTGCATAACAAATCAGTGCAGATTTGCACTTTCGAATTTAATTGCTCGAAATTTTCTGGAAGAATATTCTTTTTTTATAATGGCGAAGGAAGAGAAATTTTTTTTTGTATAAATCTCGTCTACAACTGAAGATAATATATAGACGGGATTAGGGCTGAACGAAAATACTGATCAGTGGAGGAAAATAGGATCTGCGAAATACTTGGTCAAAAGTTTACCGCTTCATATATAAAAGTCGGCTCAGAAATATTTTCCGTATTGAAAAACTGGTTCAAAAAATGCAGTGTTTTCTGGACTAAAAATATAAGTGTCTACACCACATAGCCAAGGCCCAAGCCCAAACCCGTACCGAACCGAACCGAGCCGGGCCGGGTCGGGCGGTCGGTCGCGCGCGCGTGTGTGGTGGTCATGATGCATGGTCTCCCTCCTCACAACAAAGCATGCATTTGGAGCCCAAGGCCCCAACATGACTTCTTAGAAACAAGTATAAATACTTGCATCTTTCTTATAATCCCATGATGTGGGACTATTCACAAATAGGAGCCATCATAAACTTATTTCATATTTTAAATAATTCATAAAATTTCCAATAATCCCCCACTTGAATTTTTTAAAATATTATCGAGCAGTTTCTAAAAACATAAGGCTGTGCATAAACAAAGGTGTCATCCGACTTGAACCTTTGCATAGTGAATAAGATTCAGTTTTTACTAGAGTGACACGTAGTCTTGAACTCTATTCCTGACATCAAACCGCACACAATCTTTTCTATAGTGCAATCAATTAAGCCCGTGCATTTATGGCCATACACGTCTATCCCAGTTTAGTGAACGCTCTAGAAGTTTTGCCCAAAACTCCATAGGAAATGACCACATTTCCACATTCACATAGGTGAGTCTATAAAGAGTACTCCTGAAGGTAGGTACTCCACTCCAAATAGAGTATAGATCTCATTAAGAGTTTCTATTAACTCATCCTCTATCACTTCAGGAATACATGCTTCTTAGTTTATTATATAGCATGTTCAACTTCTATCACTACACAACTTGTTTTTACCCATTGAACCTATTTCTTGGGATCTCCAGTCATTTAGGTCGGGTTACCATTGTGCGTGACTCAACAATCTAAGGGCAATAGTCCCGTTCTTTTAGAAGAGTTATGGACTTTCTCTCTGGACAGTCCTTTCGTCAAAGGATCTGCCAAATTTTCTTCGTTACGTACGTAATCTACTCTAACGGTACCTGTAGAGAGTAGCTATCTAATCGTGCTGTGCTTATGACGTATTTGTCGTCTCTTACCGTTATAATAACGGTTCTGAACTTTTGCAATAGCCGCGGTACTATCACAATGTATCAACACAGTCGGTATCGGTTTTTCCCATAAGGGAATCTCTACTAGCAGATTTCTCAAATACTCTGCTTCTTCATTAGCTGTAGCTAGTGCTATCATCTCAGACTCCATAGTAGACTAAGCCAAAATAGTCTGTTTCTTGGATTTCCAAGAAACAGCTCCTCCAGCGATGCTAAATATATAGCCATTGGTCGCTTTAGAATCATCTGATAAAGTATTCCAGTCTGCATCTGAGAATCCTTCAAGTACAGCTAGAAACTTTTCATAATATAATCCAAGGTTCATAGTTCGTTTAAGGTATCTCATGACCCTTTCAATAGCATGCCAGTGCTCTATACTAGGTCTACTGGTAAACCTGCACAATAATCCCACGACATAGCCAATGTCGGGTCTAGTACAATTAGTGGCATACCGAAGGCTGCCAATGATGCTCGCATAATCAGACTGTCTTACACCTTCACCAGTGTTCTTAAATAACTTTACACTTGGATCGTATGGTGTACATGCAGGTTTACAGTCAAAGTAATTATATTTCTTTTGTATCTTCTCAATGTAATGAGACTGATCCAAAGAAATTCCCTTTTCTGACCTAGTAATTTTAATACCAAGGATTACACTCGCCTCACCTAGATCTTTCATGTCAAAATTGGCACTTAATAAGGATTTGACTGAATTTATGGCATGATGTTTGACCCAAAGATGAGTAGGTCATCTACATAAAGGCATATAATAGTGCAAATGTCATTCTCAAATTTGTAATAAATGCATTTGTCACTTTCATTAACTTTAAAACCATTTGAAATGATTAAGTTATCAAAATTTTCATGTCATTGTTTAGGTGCTTGTTTTAAACCATATAATGATTTATCTAATTTGCATACTTTATGTTCTTGACCATGTATTACAAATCCTTCAGGCTGGTCCATATAAATTTCTTCGTCTAATTCACCGTTCAAAAAAGCGGTTTTAACATCCATTTGGTGTATTAGTAAATTATGAATGGAAGCAAGTGAGATTAATACTCGAATGGATGTTATTCTAGTCACAGGTGAAAAAGTATCGAAGAAATCTATATTTTCTTTTTGTCTAAAACCTTTAGCTACTAGTCGTGCTTTGTATTTATCTATAGTACCATTAGGTTTTAGTTTCTTTTTAAGTACCCATTTACAGCCTATAAATTTACAATCAGGGGGTAAATCTGCCAAATGCCAAGTCTTATTGGATTCAAGAGAATCCATCTCATCATTTATAGCCTCTCGCCAGAAATCGGCATCTAATGAAGATAAGGCCACTTGGAGGTTTAAGGGATCCTCCTCTATAGTAAAAGCGCTAAAATCCAAACAAAAATCTTTTACGGTTCTTGCTCTTTTACTTCTTCTAGGTTCAGCTTCAGAACTTTTATTAAGTTCTATTGTAATAGGGCGTACTTGATGTGCCCCCACTATTCCTTAATTTAAAAGGAAATTTAGTTTCATAAAAATCGGCATCATTTGATTCAATTATGTTATGTGCATTTATATCATAAAATCGATATGCTTTGCTATTAATAGCATAGCCTACAAATACACATTTATATGCTCTACTTGCCAATTTTATTCTCTTAGGGTCTGGAATGCAAACATATACTAGACAACCCCAAGTTCTAAGTATGAGAAATTGGGTTTATGATTCTTTAAAATTTCATAAGGTGAAATTTTATTCTTAGATTTAGGGATTCTATTTAGAACATAACATACAGTCAATAAAATATCCCCCCACCAATGTTTTGCTGCACTAGAATTTAGTAGGATGGCAACTACTAATTCGGTAAAAGTCCTATTTTTTCTTTCAGCTTTACCATTCATTTCAGGTGAATAGGGTGCAGTTCTCTCATGTACAATACCATGTAATTTATAGAAGTCCAGAATTGAATTGGATTCATATTCTGTTCCTCTATCACTACGAAATCTCTTGATTTCCCTATTTGTTTGATTCTCAATCTCAGTTTTGAATGTTTTAAACATGTCAAAAGCATCACTTTTATTTTTCATAGGATAAACATATGTGAAATCAGAACAATCATCGATAAAAGTGATAAAATAACGATGTCCATGTCTAGTCAATGTGCCATCAAGTTCACATATGTCAGAATGAATCAAGTCTAAGGGTTCAGATTCTCTATCTATAGATTTATGAGGTTTCTTTGTGATTTTTGCTTGTGTACAGAATTCACATTTATCAGATTTAGATTTTGCTATCTTAGGTATCATATCTTGAGTGCTCATGTTATGAATTATCCATTTATTAACATGACATAATCTAGAGTGCCAAATATTAAAATCACACAACATATAAGCATAATTATTCACTTTATTAGATTCAACATTTAATTTGAACATTCCCTCACAAGCATAACCCTTTCCTACAAAGTTTCCCTTATACACTATGGTATACAAATCAGCCCCAATAAATTGAGTAAATCCTGCCTTATTAAGGAGATAGCCAGACACCAGATTCTTCCTCATCTCTGGAGTATGCAAAACATCTTTGAGGATCACAATCTTTCCAGAGGTAAACTTGATCTCCACGTTTCCAATCCCTGCAACTTTAGTGGTGTGAGAATTTCCTAGCAACACTTTCTGATCATCAGCAGCCGTGTATGTGGAAAATATAGCATGATCATAGCAGACATGGCGAGAAGCACCAGTGTCTACCCACTAACCCTCTGATCCACCAACAAGGTGAATCTCAGTAATCATAGCCATAAGAGGCTCCTCCTCAATCAAATTAGCCTGTGGTACAGAGCTAGGCTTGTTCCGACACTTTCGTGCCATATGACCTGGTTTTCCACAGTTGTAACATAGAAACAACTGTCCAGAGTCATTCTTTTGGGCTAATTTTTGCTGTCCTTTTGGGTTTCCTTGCGGATTCCCATTCTGTTTGTTGCGTCTGTTCTGATTCTTAAAAGACTTCTGGTTTGGTTTTAGAACTTCGGGTTTGGTCTTTTTAGTGTTGTTGTTTGAAACAAACAACACTTCCTCTTTCTGGTCCTGTTTGCGTGCCACCTCCTCAATGCGAAGGCGAGTGATCAAACTCTCTAAGGAAAATTCCTTAGTCTTATGCCGTAAGAAATTTTTAAAGTCTTTCCAACCTGGGGGCGGTTTGTCAATAATAACAGCAATTTGAAACTGTTCATCCAAAACCATACCTTCGGAGATGATCTCATGAGCTATTTTCTGCAGCTCATGAGACTGCATCTCTACTGACCTATCGTCTGTCATCTGGTACTTGAGATAGCGGCTTACAGCATACTTCTTTGCCCCTGCCTCCTCTGTATCGTATTTCTTCTGCAGTGCTTCCCAGATCTGCTTTGCTGTCTTGTCCTCTGAGTTATAGTAATCATACAGATCATCGCTCAATCCGTTCAGAATAAAATTCTTGCACAGATAATCCTGTTCAGTCCAGGTCTGCAACTGCTTTGATTGTTCAGTATAGGATGTCATTTGCGCTTCATCAGTTCCGTCGGGCTTGTCTGGCAGCTGCGGTTTGTCGGTGGTCAGTGCAGCATCCACCTTCCTCATCGTCAGGTAGAACTCCATTTTCTGACGCCATCGTTTGAAGTGCAGACCTTCGAAACGAAACGGGGCAGCAATCACCAATGGGATCTAGAATGCAGAGGAAGGAGCAGCATCACCTATGGTTGTTGTCGAAGCCATTGTTTCTGATCGTCTTTAAATTGTTGGGAAACAATAGCTGAGTCACGTACTTTGTCGTTTTCTTGAAGACGATTCAGCGATCTGGTCGGTGGTGCAAAACCAGTTCGTACTTCCGCCGCCGCCTCTAGGATAAAACAACCTCTCTAAAATGAATAACTGATTTGCTTTGCACAACAAATCAGTGCAGATTTGCACTTTCAAATTTAACTGCACGAAAATTTCTGGAAGAATATTCTTTTTTTTTATGGCGAAGGAAGAGTATTTTTTTTCTATACAAATCTCATCTACAACTGAAGATAATATATAGACGGGATTAGGGCTGAACGAAAATACTGGTCAGTGGAGGAAAATAGGATTTGCAAAATACTTGGTCAAAAGTTTACCGCTTCATATATAAAATTTGGCTCAGAAATATTTTCCGTATTGAAAAACTGGTTCGAAAAATGCAGTGTTTTCTGCACTAAAAATATAAGTGTCTACACCACATAGCCAAGGCCCAAGGCCTAAGCCCAATCCCAAACCGAACCGAATCGAGCCGAGCCGGGCCGGGTCGGGTCGAGTCGGTCGGTCGCGCGCGCATGTGTGGGGGTCATGATGCATGGTCTCCCTCCTCACAACAAAGCATGCATTGGGAGCCCAAGGCCCCAACATGACTTCTTAGAAACAAGTATAAATACTTGCATCTTTCTTATAATCCCATGATGTGGGACTATTCACAAATTGGAGCCATCATAAACTTATTTCGTATTTTAAATAATTCATAAAATTTCCAACATTGACTACAAAAAAGACCGCTGTCATTTCATTTATAATATGTGAATTGAAACAAATCCAACAGGTATGAGTAACAACATCAAAGAATGATCCACTCAAAGTTAAAGAAATTTGGTAGTAAGTTCATAATAACAAAATCTAGATTCAGAAGAAATAGTTTTAAAAAAATAAATGGAAGAAAAAATTGAGAAAACTGATATCTTAAAAGGAGCAGACATCTCATTCTAAATTGAGAATTTATGTCTTGTATCTCTTTCGTAGAGTTGAAGTTGATAACGAGCGACTTTCATTTAAAAAATATAAAATCATAATAGTTTATTTAATCATTACAGTCATTTCAAAACAGAAATTTATTTAGTGAAAAACCTATAAAAAGCCTTTAGTGTTTTATGTATAGAAATATTTTGTGTGTGTACACACATACAGGTAAAAGTCTATTTGAACACAAATTGATGACACAAATTTGATACACAAATTGTGGACCATTGGATCTGCCCCTGAATTCCACCTTTTATGTAAAGACAAACAAACACAGTGGTCCACAATTTATGTGTTTAATTTAGTGTTACCCATTTGTGTTCAAATAACTGCTCCTACATATATGTGTGTGTATATACATACATATATATATATATATACACATACACATACACAAATATATATACACATATATATCTTCATTTCATCTAAAAACACGTCCTAATTACGGTATCAAAGGTCAATTTTATATATTATTTAGATATATGTTACACAAATAACATATCTTGACAACAAATGTATAGAGTGATTCAATTTAGGAATTGTTCATTATTCCGTAGTATATATTTAATATATCTTTACCGCAAACAACCAAGTTTACATTTAGATTAGAAAGGATGAAACAAATAATAAAATGTTGGTAGTACTTATGTCATATATTCCTAATTACAAAATAAAAAATAAGATTAAAAAAATTAAAAAAAATAAGGTGGTGTCTGGCGCAACGGTAAGGTTAACCGGCTAGTAATCTAGAGCGCGTAGGTTCGAGTCCTGGCCTCTTCGCATATGTGAGGGAAAGGCTGTGCGCACTAATAACCCACCCCCAGAGCCTGGAAAGCCGTGAGAATAGTACTAGGATGGGAGAATTCCTGGGAAGTCCTCTCACGCTTGAGTACGGGAGCCTTTGGCATGGGGTATCCACCTTTATTGCAAAAATAGAAAAATGAAATGAAGTCGGATCATACAAAAATTAAGGAAAGGAAGTTTGCAGTGACTACTGGCACAGAAACGAAGCTATTAGCAATGATCTTAGGGTTCTGTATCTGTATATGGGAAGGAACAACCATGGATGAAAGAAATATGGACCAATATATCATTAAAGTTAGATAAATAAGTAATTGTTTGTTCAAAGGTTTGCAAACTTCATAGTTTATACTGAACCAACAACCAACTAAACATGAATTAATCGTTCAAATAGTTTTAAAAACAAATGGCCAGCAAGCAACCTATCATTTCAGCAAACATATATACATCAATTATTTGGAAGCTCATGGGGTAAGTTTATGTTGGCCAATAATAGGGAAATAGTAAACATAAACTGAATGAGATTTAACATAACAAGAAAAATGAAGCCAATGCAATATTCAGAAAGTATGTTTAAAAGATTAAGAAGTTTAGGATTCAAAGAACCAAACTTATCAAATTGATGAATCCAATCTATAATGACATAAGCCAACAAAAGTTCAATAAAGAGTTATGAGACACATGGCATCCATATCATTTTGTTCAAGGCAACAAGTTTAGGCCCCCAAAAGATCATCGTCCTATATGGCAAAACGAACCTAAGTATATGTTAAATTTCATTATTATAGACATCTGGGAGACGGACGAAAAATGTATATGGGACATTAGGTATAGAAGATAATCAAATTATATCCAATGAAACAGGTAAAATAACTAAAATTCAAGTGCTCAATATCTGAAGTACTAAAAAAGTGTGCCCTTTATAAAACATGCAATAAGTTCGAGATGAATTAATTTTGTGAAGCACACTTAACAAATAATGTTCGGCCAGCAGCATACAAACTCCCCTTACATGTGTAATTCAACTACAATGAATATGTTGCAGTTAGATTGATTTTAAAATGTTGCAAAAAAATTAGAAGATAATTTATTGTAACTTTGATTGTGAATTAAAAAAACATAGTGAAAACTTTGGAAAGCTTATGCAAATATACATTAAGAGTTATGAAGTAAAACGACAATGATTAAAGATTTTAAACCATTACTGTCAAAATAAGAACTATTTGCTTTTACCAATTATTTACTAAACACATTTCATGCCAAAAAAGAGTTACTGCTAATATTTGAGAATTATCTACCTTTATCAAATTTGAATTAAAAAGCTATGTAGCAAAAAAGGGTGCATGCATTATATAGTAGGAACAATATATCACCAAATCAGGTTTTATGTCCTAATATACCAATTATATTGTCAAATACATGCATAATACTCAACTTCAGCAAATAGAATTATCAAATTAGTGATGAAAATGGTTTTATTTTAAACAAATAAATGGGATGTAAAATAGAGTTGGAATAACAAATAATGAAATCAACATTTATTGCAAATCCTACCGATTATGCGTTTAGATATATAAAAATTCCTAATTAGGGGATGTAGAATGGAGTCGGAACAACAAATAATTAAATCAACTTTTACTGCAAATCCTACCGATTATGCGTTTAGATATACATAGTTCCTAATTCGAGCAACAAACATTAAAAAATCACCTACCTAATTCAAGTCGATCACCAATTCAACTTCGTTGATTTAGCGATTGTATAACATCTCCAACGTGGATTGTTTTAGGGTAATCTCTGTCGGTAGAAAAATAAAGAAAGACGAGGGTAGGATTTTTATCGTCGGGAGAAAGATGTTAGGAGTTGTTTTAGGGTGAGATTTGTCGATAAAAAAATAGAGAAAGAGGAAAGTAGGGTTTACAGCACGGGGGGAAAGGATATTCGAGGATTCAAATTTCAAATTAACAGTTTTAAAGAAAACCTCTTCTGACTGAAAAAGGTAGCGTGAAGGAACGACACTGCGAACGTTGGGAAAAATAGAAGAGAAAAGAAGGGGAAAAGAGAGGAATGAGTAGAACGGTGTAATGTTTATGGGAGTGATGCGTGTCTTTTGGTTCTTCCTTTAATAGATGTAGTTTTTTGCTTCTGAACAAATAAGGTACAACTACCCCTTTTTTGCTTCTAGAGTGGGGAAAGGAAGCAAAAAAGATTTTTTTTCTTGCTTCTGTTGTATACCAGAAGAAACAAATTTGGATCTATTTGCGTCTTCTTCATTTGCTTCTGATGTTGAACAGAAGCAACATGGGGTAGGAAACCGAAGCAGAAAATATTTTTTGCTTCGGATGTTGAACAGAAGCAACAACGAGGTTTGAAATCGAAGCAAAAAAAAAATAGTTTTTGCTTTTGTTACCAAGCGGAAGCAACAAGTTTTGATTTATTTCTTCGACTGTAGTTGCTTCTATTGTTGAACAGAAGCAACAGGGGTTTGACAACAGAAGCAACAGACCAGTTTTGTAGTAGTGGATGTAAGTAAGAGACACATTATCCTTTGCTATTGTCCCAAGAAAATTGCTTAACTCCATAATATTATCAAATACTGATTGACCATCCACATTTAACTCAATGACTACTTTATCATCAGGGGTTCTACCATGCACCTTGGTCATTTTTGATTTCCCTCTTAGTATTTTTGAACCTTGTACTTTATATATTAGGTTCAAAAAAAATGAATAGAAAATTAATGTAGGGCATTATAGAAACATAATATGCATGAAAACTTAAAATAGACACACCCAACAGTGCAATGCAATCCATTCATGCTTCATCTTCCTGTGCAATCCATTCATGCTCTAATCGATCAGTAAGATTTTCCATTGTTGGAGGCACTTCAACATTTTGCTTTTAACGTTTCCACATTGCCAGCGACTGAACCAACAGCTTCACATGAATTGATTGATTGTTTGAACATTTTGCTACATGTAGGTTTTAAAACTGGTGGACAAGACGTTGCAGGTTTTAAAACTCCAGAATAAGACAGTGTAGGTTTCATCAATTTCTTTAATTTTTCTGCAAATTTCTCCCGATTATTGAGTTACTTTGGAGTGGGAGTGCATGTCATCAACTCCTTGTTGGAGCCAGCTTTCTTTTCGCAAACGAGTTCATGGTTCAGGTAAAGGATCCTTTGACTTAACAACTTTAATTCTCTACAATTAAGTCGAAGTTCAAGATTTTTTACGTTCATAAAGACAAAGACAATAAGTAGTAAACAAATAACTTTTTTATACCTTCGAATTCGATGAATCATCACGGACATCTTCACCAACAATTTTTGGGATGTATTCATCACGTCTAGCAATATCTTTACCTTTTTCTTTCCTATTTCATGTTGCTACCTCTTGCATACTACTAACCAAGGAAGGCACCCCAAGTGATCTACTAACTGCATCATTTTCTTGCATTCGCATGATTCGCTCTTGTTCAAACTTCGTCAAAATTGATGGTTGTGAGAACTACAAGCAAATTAGCATTATTACTTACCATCGATGATAAAATTAAGCTAGTTAACTAAATAGAGTCGACGTATAAATAGTTCTTTCTATTTCAACCAAATGCATGCACAAAGAACCAATAGTTAGTTGAATTAGTTGCAGCCTTCATGGTCGGAATAGGAAATCGTCACAGTAATAGAAAACACTAAATGCAATTCTTTCTTTTACGTGCATAATTTTAATAAAAAGCAGTTTGAAATACAAGATTTCATCCTGATTAATAAAACCAAAAATGCCTGAACATCAGCTTCATTCTCTCGGGTGTCATCAACATTATCTGTTTCATTTTCTACATTTAATTTCATCCTGGTTCCTTTGCCCATCATAGTAACATCTTATTTATCATTATTCATATCAGGCTCCGGCGATAGTTTCTTCTGACCTACTTAAGTTAGGTTGTTTTTCAACATTTTGTGTTGCTGCTGAAGTCTATGTGCAGTAATATACTTGCGCTTTGCAGCCGGTTTCTTAGCAAAACCTGTAACAATAAAATTAATAATGATGGCCTCCTTCTTAGTTTACAAGAATGGATCTATATTACATATACATATATATATCTTGAATTATGTTTTTCCTTGGCCGTATGATTAATGTGGCTGCAGTTGAATCAACGGCTCACTGCCTTTGTCAACGGTGTTGTCAATGTTAAAAACCACTTCTTCCATATTGTAGCCCTCTACGTATTCATTTACGTTCTTGTCATTCAAGATCAGCTGCCAGCACCCCTCGTTCCTTTAATGATATAGACTCCTCCTATTTCAGTCTAACGGAGGCAATCTTTAACAAAGTCCATAAGCACACTGTAAGAAAAACGGTCTATATCATATTTTGTTACTACGAAGGATTCTCCACCCACTTTACATGTCCTTCGAAACTCTCCGCCATGGTGCAGCCAGATATTTATAAGTTCATCCATCCTATACAAAATGAATACATTAGAACAAGGTATATGCATGTTAAAGTGGACAAAAAACAACAATTAATATTTTGGTCTATAACAAATTTAGATGCCAGTAAAGAAAGACTTTGAATCATAAAACATGTGAACATTATAGATTGCATTATGAGAAAAGAGTGCCAAATAGATTCATTAAAGATAGTAATTTACAGATAAAACAAAAGTGCCAAATACATCATAAATTAGACAACAGATTAGACAAAAATAAAGCAATAAGAAAAAGGATTTTTTTTCGTCCTAACGAGATGGAACAGGATCAGGAACTTTTGCTTCTAGTTTTGTTTTTAGTTGTATTATGGGGACATCATCCCTAATCCAATCTCCATTAACCACATATGCCCATATCATGTAAATGCGGATTGCTCATGTCTTCTTCCATTGCATTCTGATTTTCAATATCACACCAATCTCCCAGTAATTTTTTAATAACATAATTACTATTCTTTTCAACTGCATCTTCCACATAAAAAACTTGCTGCACTTGCGAAAATAGGACATAAGGATCAGTTTTATGGCACTTACTAAAATTTACTCGAGTATGACCATATGAATCTTTTTCCTCTTGGTACCAGCAACACTTAAAAGGACCATATTGTGAAAGCTCCCTAATAATCAAGCTCAAAAATTTCTTCGATTGATCTGTAGTAATTGACATCACCCACTATTGAGTTTTGGTCTTTCGAACTTGCAAAGCTGGTGGTTTTAGCAGTCAAAAATACCCTACTATTTTGTATGGTACATCGAGGACCTAATGCAAACACATCTAAATCTCCTGAACTATTGTCAATTTTTAGAACCTCTTCTTTTAGCCAATTCCAAAACTCTTCGAAATGTTCTCGTTTCCTCTTGTATCTTCTTAGATTTGCAAGACCATCCACAAAAGCTCGATGAATCCTAAATAATAATTAATGTCAAAAACTATGAAATGCAGATATTAATTTATAGTTAAGAAATATGATATAGTAACTTAAGAACTTACTCGATCAAACTCTCAATTTCTTTATTACCGAAATTGAACAGACTATAGCAATGTGTTGCCTTCCAATCTGCATCTTTCAAATTGAACATCTTTCCATTTTTATTCTTCTTTATTCCAATGTGATATTCCAAATCTGTTGGATATCTTCCAAAATCAATTGACATGTTTTCTATTCCTGTAACAATGCTTAAAAATCTTGAACAGAAGGTCATACACTCTTTTGCCAAGTAACCTTCTTCAATCGAACCTTCTGGTCTATTTCTATTTTGCACATAAGATTTCAACTTTCCTAGATATCGTTCAATTGGATACATGCATCTAAGGTGTTCACGCCAACCGTATTTGATTTTTCTGCATAAATGAACATGCAAGTGTACCATTATATCTAAAAAAGCCTATGGAAAAATCTTTTCAAAATGACAAAGTATCTCAACAATTTCTTTTTGC
The DNA here is from genome assembly GCA_030737875.1 of Allium sativum. Classification (NCBI taxonomy): domain Eukaryota; kingdom Viridiplantae; phylum Streptophyta; class Magnoliopsida; order Asparagales; family Amaryllidaceae; genus Allium; species Allium sativum. Next base: position 692,220,353 of record CM060924.1, read on the forward strand.
AGCCTCTTGATATCATCCGCTTCAATAACCTTGATCCATAGTCCTCTGAGGAATGCACTAAATATGATCATTGATAACGCAACCTCGGGTTTAGACGCTTTCTTCATGGAAAATTGTAACAAATAGTGGAGTATGAAATGAGCATCATGGCTCTTGTATCCCACAACCGTTCTCTCTTTTATGTGCACGTACTGACTAACATTCAAGGCTCAACCGTGGGGTAGTTTGGCATTCTTCAATACAGAGAAAAAGATTTCTTTTTCCTTATTTTTCATATCAAATATTGCATCTCTAATTTTAACATGCTTTCCATCACCACATTTATCAGAATGAAGGGCCTTCCTTATTCCCAATTCTTGTAAATCCAAACTAGCATTTAGGCGATCCTACGACATGTGACCTATATTAAGTAAAATACCTAATATTTTGTCGCATATGTTCTTAACTATGTGCATGACATCCAGGTTATGTCGAAGGGGATTATGACACCAATATGGTAAGTCAACAGTATTGACCTTTTTCTAAAAGGGCCATCACTTTTACTTGGTTTCTTGGTCTTATCGCCAAACTGATTTTTGAACCCTCGCAATAACTCTTCAATATCTGTTCCTGATAATATTTCTGGAATGCTTCCCATTTAAGTTTGGCCATTAAATCTTCTCTTATCCAGACTCCACTTATGTGTCGGATCTTGAAACTTTCTGTAACGACCCGGAAAATCTGAACCAATTTAAATTTTTTAAACTGGCTAAAATAGTGGATTTTAAATATTTAAAATAAATATTTTAAATAATAGCAATGAAAAGTGAGTTTGAATCGACGTTTGAAAATGAATATAATTAATTCTAATTATAAACATGGCCTGAAATGGCGCGATAGTTTCAAAATTTGAATTCAAACTTTGACTGACTGTACCGGGTGCAAAATAAAACGGATTTGAGTGAAACCAAAAGTATTTAAATCTTTTAGTGAATACCTTTCTAACGAATCTGAAAAATCGAAGTTTCATAGCGGGATGCAAAAGTTATGGCCAAATGAATTTTCTGAAAGGTCGCTATGGAGTTTATATAGCCCGTGAAATTGGCCATTTTGCAAACGACCTCGGAATTCGACGAAACCACTTTTGTTGGATCCGGAATGTGAAGTTATCACTAGGTTTCAGATTTCATAATTTTTGAAGCTAGTATGTGAGCGTGGCAAAGGAAAATGTGTTTTGGTCAATTACAGTTAAATTGGATCGACCAGAAATGGGCCATTTTTCAAACGGTCTCAAAATTCGACGAATCTAGTTTTGTTGGGACCGTATCGTCAAAATATAGCTAGATTTATTTTTCTGGAATTTTTCGAATCAGTATGTGGCCCCGGTAAATTGAAATGTACGTCCAAATCAAATATTGAATGTTTTATATTTTAATTTGAAGGAAAACTGACTGAAATAGTCGAATGGGCCCATGAAACATATCCCATTGTGTTCGGAATGGGGGTAAAACGCTAGTGACGACAGTCGTTGCGTTTGATTTAGAGTTCGTGTGTGAAAACCCTATTTTTAAATTTTAATAAGGCATGGGCCAATCAAAATTCTCCATTATAATTTAATTTAAATAAAAAAACCAAAAACCCCTTTTAATCATCTCGCGCTCGACGGAACGCGTTCACCTTCGTTCCCGAGCATTTTCCGGCGAATCCATTGAGAATTTGACCCCCCCTCCTTCGCAACTTTTTGTAGCTCTACTTCCACTCTTCAAATCCATATAAGGTTCATCTTCTATCGTGTTGTGTGCATCGAGATTGAGCCCCTCAAAGTTTCGAACTTCCCACCGCTGATACACCCTCCTCGTCAGTTCGAGTTCACCAGCGCCACCACCCCCTGGTGCGCGACTCCAAGCTCTTCGACGTGGTACAACCCGATCTTCGAATCGTGCAACGGATTGGGAGCAAGAATCAAACCTAGTTCTGAACATTTTATTGAAGGTAACGGCTTTGGTTTATTTTCAACAGTTTTAACACCTTTAAACCGTCGCAAACTTTGAAAAATCATATCTTTTTCGTGTATTGACGAAATTCGATGAAACAGGAAACATCGTGACCGTGTGGACGTCTTCTACATTCTAGAAGAGACCGCATATTTTTCTGAGCCTTCTGCTATTTTTGGTGGAGTGGAACCCAATGTGATATTTCTAAATTATAAACGATATGGAAAACGACGATGTATAAATTATATAGTCGATGTATGAGTTATATAAGCATTGTACACCTCTTGTATAAGCGTTGTATAAGTTATAGGTTCGATGTATAAGTTATATATGCATTGTAAAAATTATATATGTGTTGAAATAGAAGTGAAATGCTATATATATATATATATATATACACACACACACGCCCCTCGTCCACAAACCATAGGCGATATTTATTGGTTGTGATTGGTGTGAAAATTGATTGATAGCGAATGGTTGATTGAAATTGTTTGTGGTTGAAATTGATTGATTGTGGTTGAAAAATACCCGTTCGTGGTTGAGAAATATTTGGTTGAAACCACATAGGGTTAGTTTGTGGAAATGAAAAAAAAAATATGCCGCCTGTGTGCGAACTAGATGCGTGATTCCCCATTGTCAAAATCTGCGAGGCTTTAAGGTAGAGCGAGGAGCCGTACTAGGGACGGTCCCGGTTTTAACTACCCTGCCGTTATGCTGCCGAAATTCTAAATAATATTCATGTGTTAGAATTATTTTCATTTGTTGAAACTATATTTATTCGTTGAATAGAAAACCTTCAAATGTTGAATAGAAATTTATTCGTTGAATAGAAATTCATGTGTTGAATGGTATTCGTGTTTTAAATATAAAAATCACCTTTTTATCTATATATACGAACTATAGAAAACCTTCATGTGTTGAATAGAAATTCATTTGTTGAATAGAAATTCATGTGTTGAATGGTATTCGTGTTTTAAATATAAAAATCACCTTTTTATCTATATATACGAACTATAGAAAACCTTCATGTGTTGAATAGAAATTCATTCGTTGAATAGAAATTTATGTGTTGAATGGTATTCGTGTTTTAAATATAAAAATCACCTTTTTATCTATATATATAAACTATAGAAAACCTTCATGTGTTGAATTGAAGTTCATTCGTTGAATTGAAATTCATGTGTTGAATGGTATTCGTGTTTTAAATATAAAAATCACCTTTTTATCTATATATAGTCGTGTTTTGAAATAAATTGTTTTATAATAAAAATCATATTTTCATCATCTATATGAACTATATAAAATAGTCGGGTTTTGAAATAAATCGTTTTACAATAAAAATCACATTTTTACTATATATATGAATTGTTAAAAATAGTGAAGTGTTGAAATAGAAGACGGTTAGATAAAAATATCATCTTTATCAAATGTATGAAGAGAATATATTTTTTAAATCGAAGAATCGATATATATATATATATGTATGTATAAATAGAATTGAAATATATCGAATAACGAAGCTGCAGTTCGTTTTTTGAAACCGTGATTTCAAACGATTAGTACGGGAGATCCGACCATCAGATTTTCCCGAAATCGCAACCGTTGGGTTCGCTTTGGAAATATCTTTCCAACGGCACCAACTTTGTAAAAATCCAACGGTTGGATTGTCTGGAATGTTTAACTCAATTCTGAAGAAAAACAGCGCCAGAATCGATTATATATATATATATATATATAAATATAATTATATTAAATCGAATAACGACGCTGCAGTTTGTATTTTGAAATCGAAACTTCAAACGTTTATACCGGGAGATCCGACCGTCGGATTTTCCCGAAACTGGAACCGATGGATTCGTTTTGAAAAGATCTTTCTAATGATGTAAATTTTGTGAAGATCCAACTATTAGATTTTCAGATATGTGTAAATCAAATCTGAAGAAAAATAGCGCCACGGCCGCGTTATGGCCCGAAGCGTCGATTTGAATAAATTGGCTATTTTAAAATAAATAAAAATAGCGATAAATCGTTATAAAATATTATAAACGATATGGATGAGAAATTTAGAACTAACTGAAGGTTGGCTAAGTCAAATGGTTTCGTGGGTATTGATCTGATGTTGGTTTCGGCCTTCGGGGTTAATATTTGGGAAATCGTTCTCTTACTGATTGACGGTTAGTGACTAATGAATTGAAATGTTGCGTAGAGTGTTTGTGTAGCACTTGTTTATTATATACGCGAGTTGCTCAGAAAGACCGGGTTTATCTCATTCTGAATAACTGAATCGACGATAAGAAATTGAAGATGAAGACGGTGGTCGAAGACCGGAGATCTTCACCTCGTTTGGATGGTAACCGATGTCCTGATTGGGAGGCATCCCGAAATATGGATAATGAGTGGTGATCGTCCAGACGTACGTGGAGATCGATGGGTTTGCGAGGTATATAGTGCCTCCGGTTTCGTTCAGACCCAGAACGGACTTGCATATGGACAGTATGTCTGACATTGGAATTTATTCTGTATGATTGATAGTTATCAGTTGCATGGTGTGAATTGCCTGTGTGGCATGCTAAGATGTAGTGATCAAGGCTTCTGTTGAAAAGCAAAGTCTTGTGGTGATGATCAAAGCACCGCCTGTGTGGGGTAGCTTTGTGTACAACGCGAATTCGCGAACCTCACACCCCGGTATGAACCAAAAACGGGAGAGGACCTCAGGGAGGACATGCGTTTCTTTCTAGCTAGAAGTGGCGTCAGTGGTTTTAAACGCCCTGACGAGATTGACTTATGTGGTTGTTGCTGTTGCGAGGCGCCTCGGTTATATCGGTCGATCCGGGACCGATGGAGTCATTTGTTGGCTCATTTACACCCCAAAGGGCGGGGAAACGTATTGTTCAGGCACTATAATCCACTCCGTGTGGACCGGCCCTGTCACTCCAAGGGGCAGTTGCGGCTGTTCCGGAGGCTTGGGCTTGAGAGTCTCGAATTCGATAAGGACTATCTTTTGCCTTGGTTCATGACGGAAATCCAATTTCCAGATACGTGACTGTGCGGTTTTGATTGTATATATATGTATAGCGACATGATATATGGTACCCATGCCGTTTATGATTGATAGTTATGATAGAGATTGTTTTTGACACTTATAAACACTAGTAATAATATCAAATGCTTTTGTTTTATTCGTATCAAGCATATTTTGGCCATTATAAGGTAAAACTCTATCCTCCAGTTTGCGTTGCATTGTGTGATGGGAACTGAGTCTTATAATGGCTTCATTTTTATAAAAAGCATTGCGATGTTTCAAAGAATTATTCGTTTTGAAGCACTGGAGATCCGATGGAGTAAACCCGTTCCATGAAAGTGGCGAGGTCCTGTGATTAGCTATATTTTAAATGTGTTGAGTAGATTTCTCATACCAGTCCCAAGACTGACTCGTAGTTTGTTTCACTTTCAAACTCGGGTGCCCCTTTTTCTACATGGGCAGCCTTGTATTCAGGTTCTAGCTGGCTCTATCTGGATAGCTGGAGCTGAAGATGGATTCTATCATTTATCTCTTTTTATGCTGTTCAGCTTCTATTGTACATTATGTTTGTTTTTCCGCTGTAGACATATTTGTATAGCTGAACTGTATTTGTACTAAGTATGATCCTGTATATTGTGTAACTCCGATGATTACGTTTATCCAGTATATTCTATTGTGCATTATCTTGTGTATTGATTTAATTCTGTCCAGCTATTATCTGCTTATGTGTTATATTCCAAGGATTACCCTTGCCGCCGTCAGTACGGGATTTGGGGTCGTCTCATTTGGTATTAGAGCTTTGGTTAAGCTTAGTTATGGAATATAACATATTAACGAACTTGTCAGAAATAGAACCAGTAGTGTCCTAGGATGAGTAACTCATTACAGATAGGATCAGTAATATCCTAGTATGAGTAGCAGAATGAAATAACACCTAGATAGACACATTTACATTCAAGTATTTGTCTCTATATTTTGAAATATCTTTTCTGTTGACCTGACACTTGATCTGCTATTTGCAGAAATACTAGAAAATGAGTGCCAGAAACAGAAGAAGTAATACTGACCCGGATATAGAAGCTCTATTTATGAAATATAGAAATTTGGGGGGAAAACCCTTCTCGGGCGAAGAATCTATTATGACAACACAAGCATGGATTCGTTCGGCTGAGAAAATCTTTGAAGGATTAAAGCCGAGGGATGACCAGAAAAGATTACTGGCCTCCTGGGCACTCAAAGACGAAGCTTTGTTCTGGATGGATTCACTTATTAAGGATAATCCAGAAGGTGATATCACCTGGGATAGATTCAAAGTGATTTTCCTGGAAAGATTTACTCCTCCTGAAGCAATTAAGTGACTATGTGATGAGTTTTCTTATCTGATACAAGGAGATATGACCATTCCGGAATATCATAAGAAATTCAACGAACTTTCTCACTTTCCCCCTCATCTAATTGAAAATCCGAAGAGGAAGAATTTGAGATTTATAAACGGGCTTCAAAGAAAATATCAAAACAGTTTAATGAGGAATGTGAAGCTTCCTTTTTCTGAAATGATATACATGGCTTACCAGTACAAGGATCTCGACAAGAAAGGTATGTTACCAGTACGAAGAGGAAGTCAACTCTAGTAATAAAGTTGAGTCCGAAACTAATCGTCCTAAGGCCTGTACGATGTCAGAGGTCAGTAAGAAGCCCTGTGCCAAAAGAAAAAGGGCCAAATCTGAAAAGGAATCAGTAACGACAACTGTATGCTCTAACTGCGATAGGCAAGGACATCTCTCGATAAGTTGCCGATCTCTAAAGAAACAAAGAAAGGAAGGGTCTAAGTCTAATAAGAAGTTTCAAGAGACCGGAGAATGCAGCATTTGCCATCGGTTTGGCCATGTAAAGCAGGATTGCCGGCTGTTAAAGGCAACCAAGAAGGCTCAGATAAATGAAGTAGCCGAAACCTCAGCACCCTCAGATGGTCAGGAAAGGTCTGATGTTTTAGAAGGCACGCTTAATGTCAAAAATATTCCAGTTAAAGTACTGTTTGACACAGGCGCGTCACGAAGCTTTATTGCCAAGAATACAATTAAGAAGATGGATTTGAAATTGAGGAAGCTCAAAGAACCAATGACTGTCCAAAATTCGGTTGGGGGTTCCATCGATCTCAGTTGGGTTTGTACAGTGCCTGTCTCTTTTTCCTGCTATAAATTCCCTACTATCTCTATCGTCATGAATTTAACTGAATTCAATCTTATATTGGGGTTGGATTGGCTAACCAAATATGAAGCTGAGGTTAGATGCGCCGAAAGAGTTGTTAAGGCGAAGGCCCAATCAGGGAATTATATAACCATACCATGTGAAGGCCCGAATTAAAATAGAAAAGACTTCTGGGCAGCTCTCGATGTTTCTCCAGCCCAAATAGAAAATATCCCCGAAGTCACAGAGAATATTCCCGACCTCGTAAAAGATATTCCCATCGTCAAGAACTATGCAGATGTGTTCGAAGAAGTTGTTCGCTTACCTCCGCAGAGGGAAATTGATTTCAAGATCGCTTTGATTTCGAATGCAAGGCCGGTAGTTCACGCTATTCGAAGAATGTCCTTGAAAGAGAAAGAAGAACTTGACAATCAAACACGACAACTAGTATGGAAGCGTCTAATCAGGCCTAGTTTCTCTGATTGGGGTGCAGCAGTGGTGTTTGTCCCAAAATCTGATGGTACTCTACGGCTATGTGTGGATTATCGTGATTTGAACAAGTAGAAAATAAAGAACAAATATCCATTGCCGCGAATCGATGATTTATTGGATCGGCTGAATGGAGCACAAGTATTTTCAAGGATGGACCTAGCTACAGGCTTCCATCAGCTTCGAATTGCCAAAGAGTGTGTTCCAATGATAGCACTCAGAGGTCCAGACTTATTCTACGAGTGGTTAGTAATGCCGTTCGGCTTATGTAACCTCCAGCTTACTTTGTCGATCTGATGAATAGAGTGTTCAGAGGGGTTTTGAATAAATTTGTTCTAGTTTTTATTGACGATATTCTAATCTTCTCTAAATCAAAGGCCGAACATGAAAAGCATTTGGAACAGGTTCTAGAAATCCTCAGAAGGAATGTATTAAAAGCCAAACTATCCAAATGTATATTCTGGCAAGATGAAGTGAAATTTCTAGGCCATGTCGTATCGAAAGAAGGAATTGCTGTGGATCCAAGTAAAATCACAGCTATTCAGAACTGGAAACAGCCTAGTACTCCTATAAAGGTTCACAGTTTTCTTGGATTGGCTAGTTATTACCGGAAGTTCATTAAAAACTTTTCGAAGATATCTGGTCACTTAACGAAGCTTACAAAGAATCACTCTAAATTCAAATGGACTCCAGAATGTGAGGAGGCTTTTGAAGAGCTAAAGTTAAGATTAACAACTGCTCCAATGTTAACCATTATCGACGGCAATCAGGATTTAAAAGTCTGGACCGATGCCTCTAGAGAAGGCCTGGGTGCAGTGTTAATGCAAAGAGGTCAAGTGATTGCTTATGCTAGCCGTCAGCTGAAGCCGCACGAGAAAAACTACGTCACTCATGATCTTGAGTTATTGGCTATAGTATTCGCTTTGAAAATCTAGAGACACCATCTTCTGGGTGAGAGATTTGAACTGTTTACAGATCACTAGTCATTAAAGTATCTGTTTACCCAGAAAGACTTGAATCTGAGGCAACAACGTAGGCTAGAGTTCCTTGCAGCATACGATTTTGAGATTATATGCACTCTAGGGAAAGCCAATGTCGTGGCCGATGCGTTAAGCCGAAAGAATGAAACGATTGCCAGTTTTATTATCACGACTTCATTGATAGATAAAATATCTGCTCTTCAGAAGGATGATCACTTCATTCAGAAGATCAAAGAAATAATTCAGAAAGGCGAACCCTCGAGTTTCCAAGTTGATAATGAGGGGATTCTAAGGTTGAAAGGTCGAATCTGTGTTCCTAACATTTCTGAGCTCCGAAAGGAAGAACTGGATGAGTGCCACAAGTCAAAACTTAGTATCCATCCAGGAGTAAGCAAAATATATGATGACATCAAACGCACTTTCTGGTGGAAGTCGATGAAGAGGGACATTTCTTTATATGTTAGCCGATGCCCTACTTGCCAGCTAGTCAAAAGCGACCAATAGAAACTTGCTGGACTGTTACAACCGCTAGACGTTCCAGGTTGGAAGTGGGAACATATTTCCATGGACTTCATTGATGGTTTGCCCAGAACCAGAAAAGAAAATGAGAGTATTTGGGTGATCGTAGATCGCTTCACGAAGACCGCCCATTTCTTACCTGTCAGATCAATCAGAACTGCTCAGAGTCTGGCGCAAATATATTTCAGGGAAATTGTTAGACTACATGGAGTGCCACTCAGTATAGTCAGTGATAGAGACCCGATATTTACTAGTAAATTCTGGGAGGCATTTCAAGTAGAGCTGGGAACGAAGCTGAACTTGAGCACTGCTTATCATCCTCAAACAGATGGTCAAACTGAGAGGGTGAATCGTATACTAGAAGATCTATTGTGGGCTTGTGTTCTAGATTTCGGTGGATCATGGGAAGACCATCTACATTTGGATGAATTCTCATATAACAACAGCAACTAGGCGAGCCTGACAATGTCGCCATCCGAAGCACTGTATGGTAGACCGTGCCGATCTCCTGCTTGTTGGGTCGAACCCGGTAATAGACTTGTGTTGGGACCAGATATGATCCGAGAAGTTGCCGACAAAGTCGACTTTATTAAGAAGCGATTACTCGCCGCTCAAAGCCGACAGAAGAGCTATGCCGACAAGAGAAGGAGAGATATATCGTTTGTAGTTGGCGACCATGTATATTTGAAAGTATCGCCGATGAGAGGAGTTATCCGGTTCGGTAAAACTGGGAAGTTGGCGCCCAAATTCATTGGCCCGTTTCCTATTCTTGAACGGATTGGAACTCTCGCTTATAAGGTTAAATTTCCTGATTGGTTGCCAGGAGTGCATGATGTATTTCGCATATCTCAACTTCGAAAGCATGTTCATGATCCAGACTTGATCGTGGAAGAAGCAGCGCAACAGGATATTGATATTACCCCAGAATTGGCTGTGAGAAGAGAGCCGCTCAAGATTATCGGCAAAGAAACCAAAGAGCTGAGGAACAAGAAGGTTCACTTAGTCAAAGTGCAACGGAGTGGAGATCCGCGAGATTGTACTTGGGAAACTGAGGAGAGCATTCAGAAAGCCTATCCTAAGTGTCGAGTAGACATCTCTGATTGACTCTGGTGCAAGGTACATTTACCATACTTTGCATTACCAATTAGTTCTCTACTTTGTTGTTATTTTCTTTCCATGGATGTGCACTTTTAATTCTATAGTCTGAATGATTTTAAAAGAGGATAGAAATTGATTAGTATATTTTTGAAAAGTTAAAAACAATTTGATTGTTGTGTTGTGTGGTAGTAGATTTGATTAATTAAATTATTAAAACGATAGTTAATTTAATCAATAATGGAATAAAGGTAGAATTTATTCATTTAAATCACACATTGAACTGATTAGAAAATAGATAGAAATATATACTTGTGCATTATATATGTTTGAACAGGTAATTGGATAGCTGTTGAGTAAAAAAATTATTTGCGTGCCCGACAAATAGGTAAACCTTAATGAGTTGGATGCGAAATATTATTATATCAACTCCTGTGAATGCCATTGGATGCGGAGTGTTGGTTATTCTGTGTGTAATAATAAATTTCGCCATAGGATAGTAACAATTAATTTTGAACTACATTACATGGCATACTTCTGAAGATAGGCATACTTCATCATATACCACATAAGCATTTGGAGCTTGTGTGACGAGGTGGAAGATTTACCATACGAGCGAGAGGCTTGTATGGCGATGACCCATATTTTACAGGTTGAACTGATGACTAATATGACCATATAAATTGTAACGATAAAATTGCCAGAATAATAAAAAACCCACACGGGTCTGGAGTTGACAATAATCACGTCTCCCTAGTCATTAGATACGGCACATGGACTATTTATTTCCCACATGGGACGAGGTGACGAGGATTTAACCTCTGGAGCATTTAAAATACACACTCCCTCAGGCTTTGACAGGGTGACGAGAATTTATTCTCTGGAGTTATTATCAATACACGCTCCCCTATAAACACCAGAATATATCACTATAAATATGTGTCGCTTATTAGGATTTACTGGGTACCTAATACGGCCCAATAAATTTCTAAACCTCTCCCCGTACAAAGGAGGTTATGGCGAAATTTTTCGAAAATTCCGGGTGTTAGCCAAATTTTTGAAGAATTTGAAAATTCTCATAAACTGAAAAGTTGGAGAATGGAAGCCAGATCGAACGTAGAGTCGATTAATCAAATCACGTTCGACTTTGTTCCTTTTCGGGGATGAAAAGTTTTAAGTGGGGTATATTGTGACGACCCAGAAAATCTGAACCAATTTAAAAATTTTAAACTGGCTAAAATAGGGGATTTTAAATATTTAAAATAAATATTTTAAATAATAGCAATGAAAAGTGAGTTTGAGTCGATGTTTGAAAACGAATATAATTAATTCTAATTATAAACAAGGCCTGAAATGGCGTGGTAGTTTCAAAATTTGAATTCAAACTTTGACTGACTGTAACGGGTGCAAAACAAAACGGATTTGAGTGAAACCAAAAATATTTAAATCTGTTAGTGAATATCTTTCTAACGAATCTGAAAAATCGAAGTTTCATAGCGGGATGTAAAAGTTATGGCCAAATGAATTTTCTGAAAGGTTGCTATGGAGTTTATATAGCCCGTGAAATTGGCCATTTTGCAAACGACCTTGGAATTCGATGAAACCACTTTTGTTGGATCTGGGATGTGAAGTTATTGCTAGGTTTCAAATTTCATAATTTTTGAAGCTAGTATGTGAGCGTGGCAAAGGAAAATGCGTTTTGTTCAATTACAGTTAAATTGGATCGAACAGAAATGGGCCATTTTTCAGACGGTCTCAGAATTCGACGAAACTAGTTTTGTTGGGACCGTATCGTCAAAAGATAGCTAGATTTATTTTTCTGGAATTTTCCGAATCAGTATGTGGCCCCGGCAAATTGGAATGTACGTTCAAATCAAATATTAAATGTTTTATATTTTAATTTGAAGGAAAACCGACTGGAACAGTCGAATGGGCCTATGAATCATGACCCATTGTGTTCGAAATGGGGGTAAAACGCTAGGGATGACAGTTGTTGTGTTTGATTTAGAGTTCGTGTGTGAAAACCCTCTTTTTAAATTTTAATAAGGCATGGGCAAATCAAAATTCTCCATTATAATTTAATTTAAATAAAAAAAACCAAAAACCCCTGTTAATCATCTCGCACTCGACGGAGCGCGTTCACTTTCGTTCCCGAGCATTTTCCGATGAATCCATCGAGAAGTTGACCCCCCTCCTTCGCGACTTTTTGTAGCTCTACTTCCACTCTTCAAATCCATATAAGGTTCATCATCTATCGTGTTGTGTGCATCGAGATTGAGCCCCTCAAAGTTTCGAACTTCCCACCGCCGATACCCCCTCCTCGTCAGTTCGAGTTCACCAGCGCCACCACCCCCTGGTGCGCGACTCCAAGCTCTTCGACGTGGTACAACCCGATCTTCGTATCGTGCAACGAATTGGGAGCAAGAATCAAACCTAGTTCTGAACATTTTATTGAAGGTAACGGCTTTGGTTTATTTTCAGCAGTTTAATACCTTTAAACCATTGCAACCTTTGAAAAATCATATCTTTTTCGTGTACTGACGAAATTCGATGAAACAGGAAACGTCGTGACCGTGTGGACGTCTTCTACATTCTAGAAGAGACCGCATATTTTTCTGAGCCTTTTACTATTTTTGGTGGAGTGGAACCCAATGTGAGATTTCTAAATTATAAACGATATGGAAAACGACGATGTATAAATTATATAGTCGATGTATGAGTTATATAAGCATTGTACACCTCTTGTATAAACGTTGTATAAGTTGTACGTTCGATGTATAAGTTATATATGCGTTGTAAAAATTATATATGTGTTGAAATAGAAGTGAAATGCTATATATATATATATATATATATATATATATATATATATATATATATATATATACGCCCCTCGTCCACAAACCATGGACGATATTTATTGGTTGTGATTGGTGTGAAAATTGATTGATAATGAATGGTTGATTGAAATTGTTTGTGGTTGAAATTGATTGATTATGGTTGAAAAATACCCGTTTGTGGTTGAGAAATATTTGGTTGAAACCACATAGGATTAGTTTGTGGAAATGAAAAAAATATACATTCCGCCTGCGTGCGAACTAGATGCATGATTCCCCATTGTCAAAAGCTGCGAGGCTTCAAGGTAGAGCAAGGAGCCGTACTAGGGACGGTCCCGGTTTTAACTACCCTGCCGTTATTGTAACACCCCGTATTTTCTGTGAACGTATAAGTAACAAATCAGAGGATAATTAATTTTTAAAATAAAAATAATGGGAAACGGGTTGCGCCATTGCGTTCGTCTCGGAATTCTGCTTGGAAACGAGTTCGAGTTTGCAAGAATCGGAGTCCGTATGAGGGAGATATGACCCTCCGAAGTTTCAGAGTTCAAAACAGCTCGAATTCGAATTCAAAATTCGAATTTCAAACGCAGAACAGACTGGGCGGGAAATTTCCCGCCCAGACCCAAGTCGACTGGGGAGTCGACCCCCCCAGACCAGGTCGACTGGGCAGCCGACCTGGATGTCGACCTGGTCCCTGACCCCATTTTTGGGCCAGTGTTCGTTCTGATGTTTCCAGTCCGATTTCTGTCCAGATTCATCTGCCTAAACCTATTTAAACAGCCCCAAACCTAGCCTTCTCTACACACAATTCTATTCTGCTTCTACTCTGCCTCTGTTCTAAATAAAAATAAAAAATGGCTTCGCTACTCTACTGGAATCAAACTAGAAGCTAATCAACATCAACCTAAGCAACTCAATTCAAACCAGAGATTAAAGCTTCTGCAACGATTCTACAACAATTAAAGTTCTTTCTTTAATCCAACTAAGGCAAGTGCAGTTATTTTCCGATATAAACTTTAATCATAATTGTGACATGATTTGTAACACCCCACGTCCGCTAAGGTCACTCATACCAGGGGAATGCCTTAGTTTCGGTGAAGTATTTTAAGTGAATATAGAACAGTAAAATTACAGCAAGACAGATATAAGTAATACTTGAAAATTTAAATCATCATTTCATTGCAACGGAAAGTAATACATGTTTGGTTACATCACAAAACCATAAACCAGAGTCAAGTACATAATATCCATCTTGATAAAATAGAAGTACATAATCCCACTACATAACTAATAGCCATAAAAGGAAAGATAAGCTCGGCTTCACTTCAGAGGTCCAAGCTCCATAGGATAGATACAGCAATCAGATCAAAGCCCACTAGCACCAGGCCCACTCTAATAACCTGGGGTTGGGGGGAAAAGATAAAAACAACGGGGTCAGACATAAGTCTGAGTGAGTCCTATAACCCTAACAATACAATTATTAAAATAACCAGAGAAGACATAAGTTGATATACGGTAACGACTGGGGATGAATGGCTACACTAAGCAGCTTGGTAAACTTAGGATAAACTAAGATCACCGTAAAGACGCATTTATCCACCCAAGAGTAATTCCTACACTGCACCACACCAGTTCTACCTACCCAAGATTAGTTCCTACTTAAAGGTTGATCCCACTAAATGTACTTAGTAATTTTTAGCCAGTAGTTTCTTTTACCCCTACATAGGTGCCGTCTGCCCCTATCTTTACTAGGTGTACCCACTACTCCCAAGCGATCGGCTCCCTAACGTAGATACCCGTGCTGGTCCCACAATGGGGTGTATCGTTTTCCCAAAGTGGCAACCTGATAGTATCAACGGTGCACGGCTTTATACCTACACGATGCAACAACGATTTACTAACCAGCCCGGGTCCACACACGCATATGAAACCCGTTGGTCCTACGTTGCCACCGCTAACCCGTTTTGGCCTCTTATAGTCAAGCCCAATATGCGTGTCCCGTCACTCGACTTGGGTCGAGCCCACAAAGATACGTTTGGGATATTGGTTGAAATGGGCCCCCACAAGCTACCACCTAAGCTTGTAACCTTATCTAGTGTATCCCACTTAACCCTTTTTAATAATCATGTCTACCTTCATGTTATAAATCCTGGTTAATTCATTTAATTATATTTCAATTGCCCCTTAAGGCACCCACTAGATTTCCACATGCCACCCAAAGCACTTACTTAACCCTTTACCCATGTTTAATTACATGTCCCACTTTGGTTAAGTATTCTAATCGTATTTTCTATTGCCACCCAAGGCAACCACCAAATTTCCACATGCCACCCAAGGCACCCACTTAACCCTCATGCCCCACTACATGCTTATACGGTTAAGTGTTTCTTAATCAATTAAGACCGTGATCCTTATAAAGACCTCTCACATTAGACTATCTTTTATGACCGCTGGATAAGCCGGTTGGGTCCGGGCAGCCTTATGTCATAACCGAGTCTAACCTCGTGTCTTTACATTAATCACGTATTTAGTCTGTGCCTAAGACCTCTCACATTGGGCTAACATTTGTAGCAACTGGTTAAGCCGGTTGGGTCCGGGCAGTTTTACGCTACAACTGAGTCCAACCTCGTGTCTTAGTCGATTAATTATACCTAATTAATCACCCTCATAATTTATATTAATTATCCCTAATTAATATCAAGTTTCTCATAACATGGGTAGACCTAACTCAATAGGTAAATTCCCATGGGGTAGACCTAACTCAATAGGTAAATTCCCACTTATGTTAATTTATTTTTATGGTATGCTTAATCATACCCAACCATACTTTAATCAACATATTTATTAACCCCATCGTTCCCCACGCAAATCGTTCTCATTTCACGACAAAATAAAAAGGGAAGATCCATCACAAATATCATGGGTTTTAACCAAATCTTAGCATATAACTTTGTCATGGGTTAAGAGGATGTCAACTTGCATATATGAGCATATATTAACCCAACTACATTTAACCCAAACTTGCATATTATCGCACATGACTTGCACAACCTATTGCATATGAACTTGCATAAGCACACATAACTTGCATAACATGTTGAACTTGCATATACGCATTCTCACAACTTGCATAACATGTTAAACATGCATTTAAGCATACACATAGCTTGCATAAGCATTTGCATTCTTGCATAAGCATTCACATACTTGCATATTAACAAACATGTAACTTGCATAGCATATCTTGCATATTAACATACATGTAACTTGCATATTAACAAACATGTAACTTGCATAGCATATCTTGCATATTAACATACATGTAACTTGCATAGCATATCTTGCATATTAACATACATGTAACTTGCATAGCATATCTTGCATATTAATCATACATGTAACTTGCATAGCATATCTTGCATATTAACATACATGTAACTTGCATATTAACAAACATGTAACTTGCATAGCATATCTTGCATATTAACATACATGTAACTTGCATAGCATATATTATCATACATGTAACTTGCATAGCATATATTATCATACATGTAACTTGCATATGGACTTGTTTAACATGCATAAACCCACTTGTTAAATATGCATAAAACAACTTATTAATCATGCATATTATCACATACTTAGCATGCATAGAATCACATACTAAACTTGCATAATATCATATACTTAGCATGCATAGAATCACATACTCATCATGCATAATATCACCTACTTAGCATGCATAGAATCACATACTCATCATGCATAAAACCACATACTTAACTTGCATAAAATCAATTACTTATTATACATAAACCCACATATCCAACTTGCATAAACTCTCATATTCAACTTGCATAAACTTACATATTCAACATGCATAAACTCACATATTCAACATGCATAAACTCACATATTCAACTTAGGATTAATATTATACATAGATTAGCATATCATTACAAATGATTCAAACTCACAAATCCGCATTCAAGACCATAAGTCTCATTACACCTAATCTACTTATCTTAACAATTGATCATCAAAGTGATAGAAACTCACCACTAGCAATTTGCACTCCAAATGAAGAAGATTAAGATGCTTAGAATGGATTAGAAGTTGATTAGAGAGGTTGATTAGCTTGCTTTCCTCTTCATTGATTTGTGGAGGCCATGATCAAGTTTCATTTTGCCATAGTTTAGTTACAAGATTTAATTATGAATGAATTAGGGTAGGGTTAGGGTGTTATTTATAGGATTAGGTTGCATTTTAGACCCTTAGATTAACCCTAGATAGGATTAGGACCATCAGATCCAAGAAGCTTCCAGAACCAGCCCTCTAAGCCAGCCTAAGGCCCAACCTGGTGCAACCTGGTGCACCCAGGTTCACTGGACGCCAGGCCCCTGTCGACAGACAAGTCGACAGGCAAGTCGACACCCCTGTCGACAGGCCTGTCGACAGCCCTGTCGACATGGGTAGGGCGGGAATCTTCCCGCCTGGCCCCGCCTATCCAATTTAAAATCTGAATTTTAAATTCTTAATTCTGTTTTTAGTTTTGAATTTTCTGCTAACTTCATCGGGCCATAACTGGGCCATACGGACTCCGATTTTCGAAAACTCGGACTCTATTTCGCGTATTTTTCCGAGACGAACGCAATGACGCAGCCCGTTTCCCCCAATTCTCACATCTGAGATTATTTATTCTGTAATTAGTGAATTTTAGCATTAACCGAAATTCGGGGTGTTACATTCTCCCCCCCTTAAAGGATTTCGTCCCCGAAATCTCTAAGCTAAGGAGAATGCATATCCTACCATCCAAACAACCATCTACTCAATCCATCAAACACGAGCATCCATTGTCCTTAAACAATTTCTAATGATGTATGAGCATATGCGAAAAGTGTGTGTATATGTTCCCTATCTAATGTACGAACATATGCAAACCATGATAGTGCCATGTATCCAATATGTATGCGAGATAACCCTATCGACACATACAGTATCTATATGAGTGCACAATCATTCACCAAAATGCATCATCCATATGATAACACAATCATTATACATCCATAAATATAGCTAACTACACACAATTTTATGCTATATGCAATATGAAGTGATTGAGCCGATCTAGTGCCTAGAGTGTGTATATATGCATCCACGAGCAACCACTAGCAAACACTTGCATCCACTTGCATCCATCAACCATAACATGTCTCAAACACATGTTTCAACCATAGGTTTTCCCTATCTAAAGGTCAAACAGCACTAATCGAGAGGACATACTAAAGATAAGGTAAGTACTAGGCAAGCGATAAAGGAGAAGTTAAAAGACATACTTTCCAAAAAGAAATGGATACAAAGAACGCATCTTCGCTTCCGTCTCCCAAGTAGCATTTCTTTCGTCATCTCCCCATTGCACTCTAGCTGGCAGAACTTCTCTGTTCCTCAACTTCCTAGTCTCTGACCCAATGATGCGAGTAGGAGCTCGTCGAATCGTCTCATCGCGCTCTAACTCTGCTTCTTTAAACAAACTCGGCTCTACCACCTCAGCGGTCTCATGTAAGTACTTCCTCAAATGGGACACATGAAATACACCCGGTACACCACTAAGTTTGTCAGGCAACTCCACTTTATATGCCATCTGTCCAATTCTTTCCTTAATGGGAAATGGCCCTACAAACCTTGGTACTTACTTCCTAACAGATCCAAAGTGAACCACATTCCGCAACGGAGATACCTTGATAAAACCATGTCCCCAACTTCAAACTCAAGATCCGCCCTTCTCTTGTCCGCATAAGATTTTTGCCTATCCTGTGCTGCTTTCATCCTTCTTTGAATCAAGTCAATCTTCTCTGAGGACTCTTTAATCACATCGGCCCAACCAAGATCTTATCCGTAGATTCCCACTAACATGTAGGTGATCAACAAGGCCTTCCATAAAGAGCTTCAAAAGGAGCCATACCACTCCTGGACTGAAAGCTGCTATTATATGCGAACTCCACTAATGGAAGATGCTCTTCCCATGTACCTCCAAAATCCAAAATACATAACCTCAAAAGATATTCTAAGATACGGTTCACCCTCTCGGTCTAACCGTCCATCTGAGGATGATATGCAGTGCTCAAACACAACTGAGTCCCTACCGCCTCTTGCAAAATCTTCCAAAACTCACTTGTGAAGATAGGATCTTGATCACTCACAATGCTGGAAGGTACACCATGCAATCTAATAATCTTTCGAAGGTAAACTGAAGCTAGACATGTAACAGTCCTCTTGCTCTTCACGGGTATGAAATGGGCACACTTAGGAAGTCTATCTACCATAAGCCCAATCCCCGTATTACCCTTCCTTGATTTCGGTAATCCAACGAGGCACTATCCTACTTCCTATTTCGGAACTTCCAACGGGTGAAGCAACCCTCCGGGTTTCTTCTGTTCCACTTTCACTTGTTAGCATACCAAGCATCTAGCGACATACTTGGCCGCGTCTTTCTTCATATTGGCCAAAAAGAAAACTCGCCTCATGTCTTGGTACATCTTGTCCCTACCGGGATGAATGGTCATCTTCGACCGATGTGTATCATCAAGTATAGCCTTCCTTAAATTCTCGTCTTGCGGTACACAAAGTCTACCGTCTCTACGCAACCACCCCTTACCATCTAGGGTGTATCTTATTCAAAATGCTGGACGACCCTCTCCTCGTGAGCTTCTCTACTAACTCATCCAACTGTGGGTCGTCTCGCTGTGCTCCGCCAATCCGCCTAAAAGAGTAGGCCTAACCTCCAAGGAGGCTAGCAAAACCGAGTACAAAGTCAACGGAAGGTCTAAAGTCAAACATAGAAATAAATTCTAAACTCTATAGTTCAACGGACAACCTTTTTCTTCTTAAGGCGTCTACTACCCTGTTTCCCTTGTTAGGGGTATACGCTATCTCAAACTCATAAGATGCTAAGAATCCTATCCAAAATCGTCACAACTGTCCATCTCTCACGCAGACCACCCTAGACGAATTCGACATCCCCCAAATGCAAGCCCCAAAGGCCGAAACCAATATCAGACAAACACCCAAGGGACATCTCCTTCGAGTTCAGGCAACCTACGTGAGATGATACTAAAAATAATAATAATAATGGCTAAACAATTAAGCCTTTGACCAACTTTGGATGTCCTCGCCAGTCTCGCTCCAAAACCACCGTTTATCCTATAACTGGCTTTGCTCACCCTATTGAGCACATACGAAAACTTATTACGCTCCTTGAAAAGACCAAGATGTCATTTACAAAGGCCATCACAAACTTATTTAGGTACTCCCTGAACACCCTTCTCTTCCAATCAACAAAGTATGCGGGGGCGTTCGTCAAACCAAATAGCATCTCCAGCCACTCATAAAACCATCCGGAGTCCTAAAGGCAATCTTCTCTATACTATCGTCAGCCACTCTCAACTGACGAAACCATGTGGCTTAGTCCAACTGCGAAAATACTGAGGCGCCAACCAACTGATCAAAGAGATCATCAATCTTTGGCAATGGGTGTCTATTCTTCTTTGTGAGTTTATTTAGTTCTCTTTAGCCTACACAAAGTCTGAGGGACCCATCCGCCTTTATGGCAAAAACTACTGGAGCGCCCCACTCCGATATACTTCTTCTTATGAACCCCTTCTCAAGCAATCGCCTACTTACTTATGGAGTTCCCTCCTCTCACGAGGAGCCTTGTGGCACACTGGCCAAGTCACTGGTTTGGCATTGTTTACCAGATATATTCGGAAGTCAATCTCCCGCTCCGGAGGTAAGCCCTTCACCTTCTCAAACACATCCGAGTATTCCCGGACCACTTCTAACAGATCGCAAACTCTCGACCGACGTGTCCAGCGATTCTAGATAACTTAGCATAACAGATTCTATGGGATTACTAGAGATCTCGAGAGTGTTACCCAAGCGGGTCATAAGCCTAACAACTCTCCCTTCAAAATCAAGAACGGCACCCCTACTGGATAACCAGTTCATGCCCAAAACTAACCCATAGTCCGTGAAGCCCAACAAGCATCACATCCAAACTCAATGCTAAGTATAGAAACTTTCAAACCCAAACACATCATGGAGCCCAATTGGGTTTGAAACAACTAAGGGATCATCTACTAAACTGGTGTCTAAGTGCAGTGACTCACTAACAATGATGAGATAAACGAACTTAATGCGTCCAAATCAAATAAAGTTCGAATCGGATAATAAAGAAATCCAAATTCCAACCTAGACGGTCTTATCCCCATCCGGCACCCTAGTCGTGAGGGAATACAACTACCCTCCAGAAGATTCCATACCTTGTCCTTGCTTCTTTGGTCAATCCTAATAAGGTGTCCTATTCCTCCCAAAAGGATAACTACTAGCCTTCTCCTTCCCATTCTCCACTCGTAACCTCCCATCAATGAGGCTTCGTCCTTTATTAACCAAACAACTATTAGAGCCTTCCTCCCATCGTCCATCCAATAAGTACCTACAAGTCCTCCTCCTTCTTGAACCAACTTCTAATCTGATTTACGTCTAAGTCCCTTGAAGCGGTTTTCCATTCTTATCTATCTTAGAAAGATCATCTACACACGGAGGGGAAACTCAAACCGAGAGAGAAAGAGATTCCAATGGAGAATTCGAAAGATAAAGATATGGCTATCGGGGATTATGCTTTTCTCTCAAAAACTTTTCTCTTAAAAGACATGTTTTTTTTTTGAAAATACTCCTTAAAAAATTTTCTTAGAAAAATAGTTTTTCTAAAAATTTTATCTGTTCTGGTAACCTTAAGCTCTGATACCACGTGTAACACCCCACATCCGCTAAGGTCACTCATACCAGGGGAATGCCTTAGTTTCGGTGAAGTATTTTAAGTGAATATAGAACAGTAAAATTACAGCAAGACAGATATAAGTAATACTTGAAAATTTAAATCATCATTTCATTGCAACGGAAAGTAATACATGTTTGGTTACATCACAAAACCATAAACCAGAGTCAAGTACATAATATCCATCTTGATAAAATAAAAGTACATAATCCCACTACATAACTAATAGCCATAAAAGGAAAGATAAGCTCGGCTTCACTTCAGAGGTCCAAGCTCCATAGGATAGATACAGCAATCAGATCAAAGCCCACTAGCACCAGGCCCACTCTAATAACCTGGGGTTGGGGGAAAAAGATAAAAACAACGGGGTCAGACATAAGTCTGAGTGAGTCCTATAACCCTAACAATACAATTATTAAAATAACCAGAGAAGACATAAGTTGATATACGGTAACGACTGGGGATGAATGGCTACACTAAGCAGCTTGGTAAACTTAGGATAAACTAAGATCACCGTAAAGACGCATTTATCCACCCAAGAGTAATTCCTACACTGCACCACACCAGTTCTACCTACCCAAGATTAGTTCCTACTTAAAGGTTGATCCCACTAAATGTACTTAGTAATTTTTAGCCAGTAGTTTCTTTTACCCCTACATAGGTGCCGTCTGCCCCTATCTTTACTAGGTGTACCCACTACTCCCAAGCGATCGGCTCCCTAACGTAGATACCCGTGCTGGTCCCACAATGGGGTGTATCGTTTTCCCAAAGTGGCAACCTGATAGTATCAACGGTGCACGGCTTTATACCTACACGATGCAACAACGATTTACTAACCAGCCCGGGTCCACACACGCATATGAAACCCGTTGGTCCTACGTTGCCACCGCTAACCCGTTTTGGCCTCTTATAGTCAAGCCCAATATGCGTGTCCCGTCACTCGACTTGGGTCGAGCCCACAAAGATACGTTTGGGATATTGGTTGAAATGGGCCCCCACAAGCTACCACCTAAGCTTGTAACCTTATCTAGTGTATCCCACTTAACCCTTTTTAATAATCATGTCTACCTTCATGTTATAAATCCTGGTTAAGTCATTTAATTATATTTCAATTGCCCCTTAAGGCACCCACTAGATTTCCACATGCCACCCAAAGCACTTACTTAACCCTTTACCCATGTTTAATTACATGTCCCACTTTGGTTAAGTATTCTAATCGTATTTTCTATTGCCACCCAAGGCAACCACCAAATTTCCACATGCCACCCAAGGCACCCACTTAACCCTCATGCCCCACTACATGCTTATACGGTTAAGTGTTTCTTAATCAATTAAGACCGTGATCCTTATAAAGACCTCTCACATTAGACTATCTTTTATGACCGCTGGATAAGCCGGTTGGGTCCGGGCAGCCTTATGTCATAACCGAGTCTAACCTCGTGTCTTTACATTAATCACGTATTTAGTCTGTGCCTAAGACCTCTCACATTGGGCTAACATTTGTAGCAACTGGTTAAGCCGGTTGGGTCCGGGCAGTTTTACGCTACAACTGAGTCCAACCTCGTGTCTTAGTCGATTAATTATACCTAATTAATCACCCTCATAATTTATATTAATTATCCCTAATTAATATCAAGTTTCTTATAACATGGGTAGACCTAACTCAATAGGTAAATTCCCATGGGGTAGACCTAACTCAATAGGTAAATTCCCACTTATGTTAATTTATTTTTATTGTATGCTTAATCATACCCAACCATACTTTAATTAACATATTTATTAACCCCATCGTTCCCCACGCAAATCGTTCTCATTTCACGACAAAATAAAAAGGGAAGATCCATCATAAATATCATGGGTTTTAACCAAATCTTAGCATATAACTTTGTCATGGGTTAAGAGGATGTCAACTTGCATATATGAGCATATATTAACCCAACTACATTTAACCCAAACTTGCATATTATCGCACATGACTTGCACAACCTATTGCATATGAACTTGCATAAGCACACATAACTTGCATAACATGTTGAACTTGCATATACGCATTCTCACAACTTGCATAACATGTTAAACATGCATTTAAGCATACACATAGCTTGCATAAGCATTTGCATTCTTGCATAAGCATTCACATACTTGCATATTAACAAACATGTAACTTGCATAACATATCTTGCATATTAACATACATGTAACTTGCATATTAACAAACATGTAACTTGCATAGCATATCTTGCATATTAACATACATGTAACTTGCATAGCATATCTTGCATATTAACATACATGTAACTTGCATAGCATATCTTGCATATTAATCATACATGTAACTTGCATAGCATATCTTGCATATTAACATACATGTAACTTGCATATTAACAAACATGTAACTTGCATAGCATATCTTGCATATTAACATACATGTAACTTGCATAGCATATATTATCATACATGTAACTTGCATAGCATATATTATCATACATGTAACTTGCATATGGACTTGTTTAACATGCATAAACCCACTTGTTAAATATGCATAAAACAACTTATTAATCATGCATATTATCACATACTTAGCATGCATAGAATCACATACTAAACTTGCATAATATCATATACTTAGCATGCATAGAATCACATACTCATCATGCATAATATCACCTACTTAGCATGCATAGAATCACATACTCATCATGCATAAAACCACATACTTAACTTGCATAAAATCAATTACTTATTATACATAAACCCACATATCCAACTTGCATAAACTCTCATATTCAACTTGCATAAACTTACATATTCAACATGCATAAACTCACATATTCAACATGCATAAACTCACATATTCAACTTAGGATTAATATTATACATAGATTAGCATATCATTACAAATGATTCAAACTCACAAATCCGCATTCAAGACCATAAGTCTCATTACACCTAATCTACTTATCTTAACAATTGATCATCAAAGTGATAGAAACTCACCACTAGCAATTTGCACTCCAAATGAAGAAGATTAAGATGCTTAGAATGGATTAGAAGTTGATTAGAGAGGTTGATTAGCTTGCTTTCCTCTTCATTGATTTGTGGAGGCCATGATCAAGTTTCATTTTGC
Source organism: Allium sativum (assembly GCA_030737875.1). Taxonomy (NCBI): domain Eukaryota; kingdom Viridiplantae; phylum Streptophyta; class Magnoliopsida; order Asparagales; family Amaryllidaceae; genus Allium; species Allium sativum. The sequence continues at coordinate 692,245,424 of CM060924.1, forward strand.
CATAGTTTAGTTACAAGATTTAATTATGAATGAATTAGGGTAGGGTTAGGGTGTTATTTATAGGATTAGGTTGCATTTTAGACCCTTAGATTAACCCTAGATAGGATTAGGACCATCAGATCCAAGAAGCTTCTAGAACCAGCCCTCTAAGCCAGCCTAAGGCCCAACCTGGTGCAACCTGGTGCACCCAGGTTCACTGGACGCCAGGCCCCTGTCGACAGACAAGTCGACAGGCAAGTCGACACCCCTGTCGACAGGCCTGTCGACAGCCCTGTCGACATGGGTAGGGCGGGAATCTTCCCGCCTGGCCCCGCCTGTCCAATTTAAAATCTGAATTTTAAATTCTTAATTCTGTTTTTAGTTTTGAATTTTCTGCTAACTTCATCGGGCCATAACTGGGCCATACGGACTCCGATTTTCGAAAACTCGGACTCTATTTCGCGTATTTTTCCGAGACGAACGCAATGACGCAGCCCGTTTCCCCCAATTCTCACATCTGAGATTATTTATTCTGTAATTAGTGAATTTTAGCATTAACCGAAATTCGGGGTGTTACATGATTGTAAATCTGAATTTGAGATTGTGTATGTTCTGTTCTGATCTATTTTATTCTGTATCTCTTCTTCTTTCTGTTCTATAGCCAGGCTACTACGAGCCTGCGCCAATCTCCTAAGTGATTAACGCACGAACGCTAAAATGTTTGGGACAAATAATGAATGTGGCATAATTGGACATGGCTAATCTGTGACTGATTTAAGAAAAAGGACATAGGTTGTAAACTAGATTTAGATCTATGCATATTCTGTGAATTGGAAGAAGAGGAACCATGGTATGTTAACATGTGACTTGAGACATTGGACATAACGCACATTTTGAATTAAGATCTGTTATAACTAGATTGTTGGGCATATTGTTTACATAACAATTCATGATTTGAAAGAGAATATGACTTAGGTGTGAAGATCTATATTAAGATTCGATAACTATCAAATGTGAATAACACTTAAGTAGGAGATTTTTGAATATATGACATGCATTGAAATCGATGGCTATATTTGGTATAATTTATATGTGAATCTTTTGTACTAGGCAAGTTGAACTAAATTGGGACATGTAAATTATGACCATAATCTGTAACATGTAAATTCAATGCAAACATGGGGTATATGATCATAGTGTGAATCATGACAACTATTTAGGCATGCAAACTTAGGCCAAATTTATAATTAGGCAAGATATGTTTGTGAAACTTTAAGGAATGATTAAATCTATTATATTTGCCTAATTTGCTAGTTCTGCTATATTTGCCTAATCTGCTAGTTCTGTTATATCGCCTAATCTGCTAGTTATGTTATATTGCTTAATCTGCTAGTTCTGCTCTACTGCCTAGTCTGCTAGATCTGTTCATCTGCCAAATCTGTCATCTGCTAAGTCTGTTGAAAATGCCAAATCTGCTAAACTAAATCAGTTGAGATGCCTAAACTACTAAATCTGTTGAGATGCCTAAACTGCTAAATCTGTTGAGATGCCTAATCTGTTATCTACGAAATCTGCTAGTTTGCTTAATCTACTAAATCCGTTAAGTCGCCTAATCTGCAAAATCTGTTATCTGCTATATCTGTTGAGTTGATATAATTAGTTTGTTATTGACATAATCTGAATTGGCTATAGTTAGGAGTAATTGACATGTATATTAGGCATGAGCGTAAATGGTAAATTATTAATTAATTGGCCGCAAAGATGAACATGGCTAACTCGAGGTTAGAATGAGTTTGCGGCGTAATCCTGCCCGGAACGGCCCGGCACATCCAGTGGTCGCAAACAATAGGTTCTAATGTGAGAAGTTAGTCATAATATGCTTAGACACGAGGTTAGGTCTGGCTTGTGGCAGAAGTCTGCCCGGAACCGCCCGGCCCATCCAGTGGCCACAAGCTAGCGACCTAATGTGAGAGGTCTATGCATTAATAATTAATTAATGCAAATCTGAGATAAATATGATGTCTAAAACGTTTTGGGCGGATAGGGATAAACCCACTAGACTGATGAATTTAATAAATCTGTTCCGTGAATCAGTAGGCCCAATTACAAAGTTAGACAAATCTGTAAGTCTGTTAATCTGTAACTGGTTAATCGGTAAGTCTGTTAAATCAGTATATCTGATCCGTTAGTCTGAAAACTTGTCTGTGAACTAGTTGATCTGAATTCTGTATGTCTGAACTTGTAAACAAGTTAATCTGAAATCTGTTAGTCCGGGGACACAAGGTTAGGAGGGAATTTACTTGTGTCATCTGTTGTTTGGGACCCATATTAGTCAATATCCCTTTCTGGTATCAAAACTTTGACCCAACAGTAGGTGGGGTCCGGGCACGCTTACTAAACTAATTATAAGCGATTCATTCTGATAATGGCGAGGGGTGTTGATGGTGCGTTCCAACCGGGTCATGTACGTGCATGGATCCCGGTCTGCCTCTGAGGATGTAAAACGCCGTGACATCTGTAAATAGGTCTGTCCCAATTGGTTGTCACTTTAGGGAGTGATACACCCTACCGTGGGGCCGACACAGGGTATTTTTGTAATAGGGAGCCGATTGCTTGGGGTAGGGTTTTAGGGTACACTTAGTTCTGTCTGTTTCTGTTGGTACCGTCTGTTTCTGTTGGGTGGTAACACATGTCTGTTTCGGCATGGTACCGTCTGTTCGTGTTGTAAAGGCCCATTTACTAGTGTACACCTAATTCTACATTCTATTTCCGTAGGGATTAATCTGTTTCTGTTTCTGTACCTTCTGTTGGGGTGGTAAAGGCCCATTATTAGCATTCTGTTTTTGTCCGTTTCTGTTCGGGTGGTAAAGGCCCATTACTAGCACTCTCTTCTGTGGAAATTATTCGTTACCCGTTTCTGTTTCAGTTTAGACATTAGGGTGACACCTAATTCTGTTATACTAGTATTAGTTCAGAGAAGTGTAAAGAAATAGCTTATGTCATTCTGTTCTTCTGTAATATCCGCTACACCTGTTACTGTTATCTCTCATCCAGTTTTATTTTCATGTCATGTTATTATTATCTGTTCATAACTGAAAATCACTGGACTTGCCAGACTTTTTGTCTGATCCTTGTTGTTTCGCCTCCTTTCTTCCGTTCCCCCCAGGTTTTGTAGAAGGGAGTACTCTAGCTTGATCCAGATTTCTTCCGCTTGAAGTGCTTAAAGTATGGCTGGTCTTCTTCTGTGGGGATTATGATTTTAAACTATGCATTCTGAAGGCTTTTGTACAAGACTGCTATTTTGTACTTGAATTCTGATATTGTGATTTGAAAGGATGTAACCAAGCTTATTTTGGTTTCTGTTGTAATAAAGTTATAAAATTTTCAAGTATTGTTTTATCTGTCATGTAAGTTTCTGTTCTGTTTACTAAAATGCTCCACCAAAGTTAAGGCATTCCCTTTGTGAGTGATATTAACGGAGGTGGGATGTTACAGTTATGCTGCCGAAATTTTGAATAATATTCATGTGTTAGAATTATTTTCATTTGTTGAAACTATATTTATTCGTTGAATAGAAAACCTTCATGTGTTGAATAGGAATTCATTCGTTGAATAGAAATTCATGTGTTGAATGGTATCCGTGTTTTAAATATAAAAATCACCTTTTTATCTATATATACGAACTATAGAAAACCATCATGTGTTGAATAGAAATTCATTCGTTGAATAGAAATTCATGTGTTGAATGGTATTCGTGTTTTAAATATAAAAATCACCTTTTTATCTATATATACGAACTACAGAAAACCTTCATGTGTTGAATAGAAATTCATTCGTTGAATAGAAATTCATGTGTTGAATGGTATTCGTGTTTTAAATATAAAAATCACCTTTTTATCTATATATATAAACTATAGAAAACCTTCATGTGTTGAATTGAAATTCATTCGTTGAATAGAAATTCATGTGTTGAATGGTATTCGTGTTTTAAATATAAAAATCACCTTTTTATCTATATATAGTCGTGTTTTGAAATAAATTATTTTATAATAAAAATCATATTTTTATCATCTATATGAACTATATAAAATAGTCGTGTTTTGAAATAAATTGTTTTATAATAAAAATCATATTTTTATCATCTATATGAACTATATAAAATAGTCAGGTTTTGAAATAAATCGTTTTACAATAAAAATCACATTTTTACTATATACATGAATTGTTAAAAATAGTGAAGTGTTGAAATAGAAGACGGTTAGATAAAAATATCATCTTTATCAAATGTATGAAGAGAATATATTTTTGAAATCGAAGAATCGATATATATATATATATATAGAATTGAAATATATCGAATAACGAAGCTGCAGTTCGTATTTTGAAAACGTGATTTCAAACGATTAGTATGGGAGATCCGACCATCGGATTTTCCCGAAATCGCAACCGTTGGGTTCGCTTTGGAAATATCTTTCCAACGGCACCAACTTTGTAAAAATCCAACGGTTGGATTGTCTGAAATATCTTTCCAACGCCAGAATCGATTATATTTATATATATAAATATAATTATATTAAATCGAATAACGACGCTGCAGTTCGTATTTTGAAATCGAAACTTCAAACGATTATACCGGGAGATCCGACCGTCGGATTTTCCCGAAACTGGAGCCGTTGGATTCGTTTTGAAAAGATCTTTCTAATGATGTAAATTTTGTGAAGATCCAATGGTTAGATTTTCAGATATGTGTAAATTAAATCTGAAGAAAAACAGCGCCACGGCCGCGTTATGGCCCGAAGCGTCGTTTTGAATAAATTGGCTATTTTAAAATAAATAAAAATAGCGATAAATCGTTATAAAATATTATAAACGATATGGATGTGAAATTTAGAAACTAACTGAAGGTTGGCTAAGTCGAATGGTTTCGTGGGTATTGATCTGATGTTGGTTTCGGCCTTCGGGGTTAACATTTGGGAAATCGTTCTCTTACTGATTGACGGTTAGTGACTAATGAATTGAAATGATGCGTAGTAGTGTTTGTGTAGCACTTGTTTATTATATACGCGATTTGCTCAGAAAGACCGGGTTTATCCCATTCTGAATAACTGAATCGATGATAAGAAATCGAAGATGAAGATGGTGGTCGAAGACCGGAGATCTTCACCTCGTTTGGATGGTAACCGATGTCCTGATTGGGAGGCACCCCGAAATATGGATAATGAGTGGTGATCGTCCAGACTTACGTGGAGATCGATGGGTTTGCGAGGTATATAGTGCCTCCGGTTTCGTTCAGACCCAGAACGGACTTGCAAATGGACAGTGTGTCTGACATTGGAATTTATTCTGTGTGATTGATAGCTATCAGTTGCACGGTGTGAATTGCCTGTGTGGCACGCTAAGATGCTGTGATCAAGGCTTATGTTGAAAAGCAAAGTCTTGTGGTGATGATCAAAGCACCGCCTGTATGGCGTAGCTTCGTGTACAACGTGAATTCGCGAACCTCACACCCAGGTATGAACCAGAAACGGGAGAGGACCTCAGGGAGGACATGCGTTTCATTCTAGCTAGAAGTGGCGTCAGTGGTTTTACACGCCCTGACGAGATTGACTTATGTGGTTGTTGCTGTTGCGAGGCGCCTCGGTTATATCGGTCGATCCGGGACCGATGGAGTCATTTGTTGGCTCATTTACACCCCAAAGGGCGGGGAAACGTATTGTTCAAGCACTATAATCCACTCCATGTGGACCGGCCCTGTCGCTCCAAGGGGCAGTTGCGGCTGTTCCAGAGGCTCGGGCTAGAGAGTCTCGAATTCGGTAAGGACTATCTTTTGCCTTGGTTCATGACGGAAATCCAATTTCCAGATACGTGACTGTGCGGTTTTGATTGTATATATATATGGCGACATGATATATGGTACCCATGCCGTCTATGATTGATAGTTATGATTGAGATTGTTTTTGACACTTATAAACACTAGTAATAATATCAAATGCTTTTGTTTTATTCGTATCAAGCATATTTTGGCCATTATAAGGTAAAACTCTATCCTCCGGTTTGCATTGCATTATGTGATGGGAACTGAGTCTTATAATGGCTTCATTTTTATAGAAAGCATTGCGATGTTTCAAAGAATTATTCGTTTTAAAGCACTGGAGATCCGATGGAGTAAACATGTTCCACGAAAGTGGCGAGGTCCTGTGATTAGCCATATTTTAAATGTGTTGAGTAGATTTCTCATACTAGTCCCAAGACTGACTCGTAGTTTGTTTCACTTTCAAACTCGGGTGCCCCTTTTTCTACACGGGCAGCCTTGTATTCAGGTTTTAGCTGGCTCTATCTGAATAGCTAGAGCTGAAGATGGATTCTATCATCTATCTCTTTTTATGTTGTTCAGCTCCTATTGTACATTATGTTTGTTTTTCCGCTGTATACATATTTGTATAGCTGAACTGTATTTGTTCTAAGTATGATCCTGTATACTGTGTAACTCTGATGATTACGTTTATCCAGTATATTCTATTGTGCATTATCTTGTGTATTGATTTAATTCTGTCCTGCTATTATCTGTTTATGTGTTATATTCAAAGGATTACCCTTACCGCCGTCAGTACGGGGTTTGGGGTCGTCTCACTTCCTATGGTGCATACATCACATTTTTTTGCTATGCTTCAAATAATTTGAAGAAGTTTCATAATGGCATACTGGACACACTAATTTCCCCTTCGTGCTTCAACCTGACAACATGGCATATCCCAAAAAATCACTAATGGTTCATAAGACGCTTGCACGTAAATTAAAATTCCCATCAATCAAGGAATCATAAGTTTCAACGCCAACATTCCATAACGCTTTCAATTCCGCCATTAAAGGATGCATATATACGTCAATACTGTTCTTTGGAGAATCTGGACCAGATATTAATGTTGAAAGAATTAAATTCTCTTGTTTCATACATAACCAAGGCGGAAGATTGTAGTTTACCAATACAATTGGCCATGTACTATAAATTGAATTCATTGATAAATCCATCAGATGCTAGACCCAATCTAACATTACGATTTTCTGATGAAAAATCATGATAGCGAGCATCCATCATCTTCCATGCCACACCATCTGCCGGATGTCTTAGTTGTCTATCTTTTTTTCATTCCACTTGGTGACATCTCATACGTTTGGAAAATTCTTTGCACATAAACATCCTTTATAACCTTGGTCTTAGTGGAAAGTACCTCATATTATTTGTCGTCGCTTTACGAATCGACTTTGGTGGATCATTATTATCAACGATGTCTTCTTTTTCTTTTACAGCCCACCTCAAGAAACCACAAATGTCACAAGCCTCTTTAACTTTATTCTCTGCCCAATATAACATGCAATGTTTTGGACAGGCATGTATTTTATGTTAATCAAGACCTAAATCCTTAATGACATTCTTTGTAGCATAGGAAGACAAAGGCAGCTGGGCATCAGAAAAGGCTTCTTTTATAAGCTTTGGTAATTCCCCAAATGCAGACTTGTTAATTCCATAAGAACACTTTAAAAGATAAAGCATGATCAAGAAACTTATTCGAGAAAATTTAGTGTAGCCAGGATATAATGGTTTTTTTCCTTCTTTAACATGCCGATAAAATTTCTCAGCCTCTATATTAGGTTATATTTCAAAGTCCCCGGGATTTTGATAAATTTGTAACCCGCACATTTGAACATCACATCTAAATTATCCTCAAAATCCATCTCCATTGCACAATCCATATGGTCATCAACACCTATTAATTTCGTCTGTGAAACTTCACAAATCTACCCGGTATGTACTGGAGAAGGGCCATTAATAATAAGATGATCGTACGTTCCGTACATTCTTTGCAGGGGCACTTCATCTGATCACCTACTTTACAAATGGGAAATGCATTTCTTAGAAAAGCTTTTTCCCTTCTTACAAATTCTGCACTCGATCTCGGAAGTCCTATCCATACGTAATACTCACTATCCATTGCCAATCCAACCACGGCCTAGTAAAACTAAATCTGATACCACTAACGGTTTCAAGACAAAAACAGGAGGTACCCTGTAAGGTTTGATTAAATTAGAAATAAAAAAAAACAAGTTAATAATTTTCAAATATACATAATCAGTGTGGCGATACAAAGACGATTGTTTTAATATGAATTATCACTAACTTTTGGAACTGAATTATCAGGAGAATACGTAAAACACGAAACTAAGGATACTGAACACAAATTCATAACATTACATGGCCGTACCAAAACAAAACAGTATAGATAAAAAGACTATACAGGTGATACAAAGACGATACAGTTGTACATAATACAAAGAACGATGCAATAATTTAATTTTGTTGTCTAATATTTAGCCCTTGAAGTTGGTCGTTAAGTCTACTAATGTCAGTTCGAAAACCAATAACTCGATTTTACAGCGTTTTAAGTTGATGTTGTAATTCATTTGTGTAATCAGCGGTTAGACTTGGAAATGGATGGTCAATCCACTGCCAAAAGGTACACCCTGTGGGATGGACATGACATCTAAAGTAACGACGACCAATGTTGAATCCAGTCGAAATAACATCTTTTACAGCGGCATACCCCTGCTCACATATTATGATTGGTGAGTCAACTTGCTATTCGTTAACCGCTTGGTTGTTTTGATGCAAGGCAGCATGACTATGCCATTGCATGCCCTTTCTTCACGTCGATCTTCTTCTCTCCTTTGTCTTCGGAGTTCTCCTTGCTCTAGTTCATACTCACACAGATCATCGTAGTGCCTTTCTTGCATCTCTATATAAAAATCAATAGGAGTTTTTGGTGATGATGGGTTTGATAGTCGTAGATCGCTCATGCCTAGGGTATCTTCATAGTCAAACAATGTAGGAAGATAAATAGACATTATTTAACTACAAACAGAAATAGACATTTAAACATTTAAATTGGATTTCTTTTGTCCCCTAAATTTTGTTTCCACTTTTCGAAATAGGTATTATTTACTAATACATCAATGGTTTAGCTAACATAAAAGTACAGAACTTGCACAATTTCAACACATGCAAACATATATATATACACACTTCATGTATAAAAAAACCTAATTAAGGCAATCGGTATACCCAAATCACATAAAGACTTTGAATGTAGACCAAAATAAGTTAGAGATGAAATCACCTAAATAAAACTGAAATGATGAAGCCCTAACTACCTGTAATTGTCCTAAATGATCCAAATCGAACGTGTAAAGTTTGTAAAATATGAGAAATTGGAGGTTTATAGTTTTTAATCAGAGGTGGAGTAGCAATTGGAGGTATTTATAGATGTATTTCATTGAGAGAGAAGAGTATAGAAGGAAGAGTAAGTGAGAAATTTGTCTTGGGGGAAAGTATTTCGTGAATAGAGAAAACATCATGCCAAATTTTTGCTAAACTAAAGCAGGGATCGGTTTGAACTGTTGGATTAATCAACATCTACGTTTATTTATTTATTTAAACTGATAACGCGGATCGCTAACCTGGATTGTATTTATGTAATGAAACGCTTTGAAATGGTGTTGCTGTCACAGCACAAGAATTCCAACCGCAACAGTGCTTCAAGTCTAATGCAATAACATATGAATATTGTTGCAGAAGATCAAAGAAAGCATAGCTTTCACCACACTTTTCATGCAACACACATAAGTTAGTGTCAAATATGCCCACTTTTGCAGTAGTGTAATTAAGACACACTTAAATACGAGATTCAAAAGCAAATACCTAAAGATAACTTAAACTAGATAGGTTAGATTTCAGTGGATGAGGAGGAGGAAGATGAAATTCGATGTTTTCTTCCTATCTTGCTCATGAACTTAGTCATTTTGGTAAAACTCTTTTTGAGCTTCTTTTGATTTTTGACTATCTTCACTTGATTTTGAATGATCATCTCTCTAGAAATGGTTCTAGTGTTGATTGTACACTCAACACTTTCCAAAGAAATTCATTATTCTTCTTCGATTTCTATAGGCTCTTGTTCTTGTTGCATTCGAGCTTGTTTATCTTCGAATGTCTCATACGGTTTAAAAGTGAGTGGAATTTGCATAAGGTGTATGTTTTGGAGCCAAACACCTTTCTTGGCACAAATTCTTCCCCGTGAAGATCAACTCTGAAATACTCGAAAATATGAGTGAGAAAAACTCCATAGTAAAAAGTGTTTTCTCTTGATGCTGTTTCAATGGTCTTAAATTTTCTTAAGATCATGTCGGCCCAATTGATGTCATAGTCACCAATAATAGCAAACAGTGCTTTTTGGACCTTAACAGTTGGGTTGTTAAAATTTCTGGAACGAGGAGTGATGGTATGTTAAAGGAGAAGGATTACGATTCTTGTTTTTGGATGGAAAAAGCGATTTTTGAATTCCATGTGAGCGTCGCTTTCAAGTATGTTGTGATAGGTTTCTAAATCAATTTCATCAATTTTGAAATCCGAAAAATTTGTGCCCGTGCTTCTATAATTCAAGATATTGCCCAAGATTTCGCAATCTAGAAGACATTACTATAAATTTGGTCTTCATTTCCTTCATAAAAACCACGATTAATATTTGCATAGAACAATTTGACAAGCTTCCAGTAACACACTTTATCATTATGCCGAGAGTTAATCATGCTGAATATTTCATTATGATTGAAAAGGGAGATAAGATCATAGGATTGAAAGTCTCCAAAGACGGTGAAAGCACCAGTATTGACTTTTGCATTTGATATATAGTCAACATATGTTTTGATGGCTTCTTCATCAGTGTGGAGAAAACCTTTGATGGTTTTGGTTAATTTCAATTTTTGAGTTGAGCTTGAGGAAGCCATTGGAAAGTTTGTTTTGAAGAGTATAGATATGAAGAAGATAGGTTGAATTTTGCATGAAAGGTTAGAGAGAATAGATGTACAAATTGAAATTGAATGGATATAAATTGAATAGGTACAACTTTTCAGAAATCAATAACACATTTTCAGACCTTGGGAGTTAGTGAAAGTTTAAACTTTTGAAATTCAAAATTTGAATTTCAAATCTCAGGCTGATATGTCGACATATAGACATTGGTATGTCGACATACATGTGTAATTTTTCAAGAAAAGTGATTTTGTGACTTTTGATTTTTAAAGTATCGATTTATATTTCTGGTTCCTGAAATAATTCTAATCCGAGCAAACATCCAAAATTTATTTTTTTAATTATTATTCATTATTTAATAATTATTTTGAATGTTTAAAATTCAAATTTTAAAATTTAACTTTTAATTTTGAATTCAAAAAAAGCAAGCAATTAAAGCATCCATTCAACCAACTTTTCTTAAAAAATTAATCAAGGCGTACCCAGTTTTTAGATCTATTTCTTCGATATTTTCTGAATTCTGAATTGTTGTAAAGCACATGTTTGAATTTCCAGTTTCTAGCTCTTTATCACTTGAAGATGAATCTGAATTATCTAACTTGCTACGTATGCTCTCTTTCTTTTCTTTGATGAATTGCTATTGTTTGTCTGTTGAACTGATTTGTCTAGATATGGACACATCCTCTTTATATGGCCTGGTTTATTCAGTTATAACATCGACCATCATTTCTACTTGAACTTCCTTGATTATTACTTTGAAAATTACTTCTCTTTTTGTATCTCGGAAATTTTCTGAAATGTCTTGTCGTTAAGGCTGTTTCCTCGTCGCCTTTACTGCTTGAATATGAATCATTTGTTGTCTCTTTGAATGTAATATATTTCTTTTTAGATAGTTTATTTTCTTTTCTTTCTATAGTTGAACTTCAAAAGACATCAAATTTCTGATTAACTCCTCAATCTTCATTTCATTGACATCAATGAATTCTTCAATTGCTAATGTTTTCTGATCCCATTCTGGACTCAATGAACTCAATATTTTTCCGATCGACTTAATCTCCTTCTGAATAGGTTTTCCCAGTGCTATTAATGAACGCGCTATTTCTTGAAATCCACAATACATATCGGAGATAGATTCATTCTCGTTCATTTTGAAGAACTCAAAATGATTAATTTACATTGATATTTTTATTTGTTTAACATTACTTGTTCCTTCATGAGTAACTTGTAAAGTTCTCCAAATTTCATAAGCAACTTTACAAACTAACAGTGTATTAAACTCATTCCTATCTAACGAACAGAAAAACATATTCATGGCTTTAGAATTTCTTTGTGCAGCAGCCTTTTGTTCATTATTCCATTGTGCAAAATTAGTTGTGGGTTCAACAAACTCTTATATTGTTCCATGTGTCTAATCCTACTGATTGTAAATATATTTTCATTTTACATGCCCAGTATGAGTAATTACTACCATTAAATAGTGGTGGTCTAAAAGTAGACTGACCCTCTACAAAAAACTATTATTACCAGTGTTAGATGCCATTTTAAAATTTTCAAAAATCAGATTATGAACTTTTTGAAAGACCTTGCTCCAATATCAATTGTTAGGGAATGCGGAATGGATCTTAAGGAAAAACTAACACTAGAGGAGGGGGTGAATAGTGTTTTCACGGAATTTAAGAAAATCTAAAACTAGTATGATTTACTATATGAATCACATACCACAGAGATAATCACAAACACATAATCAAACACAAATACAAAAATAAACAAAAAATAAAATGCGAAAAGGAAAGAACACACCAGATTTTATATGTAACACCCCGTAATTTTAAAAACATGACATAAGGGATAATTAAAGAATATTTAATTTTTATAAGAAGAACTAAGGGAAACGGGTTGCCCCATTGCGTTCGTCTCGAAATTCTGCTTAGGATAGAGTCTGAATTTGCGTAAAACCGATAAAGTATGAAGATGTTATGAAGCTTAGAAGAATTCAAGAATTAGAAGAATTTAATAATAATTAAATTATAAATCCAAAATAAATTCAAAAATAAAAATCACGTAAATCTGGGAGAGCAGTAAATCTCCCGCTCTAGGGTATCGACCCCCTAGGGGAGTCGGCACAGGTGTCGACCCCCATATAGGGGTGTCGACCCCATCGGCCCAGATCTGGCCGTGACGTGTTTTGAAGTCTGGATGGTGACATGGCCTTTTGGGATTGGCTTGATGACGTGTTCTACTGTCTTGGATGGTTTAGATGGATCCTAATCTAATCTAAGGATCCTAATTCACCTAGAGCATCTATAAAATACCCCTAAACCTAACCCTAATTTCATTACATTAATCCATGGCACCTCCATGCTGCTCAAACCTAAATTAGCCTAGCCTTTCTTCTCCACCAAAGCAAATCAGAATAGGAGTATTCAAATTGGAAGATAAGAGTCAAATTCTGCAACAATGGTTTAGCTAATCAAATACAGAATTCAGATCTATTCTCTCTTCTAGACCCTGTCGCTGTGAGTCTATGTTACTTTCACATATAATTAAATTAAAAGTGATTGTGATAAGATTGTAAATTGGACTTTATAAACATGCCTGTAAGATGAATCATATCAAGTTATGTAAATTCTTATCTTTCAGAATCATACCCAAAGTTTTGTTATCATATGCCTATTAGATCTATTTCATTGTTCTAGACCAGTTCATATTCCATATGCCTATTGGATCTATTTTATTGTTTTGTGTCAGTTTATAATTCATAGGCCTTTATGATCCAATTTATCATTCGTATGTTTACGCCAATTTTGATGTTGATCCTCTTCTCCTCTTCTTTTCCTTTTTTTATAGGATTAGGCTAACTTCAGCCTAACACATTGTGTTGAGATTTGCGTACGAATAACGTTTGAACGATTTAGAAAAGTTTGGGGAAATATGTAATAAAATGAGATTAGTGGCATAAATCAATTTGGGCATAATTGTGTATAAATTGTATACGTGAGATTTGGCATAAGTTGGATATGGCATTATTGGATATAATTTGTACACATGAGGTTTGGCATAAATTGTTAATAACAATAAACACAAATTAATTTAGGCATAATTTGGCATAACATGTATACATAGGATTATTGGCGTAATTTGGAATAACAGGTATACATAAGATTATAGGCCTAGTTTGGATTAAAATTATAAACATAATTTAGATTAGAAATCATGGGCAATTGGAATATATTTTAATCCAAGATTTAAAGTTGGGACTTGAATCAAGAAAGTGACAATGAATGCCTAAGACACGAGGTTAGGTTCGAATTGCGGTATAAGACTGCCCGGAACCACCCGGCACATCCATCAACCACAATTTGGTAATCTAATGTGAGAGGTCAAAGGCAGAAATTAAATACATAATAATGCAAAGGCACGAGGTTAGATTCGGATTGCGGTATAAGACTGCCCGGAACCACTTGGCCTATCTAGCAACCGCAAAACGACAATCTAATGTGGGAGGTCTTGCAAAATTACGATTATAATTAATTAATGAACACTTAACCAAGCTGAGATATGTAGTAAGGTATGGGAATAGAAAAAGGGGTTAAGTGGGTGACATGGATAGCATGTGAAACACATTTAAAAACACTTAACCAAAATGAGACATGTGGGAAGACATGGGAATAGTAAAAGGGTTAAGTACGTGACATGGGTAGCATGTATATCATAAATAATAAGCACTTAACCAAGATGAGACATGTGGTAAGACATAAAGGGTTAAGTGGGTAACATGGGTAGCATGTGAAACATAATAAAAGCACTTAACCAAGATGAGACATGTGATTAGACATGGGAATAAAGAGGGGTTAAGTGGGAATTCCTAGTGGGGACCAAGCTTAGGAGGGAATCTTTTGTCAAATGGGTGGACCATTTTCAACCAGTAACCTATTTAGTATCTATGTGAGCTTGAACTAGGTCGAGGATGGGACACGCTTACGGGTTTGATTGTAAGAGGTCAAAAGAGTAAAGAGCGGTGGCAACGCAAGTCCAACGGAGTCATGTGCTTGCGTGGGTCCAGGCTGGTAGGTAAGACGTTGTCTCATCGTGTAGATATAAGCCATGCATTTTAGTAGTATCTGGTTGCCAATTTAGGGAGTAATACACCCTACTGTGGGACTAGCACGGATATCTACGAGTTAGGGATCCGATCGAATGGGGAAGGTAGTGGATACAACTTGTGGAGATAGGAGCAGGTGGCACCTATGACAGCAGCTAGGAGTACACGAAACTACCATTATTATTATTATTATTATTATTATTATTATTATTATGTTTAGTAAGGGGGTACAACTAGTGGAGATAGGAGCAGGCAACACCTATGACAGCAGCTAGGAGTACACGAAACTACCATCATCATCATCATTATTATGATTAGTGGGGAGGGTACAACTAGTGGTGGTGGGAGAAAATGGGGCACCTACGAGAGCAGCTAGGAGTACATAATCGAACAAGGAGGATAACGGGTACATCTAATGGTGATAGGTGCACAAAGGTTACCTATGATGGCAGCTAGAAGTACACGAAACTATCATCATTCTTTTTAGGCAAGAGGGATCATCTTATAGTATTAAACTAGTATCGGTGCGGTGCAGAGAATATCTAATAGTGGTTAGAAGCGCAGTCAATATTACATCTTGTCCGTCTTGTTACCTTATCATATCTACTTATGTTACAGTCATCTCTTATATTCAGTTTACGTTCTTATCATGTTGCTTTACTAATTATATTGTTAAAGTCACTGGACTCGCCAGACTTTATGTCTGACCCTTTTTATTTCGCCTCTTTTCTTTCTTTCCCCCCAGGTTCTCAGGGTGGGCACATTGGAGCTTGATTCGGACTTTCCTGCTTGAAGTGCTGAAAGCAATGCTTAGCTTTGTTTCTCTTTCATATGGCATTTTGGATTGGGGATTATGGTTTTAAAAATTATGTACTCTGATGACTTTTGTACAAGACTGATATTATGTACTTGGCTTTGATGCTATGGGATTAAAGATGTAACGAAACTTATTTCTGTTTCCGCTGCAATAAAGTTACAAAAATTTTCAAGTACTATTTTATGTATCTGTCTTGTAATGTTTTGTTTACTTACAATGCTCCACGAAACTTACTGCATTCCCTTTGTGAGTGACATTAACGGACGTGGAGTGTTACATTATACTAGTTCGGATTACTCCTACGTCCAGTCTCACACAACGCTGGATTGTGCAGAGTTTTATTACTATATCAATATCCAAGTACAATTCCCTTGATTTCACGACTATAAGGTTACCACCATTTCCAAACTCCCTTGATCAAGTACAATTCCCTTGATTTCACGGCTACATGGTTAACACCGCCCCTTTCCTTGATTTCAAGGCTACAAGCAACACACCTTTTCCCAAGCATTTCCTAAACGATTACAACAGCCCTATAACTCTTCAATAGCACTTCGATTATGAGAGTAATGAGTAGAGAGTAAGAAGAGAAGAAATTTTATATATTTAGAATATAAATCCGCAGACTACAAGTGTATAAATCATTAAAATATGAAATAATAATGGAGGAATGACATGGGATGAAGATGGAGAAGAAGAATGAATAAAAAATTCAAAATCAACCCCTATTTATAATATTTGAAAGGTTGCAACGCTTTTGGAATGTTACAAATGGTGAAAAGATACTTCCTTTCAAAATAAAAAAAATGACGGTTATATGTCGACATGCCAACATATGTATGTCGACATATGTTCTTTGAAAATTGAAAATTTTCAAGTGTTTTAATATATATATATATATAATTCTGGGAATTCTTGAATTGAAACATGTGATATAAATAAGTATAAAAAGTAGAAAATCATATGAAATCATAAATATAAATTATATGAACATATTTATGAAATTATAAATTTAAAACTATATAAATATAAAAGTATATAACTATATATAAACTTATAATCTTTAAAGTCTCAAGTTTAAAATCAAAGGTAAGATAGAAAAACTTAATTAGAACAGAAATTGAAAATTGAAAATTGAAAATTGAAAATTTGAATTTGAATTTGAACCTAGAGTGTTACTCAGAGTCTTACATAAACTAGACTATATTACTATATTTATCTTGAACTCTTGATTTATTGATTAATCATGAGTCTTGAATCTTTTCTGAATTCTGAATCTCTTGAATCTTTAAAACTCTAAAATTGTACTGTCTTCAATATTAATTCTTGTACATAAATCTTGCATATATATATATATATATATTCTAGATAGAGATGTTAGTATATATTCTATAATCAATTAATATTGAAATAAGGTTGTTGTCATCAAAACTTCATTCTCCAACATAAGCTTCTTCGTGAAAGGGTTAATCACATTCAACTCGGAAGAGGAAAGACTTTGTGTAGAATCAAAGGGTTTCCCCTTTCGACCTTGCTATATATGACTTAACTCTTTCATAGTGAGTCTAATGGAGCACAACATATGTCGGGAACTTGTTGTAAGCTTGCGAATTGATAAATAATACAACTAAGGTCTTTCGTGGGATGGTTCGATGTCGAAGTATCGCCTAAGTCGACAGGAACTGTGACACCTTAACGACCTAACTGTTGTGAAGCATTAGCCTGTTTCCTCTTAGCACAATGTATATCTTTTATCCTAAATCTAAAGATGATTAGTGCGGCAAGGAATTCAACCTTTCCTAACTCATAATGCCCTCATACCAAGGTTATTATCGATCTTATAGTCTCGCAAGCGTGATATTCACCTCATGGATGGAAGAGTAACTAATCTTTGGACTTAAGATCTTAAAGCCTAGGAAAATACATATCAAATTAGGCTTGTTGAGATTAATCCGCATTTCAACGTCTATTAGAATAATTATCTATTAACCTTTGATAAATATGCATAGTTAAGCCTATTTCCAGTGTTGACGAAATATATCGTTTACATCCCCATTATGTGGGGATGCCACTGATTCTCTCTTTCTTTTTTCAGCAGTAGGTATTAGTTATGATGTACAACGTTTGGACTACTTTTTCTAATGGGCTACTCCCTTTAATCTAAAACCTTGCAATATTGAAATGGTCAAGCAACGGAGCAAACAAGATTTCGTATATAAAAAGTGCGCGATATAAAAAATTTGAAGTAAAGGATGCCTTATTTATCTTTTTTGTTTAGTGAAAGAGACAGTTTAAAAGGTATTTTGAACTGAACACTTCAAGGAGATTATAGTAGTGTTCTTTTTTCTTTTTGGATAGTTTGCGTTGGCGTTTGCACCCAATGCATCAAACGTGTCAGACGCGTCAGGCGTGGGACCCACTGAACTATCCAGTCAAATGGAACATTGGAATATTATCAGTTTACATCTGACGCATCGAATGCAATTCTGATGTGAACGGATAATATTCCAATAGCCATATCTTTTTACCTCTATATATACGATCCTATTTCATTTCCTAACTCACTAAACAGAACACATACAATCTAAATATTCAAGTAATTTTTCAAGCTTTGTCGTCGACCAGTTTAGATTAAAAAAAATATTTGCATTTTTCATATTCTTATCTTTCATATATATATTTTCCATTTTTTTTGAATATTTTTTATTTTTGTATTTTTTTCAGAATGTATAGCCAAACTGCTTCTGCATTCACCCACATGATCGTGATTAAGATGATGACCGGACAAACATGTTTATCGATGTTTGTTATGAAAACATCGATATGCACGCTCACCATGTTGCATATTGGTACTGCGAGATTGCTATGATATTTAACGACCGCGCAAGCCTAGACTATAACTGCGGGCAAATGAAGAACAAGTTTGGCAATTTAAGCTTAAGTGGATCCCATGAAACAAACTGCTACAAATTTCGACTTGCTTCTGAAACTAGGAACAGGACATGGTTGGTGAAACTGATGAGTGGTGGAATACAACTAAATCGAACTACCGCAAGTATAGACATGCCTTGACTACATGATTTAGGAAATTAGATGTGATTTATCATGGTTGCATGCAAACTAACAAATGTTAGTTTGTTATTCAACAACATTCCCTCCCGTTCAGTTTTAGTTTAATGCATAGCTTTACGGCGACTATCTTCGGGGTATGTAACGACCCGCCTTCTCAACCCTCGAGAATCGACACTTAATACATCCATGATATTCTTGTGCCGAAACCCAAGCACCGGAAAGACGGATTGTTTTGGGTAATAAGACATTAAAATAGAAACAAAAAGAACTTTTTATTACATAACATATTTTTACATCAGAGTTACAAAAGATATATCAGAGTACAACAATTATGCTGTGGAAAATACTAAAGCTTTGGCGGAAGAATCCAAATGCTCAAAACTTAAACCAAGCTCCAAATATAAAAGTTCTCCAATATAATAGCTCCAAGTATTATCGGTAAACCTTAACTACTAGGCTGCTCATGTGGAAAATAAGGGCACCTGGAGTTTAGATGGAAAATAATAAACTCCAAGTCAGTCATGGAACCGATGTGAGAAACTTAAAACAATTGTTTTGAAAACAAAAAAAGGTACCTCATAAGACCATGCCGCCAGTGCAGAAGGGGGTTTTCCCTTATGATAACCAAAATACTTACTTACTGATATTATTATTAATGTCTAATCTTTGAATTCCTTTTCAAACAAATATAGCTGAATTATCTGAAATTGTTCCCATTATTAAATTTTAGTGGCTATTGTGTCTTTAATTTGAAAACTGTGGGTTTGTATTGGAGTATTGGATGGCAACAATAACCAAGGCAAATGATCTTCCTTACCTGATGGTAACATCACTAGCAGGATGCACCCATGAGAAAACAACTCATGCTTTCTCTACCAACACAAGGTTGGACCATCTCTATATGTTATCCCGCTAGATGGCAACTTGAATATGACATTCCTTAATCATTACCAACCTTTATGCGTGCACACACAATCTATCATCCACATAAGTAAAGCATCTGGGCTCCATACCATGGTAAAAATTTATCTAGAAGGGAATAACCATACCCTAATGGGAGCGCCTACATAACCTTGCTGCGATCATCCTGTTTTAGGTCATTACAGGGTTGTGAGGCTTGAGGTCTCGTTAAACACAAAGCTACGCTTTAACTAGTGATGCTTTGATCATTTGCAGCTTATTTCACTTAGCAAGCCACCTTGCCAGTTCATAACACATAAATGATGTCTACCAATATATAATCTCTAAGCTCGTACATCTCATAGAAGTGTGTTAAGCTAAGAGAATAATTTCTCCATCACCAAACAGACATATATATTTAGTAAAGATCAATTGTGATGCCATAAAATGCAATGTCAGACATACAATCAATTCGAGTTCATTCTGGGACTAAACAAAATCGAATGCACTTTATTCCTCGTCCAATAAAGAAGAGAAGCTCGTGAAAATCCTGAACCTCTTCATGTACATCGAGACCTCCACTATAAGTAATCTCGTTTGGATGGCCGCCCAACCGAGACATCAACAAGCAATCCCTTCGATGTGAAGATCCCCAGTCTTCTACCATCATCTTTAATATCTTCATTTATTCTAATAACTTCGTAAAATTATTCAAAGTGGTTTTCGGATAGACATTCCCCTTATCCGACTCCGGTTTCTTAGAATAATGATTGTGGTCATGAAAACAATATGGATTACACAGAATCTCGATTGCATCTCTTCAACTTTAAACTTAGTGAATCAAAATCTTCTTAAACGAAATACTTTCTTTTCATCTTAATACCAAATCATTCATAAAAGTTTATCATTAGCTTACTTTGGTTTTAACAAAAATCCTCAGTTGTTAAACCTTTTAATCCTAAAAATTTCATTCCTTTAAATCTTTAAGACAAGATTCATTAACCTTAACCAAGATTCATTTAAACTTTTATTCCAGTCTTAATCAAAAGATAAATTCCATAAATTCCCCATCATAAAACATTTCTTTTAACCTAAAGATCATTTCCCATAACTTTACTTATGTTAAAACAACATATTCAAACCTTTATTTCTTAAATCGATTTCCAAATCATCCATTCCTTAATCAGGGATAATTTCAAAAACCATTTATTAATCTTTAACAAAGATTCGTTAACTCTTTATTCCTTTTCTTTTCTTTTAAAAACCACCCCTTAATCCAAAATCATTTAATATCACTTTAGTTAACCATTAATAAAAAGATCATAAACCTTTATAAATTCCAAAAATAGCTTAATCTTAGCTGGGTTAAAGAATGATGTTATTTAAGATATCATCCACAAAATACAAAATCAATTGATATTAAATATAAGAGTTGTATAGACATTATATCAACTTATATCTAATATCAATTTTCATATTCAATCAATACTATAAGTGGAATAACGGTACAAATACATTTCAAATACCTCAAATAGTGTAAGTTTTAACTAGGAATTTAATATCAACCATCCGAATATCATTTCCTTCCAAATCCAACTTATTTATAGTTGAAAAGCTTAAATCTTATAATCAAGAAAACATAATAACCTTAATCAAAAGATTTATTTAACCACAAGCTCCTCATTCAAAACATATCCTTAAATGAAGGGTAATTAATTTCACTACATTTTAACAAACATTCTTTATAACTTATCTTTGATAAACCAAATAACTTAAACTTGCTGGGTTAAGGATAACATTATTAAAGACATCATCCACAACAACCCAAAACCAGTTGATAGTAAATGTAAGATTTAGATAGAAATCATATCAGCTCCTATTCAATATTAACTCCCATATTCAATGGATACTATAAGCGGAATAGTTGTATATCCATCTTATAAATTACTCGAACAATATGAATTTTAACTACAAAATCAATTTCAAATATACACAGACCATTTCATCTAAATCCAACTTGATTCATAAAACTCTCAATTTCAGTTATATTTCCAAGTATCATATTTACGATAATCGGATAAAAACTCGAATTTTAAATTTCAATTCAAAACTTCATATTTCTTATCCAAATTACTTAAAAATCATTTATAATGATTTATCATATTTTTCTCCTTATTTTTAACAATTTTTATAAAGCCATTTATAATAGTTTCCAATTTCAGTCACTGAACTACAAAATCACGATCTTATTTAAAAATTGATTAGACATAACTCCAAATCCATACATTCAAATATGAAATTTCCTTTTTCATTTGAAAACGATGATCATTAGAAAATAATGCATTTTGTTTCGAGAGAACTGATTTGAATTGCATTCGGTATAACCGTTTGAAGTTTATGGTTAAAATTCGTGAATTGCCACAACGTGACAAACCCTATTCGGACCATAATATATCTTCAAACTAAAATTTGTCCGATTCATTTCAAATGTGTTTATAAGACTTTAAAGAAATATTTAGACTAATTTCAAAGCATTATTTTCAAATTTCATCTTCAAATTCAATTATTTACCATAAATGAATATTTTAATCTAATTGTATTAATAAAATATTAACATTTTTCAAAATTTAAAATTTTGACCTTCAAACTTTACAAAACTCAAATTAAACATTTTACAATCATATTGAATAATCAATTGGGTCTAAAACACCGTTTAAATAGCTAACCCGAATTAAAGATTGAAATTACAATTTCAAATTGATTTACTACTCATTTGAAAATTGAACAAGCCATATTGTATCAAAATCTCTTTCAAAAACATTTCCACTTTTACAAAAGTTTATTATAAATGGTTTAATTTCATTTCTAAACAATTTCAGATATAAAATTCCAACTTCCATTTTCTCAACATATTTCACTTAAACTAAACAAAAAATATTCATTTATATTCATCGAAAATTGCACAACCATATCTACTGATGTCACAGTCGTCTTATCCCCTTCTGCTCGGCCCATGCACGCACAAGGCCCGGTTGGTTTGCGCCGCCAACACCGTCCATCATGTTTGGATCTCTTACAATCAGTCCGTAAGCATGCCCCCTTCTCCGCCTAGTACAGAGTACTTTGATTGATACCTACTCCGGGTTACTGACTGAAATGGTCCCAAACAATATGATACAAGCTCTCCTCCTTGTCTTGTACCCCCACTAGGTCTTTCACAGGTTATATTTACCCTGAAAGGTGTCTTTAATTTTATAACCCCAATCTTTCTACCGGTTATGCTTACCTATATGTGTCTTTAGTACATGACTCCCAATCTTCCAACTGTTATGCTTGCCTGTAGGTGTCCTTAATACATAACCCTATTATTTCTACAAGCTATGCTTACCCTAAAAGGCATTTTTAATTACATAACTTGATTATTTCCATTGGTTATGTATACCACTAGCTGTCTTTAATTACATAACCCCAACAGGTTAAGTTTGTGGGCCTATAAATACAAATATTACCTACCAACCCAAGATGTACTTAACACTCCTACCGATTCAAGCATGTTTATTTAATGGTTAAGTTTGTGGGCTTATATATAATAATATTACCCACTTACCCAAGATTTACTTAACCCACCCACTGTGCAACCAGTTTTTACTTAACCCTAACTTTAGTTCATAATCATATAATCCCTATGGATTAGATTAGGTTAAGTAGTCCAATTCATTACCATGTCCATTTATTGTTATAATGGGCTAGACCTCCCACATTATGCCTACAACTTGTGAGTGCTGGATATGCCGGTTGGGTCCGGGCAGACTTCTTCCACAAATTGGGCCTAACCTCGTGTCTTAGCCCGATTCGTATTTGTGCACTTAGGCCTCTCACATTAGGTTCAACATTAGTGGCTGCTGGATATGCCGGTTGGGTCCGGGCAGACTTCCGCCACCAATGCAACCTAACCTCGTGCCATAAGTGCAGTTACAATTTATAATTGTAATCATAGGAATATTTACTTAATAATAAATTAAGTATAATTCATTCATCCTCTATTTGCATGTTAATTTCCAATACCATTCATTTTAATTAACATGTTTTCCCATACTAATTACTTAATGTCATATTAAGTATAACTTATTATGATTGACATGTCTTCACAATAAGATTACTTAATGTCATATTAAGTGTGATTAATGTCTTTTCCATATTGACGTTAAATTAACATATTCTCCAAGCAAACATTGAGTGATCAAGTTTCTCACTTTAATGTTAAATGACAAATTATATGTCTCAGATATAAATGCCAAATTGTCATGTTTACAAATCAATGACAATTGACATATGATTCAAGTATCATGCCATGTTTACCTAATTAAATTAACATCATCAAATGAGCATAAACATCCAACTAACATAAATGTTTTAATTAACATTTTCCCCAAACTATGATCGTAAATAACTTATTGACATATCATGAAATGAACATAACATATAATCACATGTTTTCCCAAATTAACATTAATGCTCACAAATGTCAAACTAATATGTTCCTCAATTAACATATTTTCCCTAATTAATGTCAACAGGTGATAAATTTCCATATACATCAATTAACATATCCTCATTAACGTTAATTAACATGAATGACAATTTTACCTATTCCTCAACCGAATATATTCTCTTATATTGTCAATTAGCATAAATTACTAATTACCATGTTTCTAATATATATATGTACCATCTTTGATGCCAAGTTACTATGTCTAACATATCCATTTTAATGTCAACATATTTCTCAAATTAACATGTATAGATTAATGTTAATTGCATGATTACATGTCATAATTGACAGCGGGTATGCATATTTACATCAATTTAATGCTAAAAGAGCATGTTTTCAAACATCAATACAAATAATGATGTGTACAAATTTAACGACAATAGGTGGCTACCACATCCCTTAAATTACCCTATCCTTTTTAAATGCTAATGGCATATTCTACATATTCCCTTTTATGCCATATTAACATGTTCACAATTAATATTAAATTTGTATGCACACATCAGCGCCAAAATTCCATCCTATTCAATGCCTACATGTTCTTCCTTTTGATAAACCACAGTTTATAACATAAATTCTAATATACCCAATTTTTTCCTTTTTATCATTATTCCACCCTTTTCAATTCTATGTAATCCAAAAAGGCATGTAATATGGTAATTAAAACAAACAATAGAAATGGATAAGGAAGAGGAATACATACAAGTAGATAACAGGAAAATGAATAGGCAATTGAGAGTGAAAATAAACTTATAAACACTAATGCTTTTTAGATCCAATATCTATTGTCAAATAAACTCTTTTTATTTAAATCACTACAACAACTATTTTATCTATTTAACTATAACTTAGAAATAATCTGAATAATCACAGTAGACTCACCATATTTGCATATCTAAATAAATCTTCTAAAATAGTTGTTGTAGCCCGGTTTTATCTTTTTGTTTTGATCCACTTTCCATTCTTTTTATTTAGGAAGTAATCTTTTCACCATTTATATTAAGGAAAATTCGGAGAAGAAAATAAGATGCATCATGGAATTTTCAAAAGAGGAAGAAGAAAACTAAAGAAGAGGGTGGAGGTTATGTTAGATTTGGCTTGTTTATATAGGAGCTAAAGATTGATTTTGTCCACTCGATTAACCCTAACAATTCCCACATTAAATCATAGCCGCTCTCTTATTTACTTTGTAATGAAGTAAGATATTAAAAATATCTTATATGTCCATTTTTATCTTCATCCATCCATGAAAAAAAAGAGATTTGAATATACCATTTAAAATGGGTAATCAATGAATATGTTTTAAAACCTATTAAGAAATTTCCACCTATAAGATAATTAATTGCCAGTCTTTATAAAATAAATCCATAAAATTAAATTAATCAACATGTATGTCAATCAGTGCCTAATTAATTCTCGTATACAAAACTAATCAACATTTACAAACATGCAAAGTCATGATAATTAATCTCTAATAACTGCAAAATATGCATAAACCTCACAACCATCCATAATTATGATATATTTTTCAATTGATGATTGCTAACTTATTTTCAAAAGTGGAAATCAAGTGTATAACTTTAAATCCTTCCCTTTTCATTTCAATAATTTTCCTATAACGTGCAAAGTCAATGCATAATCAAATTATGAATACATCGATTTAAACACGCATAAATCTTTCCCTCTAAAATAAATTAATTGCATTTATCTTCTTCTTCTTCTTCTAAATGTATCCACACATTTCCTTCTCTTTTCGTATTAATTGCATTAACTTTTCTTTTACTGTAGCCTAATTAATTCGCATGCACTTTTCTTCTTTTCAATGCACATTTTAAAACTTGTACCTTCTTAACATAATTGCATACATTCATATATATATATATATATGTATATTCATTTTTTATTTTTCTTCATTAATTATTTCACCATTTAATTAATTATCTTTACAGTATAGTGTATCTAATTTTAGGGTGTTACATTCTCCCCTACTTAAAGGATTTCATCATCAAAATCTCCAAGTTTAGGAAGAATGTTACTATCCTAACGATCACATCCGTCATCCACGGGCATCCATAGTCCTTAAGAAGTATTCTAATGCTTGTATGAACATACGTATAAGTGTGTGTATATATTCCTATATTTTAATGCAGAAATCAGGAGGTCTACTGATTCAGTCGACCTCCTTAATGCAATATATGTCTATGCCATGTATCCAATATGTACGCAAAAGAATCCTAATGATACATATAAATCCTATATGTGTGCACAACCACCACCAATATGCAACATCCATGTTATGAGTCAACCATTTTTCATCCATATAAAAAAATTAAAATGCACACATTCATATGCAATATGTAAGTGACTGAGCCGATCTAGTGCCTAATATGTGTGTATATGCGTCCACTGGCAACCACTTGCATTCACTTGCAACCATCAAACATAACATGTCTCAAACACATGTTTCAACCATATCCTATTTTCTATAAGCTTAACTCCTAAGATCTATACTTTCCAAGGATATACAAAAGGAAAGCCCCTTATCAAAGGAAGAAGCGATATATAGATTATCAAAGAGAGAAAAAATAAAAATACTTGTCTTAGTTACTTCACGAAAAAAACTCTCCAGTGAACTAATCTAAAAACTTACCCTAATCTTACAAGTAAAGTCACACTTTTTCCTTTACACCATGTGCTTTATCCAAAAATGCTACAAATTTAGCATTCTCACAAAAAAGATCCAAAAACCAGTCTCTCCTTTCCAAGTCCATATGTCATATGAGGACTAACCATGGCAACCTTATCTATGCCCAAACAATAAGATCTTAGTTTCAACCCCGACTTTCCACATATAATCAAGCTGATCCCTACGGGGTTCAGAAACTACCACTGGGCCTAAGTGCAAAATAGTCACTAATGCTATCAAAAGGGAAAAGGACAAAATATTCCTAAACCAATTAGGAAAACCAAGGATGAATAAAGAAAAATCTTTCTCTCACTAACCCTTGCCCTTTCCTTAATCATTCTTGATCAACACCCTTCCTTATAATCCTTTAGACATTAGTATACTCATGCTGATCTTTTACTTGCCCTCCTTAAATTCCCCTTTTTGGAAGTTCCCTAATAAATTGGTTACTGAAAATGTATAAAAATCTATTTCCATATCTTCAGAAAATATATTTTACAGAAACCCGTGATTGCAAGTTCTTTGTTTTTTTGGCGGTTAGTGCGTAACACGATAAATCCTCTTATTTCACACCAACCCTTTTCATTCTTGCAATAACGTTTTCTACTTTAAACCAAACTATGAAAATACACTCCCCTTTTCTTTAACCAATTAATCTAGGTTTTTCTTATCTTCCAAACTACCCTTTTGTATCACTAAACTAATAAGGTAGTCCCATCCATGATTAACTTTTCTTTTATTATACATCTAGTCACGAGTTCCATTTTTTAACATCGACTCTTTCCAACTACCAAGCTAAAAAGTTTTGTCCATTATAGAATATTAACAACTCAACTAAAAGATACAGATTTAGAAATAGTCAAAGGAAGGTTGTAACTGACTATTGGGGATACTTTATTTTCAAAAGAACTTTGATTTTTGAGAAATGCATTTTCATTTGAAAATTATTTCTTTTTAAAAACAAAATTTTAGTGATCTTGTTAACCTTAGGCTCTGATACCAAGTGTAACACCCCATATTTCTTAATGTCACCCGTATAAGGATTTCATTAAGAAAGTATGGAGCGTTGTAGGTATAAAGATAGAAAACATCACAGAGACTAAGATTTCACAAGACATAAAGTAAATTTACAGTGGTGAAGAAAACTTTCATTTCTTTAACAGTTACAGAGTGCCATGTCCCAAAATCTCAGTCAAAAACAATATCAGAGTAAAATAATGTTATCCCCAAATATAGTCAAAAGATACAACCTTACCTTGGAATGAGAGCATGTAGAAATCCAACATGAAGAAACCCATTATGATAAAGCTAACAAAGAACTATACACTTCCTCCTTATAAGCCTGGGGGAAAAGAAAGAGAAAGAAAGAAACGAAACGGGTCAGACATAAAGCCTGGTGAGTTGCTGGGATTATCAGCCTGACTTATTAAGTTAAGTGAAACAGGTAAACATTTGTTCTAGCAACATATAAGGGCAGATGTCTATACATTTCTAAGGGTACAATAGCTGATATAAACTGATAACAAGAACTGTAAATTCTTATACAAATAGACATGGATGATAATACTAGAAATCAAGTTAGGCAGATTGACTGTTTTGCACTTCTACTATAACATACTAGTATAACTAAATGAGATGGTCCCTTCCACTATAAGGTGGTAAACTTAGGCATACCTCCAATGTACCCTAACCACTACCCTAATAGATCGACTCCCTACTCCGTAGATAACCTGTGCTGGCCCCACAATATGGTGTATCACTCCCTGAACTGACAACCCTTCATTTTCCAGATGTGCACAACCATATCTACTAATGTCACTATCGTATTATCCGTTCTTCCTGGCCCATGCATGCACAAGGCCCGGTCGATTTGCGCTGCCTGTACCGTCCGTCACGCTTGGATATCTTACAATCAATCAGTAAGCATGCCCCCTTCTCCACCTAGTACGGAGTGCTTTGTTTGATACCTACTCCGGGTTACTGATTTAAATGGGTCCCACACAATATAATACAAGCTCTCCCCCTTGTCTTGTATCCCCCACTAGGTTTTCCATAGGTTATATTTACCCTAAAAGGTGTCTTTAATTTTATAACCCCAATCTTTCTGCCGGTTATACTTACCTATAGGTGTCTTTAATACATAACCCCCAATCTTCCAATCGGTTATGCTTTCATATAGGTGTCTTTAATACATAACCCCCAATCTTCCAACCGGTTATGCTTACATATAGGTGTCTTTAATACATAACCCTATTATTCCTACAAGTTATGCTTACCCTAAAAGGTTCCTTTAATTAAATAACTTTATTATTTCCATTGGTTATGTATACCATTATGTGTCTTTAATTGCATAACCCCCAATAGGTTAAGTTTGTGGGCATATATATATATATATATATATATATATATATATATATACATACACACACACACACACAAATATTAACCACTAACCCAAGATGTACTTAACCCTCCCACTGATTCAAGCATGTTTATTTAATGGTTAAGTTTGTGTGCCTATATATAATAATATTACCCACCTACCCAAGATTTACTTAACCCACCCATTGTCCAACCAGTTTTTAGTTAACCCTAACTTTAATACATAATCATACAATCCCTATGGATTAGATTAAGTTAAGTAGTCCAATTCATTACCATGTCCATTTATGATTATAATAGGCTAGACCTCCCACATTAGGCCTAAAACTTGTGGATGTTGGATATGTCGGTTGGGTCCACGCAGACTTCTTACACAAGTTGGGCATAACCTCGTGTCTTATCCCGATTCATATTTGTGCACTTAGGCCTCTCACATTAGGTTCAACATTAGTGGCTGCTGGATATGCCGGTTGGGTCCGGGCAGACTTCCGCCACCAATGCAACCTAACCTCGTGCCATAAGTGCAATTAGCCATAAGTGCAATTACAATTTCTAATTGTAATCCTAAGCATATTTACTTAATATTAAATTAAGTATAATTCATACGTCCTCTATTTTTATGTTAAATTCGAGTACCATTCATTTAAATTAACTTGTTTTCCCATACTAGTTACTTAGTGCCATATTAAGTATAACTTATTCTGATTTACATGTATTCACAATAAGATTACTTAATGTCATATTAAGTGCAATTAATGTCTTTTCCATATTGACGTTAAATTAACGTGCTCTATAAGCAAACGTTGAGTGATCTTGTTTCACACTTTAATGTTAAATGACGAATTGCATGTCTCCAATATAAATGCCAAATTGTTATGTTTACAAATCATTGACAATTAACATATGATTCCAATATCATGCCATGTTTACCTAATTAAATTAACATCATCAAATGAACATAAACATCCAACTAACATAAATGTTTTAATTAACGTTTTCCCCAATCAATGATCATAAATAACTTATTGACATATCATGAAATGAACATAACATATAATCACATGTTTTCTCAAATTAACATTAATGCTCACAAATGTCAAACTAATATGTTCCTCAATTAATATATTTTCCTAATTAATGTCAATAGGTGATAAATTTCTATATTCCTAAATTAACATATCCTCATTAATGTTAATTAACATGAATGACAATTTTACCTATTGCATAAACGAATATGTTCTCATTTATTGTCAATTAGCATTAATGACTAATTGCCATGTTTCTAATATATATATACCATCCTTGATGCTAAGTTACTATGTCTAACATATCCAATTTAATGTCAACATATTTCTCAAATTACATGTATATATTAATGTTAATTGCATTATTACATGTCATAATTAACAGAAGGTATGCATATTTACATCAATTTGACGCCAAAAGAGCATGTTTTCAAACATCAATACAAATAATGATATCTACAAATTTAATGTCAATAGGTAGCTACCACATCCCTAAAATTACCCTATCCTTTTTAAATGCTAATGCCATATTCTACATATTCCCTTTTATGACATATTAACATGTTCAAGATTAATATTAAATTTGTGTTCACACATCAGCGCCAAAATTCTATCCTATTCAATGCCTACATGTTCTTCCTTTGATAAACCCCAATTTATAGCATAAATTCTAATATGCCCAATTTTTCCCTTTTTATCATTATTCCGCCTTTTTCAATTCTATATAATTCAAAAAGGCATATAATACGGTAATTAAAACAAACAATGGAAAAGGGATAAGGAAGAGGAATACATACAAGTAGATAACAGGAAAATGAATAGGCAATTAACAGTGAAAATAAACTTATAAACACTAATGCTTTTTAGATCCAATATCTATTGTCAAATAAATTCTTTTTATTTAGATCATTACAACTATTGTATCTATTTAACTATAACTTAGAAGAAATCCGAATAATCACAGTAGACTCACCATATTTGCAGATCTAGATAAATCTTCTAAAATAGTTGTTGTAGCCCGCTTTTATCCTTTTGTTTTGATCCTCTCTCCATTCTTTTTATTAAGCAAGTAATCTTTTAACCATTTATATTAAGTAAACTTTGAAGAAGAAAATAAGATGCGTCATGGAATTTTCAAAAGAGGAAAAAGAAAACTAAAGAAGAGGGTGGAGGTTATTTTTGATTTGGCTTGTTTATATAGGAGCAAAATATTGATTTTGTCCATTCAATTAACCCTAGCAATTCCCACATTAAATCATATCTGCTCTCTTATTTACTTTATAATGAAGTAAGATATTAAATTATATCTTATATGTCCATTCTTATCTTCATCCAATCCATGACAAAAAGAGATTTGAATATACCATTTAAAATGGGTAATCAATGAATATGTTTTAAAACCTATTAAGAAATTTCCACCTATAAGAGAATTAATTGCTAGTCTTTATAAAATAAATCTATAAAATTAAATCAATTAACTTGTATGTTTATTAGTGCCTAATTAATTATCATATGCACAACTAATCAACATTTACAAACATGCAAAGTCATGACAATTAATCTCTAACAGCTGCAAAATATGCATAAACCTCACAACCATCCATAATTAAGATATATTTTTCAATTGATCATTGCTAACATATTTTCAAAAGTGGAAATCAAGTGTATAACTTTAAATCCTTCTCTTTTCTTTTCACTAATTTCCCCGTAACATGCAAATCAATGCATAATCAAATTATGAATACATCTATTTATACACGCATAAATCTTTCCCTCCAAAATAAATTGATTGCATTTATCTTCTTCTTCTTAATGCATCCACACATTTCCTTCCCCTTTTTGTATTAATTGCATTAATTTTTCTTTTACTGTAGCCTAATTTATTCGCATGCACTTTTTCTTCTTTTCAATGTACATTTTTAAACTTGTACCTTCTTAACATGATTGTATACATTCATATATATTATATATATATATATTCATTTTTAATTTTTATTCATTAATTAATTAACCCTTTAATTAATTATCTTTACGGTTTAGTGTATTTAGTTTTGGGGTGTCACACTTGGTATCAGAGCTGAAGGTTACCAGATTAGATAAAAAAATTTGAAAGCTATTTTCAAAAAAAAAGTTTTAAAAGAAAGCATTTTCAAAAAGAAAAGTTTGTTATGTAAAACATTCCCCAAAGACCCATAAGTAATATCTTTCGATCCCTTGTCTGAATCTCTTTCGTTTTCTTTTCAACATGTCTGGGGAACCCCAACATTCCAGAGGGCGTTACGATACCAGGATGGTTCCGTAGGTATTTGGAGGCAACGACGCTTGCCGAAGGCTAAGGAAATGTTCCTCCCCCAGCTGTACACATTATTCCTCCTCCTCCTCCTCGTGTAGACAACTTCTCAAAGATCTGCAAAGATTTCTATGCTAAGGAAGGGAAGCCATTCCATGGAACCAAGACATTTGTGGAAGCTAGGAACTGGCTCAAGGAGACTGAGGACTTGTTTATAATTTTTGAAGTAGAGGATCGAAGAAAGAAACAGTTAGCTGCTTGGCTATTGAAGAACGAAGCTTCATTTTGGTAGAAAGGTAACCCAAGCAGGCCATTTGGTGGAAACTTGGGATGACTTTAGACAGAGGTTTGAGATGAAATTCCTTTCCCAAGCTAAGAAGGGCATGCAAATGGAGAGGTTCTTAGCACTCAAACAAGGGAACTTGACGGTTAAAGAGTACGTGAACAAGTTTAACCAGTTGGCAAGATTTGGACTGGAACTGGTAGACACGCCGCATAAGAAGGCTTTGCGATTTGCTAAAGGGATAAATGAACCACTTCATGGGTTAGCCATGTCCCACATCCCAATGGGAGCCACCTTTGAATGACTTGTTGATATGGCCTTGATTTATAAGGAAGAGAAAGGGGAAAAGAAGAACGTTAAAGCTGAGGAAACAACGCAAAACAAGAAGACATGGCCCAAGAAGGGACAACAACAACAACAACAACAACAATAGAAGAAAGGAGGAAAGAATGACAAGGGTAAGGAGGAAAGGAAGTGACACAATTGTGAGAAAGAGGGTCACTTGATCAAAGATTGTAAAAGAAGGAAGAACACTTGCTTTAATTGTAGAGAAGTCAGACACTTTGCTATAGAATACTCGAAGAAACGGGGATAATAGGGACGAGGTCAAAGGATAGAAACTTCTAGAGGGCAGGTGCATGCTCTCGCGATCAGCGCTCCTGATAGAGGTAGAAAAATTTATATGGAAGGTTTAATTTCTCTTTCAAACTATCCTATTTGAACACTTTTTTATTCTGGCACTTCACATTCATTTATATCTAGTTATGTGGTTGAATTTCTGCACTTAATTACTAGTATGGTAGTGGATCCCATAGTTGTTTCAAACCCCATTGGTGGTTCGGCTCATTTATTTGTGATTTTTCGGGGTTTGATAATATCTGTGTTAGGCATCGAGTTTGAATGCGACATATATGTGCTCGGGTTTATGGGCTTATGGGTTGATTCTAGGAATGGATTGGCTTACCATGTATGTTGCCATTCTGGATTGTGAGAGGAGGGTCGTTAGGCTTCTGACTTGTCATGGGAGAACCCTCGACATTTCTTGTGACCCTCTAGGGTCTGTTATGCTTGGCTTCCTAGAGTCACTTGATGCATCTATAGATGATTTGCAATCTGTTCCGGTAGTTCGAGATTATTCTTATGTTTTAAGGAGGTTCGGGGCTTACCTTCGAGGCGCGAGATCGTCTTTCTTATATATCTGGTGGACAATGCAAAGCCAGTTGCATTGCCAGTGCGCCCTATGTCTCCAAGGGAAAGGAGGGAGTTAAGTAAGCAAGTAGGGGAGCTACTTGAGAAATAATTTATCAAACGGAGCATATCTGAATGGGGCAGTTGTATTTGTAACTAAGGCGAATGGTTCACTTCGTTTGTGTGTTGACTATAGAGAATTGAACAAACTCACAAAGAAGAATAGGCACCCACTTCCGAGGATAGACGAATTGTTTGACCATCTTGTCGAGGCCTCGATATTTTCTCAGTTAGACTTGTCCATGGCGTTTCATCAGTTGAGGGTGGCTAAGGACAGTATAGACAAGACTACTTTTAGGACTCCGGATGGTTTCTTTGAATGGCTAGTTATGCCTTTTGGGATGACGAATGCACCTGCCTATTTTGTCAATCTGATGAGTAGGGTGTTTCGGGAGTTCCTAAATAAATTTATTGTAGTCTTTGTTGATGATATTTTGATCTTCTCCAAGTGCGAAGAAGAGCATGCACATCATTTGAAAGAAGTTTTGAAAACTCTCCATGACCATCAGCTTTAGGCAAAGTTCTCCAAATGCCTTTTTGGAGAAAGGAGGTGAGATTCTTAGGGCATTAGTCTCCAAAGAAGGGATAGCTGTGGATCCCGCGAAAGTAGTTGCAGTGCAAGATTGGCAGATTCCTAAAAATGCTATAGAGGTGAGAAGCTTTCTTGGGTTGGCAGGTTATTATAGGAAGTTCATTAAGGACTTCGCAAAGATATTAGCCCCACTCATTAGGCCGACGAAGAAAAACTTGGCATTTTCATGGGATATAGATTGTGATGTTGCTTTTCAAAGTTTGAAGAGGGCTCTTACAACAGCCCTAGTCTTGACTTTGCTCGATGGGAACAAAGTGTTTACAGTTTACACTGATGCATGTTGTAACACCCCACCTCCATTAAGGTCACTCACAAAGGAAATGCCTTAACTTCAGTGGAGCGATTTTGGTAAACAGACAAAGAATATCAAATGACAGATATAAAAATTTTGCAGTGGAAAATAAACAACTTTATTAAATCACCAAAATACTTTGTTACATAATACCATGAGTCATAAAACCATTAAAACACTTCTGTCTTACATCATCAGAGTACATAGGTACTTAAAAGAAAAATATCATTCCCCATATTAAAGAGCAAGTCATATAAGAGACAGAGACTCGAGCCATACTTCAGAAGTAGCTCCTAGAAGATGATATCCAAATCCTGACTAGACCAAGGTGTTTCCTCCCTGAGAACCTGGGGGGAACAGAAGAAAAGAGGCAAAACAAACTAGGTCAGACATACATCTGGTGAGTCCAGTAACTTTTAGCCAGTAAATAAATAAAGGTAAACATGACAGGCATACAAAGTGGATAAGAGGATTCACGGTACATATGACAGGTATGACAGGACAAATAAGGTAAGGTGTATGCATGCTTCACTACTAACTACTAACTACTCTGCACTATTACTAGTCAAATCAAGATGGGATGATCCCTTCCGCTAATGATAACGATGGTGGTAGTTTCGTGTATTCCTAGCTGGTGTCATAGGTGTCGCCTGCTCCTATCTCAATTAGTCGTACCCACTACCCGCCTACTATAAATTGGTAGGCTTAGGGCATATGTCCGGGTATACCCTAACCACTACCCTAATCGATCGGGTCCCTACTCTGTAGATACCCTGTGTTAGTCCCACAACTAGGGGGTATCACTTCCCTAAAGTAGCAACCAAAGGTGTGCACAGTTATACCTACTGGTGTCACGGTCGACTTGTCCCCCTCTGCCCGGCCCATGCACGCACATGTCCCCGGTCGGTTTGCGTCGCCCACACCATCCGTCTCGTTTTGGATCTCTTAAAATCAATCAGTAAGAGTGCCCCTTCCCCGCGTAGTACGGAGTTCTTTACTTTGATACCCCTCCGAGTTACTGACTGAAATGGGTCCCACACAACATGATACAAGCTCTCCCATATGTCTTGTATCCCCACTAGGTTTTCTACTGACTATGTATACCCTAAGGTGTCTTTAATTACATAGCCCTCAATCAGTTATGCGTACCCATAGGTGTCTTTAATACATAACCCCTTTTCTACCTATCGGTTATGGGTACCTATAGGTGTCTTTAATACATAACTCTATCTATTCCCATTAGTTATGCGTACCCCTAAGGCTGTCTTTAATACATAACTTTACTATTTTGCCCCGGTTATGTATACCATTAGGTGTCTTTAATTACATAACCCTTTTTATCCAGTTAAGTTTATGGGCCTATATGTATTAATATTACCCACCTACCCTTCAGTTGAACTTAACCCTCCCACTGATTTAACCCTATTTTTTTTAATGGTTAAGTTTGTGGGCCTATATATATTAATATTACCCACCTACCCATCAGTTGTAGTAACCCACCAACAATCCACTTTGTTTTACTTAACCCTAACTTATGTCTATCATCATACAATCCATATGTATTAAGTTAGGTTAAATAGTCTTTAATCAGCATTAATTAATTATTGAGACACCTAATCGTATTTCACATGCCACCCAAGGCACCCACTTAATTCCACATGCCACCCAAGGCACCCACTTAACCCTTCATGTCCCACTACATGTTTATCTGGTTAAGTGTTTCTTAATTCATTAAGACCGTAACCTTATAAAGACCTCCCACATTAGACTGGCATTTGTGGCAGCTGGATTTGCTGGGGGGGTCCGGGAAGTCTTATACCACAAAAGAGCCTAACCTCGTGTCTTTACAACTGTTATGCATTTAATTTATGCCGAAGACCTCCCACATTAGACTGGCATTTGTGGTAGCTGGATTTGCCGGGCGGGTCCGGGCAGTCTTACACCACAAAAGAGCCTAATCTCGCGTCTTAGACGATTAATTACACAAAATTAATTATTCCCCAATTTGAATTAGTTTCCCTATTCGAATTATCAATCAATTCCAAATTTAACTATGGCCATAATTGACTCAGTTATGTCCATTTATTTATTGTATGTAAAATCATACCAATTTCATTACAAATTTATTTTATGCCATTTAAGGCATTTATGCCAATTCTCAATATTAAATCTTCAGACTTCAATTGCTTAAACATTCTTCTTTTGACTAATTAAGTTAATTAATTAATCCTTTCCTTTTTATAAGTGTCAATACCTATCTTATTAACAATTTGAATTTCCTATCCATAAATGGTCATATTCAAATTATACCATTTTGACCCAATTTTACCCATGTCATAATAGGTAATTATTTATATGTTTCCCTACTAGAATCATGTGTCCAATTTACATAATCACTATGCCTATTAAAAATTCCCCTTTTTCCCCGTTTCTTAACTAGCGTAACCGTTTGCGTTTTCGACGTCATTGAAGCTACAAGGTAGCCTCGCCATAACAATAAAATAAAGGGAATGACAAGGTAATCGTTTTCAGTACAATTTTGGCATAAGCATGACAACTAGGGAAAATGACACGATAACTTCACATATAATTATGATTCATCACATAATTAATAACTTGCATAGATTCATGATTTTGCAACATAACAACTTGCATGTGACTTGCATAGGTTCATGAATTAACAACATAATTAACACTAACATAGATTCATGATTTACAACATATTTAACAACTTGCATAATATAACAAATTACATAGTTTCATAAATAATAACTTGCATAGGTTCATGAATAATAACTTGTATAGGTGACTTGCATGATCTCATAACAATTGGCATAGATTCATGATAACAACTTGCATAGATTCATAATAACAACTTGCATAGATTAATGATAACGACTTACATAGACTCATGAATTCATCACCCAATAACTTACATAATTTAATGATCAACAATACAATAAACTTGCATAATTTCGTGATCAACAATAACAATAAACTTGCATAATTTCATGATCCACAACAATAATAAACTTGCATAACTACAAACAACATATACCCAAATCATAGTCTACCACGATTCACTTTTATTTATTTAAACCTAAAAGTGACTACAACTCACCGAAAAAGGGGTCTTGAGTTCTGGGATCTGAATTCTGTAATTGATTAGCATTCCCTTATTGTAGACAATTTTGTTGTTGTAGTTTTAGGATTGATTTGAATTGAATCATTGTCTTTAATTTGCTTTCTTCCTCTCTAATTGGTGGCGGCTATTCTGAGTTGCTAGGTGATGGCATGGAAGCCATGAATCTAATTTTGATTTGATTTTAGGGTTTGAGTGTACATGTTTTTTTATAGAGTTTAGGATTAGTTTAGGCAGTCCGATCAACCCAGAATTAATCCTAGCCAATAAGAACAGATCAGAAACCCTAATGAGTTAACATACAGTCATAAACAAGTCATTACTCAAATCTGCCCGGGAGGGGGGGGGGGTATGTCGACCACCTGGTCGACCAAGTTGGGGTAGGTCGACCGTATGGTCGACCTGGCCCTGGCTGGAATTTTCCCGCCTAGCCCATCTGACTCTGAATTTTGAATTTTTGAAATCTGTTTTGAATTTTCTGAAACTTTCGATGGCCGTAACTTCTTCATACGAAGTCCAATTCACGCAAACTCGGACTCTATCTCAACCAGAATTCCGAGACGAACATAATGGCGTAACCCGTTTCCCTTAATTCCCACATTTGAAATTAAGTATTCTTAAATTTGTTAACATTAACATTAAAATTACGGGGTGTTACATTCTCCCCTCCTTAAAGGATTTCGTCCCCGAAATCTTCAAGTCAGAAGAATGTGCATCCTACCATACAATCATCCATCTAGTCAATCATCAAACACAGGCACCCATTGTCCTTAAAAGATTTCTAATGCCGTATGAATATATGCAAAAAGTGTGTGTATATGTTCCTTCTCTAATGCAAAATCAGGCGGTCTACTGATTCAGCTGACCTACTTAATGCAAACCATGATAGTGCCATGCGTCCATTATGTATGCGAAAGAATCCTATCGATACAGATTATTTCTACATGTGTGCTCAACCATTCATCAAAATGCAACATCCATATGATAACACACCCATTGTTCATCCATTAACCTAAATATGCACACACATTTATACGCAATATGAAAGTGATTTGAGCCGATCTAGTGCCTAATGTGTGGGTAAATGCATCCATGAGCAACCACTAGCAAACACTTGCATCCACTTGCAACCATCAAACATAACATGTCCCAAGCACATGTTTACATCCATGGATTTCCTATCTAAAGGTCGAAGATCTGGTCGATGGGATATAAACAAATGATATAACTAAAACAAAAGCTCTGTTCCCATTTGACATTGGATAAGAGAATAATTCCCTAAGTCTCAGCCCCGAAGATCGAAATCAACATCAGACTGACTCCCAAAGAATTACCCCCATTAAACAATGTCAAAACTGGAGATCTACTTCATGCTTCGAGTAGTAACCCCTATCCTTCATAAATATCCAGATACTTACAGACTACTGGTACAGATTAGATTACAGAATGATTCTCAGAAAGCTAAGCAAAACAGAACATTGCAGGTCACAAGAAATTTTTTTGGGGTCTTCCCATGACAAATTAGAAATTAACGACCCTCCTCTCAAAATCTTGAACGACCCTCTACTTTGAAAGCTGGTCCATTTGGAACCAACACATGGCCCATAAACTTGAGCACACCAATATCACATTCAAATTTTTTTGACGCCTAACACAGATAATTTCAACCCCTTACAAATCACCAATAAATGAGCTGAACCACCAAAGGGGTTTGAAACAACTACGGGATCAGAAACAAGACTAGTATTAAAGTGCATAGTCTCAATTACAAAGTCAAAATGCCAGAATCCAAAAGAGTCTAAACTTCATAAGGAAATTAAACCTTTTACATAAATTTTTCCTATTTCTATCCTATCCATCTACCACGAGAGCATTCGCCTACCTTCAAGAAGTCCCTTGCGATCCCTGCGCCTTCGGGCATTCCTCGGAGAAGTGTCTGATCTCTCCGCACTTAAAGCAATTGAACATCCTCCTTCTACATTCATTGACTAGGTGACCTTCTTTCCAACAATAGTGGCATTTCCTCTTATCCTTTCCCTCGTCATTCTTCTCGCCTTTCTTCTGCTGTTGCTGTAGCTGTCCTTTCTTGGGTCCCGCCTTCTCATTTTCAATGTCCCTTCAACTTTTTCCTCTTTCTTTGCTCCTTTGTCCTCTTCATGCATAAGGGCCATATCCACCAGCTTTTCGAAAGTGGCCCCCATGGGAACGTGGGTCATAGCCAATTCGTGTAGCGGCTCATTCAAGCCTTTAACAAATCTCAGAGTCTTTTCCTCAGGTGTGTTCACCAAGTCTAAGCCAAACCTCGCCAACTGATTGAATTTGTTGACGTACTCTTTTACTGACAGATTCCCTGCTTCAATGCCAAGAACCTTTCCATGTATAGATTTTCTTCTGCTCGTGAGAGAAATTTCGCCTCAAACCTACGCCTGAAATCCGGCTATGTATCAACTGGACGCTCTCCATTAGTGACCTCCGACAAAAACGAGGCCTCATTCTTCATTAACTAGGCAGCTAACTAGGCCTTTCTTCTATCTTCAACCTCAAAGATTCCAAACAATTATTCCACCTCCTTTAGCCAATTTCGAGCTTCAAAAAACGTCTCCGACCCGTGAAAAGGTTTCCCGCCCATTGCCCGAAAATCCTTACATATCTTTGCAAAAATATCAACACGAGGAGGGGGAGGAGCAACGGGTGCAGCTGGGAGGAGGAACATTCGCTGGACCTACGGCGGTGGCCCTAGCTTCCAAATGCCTCCTAAACCATTCTGGTATCGGTACACACTCTGGAAGGTTAAGATCTTCAGACATGCTACGAAGAAAAAGGGAGAGATTTTAGAAAAAGGACCGAAAGATACTACATATGGCTTTTCAGGGAATGTTTTTCAAAACAAGCCTTCCTTTTTGAAAATACTTTCTTTTAAAAGCCTTTTTTTTTAATTATTTTCTAAACTTTTATCTAATCTGGTAACCTTCAGCTCTAATACCAAGTGTAACACCCCACCTCCATTAAGGTCACTCACAAGGGGAATGACTTAACTTCAGTGGAGTGTTTTTGGTAAACAGACACAGAATATCACAAGACAGATATAAAAATTTTGTAGCGGAAAATAAACAACTTTATTAAATCACCAAAATACTTTGTTACATAATACCATGAGTCATAAAACCATTAAAACACTTCTGTGTTACATCATCAGATACATAGGTATTTAAAAGAAAAACATTATTCCCCATATTAAAGAGCAAGCCATATAAGAGACAGAGACTCGGGCCATACTTCAAAAGTAGCTCCTAGAAGATGATATCCAAATCATGACTAG
Organism: Allium sativum; assembly: GCA_030737875.1. Classification (NCBI taxonomy): domain Eukaryota; kingdom Viridiplantae; phylum Streptophyta; class Magnoliopsida; order Asparagales; family Amaryllidaceae; genus Allium; species Allium sativum. The sequence goes on from CM060924.1 coordinate 692,286,966, forward strand.
ACCTAAGTGTTTCCTCCCTGAGAACCTGGGGGGAAACATAAGAAAAGAGGCGAAACAAACTAGGGCAGACATACGTCTGGTGAGTCCAGTAACTTTTAGCCAGTAAAAAAATAAAGGTAAACATGGCAGGCATACAATGTGGATAAGAGGGTTCATGGTACAGATGACAGGTATGACAGGACAAATTAGATAAGGTGTATGCATGCTTCACTACTAACTACTAACTGCTAACTACTCTGCACTATTACTAGTCAAATCAAGATGGGATGATCCCTTCCGCTAATGATAACGATGGTGGTAGTTTCGTGTATTCCTAGCTGGTGTCATAGGTGCCGCCCGCTCCTATCTCAACTAGTCGTACCCACTAACCTCCTACTATAAATTGGTAGACTTAGGGCATACGTCCGTGTATACCCTAACCACTACCCTACTCGATCGACTCCCTACTCTGTAGATACCCTGTGCTGGTCCCACAACTACGGGGTATCACTTCCCTAAAGTGGCAATCCAAGGTGTGCACAGTTATACCTACTGGTGTCACGGTTGTCTTGTCCCCCTCTGCTTGGCCCACGCACGCACATGTCCTCGATCGGTTTGCGCCACCCATACCATCCGTCTCGTTTTGGATCTCTTACAATCAATCAGTAAGCGTGCCCCTTCCCCGCCTAGTAAGGAGTTCTTTACTTTGATACCCCTCCGGGTTACTGACTGAAATGGGTCCCACACAACATGATACAAGCTCTCCCCTATGTATTGTATCCCCACTGGGTTTTCTACTGACTATGTATACCCTAAGGTGTCTTTAATTACATAGCCCTCAATCAGTTATGCGTACCTATAGGTGTCTTTAATACATAACCCCTATTCTACCTATCGGTTATGCGTACCTATAGGTATCTTTAATACATAACTCTATTTATTCCCATTAGTTATGCGTACCCCTAAGGGTGTCATTAATACATAACTTTACTATTTTTCCCCAGTTATGTATACCATTAGGTGTCTTTAATTACATTACCCTTTTTATCCGGTTAAGTTTGTGGGCCTATATGTATAAATATTACCCATCTACCTTTCAGTTGTACTTAACCCTCCCACTGATTTAACCCTATTTATTTAATGGTTAAGTTTGTGGGCCTATATATATTAATATTACCCACCTACCCATCAGTTGTACTTAACCCACCCACAATCCAATTTGTTTTACTTAACCCTAACTTATGTCTATCATCATACAGTCCATATGTATTCAATTTGGTTAAGTAGTCTTTAATCAGCATTAATTAATTATTGAAACATCAAATCGTATTTCACATGCCACACAAGGCACCCACTTAATTCCATATGCTACCCAAGGCACCCACTTAAACCCTCATGTCCCACTACATGTTTATTTGGTTAAGTGTTTCTTAATTCATTAAGATCGTAACCTTATAAAGACCTCCCACGTTAGACTGGCATTTGTGGCAGCTGGATTTGCCGGGCGGGTCCGGGCAGTCTTACACCACAAAAGAGCATAACCTCGTGTCTTTACAACTGTCACGCATTTAATTTATGCCTAAGACCTCCCACATTAGACTGGCATTTGTGGCAGCTGGATTTGCCGGTCGGGTCCGGGCAGTCTTACAGTACAAAAGAGCCTAACCTCGTGTCTTAGACGATTAATGACACAAAATTAATTATTCCCCAATTTGAATTAGTTTTCCTATTCAAATTATCAATCAATTCCAAATTTAACTATGGCCATAATTGACTCAATTATGTCCATCTATTTATGGTATGTAAAATCATACCAATTTCATCAAAAATTTATTTTATGCCATTTAAGGCATTTATGCCAACTCTCAATATTAAATCTTCAGACTTCAATTTCTTAAACATTCCTCTTTTCACTAATTAAGTTAATTAATTAATCCTTTCCATTTTATAGGTGTCAATACCTATCTTATTAACATTTTGAATTTCCTATCCATAAATGGTCATATTCAAATTATACCATTTTTACCCTATTTTACCCATGTCATAATAGGTAATTATTTATATGTTTTCCTACTAGAATCATGTGTCCAATTTACATAATCACTATGCCTATTACGAATTCCCCTTTTTCCTCGTTTCTTAACTAGCGTAACCGTTTGCAATTTTTGGCGTCATCGAGGCTACAAGGTAGCCTCGCCATAACAATAAAATAAAGGGAATGACAAGGTGATCGTTTTTAGTACAATCTTGGCATAAGCATGACAACTAAGGAAAATGGCATGATAACTTCGCATATAATTATGATTCACCACATAATTAACAACTTGCATAGATTCATGATTTTGCAACATAACAACTTGCATAGGTGACTTGCATAGGTTCATGAATTAACAACATAATTAACACTAACATAGACTCATGATTTACAACATATTTAACAACTTGCATAACATAACAACTTGCATAGTTTCATGAATAATAACTTGCATAGGTTCATGAATAATAACTTGTATAGGTGACTTGCACGATCTCATAACAATTTGCATAGATTCATAATAACAACTTGCGTAGATTCATGATAACGACTTGCATAGACTCATGAATTCATCACCCAATAACTTACATAATTTCATGATCAATAATAACAATAAACTTGCATAATTTCATGATCAACAATAACAATAAACTTGCATAATTTCATGATCCACAACAATAATAAACTTGCATAACTACAAACAACATATACCCAAATCATAGTCTACCACGATTCAATTTTATTTATTTAAACCTAAAAGTGACTAGAACTCACCGAAAAAGGGGTCTTGAGTTCTGGGATCTGAATTCTGTAATTGATTAGCGTTCCCTTGTTGTAAACAATTTCGTTGTTGTAGTTTTAGACTTGATTTGAATTGAATTGTTGTCTTTAATTTGCTTTCTTCCTCTCTAATTGGTGGCAGCTATTCTGAGTTGCTAGGTGACGACATGGTGGCCATGAATCTAATTTTGATTTGATTTTAGGGTTTGAGTGTACATGTCTTTTTATAGTGTTTAGGATTAGTTTAGGCCGTCCAATCAACAAAGAATTAATCCCAGCCAATCAGAGCATATGAGAAATCCTAATGAGTCAGCAATCAGTTATAAACAAGTCATTACTCAAATCTGCCCGAGGTGGGGGGGGGGGGGGGGGATGGGGCAGGTCGACCCCCAGGTCGACCTGGCCCTGGCGGAAATTTTCCCGCCTAGCCCATCTGACTTTGAATTTTGATTTTTCGAATCTGTTTTGAATTTTCTGAAACTTCCGATGGCCATAACTTCTTCATATGAAGTCCGATTCACGCAAACTCGGACTCTATCTCAACCAGAATACCGAGACGAACATAATGGCATAACCCATTTCCCTTAATTCCCACATTTGTTATTAAGTATTCTTAAATTTGTTAACACTAATATTAAAATTACGGGGTGTTACATTCTCCCCTCCTTAAAGGATTTCATCCCCGAAATCTTCAAGTCAAGAATAATGTGCATCCTACCATACAATCATCCATCTACTCAACCATCAAACACAGGCGTTCACTGTCCTTAAAAGATTTCTAATGCCGTTTGAACATATGCAAAAAGTGTGTGTTTATGTTCCTTATCTAATGCAAAATCAGGCGGTCTACTGATTTATTTGACCTCCTTAATGCAAACCATGATAGTGCCGTGCGTCCATTATGTATGCGAAAGAATCCTATCGATACATATTATTTCTACATGTGTGCTCAACCATTCATCAAAATGCAGCATCCATATGATAACACACCCATTGTTCATCCATTAACGTAAATATGCACACATATTTATATGCAATATGAAAGTGATTTGAGCCGATCTAGTGCCTAATGTGTGTGAAAATGCATCCACGAGCAACCACTAGCAAACACTTGCATCCACTTGCAACCATCAAACATAACATGTCCCAAGCACATGTTTACATCCATGGATTTCCTATCTAAAGGTCGAAGATCCGGTCGATGGGATATAAACAAATGATATAACTAAAACAAAAGCTCTGTTCCTATTTGACATTGGTTAAAAGAATAATTCCCTAATCTCAGCCCCGAAGACCGAAATCAACATAAGACTGACACCCAAAGAATTACCCCCATTAAACAATGTCAAAACTGGAGATCTACTTCATGCTTCGAGTAGTAACCCCTATCCTTCAGAAATATCCAGATACTTACAGACTACTGGTACATATTAGACTATAGAATGATTCTCAGAAAGCTAAGCATAACAGACCCTTGCGGGTCACAAGAAATTTTTTTGGGGTCTTCCCATGACAAGTTAGAAACTTAACGACCCTCCTCTCCAAATCTTGAACGACCCTCTACTTAGAAAGCTGGTCCATTTAGAACCAACCCATGGCCCATAAACTTGAGCACACCAATATCGCATTCAAATTTTTGAAGCCTAACACAGATAATTTCAACCCCTTACAAATCACCAACAAATGAGCTGAACCACCAAAGGGGTTTGAAACAACTACGGGATAAGAAACAAGACTAGTATTAAAGTGCAGAGTCTCAATTACAAAGTCAAAATGCCAGAATCCAAGAGTCTAAACTTCATAAGGAAATTAAACCTTTTACATAAATTTTCCTATCTCTATCCTATCCATCTGCCACGAGAGTATTCGCCTGCCCTCCAGAAGTCCCTTGCGATCCCTGCGCCTTCAGGCATTCCTTGGAGAAGTGTCCGACCTCTCTGCACTCAAAGAATTTGAACTTCCTCCTTTTACATTCTTTGACTAGGTGACCTTCTTTCCCACAATAGTGGCATTTCCTCTTATCGTTTCCCTTGTCATTCTTCTCGCCTTTCTTCTGTTATTGTTGCTGTCCTTTCTTGGGTCCTGCCTTCTCATTTTTCAATGTCCCTTCAACTTTTTCCTCTTTCTTTTCTCCTTTGTCCTCTTCATGCATTAGGGCCATATCCACCAGCTTTTCGAAAGTGGCCCTTATGGGAACGTGGGTCATAGCCAATCTGTGTAGCGACTCATTCAAGCCTTTAACAAATCTCAGAGCCTTCTCCTCAAGTGTGTTCACCAAGTATAAGACAAACCTCGCCAACTGATTGAATTTATTGACGTACTCTTTTACTGACAGATCCCCCTGCTTCAATGCCAAGAAACTTTCCATGTATAGATTTTCTTCTGCTCGTGAGAGAAATTTCGCCTCAAACCTACGCCTGAAATTCGGCTATGTATAAACTGGACGCTCTCCATTAGTGACCTCCCACCAGAACGAGGCCTCAACCTTCATTAACCAAGCAGCTAACTGGACCTTTCTTCCATCTTCTACCTCAAAGGTTCCAAACAATTCTTCCACCTCCTTTAGCCAATTTCGAGCTTCAACAAACGTCTCCGACCCGTGAAAAGGTTTCCAGCCCATTGCCCGAAAGTCCTTACATATCTTTGCAAAAATATCAACACGAGGAGGGGGAGGAGGAGGAACGGGTGCTGCTGGGGGAGGAGGAACGTTTGATGGACCTGCGGCGGTGGCCCTAGCTATCAAATACCTCCTAAACCATCCTGGTATCGGTACACCCTCTGGAAGGTTAAGATCTTCAGGCATGCTAAGAAGAAAAAGGGAGAGATTTTCGAAAAAGGACCGAAAGATACTACATATGGCTTTTCGGGGAATGTTTTCCAAAACAGGCTTTCCTTTTTGAAAAATACTTTCTTTTAAAAACTTTTTTTTGAAAAATATTTTCAAAACTTTTATATAATCTGGTAACCTTCAGCTCTGATACCAAGTGTAACACCCCACCTCCATTAAGGTCACTCACAAAGGGAACGCCTTAACTTCAGTGGAGCGTTTTTGGTAAACAGACACAGAATATCACAAGACAGATATAAAAATTTTGCAGCGGAAAATAAACAACTTTGTTAAATCACCAAAATACTTTGTTACATAATACCATGAGTCATAAAACCATTAAAACACTTCTGTCTCACATCATCAGAGTACATAGGTATTTAAAAGAAAAACATCATTCCCCATATTAAAGAGCAAGCCATATAAGAGATAGAGACTCGAGCCATACTTCAGAAGTAGCTCCTAGAAGATGATATCCAAATCCTGACTAGACCTAGATGTTTCCTCCCTAAGAACCTGGGGGGGGGGGACAGAAGAAAAGAGGCAAAACAAACTTGGTCAGACATATGTCTGGTGAGTCCAGTAACCTTTAGCCAGTAAATAAATAAAAGTAAACATGACAGACATACAAAGTGGATAAGAGGGTTCATGGTACAGATGACAGGTATGACAGGACAAATAAGGTAAGGTGTATGCATGCTTCACTACTAACTACTAACTACTCTGCACTATTACTAGTCAAATCAAGATGGGATGATCCCTTCCGCTAATGATAACGATGGTGGTAGTTTCGTGTATTCCTAGCTGGTGTCGTAGGTGCCACCTACTCCTATCTCAACCAGTCGTACCCACTACCCTCCTACTATAAATTGGTAGACTTAGGGCATACGTCCGTGTATACCCTAACCACTACCCTAATTGATCGGCTCCCTACTCTGTAGATACCCTCTGCTGGTCCCACAACTACGGGGTATCACTTCCCTAAAGTGGCGACCCAAGGTGTGCACAGTTATACCTACTGGTGTCATGGTCGTCTTGTCCCCCTCTGGCCGGCCCATGCACGCACATGTCACCGATCGGTTTGCGCCACCCACACCATCCGTCTCGTTTTGGATCTCTTACAATCAATCAGTAAGCATGCCCCTTCCCCGCCTAGTACGGAGTTCTTTACTTTGATACCCCTCCGGGTTACTGACTGAAATGGGTCCCACACAACATGATACAAGCTCTCCCCTATGTCTTGTATCCCCACTAGGTTTTCTACTGACTATGTATACCCTAAGGTGTCTTTAATTACATAGCCCTCAATCAGTTATGCGTACCTATATGTGTCTTTAATACATAACCCCTATTCTACCTATCGGTTATGCGTACCTATAGGCATCTTTAATACATAACTCTATCTATTCCCATTAGTTATGCGTACCCCTAAGGGTGTCTTTAATACATGACTTTACTATTTTGCCCCGATTATGTATACCATTAGGTGTCTTTAATTACATAACCCTTTTTATTCGATTAAGTTTGTGGGCCTATATGTATTAATATTACCCACCTAACTTTCAGTTGTACTTAACCCGCCCACAATCCAATTTGTTTTAATTAACCCTAACTTATGTCTATCATCATACAGTCTATATGTATTAAGTTAGGTAAAGTAGTCTTTAATCAGCATTAATCAATTATTGAGACACCTAATCATATTTCACATGCCACCCAAGGCACCCACTTAATTCCACATGCCACCCAAGGCACCCACTTAACCCCTCATGTCCCACTACATGTTTATCTTGTTAAGTGTTTCTTAATTCATTAAGACCGTAACCTTATAAAGACCTCCCACATTAGACTGGCATTTCTGGCAGCTGGATTTGCCGGGCGGGTCCGGGCAGTCTTACACCACAAAAGAGCCTAACCTCGTGTCTTTACAACTGTCACGCATTTAATTTATGCCTAAGACCTCCCACATTAGACTGGCATTTGTGGCAGTTGGATTTGCCGGGCGGGTCCGGGCAGTCTTACACCACAAAAGAGCCTAATCTCGTGTCTTAGACGATTAATTACACAAAATTAATTATTCTCCAATTTGAATTAGTTTCCCTATTCAAATTATCAATCAATTACAAATTTAACTATGGCCATAATTGACTCAATTATGTTCATCTATTTATGGTATGTAAAATCGTACCAATTTCATCACAAATTTATTTTATGCCATTTATGCCAATTCTCAATATTAAATCTTCAGACTTCAATTGATTAAACATTCCTCTTTTGACTAATTAAGTTAATTAATTAATCCTTTCCTTTTTATAGGTGTCAATACCTATCTTATTAACAATTTGAATTTCCTATACATAAATGGTCATATTCAAATTATACCATTTTTACCCAATTTTACCCATGTCATAATAAGTAATTATTTATATGTTTCCCTACTAGAATCATGTGTCCAATTTATATAATCACTATGCCTATTACAAATTCCCCTTTTTCCCCATTTCTTAACTAGCGTAACCGTTTGCGTTTTTGGCATCATCGAGGCTACAAGGTAGCCTCGCCATAACAATAAAATAAAGGGAATGACAAGGTGATCGTTTTCAGTACAATTTTGGCATAAGCATGACAACTAGGGAAAATGACATGATAACTTCACATATAATTATGATTCGCCACATAATTAACAACTTGCATAGATTCATGATTTTGCAACATAATAACTTGCATGTGACTTGCATAGGTTCATGAATTAACAACATAATTAACACTAACATAGATTCATGATTTACAACATATTTAACAACTTGCATAACATAACAACTTGCATAGTTTCATGAGTAATAACTTGCATAGGTTCATGAATAATAACTTGTATAGCTGACTTGCATGATCTCATAACAATTTGCATAGATTCATGATAACAACTTGCATAGATTCATAATAACAACTTGCATAGATTAATGATAACGACTTACATAGACTCATGAATTCATCACCCAATAACTAACATAATTTCATGATCAACAATAACAATAAACTTGCATAATTTCATGATCAACAAGAACAATAAACTTGCATAATTTCATGATCCACAACAATAATAAACTAGCATAGCTACAAACAACATATACCCAAATCATAGTCTACCACGATTCACTTTTATTTATTTAAACCTAAAAGTGACTAGAACTCACCGAAAAAGGGGTCTTGAGTTCTGGGATCTGAATTATGTAATTGATTAGCTTTCCCTTGTTGTAGACAATTTCGTTGTTGTAGTTTTAGGCTTGTTTTGAATTGAATTGTTTTCTTTAATTTGCTTTCTTCCTCTCTAATTGGTGGCGGCTATTCTGAGTTGCTAGGTGACGGCATGGAGGACATGGATCTAATTTTGATTTGATTTTAGGGTTTGAGTGTACATGTCTTTTTATAGAGTTTAGGATTAGTTTAGGCCTTCCGATCGACCCAGAATTAATCCCAGCCAATCAGAGCAGATCAGAAACCCTAATGAGTCAACATATAGTCATAAACAAGTCATTACTCAAATCTGCTCGGGGGAGGGGGCAGGTCGACTCCCAGGTCGACCCTATGGTCGACCTAGTTGGGGTAGGTCGACCCCCAGGTCGACCCTATGGTCGACCTGGCCCTGGCGGGAATTTTCCCGCCTAGCCCATCTGACTCTGAATTTTGAATTTTCGAAATCTGTTTTGAATTTTCAGAAACTTCCAATGGCCATAACTTCTTCATACTCACAAACTTGAACTCTATCTCAACCTGAATTCCGAGACGAACACAATGGCGTAACCCGTTTCCCTTAATTCCCACATTTGAAATTAAGTATTCTTAAATTTGTTAACATTAATATTAAATTACGGGGTGTTACACATGTGGTACAGGGCTTGGTGTGATGTAAGAAGGAAAGGTGGTGTGTTATGGCTGTAGATAATTGAGAGTTCATGAGAAAAACTACACCACCCATGATCTAGAGCTAGCTGCCATAGTATTCGTGCTAAAGACGTGGCGTCTTTATTTACTTGGAGAGAAGTTTGAGTTATACACCGATCATAAATCTCTCAAGTATCTGTTCTCACAGAAGGATCTTAATTTAAGGCAACAAAGGTGGATGGAGTTCTTAGCTTCTTATGATTTTGAGATCACTTATACCCCTGGTAAGGGTAAGTTGGTGGCTGACGCACTAAGTAGGCAGAGGATGGCCTTAAGTCCCCTGTTTGTGGAGAGGAAGAGCTTGGAGTTCATCTCAAATTTTGATTTTAAACCCTCCATTGAGTTTTTTCCTGACTTGTTTGCATCATTAGAAATACGACCATATAGGAGCTTCGCAACGAGGTGACCCACAGATTTTAGACATCATGGATAAGCTCCGAAAAGGGGAGACTTCTGGTCACCTCAGTCGATATACCATAGATGAAAAGTGTAACAACCCGCATTCTACGCATCGGAGGATGTAGAATATTTATTTCTTTCTTATATGAAGATGTATGGTCATGTAACTTTGGGAAACGACTATTGGGGTCATTTCCCATGTTCATGATTTTTGTCGATTTTTAAATGACCGTTTTGTCCCTAGCTAATCTTGTTTCGTTCATAACTTTTGACCGGAGAGGAGTTTTGACATGAAACCACATCCATTAGATCTGAATGATGGTTTACCTTTCTGTAGATTGGTCATAATAGTCAAACGGATTTACCGTTTGGGAGATATGGCTGAATTAAGGTTTAGAAGGCTAAAAACAGCTTAATTGGGCTTAACCGGGTGATTAACAGCCAGGCCCAATGGGGGATTTCGGGTTTTGAGGTATTTAAGGGCTGCTAGGGTTTAGAAAACGATTTTTACTTCATTTTCCAACCGCCACAAACATGTCTTTCACTCTAGTCATGGCCTCCACCTTCTAATTTCATCCCAAATCGCCTCTAATCACTTTCTAATCGAAGATTAAGCAAAACTACATCAAATCAAGGAGGATTAGCACCAAATCAGAGAAAGTGTTGCTGGAACACATTAGAATTCGATCCAAATAGAGAATCATTTCAGATCTATAGTTTACTTTGTGGATAAGGTGAGTGATTTGCATTGTTTTTCACTAATTACGGCTAATTAGGGTAATTAGTGAAGATTAGCAAAAATATAACTCAGAAAAATCTAGAAAAATTTGTAAAATTCTAGAATATTATTTTATGCCAATGATATGAATTTGGGTTAATTTGGACTAATTTTGCTAATCCTGGAATTTAGGGGATTAAGTGGTGATTAGTGAAATTATGCGTCATAAAATCTAGAAAAATATTCAAAAATTCAAAAATATTGTTTTAGACCTCTGTTAGAAAATTTGGCTAATTTGGATAAGTTTTGCTAATTGTATGCTTAAACATGATTAAGAGGGATTAAGGGAAAATATGAGGTTTTTGGCTATGTTTGATTCGTTTTAACATACAATATTGTTGTTTTGCTATTTGTGGATGTTTATACATGTTGCTATGACTGTATGGTATGCTTTATGATTGATTAGAAAAGTTAGAATGGTCGAAAACGCTGTCGTATGGCATAAACAGTCGCTGGAAAAGTTGCAGAAAAACAGTGCAGGTTTTCGGATCAGATCGGAGGAATGGGCTCGGACCGAATAAAGGACTGGGCAAGGGATCACCGAACCGAACCGAGGCTTGGCACAAGAGGAAAGTGTGGCAAAAAGGAAGGCCAAAATGGTTGAACTGGGATCGGATCGAGCTAGAGAAGGGGAAATCGGATTGACTCGAAGGGAAGTGAGGGGGATCAGACCGGAGCGGATGGGAGTAGGAATGGGGTTCGGATCGGACTAGAAGATCAAGCAAGGGACGGAAGGAAGATAGTTGAAGAACCGACCAGATGTGACATACCGATGTGACATGGAGAACCCGAACCGAACCGACGTACTGCTAAGAGACTTGGAGACCCCCGACCCGACCCGGAGAACTTGGAGGATACCGATCCGAACCGACAGAGAAGAAGGACAGAGATACGAACCGATCCAGTGATGACGAATAACCCGAGATGCAAAGGTAGTCCAAAGGGAAGTTAGAGCTCAGGATCCAGCTGGGAACCAATGAGTTCACTTCATGGTTGGGCTTCGCTGCGGGACGTGTGCAAAGGAGTTGTCGGTATTCGTAACTTTGGTTCACCACTGAGAGACGGATAGTGGGCTTGTAGTGATAGTTGTATGGGATTGGATTCCGTCATGGCCCAATTGATAGGTGAACAAGGTAGTGGATATCGTATGCTTTACGCACTGAGTGAGAGATGTAAGGATGGTTGCTATATTTGATTTGTTTGCCATCATTATGACATGCACAACCCCACCCCCGTATTCTTTACACCATCTGCTTAGTGGTACCTTAGAGTATTGTACAGTATGTAGTGCTAACTCTTTGGTTGCAGGTCTAGGTTCAGGTATGATTGGATTATACCTGTTATTGTTCTGTTTTATTGCTTATTGCTCATACCAGACTTTTTGTCTGACCCAGAGTTTTATGTCTCTTCTTATTACTCTGGGTGCTCTCAAGAGCAGACTAGAGACAGTTTAGCTGGTGATGCACGAGTAGCTGATCCGGAGGCAAGCAGGAGGCTTCCGCGTATGATATATATAGAATATTCTCCCTGTGTAGTTGGTGGTCACTACTTGGGCATTAGTAGTGTACCTCCCTTATCCTGCTTTACCTTTAGAGACAGTTTGAAAAGTTGTAATAATCATGATGTGGAACATAAGCTGTATTTGGATTTTCCGCTGCTATGATAGTTTGTTTTCAGCTTATGCACTGTCTTACCTATTTTATGTCAACTATATGTTGTGATTATATTTTATTCTATGCGCTATGAGACATTCTACAAGTTTCTTTGTTAGTCCTTCATCTTCTTTCCTTTCTTTGGCGACCGTTCCATGCTAGTCGGGCATGTGTACAGCGCACTATCGGAGGAAATGTCGACTGGTGCGGGGCGGGCCGTCACAAAAAGAGTTGGTTGCAACAAGATGGAAGGCTTTGTGTTCCTCAAACTGGAAGCTTGATAAAGGCAGTCCTACAAGAATCCCACCATTCTAAGATGACTATTCATCCAGGTAGTGATAAGATGTATAGAGACATGAAAAGGGTTTTCTTCTGGGCTGGGAAGAAGAAAGATGTGGCCGAATTTGTTTCTCAATGTTTAGTTTGCCAGCAAGTCAAAGCTGAGCAAAAGAAGCTCAGTGGTTTACTTCATCCTTTGGAGGTTCCACAGTGGAAATGGGAGAGCGTCTCTATGGATTTCATAGATGGTTTGCCTAGATCAAAGAAAGGCAACACCAGTATCTGGGTTGTGGTAGATAGACTCACTAAGTGCACTCACTTTATTCTAGTTAAGAGTAAGAGGACGACATCACGGTTGGCAGTAGTTTATGTCCAAGGGATAGTTTGTCTTCATGGAGTACCTTCCAGCATCGTGAGTGATCGTGACCCCATCTTCACCAGTGAATTTTGGAGGAGCTTGCAAGAAGCATTAGGTACACAGTTGTGTTTGAGCAACTTATCATACTCAAACTGATGGACAGACGGAGAGGGTGAATAGAATCCTTGAAGATCTTTTAAGGATGTGTATCCTAGACTTCGGAGGTACTTGGGAAGAGCATCTTCCTTTAGTAGAGTTTGCCTATAACAACAGTTATCAAGCTTGCACCAACATGGCACCCTTCAAAGCATTGTACCGACGACCCTATAGATCACCAACTTGTTGTTAGGAATCTACAGTAAGATTATTACTTGGACCAGATATGGCTAGGGAAATGTCCGAGAAGATTGACCTTATTCGATAGAGAATGAAGACAGCTCAAGATAGGAAGAAATCCTATGCAGAAAACATAAAGAAGTGGGAGACTTAGTTTTTATCAAAGTATCACCTCTGGGGAATGTGGTTCTCTTCGGATCGGGAGGGAAGTTAGTATCTAGGTTTGTGGGACCATTTCCCATAACCGAGAGGATTGGCCAAATGGCCTATAGAGAAAAGCTCCTAGAAAATCTATCTGGTGTTCATAATGTTTTCCACGTTTCTCATCTACGCAAATGTTTGCATGACACCGCGGAAGTCATTGAGTCGAGTATATTGGAAGAGGTAGAAGTGGAACGGGAGGCGACAGTCAGGCAGGTCCCTACCCGTATTCTTGGGTCAAAAGTTAAGAAACTACACAATAAAGAGATCAAGTTGATAAAGGTTCAATGGGGAGATTACCCAGAGGATGCGACTTGGGAGACCGAAGACAAGATTCGTGCTTCATACCCTTTCCTTTTCGAGGGTATGTTCTTAACTCCATTTTCCAAAGTTTTAACTGTGCTTGTTTCTATCATTTGAGTATGTCCTATCAATAGTATTTTCGACCTTTAGATAGGAATCCTATGGATGTAAACATGTGTTTGAGACATATTATGTTTGATGGATGCAAGCGGATGCAAGTGTTTGCTAGTAGTTGCCTGTGGATGCATATACACACACGTTAGCACTAGATCGGCTCAATCACTCTCATACTGCATAAGGATATGTGTGCATTTTCTTTTCTTTCATGGATGGAAATGGATGTACTAGCATATGGATGTTGCATTTGGACGAATGATTGTGCACACATATAGAACTTACATGTTATAGTAGGATTATTTGCATACATATTGGATACATAGCACTAACATACATTGCATTAAGGAGGTCAATTTAATATTAAGAATTATGGGAAATAGACTACGTCATTGCGTCCGTCTCGAAATTCTGGTCAAGATAAACATCCATTTGCGTAAAACGGATAACGTACGAAGTAGTTATGAATGGTAGAAGTTTTATGATCAAAATAAGGATAACTGGTGCACTTAACAAGTGCGGCAAGGAAATTTTACACTTGCACACCTTCCAAGTGCACCCATAGTGGTTTTTTGATATCCGGCCCTTTTTCAAGTGGGTGGCGACCCATGACCCGATTCATCCTAGGGATGAGGTGGCATTCGAATTCTAGAGGCTGGCAGCTATAAATATACCTCAATTCTCTTGTTTTCTCATACTAAAAACAATGGATGCCAGATGCCGCCAGTGTTTGAACCGAATCTAACCCTTCCTTCTACAAATCAAGCGCCTCAAGTATAAATCTGAGATTCAAATTTCAGTTTTCTCCTTCTATTCTCATAGATCCAATCCTTTTGAGTATAGTTACTTTTAGGTTTAATGATTAAAAGTAAACATGTTATGACTATGATTTGGATATACACCTGTGATTAAATCATCTTGGATTTATCATATTTTGTGAATCAAAAATATTCTATGGCATGAATCTCAATATTTATCATATTAGATCTAGTATAAATTTTGAACCTATGACATCCTTGGATCTTAACTTGTACTATGCTAGTTCTTCTTCTATAGATCTAATTCACTTGTGACGTCATATTTGGGATCTAAACTTTTACTATGTTAGATCTATTTTCTTTAGATCTAATTCTTTTGTGGTTAATTCATCATGTCACATATGTCGGTCTTACCTTTTCTCTAAGTTTGTGGTTTATTTGGGATTATCATTTTCTGGACAGTTATACCTTTGTTTAGATCTAGATCATCATATTGTGATTAATTGAGATCTGTTATTATTGGACATATGAATTCTTATTTGGATCTGTTCATCCTAAGTATATTGGATCTAGTTTTATCATTACCTTTTTACTGAATCTGTTTTTATGTCCACCTTATTATGCCTATTACTTGTCTATGCCAGTATATAAGCTTATGTCACTTTTAGAATGATCACTATTGTCATTTTTACCATCACCTTTCCCTTTTATTGTTCATGACTAGGCCATTTTCTAGCCTAGATGCCGCCAAATATATGTGAATTCGTTAATTAGGGAACGGGGGAAAATGTTAGAATTGTCATAATGTAAATAATGTTTATATGAATTGGACATATAATTCAAAAGGGGGAAGTGGGGAGATAATCACCTATAAAGACATAGGTAATAATTGGATAAAAATGGAATGTTTAATAATTACAATTAGAAATTGTAATTGCACTTATGACACAAGGTTAGATTGCATTAGTGGTGAAAGTCTGCCCGGACCCGAATGACATATCCATCAACCACTAATGTTGAACCTAATGTGAGAGGTATAAGTGCGCAAATACGAATCGGGCTAAGACATGCGGTTACGCCCAACTGTGGAATAAGCCTGCCAGGACCCGATCGACATACAACATCCACAAGTTGTAGGCCTAATATGGGAGGTCTAGCCCATTGTAAAACATAAATGGACATGGTAATAAATTGGACTACTTAACCTAGTCTAATCCATAAGGGATTGTATGAATATGAACTATAGTTAGGGTAAAGTAAAATTGATTGGATAGTGGATGGGTTAAGCAAATCTGGAGGGGTGGGTAATATTTACATATAGGCCCACAAACTTAACCCGATAGGTTTATGTAATTAAAGACACCTAGTAGTATACGTGACCGGTGGGAGTAATAAAGTTATGTAATTACAGACACCTTTTAGGGTAAACATAACTAGTGGAAATGATACGGTTATGTAATTAAAGACACCTAGTGGTATACATAGCCAATGAAAACCTAGTGGAGGATACAAGACAAAGGGGATAACTTGTATCATATTGTATGGGCCCCATTTCATCCAGTAACCGGAGTAGGTATCAAGCATGTACTTTGTACTAGGACGGAGAAGGGGCACTCTTACAGGACTGATTGTAAGAGATCCAAACGTGGAGGATGGTGTGGGCGGCGCAAACCGACCGGGCCATGTGCGTGCATGAGCCGAACAGAGGAGGATAAGATGACCGTGACAGCTGTAGATATAGAGCTGTGCATATCAGCAAGGGGTTGCCACTTTAGGATGTGATACATCCTGCGGTGGGGCCGGCATAGAGTATCTACGCGTATTAGGGAGCCGATCGATTAAGGTACACTTGGACGTATGCCTAAGTCTACCACCTTACGGTGGAAGGGATCATCTCTTTCTGGATATGCTAGTAATAGTGCAGAGTAATCAATAGAAGCATATACGCCTTATCCTGTCTACCTTGTCACACCTATCTATTATGTAGTAATCTCTCCTATCCACTTTATATGCCTGTTATGCTACTTTTATTTATTTACTTGCTAAAAATAACTAGACTCGCCAGGCTTTATGTCTGACCCTTTTTGTTTCTCCTTCTTTCTTTCATTCCCTCCCCAAGGTTCTCAGGAAGGAAACACATAGGCTTGACCGTGATTCTGCGTACTTTTGCTAGAGCTGCTGATATGTATAGCTTAAGCTCCTATCCTTGTTGCTATGGCTATAATCAGTTTTCGGGCAATTTTATTTCTTATATGTAGTCTGATATTTTTGAAGTACAAGACAGTGGATTTTATGTTGTTATGGGCTTTTATGTTTCAGACATGTAATGTTTTTTTGGACCACGGTATCTTATGATAAATAAAGTTTTTCTTCCACTGTTATCATATATGTCTATCTTGTAATATTTCTGTTTTGTTTACTATAATGCTTCACGAAACTTAATGCATTCCCTTTGTGAATGACATTAACAGACGTGAGGTGTCACAAATCTTACACTTATACTCTGACGAATTCAATTCTATTTTGATCAAACTTCTTCTCTCTACACTCTCTACTCTCTGAACCAAGTTCTATTGAAGAGTTATATTGATGTTTTGTAACTGTTTGGATTGAATAAACCTTGTTTGTGAGTCAAAGAGGAATCGGTGTATCCTTTAGCCGTGAAATCAAGGAATAAGAGTCTGTGTGTCCTTATTGAGCCGTGAAATCAAGGAATAGTAGTAGGTGTCCCCTTGTTGAGCCGTGAAATCAAGGAGGGTGTATTTGACTATTGGAAATAGTAATAAAACTCTGCACAATCCAGGGTTGTGCGGGACTGGACGTAGGAGTAATTCGAACCAGTATAAAATCCAGTGTTTTTTTCCCTTTGCTACACTTTTTATTTTTGTTTATTTTTCATTTGTGTTTTGAAACACCCCACCTCCGTTAGGGTCACTCTCAAAGGGAATGCCCTAATTTTGGTGGAGGTTTATAAGTACAAGTCACAGATATACAAGACAGATATAATAACACATATTTGTAAACAGCGGAAGAACAACAAACTTTATTTCATATAGTCAAATACGTGTTACAACAACATCCCTTCCAAAAACATAACCTAACACTTTCATAATCTGTCTTGAGTACATTATTTTTAAAGAAGCATAAATAAAACATAGATAAACTGCAAAAGCCCCATAGTGGATTGTCCAAAGCCATAGTTCAAAACAGGAAAGTCCAAGCAATACATTTCTCTTCTTCAAGCTGGATGTTGAGGTAGGTCAAGCTGCTGTGTTCCCTCCCTGAGGACCTGGGGGGAAACGGAAGAAAGAAGACGAAAGAAAAGTAGAGTCAGACATAAAGCCTGAGTAAGTCTAGTACTATTTTGTCTATGAATAAAGAACTGGTTATGATAAGTATAAACAAGAAGTGGGCATGCACTATAAACTTGGTTAAGTTGTCTAGGGTCGAATATACTATCGTACCCCATGTTAATCTCTGAACCCATATAAACTAGTTTCCAATTTGCACCCCATAATCAGGGTGATGTGATCCATTCTACGATGATCGGCTCCTACTCGCATAGTTACATGTGTCTTACGGCCCCCGATGTCTGTAGTTACCTATGCTGGTCCCACCATGGGGTGTATCAAGTCCCATAGTGGCAACCCGACACAACCTTAGAGTGCACAGGTATGCTACTGGTGCCCAGTGCCTTATTTTTCTGCGCCGGAGTGTGTGCACGCCCACACTCCGTTAGAACCTACACTGCTACACCACCGCCGTCGATTTGACCTCTTACAATCAGCCCAGTAATCGTGCCCCACCCTGCCTAGTTTCAGGGTATCCTGATACACCTTCTAGGGTTACTGCTGAAAAGGGTCCCCCGTTACTAGGTTTTCTATCTCTAGCCAACATGCTAAGTTGGTTAAGTGTTTCCTAACCTAACCCCACCAGTCCGTTTAGTTTAGCATGTTCCATTTTGATTAAGTCTTTAGTTCACTTAATCCTAACAATCCTGACTCAGCCTTAATTGTCTTATTAAGGCCCTGACCTCTCACATTAGACAGGTATTGTTGTGGCTGCCTGTTGCCGGTTGGTTCCGGGCAGTCTTACGCCACAACTCAGTCTAACCTCGGGTCCTTGCTGGGCTCCATGTTTAACCTCTCACATTGGATAGGTATTGTTGTGACTACTGGACAGCCGGGCGGTTCCGGGCAGGTTTACATCACAACTCAATCCAACCTCGGGTTAAACACATCGTATGTTCTACATTTACATATTTTGTCATTCTTCTTTATTTCTTATATGTAAATATTTGCGGCCCATTATTAAGTTAATGGTGTAAAGGTTACACCAATCATGGGCCCAACCCATACTTGACTTTGGGCCCTTCTATTTTATATTTTCATTCATTAATTAATTTTAACCCAACGTTATTTTCCCCCGTTTTACACGTCCGTTTATATATATTGGGCTTAGCCTTTTAAAGCCCAATTTAGCCATGCGAAAAGGGGAGGCTTAAAGCGTGATTACATACACAAAGAGGGGAAGGTGAGCGCATGAACTTGCATATGACGTTGGAAATACATAATAGAAACTGGTGTACTTGCATAGTGGTAACATAGGTGACATGAATCAAAGCATGTGAACTTGTAATTGAGATATTATTATTGTCACATGAACCTATACTTTTATTTAGGCATAATGTCAAACATAAGCATGGCATAAATATTTCTAGCATAAGCATAGCATAATGTCAAACATAAGCATGGCATAAATACTTCTAGCATAAACATGGCATATTGTCAAACATAAGCATGGCTTAAATACTTCTAGCATGAACATAGCATAATTCAACTTAATCATGATTTAAGCCTAATCACATAACGATAGTATAAACATACTTATGCATAAATATTCCTAAACATGGTGTTTGCTTTAAACTTGCAAAAAGGGATTTTTGAGTCTAACCTAGCCATGTCTCACATATGTCATCATATAATTCTTTTAAACAAGATAGACTTAATCATGGATTTCTATTATGCCAAATATCATTCATAGCCTAGCCATATTCATAAGTTTGCAAAAGCATGACTTAATACATGGATTATGGTGTCAAAATTCCAACATAGTTTCATATGAACTATAACAACCAAACTTGTTTCAATTACTTGCAAAACGATTTATGCACAAAAATATACATCATGACGATATAATAACAAAGTCCCAAACTTGCATGAATTTTGTAACACCCCACACCCGCTATGGTCACTCTCAAAGGGAATGCCATGGCATCGGTGGAGTATTTTAGTGAATATAGAACAGAAAAATTACACCAAGACAGATATAAATAGTACTTAAATTTTTTTTAAAACATCATCTCATAACAGCGGAAGTAAAACATGTCTGGTTACATCATAAAACCATACTAAGAGTCAAGTACAAAATATCCATCCTGATAAATAAAAGTACATAATCCCAATATGCGTAAACTGATAGCCATAAAAGAAAAGGATAAGCTGAGCTTTACTCCTATGGTCCAAGCTCCAAAAGAGAATAAAGCAGTCTGATCAAAGCCCACTCGTACTGGGCCCACTCTGATAACCTGAGGGTTGGGAAAAAGATAAAAACAACGGGGTCAGACATAAGTCTGAGTGAGTCCTATAACTTTAACAGTACAATCATTAAAGTAACCAGAGGAGACATAAGCTTGATATATGGTAACGTCTGGGGATGAATGGCTACACTAAGTAGCTAGGTATACTTAGGATAAACTAAGACAATCGTAAAGACGCATTTATCCACCCAAGGATTAGTTTACACCACCCCAGACTTATCCACCCAAGGGTAATTCCTACACTGCACTACACCAGTCCTACCCACCAAGAGTAATTCCTACTTAAAGGTTGATCCCACTAAGTGTACTTAGTAATTTTAGTAGTTTCGTGTACCCCTATCTGACTACATAGGTGTACCCACTACTTCCCCAGCGATCGGCTCCCCTACGTAGATACCCGTGCTGGTCCCACGATTGGGGTGTATCATTCCCCAACGTGGCCACCATATAATATCAACGGTGCACGGCTTTATATCTACACGATGCAACAACGACTTACCAACCAGCCCGGGTCCACACACGCATATGAAACCCGTTGGTCCCGCGTTGCCACCGCTAACCCGGTTTGGCCACTTATAGTCAAGCCCAATATGCGTGTCCCGTCACTCGACTAGAATCGAGCCCACAAAGATACGTTTGGGATATTGGTTGAAACGGGCCCCCACAAGCTACCACCTAAGCTTGCAAATTTATCTAGTGCATCCCACTTAACCCCTCTTTATAATCATGCCCACTTACATGTTAAGTTTTGGTTAAGTAATCTAATCATATTTCAACTGCCCCTTAAGGCACCCACTAGATTTCTACATGCCACCCATGGCACTTACTTAACCCTTTAATCATGTCTACTTACATGTCCTACTTTGGTTAAGTATTCTGATCGTATTTTCACATGCCACCCATGGCACTTACTTAACCCCTTAATCATGTTTAATTACATGTTCCACTTTGGTTAAGTATTCTAATCGTATTTTTCTATTGCCACCCAAGGCAACCCACTAGATTCCCCATGCCACCCAAGGCACCCACTTAACCCCTCATGTCCCACTACATGCTAATATGGTTAAGTGTTTCTTAGTTAATTAAGACTGTGATCCCCCATAAAGACCTCCCACATTAGACTGGCTGTTATGACCGCCTGGTTAAGCCGGTAGGGTCCGGGCAGTCTTACATCATAACAGAGCCTAACCTCGTGTCTTTACTTTAATCACGTATTTAATTTATGGCTAAGACCTCTCACATTGGGCTGACATTTGTAGCAACTGGTTAAGCCGGTCGGGTCCGGGCAGTTTTACACTACAAATGAGTCCAACCTCGTGTCTTAGTCGATTAATTACACCTAATTAATCACCCCATATTAATTATCCCTAATTAATATCAAATTTTCCATAACATGGGTAGACCTAACTCAATAGGTAAATTCCCATGGGGTAGACCTAACTCAATAGGTAAATTCCCACTTATGGTAATTTATTTTTATGGTATGCTTAATCATACCCCCAATCATACATCTATTAACATATTTTTCAACCCCATCGTTCCCCACGTAAATCGTTCTCATTTCATGACATAATAAAGGGGAAGATCCATCACAAATATTATGGACTTAACATATAACTTTGTCATGGGTTAAGAGGATGTCAACTTGCATATATGAGCATATATCAACCCAACTACATTTAACCCCAAACTTGCATATCATCATACACATGATTTGCATAACATGTTGCATATGAACTTGCATATTATCATTCATATATCTTGCATAACATGTTGAACTTGCATATAAGCATTCACATAACTTGCATAACATGTTAAGCTTGCATTTAAGCATACACATAACTTGCATAAGCATTCACATTCTTGCATAAGCATTCACATACTTGCATATTAACTCATAAACTTGCATAATGTGTCATCATGAACTTGCATATTAACAAACATGTAACTTGCATAGCATATCTTGCATATTAACGTACATGTAACTTGCATAGCATATCTTGCATATTAACATACATGTAACTTGCATAGCATATCTTGCATATTAACATACATGTAACTTGCATAGCATATCTTGCATATTAACATACATGTAACTTGCATAGCATATCTTGCATATGAACATACATGTAACTTGCATAGCATATCTTGCATATTAACATACATGTAACTTGCATCTTAAAGGAGGGTAAACATGCATATATATATATATATATTCATACATTATGCATATATACATAGATAAACTTGCATGTCATGATTTATGCATAATACCAAACACTTAGCATGCATAAAACTACATACTTAGCATGCATAAAATTAATTACACATTATGCATAAACCCACCACTTAACTTGCATAAACCCACATACTTAACTTGCATAAACTCGCATATTCAACATGCATAAATTTACATATTCAACATGCATAAATTTACATATTCAACATGCATAAATTTACATATTCAACATGCATAGATTTACATATTCAACTTGCATAAACATAGGATTAATATTAAACATAGATTAGCATATTCACATCATGTCATATGACTTGAAAACCCATTAATCCACATGCAAAACCATAAATCTCATCATATCTCATCTACTTAATTTAGCAATCGATCATCAAAGTGATAGAAACTCACCAAAACCAAGATTAGCAAACTTATGAAGTGGAATTAGTGAAGAAGATATTGATTAGAGGTTGATTAGCTTGCAACTCTCTCTTCATTGATTTATGGAGGCCATGACCAAATTTCATTTTGCCATAGTTTAGTTACAAGACCTAATTATGAATGAATTAGGGTAGGGTTAGGGTCTTATTTATAGGATTAGGTAGTGTTTTAGGCCCTTAGATTAACCCTAGGTTAGATTAGGACCGTTAGATTTAGGAAATCTCTAGAACCCAGCCCAAGACTCAACCCAAAAACCAGATCTGGTGCACCCAAACTCCTGGCTCGACCCGCCGTGTCGACAGGCAAGTCGACACCCCTGTCGACAGGCCTGTCGACAGCCCTGTCGACATGGGTTGGGCGGGAAGTTTCCCGCCTGGCCCCGCTGCTCCTATTTTAAAATCTGAATTTGAATTTTTAAATCTGTTTTTATCTTTGAATTTTCTGCAAACTTCATAGGGCCATAACTGGGCCATATGGACTCCGATTTTCGAAAACTCGGACTCTATTTTGCGTATTTTTCCGAGACGAACGAAATGACGCAGCCCGTTTCCCCTAATTCTCACGTCTGAGATTATTTATTCTGCAATTAGTGAATTTTAGCATTAACTAAAATTCGGGGTGTTACATTCTCCCCTCCTTAAAGGATTTCGTCCCCGAAATCTCTAAGCTAAGGAGAATGCATATCCTACCATCCAAACAACCATCTACTCAAACCATCAATCACGGGCATCCATTGTCCTTAAAACAATTTCTAATGAGGTATGAGCATATGCAAAAAGTGTGTGTATATGTTCCCTATCTAATGTATGAACATATGCAAACCATGATAGTGCCATGCATCCATTATGTATGCGAGAGAACCCTATCGACACATACAATATCTACATGAGTGCACAATCATTCACCAAAATGCATCATCCATATGATAACACAATCATTATACATCCATTAATATAGCTACTTACACACAATTTTATGCAATATGCAGTATGAAGTGATGGAGCCGATCTAGTGCCTAGAGTGTGTGTATATGCATCCACGAGCAACCACTAGCAAACACTTGCATCCACTTGCATCCATCATACATAACATGTCTCAAACACATGTTTCAACCATAGGAATATCCTATCTGAAGGTCAAAGGTACTAACGAGAGGACATACTAAGGATAAGATAAGCACAAAATATGCGATGAAGGAGAAGCAAAAGGACATACCCTCTGAAAGAAAAAGGGTACCTCGAACGCATCTTCGCTTCCGTCTCCCAGGTAGCGTCGCTCTCTTCATCTCCCCTTTGTACTTTGGCTACTTGAACCTCTCTGTTTCCCAACTTCCAAATCTCTGACCCAAGGATGCAAGTAGGAGCTCGTCGAATCACCTCATCATGCTCTACTTCCACTTCTCTAAGCAAGCTTGGCTCTATCGCCTCTACGATCTTATGTAGGTCCTTCCTCACATGGAATACATCACGTACACCACTAAGTCTGTCGGGTCACCCCACCAATGGAAGATGTTCTTCCCATGTACCTCCTAAATCCAAGATACATAGCCTCAAAAGGTCTTCTAAAATATGATTCACCCCCCTCGGTCTGGCCGTCTATCTGAGGATGAGATGCGGTACTCAAACGCAACTGAGTCCCTACCGCCTTTTGCAAACTTTTCCAAAACTCTTCAATGAAGATAGGATCTCGATCGCTCACCATACTGGACGGTACACCATGCAATCTAATAATCTTTCTAATGAAATAGTCCGCTTGCTCTTCACAGGTATGAAATGGGCACACTCAGTAAGTCTATCTACCACCACCCAAATCCCCGTATTACCCTTCCTTGATTTTGGTAATCCTTCGAGACACTATCCCATTTCCTTAGCGGAACTTCTAATGGGTGAAGCTACCCACTTGGTTTCTTTTGCTCTGCTTTCACCAAGCATCTAGGCGACATACTCGGCCATGTCTTTCTTCATATCGGCCAAAAAAAAAGAAAACTCGATTCATGTCTTGGTACATCTCGTCCCATGAGAAAACCAGATTCTTCTTCGTCCAGCCGGTTAATGGGGCTGATATCTTCGCGAAGTCTTTGATGAATTATCCTGCCAACCCCAAGAAACTTCCTACTTCGGTAGCATTCCTAGGTACTTTACTATCTATGCGGGATCCACAGCTATCCCTTCCTTAGAGACCATATGCCCTAAGAATCGCACTTCTCTTCTCCAAAATGACATTTAGAGAATTTAGCTTTAAGACTATGTGCTCGAAGAGTCTCCAACCCCTCTCTGAGATGTAAGGCATGCTTTTCTCCACTTCTAGAGAAAAATCAGGATATTCTCCCATGCAAAACCGCCACAACTATCCATCTCTCACGCAGACCACCTTAGTCGAACGCGATATCCCCCAAATGCAAGCCCCAAAGGCCTAAACCAATATCAGACAAACACCCACGGGATACCTCCTTCGAATTCAGACGACCTACGTGAGATGATACTAGTAAAAACGGCTAAATAGTTAAGCCCTTGTCCAACTCTGGATGTCCTCGCCAGTCTTGCCCCAAAACCACCGTTTATCCCATAACTGGCTTTGCTCATCCTATTGAGCACATACGAAAACTTGTTTCGTTCCTAGGAAAGACCAAGATGTCATTTACAAAGATCGTCACGAACTTATTTAGGTACTCCTTGAACACCCTTTTCATCATATGCGGGGCGTTTATCAAACCCAATGGCATCTCTATCCACCAATAAAAACCATCCGGAGTCCTAAAGGTAGTCTTCTCTATACTATCCTCAGTCACTTTCAATTGACGAAACCTTGTGGCTAAGTCTAACTGCGAAAATACTGAGGCGCTCACTAACTGATCAAAGAGATCATCAATCCTCGACAATGGGTGTCTATTCTTCTTTGTGAGCTTATTTAGTTCTCTTTAGCCTACACAAAGTCTGAGGGACCCATCCGCCTTCGTGGCAAAAACTACCGGAGCACCCCACTCCGATATACTTCGTCTAATGAACCCCTTCTTAAGTAAATTGCCTGCTTGCTTATGGAGTTCCCTCCTCTCACGAGGAGCCACGTGGCACACTGGCCAAGATACTGGTTTAGCATTGTCTACCAGATTTATTCGGAAGTCAATCTCCCGCGAGGTAAGCCCTTCACCTCCTTGAAACACATCCGAGTATTCCCGGACCACTCTATAGATTGCAAACTCTCGACCGACGTGTCAAGCGACTTTAGATAACTTAGCATAACAGATTCCATGGGATTACAAAAGATCTCGAGAGTGTTACCCTAGCGGGTCATAAACCTAACAACTCTCTTCACAAGTAAGAACGACACCATTACTGGATAACCAGTCTATGCCCAAAACTAACCCATAGCCCGTGAAGCCCAAAAGCATCACATCTAAACTCAACGCTAAGTATAGAAACTTTCAAACCCAAACACATCATGGAGCCCAATTGGGTTTGAAACAACTAAGGGATCATCTACCAACTGGTGTATTAGTGCAGTGACTCAACTAACAATGATGAGATAAACGAACTCAATGCGTCAAAATCAAATAAAGTACGGACAGGATGATCAAACAGGAAAACTAAACTTTCCACAGAAATAGTTCTACCTCTTTCTCGAACCGGTGGAACTGCGAGAGCCTGAACTTGCCCCCTTGCCTGAACTGGTGCCACAAGAGCTTGCACCTGTCCTCCCGAGGTAGACCCCGTCCTTCGCCCTTTCTTAGGACAGTCTTTCACTAGATGTCCTGCTTCGTCATAGTGGAAGCAGCCAGTCTTCTTCTTCTTGCGACACTCCTTGCTTAGGTGGCCTAGTGTCCCACAATTGAAGCACTTTTTCTTTCCATTGCCTTTTCCACCCTTGTTTTGCTGTTGCTGTAGAGGTCTCTTCTGATCTCCTTCCTTCTCGGGTGCTTTACTAGCATTGGGACCCTTCTCTTCCTCATGCATAAGTGCCATGTCCACTAGCTTCTCGAAAGTGGCCCCCATAGGAATGTGAGACATAGCCAATCCGCGCATTGGTTCGTTCAAGCCCTTAACGAACCTCAAAGCTTTCTCTTCTTTGCTGAATCTCTCTAACTGATTAAACTTGTTAACATATTCTTCCACCGACAAGTTCCCTTGCTTTAAGTTCAAGAACCTTTCCACGTGCATATTTTCTTCCGCTTTTGAGAGAAATTTTGCCTCAAATCTTTGCCTGAAATCTATCCAAGAATCAACAGGGCGTTCTCCATTAGTGACCTCCCACCAGAACGAGGCCTCTCCTTCCATTAACCAAGCGGCTAACCTGACTTTCTTTCCCTCTTCCACTTCCAAGATTTCCATCAATTCTTCCGTCTCATTAAGCCAATCCCTAGCTCCCACAAAAGGTTTTCCTCCCATAGCCTTAAACTTCCTACAAGTCATAGCAAAAGTATCCGCGCGAGGAGGAACGAGTGCAACGGGTGGAGGGGGAACATTTGCTGGACCTGCAGCGGCGGCCCTAGCCTCTAACAACCTCCTATACCATACTGGTACCGCTACACCGTCCGGAAGATAAAGATCTTCAGCCATGCTGAGACGAAAAAGGAAAGATTCAAAACGGAGAATTCGAAAGATAAAGATATGGCTATCGGGGATTATGCTTTTCTTTCAAAAACTTTTCTCATTAAAGACATGTTTTTGAAAATATTTCTTCCAAAAATGTTTTTAGAAAAATAGTATTCTAAAAAATTTATCTGTTCCGGTAACCTTTGCTCTGATACCACGTGTAACACCCCACACCCGCTATGGTCACTGTAACAACCTGTATTTTCAATAACCTGTAATAACATAAATCGAGGCAGAATTTAATTCTAAAATGGGAATCAAGGGAAACGGGCTATGCCATTGTGTTCGTCTCGGAAAAATACGCGAAATAGAGTCCGAGTTTTCGAAAATCGGAGTCCGTATGACCAAGATATGGCCTCGCGAAGTTTCACGAAAATTCCCAAATTAAAGTATACTTAATTAAGTGAAATGGGTTGTGTAGATATATATATATATATTGATATATATATATATATATATATATAATTGAAAATTTAATAAATAAATATGCAAAAATGCTCAAAACAGCGAATTGGGAGAGGGGAATAACCGAACCGGCCGATTTTTGAAGTCGACCCGAGCCCGCTGGGTCGACTAGGGGTTAATCCAGGGTGTTTGGCTGTCAACCCGTGGGCCGATTCGCTCAAGTGCAGATTTTGCATTTGAATGGTTCTCATGGTCCATCTTTAATCTAAAGGCCCTAGATGGTTCCTACACTTGACTTCTTCCCCAAGACATGCTTTGATGGCTTGGATTGAATCTAGGGTTAATCCTATGGCCTAAAACACTTGCCTAATCTATAAATAAGACCCTAACCTACCCTAATTCATTCATAATTAAACCTAGTGACTAAACTATGGCAAAATGCTAGCTCTCATGGCCTCCACTAATTTTATGAAGAGGGTTGCATACTAATCACTCTCTAATCAACTTCTAATCCCTTCTTAGCATCTTAATCTTCTTCATTTGGTGTTCAAAGTTGCTAGTTGTGAGTTTCTATCACTTTGATGATCTTTTGGTAAACTAATTAGATGAGATGTGATGAGATTTATGGTTTTGTATGTGGGTTAATGAGCTTTGAATCATATGATATGATGTTAGCATTAATCTTATGTTTATGCATGTTGAGTATGTAAGCTTATGCAAGTTTAATATGATGTATGTTATGTTTGCATGATGCTAAATATGCAAGTTGTGGGCTATGTAATCATATGCATGTTATGCAAGTTCATGGTAATATGCTATGCAAGTTACATGTTTGTTAATATGCAAGTTACATGTTTGTTAATATGCAAGTTACATGTATGTAAATATGCAAGTTACATGTTTGTTAATATGCAAGTTACATGTTTGTTAATATGCAAGTTACATGTATGTAAATATGCAAGTTACATGTTTCTTTATATGCAAGTTACATGTTTGTTAATATGCGAGTTACATGTATGTAAATATGCAAGTTACATGTTTATTAATATGCAAGTTCATGATGACACATTATGCAAGTCTATAAGCTAATATGCAAGTTTGTTATGCAAAATGAATATGTAAGTTATGTGACATATTATATGCAAGTTATGTGACATGTTATGCAAGTTCATATGCAAGTTATGTGTTTGTTAATATGCAAGATGGCACCTTTGAAACATGTTCATTCATATGCAAGTTGACACCTTTTATATGTGTTATATCATGAACGAAATTACGTGGGAACGATAGGGTAATTAAATGCATAAGTTAATAAGATTGTGTGAAATTAATATAATTATGCATAACACAAAATAAATAAACATAGTATGGGAATTTGCCTATTTGGTTAGGTGTACCCATACTATGTGTTGGGAATTTACCTATTGAGTTAGGTCTACCCCATGGGAATTTACCTATTAAGTTAGGTCTACCCATGTTAAGAAAACTTGATTAATTAGGGATAATTAATATAAAATTATGAGGGTGATTAATTAGGTGTAATTAATTGACTAAGACACGAGGTTGGACTCAGTTGTAGCGTAAAACTGCCCGGACCCAACCGGCTTAACCAGTTGCTACAAATGTTAGCCCAATGTGAGAGGTCTTAGGCACAAACTAAATACGTAATTAATGTAAAGACACGAGGTTAGACTCTGTTATGACATAAGGCTGCCCGGACCCAACCGGCTTAACCAGCGGTCATAAAAGACAGTCTAATGTGAGAGGTCTTTACAAAGGTTACGTTCTTAATTAATTAATTAAGAAACACTTAACCACATTAGCATGTAGAGGGACATGAGGGGTTAAGTGGGTGCCTCGGGTGGCATGAGAAAATCTAGTGGTTGCCTTGGGTGGCAATAGAAAATACGATTAGAATACTTAACCAAAATAGAACATGTAATTAAAACATGATTAAAGGGTTAAGTGGGATATACTAGAAAAAGGGACAAGCTTAGGTGGGTAGCTTGTGGAGGCCCATTTCAACCAGTAACCCATACGTATCTTTGTGGGCTCGACCCATGTCGAGGACGGGACACGCATACTGGGCTTGACTGTAAGAGGCAAACGGGTTAGCGGTGGCAACGCAAGTCCAACGGGCTTCATATGCGTGAGTGGGCCCGGGCTGGTAGGTAAGCCGTTGTTGCATCGAGTAGATATAAGCCGTGCACCTTTAGTTTCATCAGGTTGCCACATTGGGGAATGATACATCCCACGGTGGGGCCAGCACGGGTATCTACGTTAGGGAGCCGATCGAATGGGAAGTAGTGTGTACACCTAGTGGATTGTAGGGCCCCGTGGCGCCTACTTGGTCACCTAGGGGTATGCAGGTACTAATTAGTAAATTTTATAAGTCCTTGGGTGGGATCAACCTTTAAGTTAGGAACGACTGGTGTGGTGCAGTTTAGTAATTTACCTTAGGGAGGGTAGATGCGTCTTTATCCTTTATCTTCGTTTAGTTGACTGCTTAGGGTAGCCATTCATCCCTATATGTTACCGTATATCAGTTTATGTCTTCTCTGGTTACTTTAACGATTGTATTGTTAAAGTTATAGGACTCGCTCAGACTTATGTCTGACCCTGTTGTTTTTATCTTTTTCCCAACCCTCAGGTCCTACGGTGGATCCTAGCAGTAGTGGAGCTTGATCGGATTGCTGTTCCAGTCTTTAGGAGCTTGGATAGATGTAAAGCTCCAGTTATCCAGTTATCTTTTCTTTTGTTTGGCTATTGTATGAGAGTGGGATTATGTACTTCTTTATTTTGATGGATATTGTACTTGACCTTTATTGTGGTTTTATGATGTAACCAGACATGTTTTACTTCCGCTGTTATGAGATGATGTTTTAAAATTTCAAGTACTATTTATATCTGTCTTGTTGTAATTTTTCTGTTCTATATTCACTAAAATACTCCACCGATGCTATGGCATTCCCTTAGTGAGTGATCATAGCGGGAGTGGGGTGTTACACGTGGTATTAGAGCTTAAGGTTACCAGAACAGATAAAATTTTTGAGAAAAACTACTTTCTAAGAGTATTTTCGAAGAAAGTATTTTTAAAAGCATGTCTTCTAAGAGAAAAAGTTTTTGAAAAAGAAAAGCATAATCCCCAATAGCCATATCTTTATCTTTCGGAATCTCCTTTTTGAATCTTTCCTCTTTCGTTTCAGCATGGCTGAAGATCTTAACATCCCGGAGGGTTTAGTTATACCACTATGGTATAGGAGGTTGCAAGAGGCTAGGGCCGCGGCTGCGGGTCCGGCCAATGCTACTACACCAGAGACAACCGCTCCTCCTCCTCAGCCTAGAGTGGATAATTTTGCTAAGGTTTGCAAGGAGTTCAAGGCTATAGGAGGAAAACCTTTTCTTGGTTCAGAGACTTTCGTAGAGGCTAGAGATTGGCTTAAGGAAGTGGAAGAGTTGCTAGATATCTTTGAAGTGGAAGAGGGAAAGAAAGTCAAGTTGGCGGCTTGGTTAATGAAGGGAGAGGCCTCATTCTGGTGGGAGGTCACTAATGGAGAACGCCCTGTTGACTCTTGGGCAGATTTTAAGCAAAGGTTTGGGGCTAAGTTTCTCTCAAGGGCGGAAGAGAATCTGTTTATGGAGAAGTTCTTGAATTTGAAGCAAGGGAATCTCACGGTGAAAGAATATGTCAACAAATTCAATCAATTAGCAAGGTTTGGCATAGAGTTGGTGAATACACCGGAGAAGAAGGCTTTGAGGTTCGTTAGAGGCTTGAACGAACCATTGCAAGGAATAGCTATGACTCACATTCCTATGGGGGCCACTTTTGAGAAGCTTGTCTACATGGCACTTATGCATGAGGATGATAAGAATTCTAAGGCACCAGAGAAAAAGGGGGATCAGAAGAAACCGCAACAGCAACAACAAGGCAAGGGCGGAAAAGGCAATGGTGACAAAAAGAAGACGAAGAAGAAGTGCTTCAATTGTGGAACACCAGGACACCTCAGTAAGGATTGTCGCAAAAAGAAGAAGACCGGTTGCTTTCATTGTGGTGAAGCAGGGCATCTTGTGAAAAACTGCCCAAAGAAGGGGCAGAAGACGGGGTCTACCTCAGGAGGCCAGGTGCAAGCTCTTATAGCACCACCTCAGTCAGGGGGGCAAGTTCAGGTTCTCTCAGTTCCACCGATTCAGCAGAGAGGTAGAACTATTTCCGTTGAAAGTCTGGTTTTTCTGTTTGATCATCCAGTTCGTACTTTGTTTGACTCTGGCGCATCGCATTCTTTTATCTCATCATCGTTAGTTGAGTCACTGCACTTAGACACCAGTCTAGTTGATGATCCCTTGGTTGTCTCAAACCCAATTGGGGGCTCCATATATCTGTCTATGATATGTTTGGGTTTGAAGATTTCTATACTTAGCGTTGAATTTAGATGTGATGCTTTTGTATTGCGCTTCACGGGCTATGGGTTGATCTTGGGCATGGACTGGTTATCCAGTAATGGTGCCGTTCTTGATTGCGAAAGGAGAGTTGTCAGGCTCATGACCCGCTTGGGTAACACTCTCGAGATCTCTTGCAATCCCATGGAATCTGTTTTGCTAAGTTATCTTGAATCGCTCGATGCTTCGGTCGAAAGTTTGTGTTCTGTCAGAGTAGTCCGGGAATATCCGGATGTGTTTGAAGAAGTAAAGGGTTTGCCTCCGAAGCGGGAGATAGATTTCCGAATTTATTTGGTGGATAATGCCAAACCAGTGTCTTTGCCAGTACGCCACATGGCTCCTCGTGAGAGAAGAGAACTTCATAAGCAAGTAGGGGAGTTGCTTGAGAAGGGGTTCATAAGGCGAAGTATATCGGAGTGGG
Organism: Allium sativum; assembly: GCA_030737875.1. Classification (NCBI taxonomy): domain Eukaryota; kingdom Viridiplantae; phylum Streptophyta; class Magnoliopsida; order Asparagales; family Amaryllidaceae; genus Allium; species Allium sativum. The sequence continues at coordinate 692,319,835 of CM060924.1, forward strand.
GAGCTCCAGTAGTGTTTGCCACGAAGGCGGATGGGTCCCTCAGACTTTGTGTGGATTATAGGGAACTTAATAAACTCACGAAGAAGAATAGACACCCATTACCGAGGATAGATGATCTCTTTGATCAGTTGGTTGGCGCGTCAGTATTTTCGCAGATGGACTTAGCTACAGGGTTTCATCAGTTAAGAGTGGCGGAGGACAGTATAGAGAAGACTGCTTTCCGGACTCCGGATGGTTTTTATGAGTGGCTAGTGATGCCATTTGGGTTGACAAACGCCCCCGCATACTTTGTTGATCTCATGAGTAGAGTGTTCAGAGAGTATCTGAATAAGTTTGTAGTAGTTTTTGTGGATGACATCTTGGTCTTTTCCAAGAATGAAGAAGAGCATGCCTTACATCTCAAGGAAGTGTTGGAGACTCTTCGAGCGCATAGTCTTAAAGCTAAATTCTCTAAATGCCATTTTTGGAGAAGAGAAGTGCGATTCTTAGGGCATGTGGTCTCTAAGGAAGGGATAGCTGTGGATCCCGCAAAGATAGTATCTATCCAGGATTGGAAAGTTCCTAGAAATGCTACCGAGGTAAGAAGTTTCTTGGGGTTGGCAGGATATTATAGGAAGTTCATCAAAGACTTCGCGAAGATATCAGCCCCATTAACCCGCTTGACGAAGAAGAATCTGGTTTTCTCATGGGATGTAGATTGTGATGATGCTTTCCGACGGTTAAAGAGAGCTTTGACCACCGCTCCAGTTTTAGTGCTTCCAGATGGGAGTAAGCCGTTTGTTGTTTATACCGATGCTTGTGGAACAGGATTAGGCGCAGTCTTGATGCAGGAGGGAAGGGTAATAGCCTATGGAGGGAGACAATTGAGAGTGCATGAGAAGAATTACCCTACCCATGATCTAGAGTTGGCCGCGATTGTTTTCGCACTTAAGTCTTGGCGCCATTATCTTCTTGGTGAGAGATTCGAGTTGTTCACCGACCATAAATCATTGAAGTACTTATTCTCTCAGAAGGATTTAAACTTAAGACAGCAAAGGTGGATGGAGTTCTTAGCATCCTATGATTTCGAGATAGCGTATACCCCTGGTAAGGGTAACGTGGTGGCAGACGCCTTAAGTAGAAAAAGGCTATCTTTGAGTCCATTGTTCGTGGAACGACGAAGCTTGGAGTTTCTTTCTTTGTTTGACTTCAGACCTTCTGTTGATTTTGTACCTGGTTTGTTGGCATCCTTGGAGGTTAGACCTACTCTTTTGAGACGGATTGGCGAGGCTCAGCGAGACGACCCACAGTTGGTTGTGTTGGTAGAGAAGCTTATAAGAGGGGAGTCGTCCAGCCATTTGGGTAGATACACCATAGATGATAAGGGATGGTTGCATAGAGACGGTAGACTTTGTGTACCGCAAGATGAGGGTTTGAAGAAGGCTATTTTGGATGATGCACATCGTTCAAGAATGACTATTCATCCCGGTGGAGACAAAATGTACCAAGACATGAAGAGAGTTTTCTTTTGGGCCGGTATGAAGAAAGATGTGGCCGAGTATGTGGCTAGATGCTTAGTGTGCCAACAAGTTAAAGTGGAGCAAAGGAAACCCGGTGGGTTGCTACACCCATTGGAAGTTCCACAGTGGAAGTGGGATAGTGTCTCGATGGATTTCATCGACGGGTTACCGAGATCGAGGAAGGGCAATACGGGAATTTGGGTTGTGGTAGACAGACTTACAAAGAGTGCCCATTTTATACCCGTAAAGAGTAAGAGGACCGCTCCATGGCTTGCTTCAGTCTATGTTAGAGAGATTGTTAGATTGCATGGCGTACCATCCAGCATTGTGAGTGATCGAGATCCTATTTTCACTAGTGAGTTTTGGAGAAGTTTGCAAGAGGCGGTAGGGACTCAGTTGTGTTTGAGCACCGCATATCATCCTCAGACGGACGGTCAGACCGAGAGGGTGAACCGTATCTTAGAAGATCTTTTGAGGCTTTGTATCTTGGATTTTGGAGGTACATGGGAAGAACATCTTCCTTTGGTGGAGTTCGCATATAATAACAGCTTTCAGTCCAGTATTGGTATGGCTCCTTTCGAAGCTCTTTATGGAAGGCCTTGTCGATCTCCTACATGTTGGTGGGAATCTACGGATAAGATCTTGCTTGGGCCGGATATGGTTAGAGAGACTTCAGAGAAGATTGATTTAATTCGAAAAAGGATGAAAGCAGCGCAAGATAGACAGAAATCTTATGCGGATCGGAGAAGGACGGATCTTGAGTTTGAGGTTGGGGACATGGTTTTTGTCAAAGTATCTCCATTGAGAAATGTTGTTCGCTTTGGGTCCGTAGGGAAGTTAGCACCGAGATTTGTTGGGCCGTTTCCTATTAAGGAAAGGATTGGACGGATGGCATATAGGGTGGAGTTCCCCGACAGACTTAGTGGTGTTCATGATGTATTCCATGTATCACATTTGAGGAAGTGCTTACATGAGACCGCGGAGGTGGTAGAGCCGAGCTTGCTTAGAGATGTAGAGGTAGAGCGTGATGCGACGATTCGACGAGCTCCTACTCGCATCCTTGGGTCAGAAACTAGGAAGTTGAGGAACAGAGAAGTTCAGCTAGTTAAAGTGCAATGGGGAGATGACGAAAGCAATGCTACTTGGGAGACGGAAGCAAAGATGCGTTCTTTGTATCCATTTCTTTTTGAGAGTATGTCTTTTAACTTCTCCTTTATTGCTTGTCTAGTACTTATCTTATCTTTAGTATATCCTCTCGCTAATACCTATGACCTTTAGATAGGGTAAAACCTATGGTTGAGACATGTGTTTGAAACATGTTATGGTTGATGGATGCATATGGATGCAATTGTTTGCTAGTGGTTGCTCGTGGATGCATATACACACACATTAGGCACTAGATCGGCTCAGTCACTTCATGTTGCATATTGCATAAATGGATGTGGTAGTTAGATTGATGGATGTATCATGGCTGTGTTATCATATGGATGATGCATTTTTGTGTATGGTTGTGCACGCATGTAGAAATTTGTATGTGTCAATAGGGTTTCGCATACATATTGGATGCATGGCACTATCATGGTTTGCATTAAGGAGGTTTACTGTATCAGTAACCGCCTGATTTTCGCATTAGGTAAGTACATATACACACACTTTTGCATATATCCATCCAGCATTTAGAATCTTGTAAGGACAATGATTGCTCGTGGATGATGCTTTGAGTAGATGGATGATTGGATGGTAGGATACGTTCTTCCTAACTTGAAGATTTCGGGGACGAAATCCTTTAAGGAGGGGAGAATGTAACAACCTGTATTTTCAATAACCTGTAATAACATAAATCTAGGCAGAATTTAATTCTAAAATGGGAATCAAGGGAAACGGGCTATGCCATTGTGTTCGTCTCGGAAAAATACGCGAAATAGAGTCCGAGTTTTCGAAAATCGGAGTCCGTATGACCAAGATATGGCCTCGCGAAGTTTCACGAAAATTCCCAAATTAAAGTATACTTAATTAAGTGAAATGGGTTGTGTAGATATATATATATATATATATATTGATATATATATATATATATAATTGAAAATTTAATAAATAAATATGCAAAAATGCTCAAAACAGCGAATTGGGAGAGGGGAATAACCGAACCGGCCGATTTTTGAAGTCGACCTGAGCCCGCTGGGTCGACTAGGGGTTAATCCAGGGTGTTTGGCTGTCAACCCATGGGCCGATTCGCTCAAGTGCAGATTTTGCATTTGAATGGTTCTCATGGTCCATCTTTAATCTAAAGGCCCTAGATGGTTCCTACACTTGACTTCTTCCCCAAGACATGCTTTGATGGCTTGGATTGAATCTAGGGTTAATCCTATGGCCTAAAACACTTGCCTAATCTATAAATAAGACCCTAACCTACCCTAATTCATTCATAATTAAACCTAGTGACTAAACTATGGCAAAATGCTAGCTCTCATGGCCTCCACTAATTTTATGAAGAGGGTTGCATACTAATCACTCTCTAATCAACTTCTAATCCCTTCTTAGCATCTTAATCTTCTTCATTTGGTGTTCAAAGTTGCTAGTTGTGAGTTTCTATCACTTTGATGATCTTTTGGTAAACTAATTAGATGAGATGTGATGAGATTTATGGTTTTGTATGTGGGTTAATGAGCTTTGAATCATATGATATGATGTTAGCATTAATCTTATGTTTATGCATGTTGAGTATGTAAGCTTATGCAAGTTTAATATGATGTATGTTATGTTTGCATGATGCTAAATATGCAAGTTGTGGGCTATGTAATCATATGCATGTTATGCAAGTTCATGGTAATATGCTATGCAAGTTACATGTTTGTTAATATGCAAGTTACATGTTTGTTAATATGCAAGTTACATGTATGTAAATATGCAAGTTACATGTTTGTTAATATGCAAGTTACATGTTTGTTAATATGCAAGTTACATGTATGTAAATATGCAAGTTACATGTTTCTTTATATGCAAGTTACATGTTTGTTAATATGCGAGTTACATGTATGTAAATATGCAAGTTACATGTTTATTAATATGCAAGTTCATGATGACACATTATGCAAGTCTATAAGCTAATATGCAAGTTTGTTATGCAAAATGAATATGTAAGTTATGTGACATATTATATGCAAGTTATGTGACATGTTATGCAAGTTCATATGCAAGTTATGTGTTTGTTAATATGCAAGATGGCACCTTTGAAACATGTTCATTCATATGCAAGTTGACACCTTTTATATGTGTTATATCATGAACGAAATTACGTGGGAACGATGGGGTAATTAAATGCATAAGTTAATAAGATTGTGTGAAATTAATATAATTATGCATAACACAAAATAAATAAACATAGTATGGGAATTTGCCTATTTGGTTAGGTGTACCCATACTATGTGTTGGGAATTTACCTATTGAGTTAGGTCTACCCCATGGGAATTTACCTATTAAGTTAGGTCTACCCATGTTAAGAAAACTTGATTAATTAGGGATAATTAATATAAAATTATGAGGGTGATTAATTAGGTGTAATTAATTGACTAAGACACGAGGTTGGACTCAGTTGTAGCGTAAAACTGCCCGGACCCAACCGGCTTAACCAGTTGCTACAAATGTTAGCCCAATGTGAGAGGTCTTAGGCACAAACTAAATACGTAATTAATGTAAAGACACGAGGTTAGACTCTGTTATGACATAAGGCTGCCCGGACCCAACCGGCTTAACCAGCGGTCATAAAAGACAGTCTAATGTGAGAGGTCTTTACAAAGGCTACGTTCTTAATTAATTAATTAAGAAACACTTAACCACATTAGCATGTAGAGGGACATGAGGGGTTAAGTGGGTGCCTCGGGTGGCATGAGAAAATCTAGTGGTTGCCTTGGGTGGCAATAGAAAATACGATTAGAATACTTAACCAAAATAGAACATGTAATTAAAACATGATTAAAGGGTTAAGTGGGATATACTAGAAAAAGGGACAAGCTTAGGTGGGTAGCTTGTGGAGGCCCATTTCAACCAGTAACCCATACGTATCTTTGTGGGCTCGACCCATGTCGAGGACGGGACACGCATACTGGGCTTGACTGTAAGAGGCAAACGGGTTAGCGGTGGCAACGCAAGTCCAACGGGCTTCATATGCGTGAGTGGGCCCGGGCTGGTAGGTAAGCCGTTGTTGCATCGAGTAGATATAAGCCGTGCACCTTTAGTTTCATCAGGTTGCCACATTGGGGAATGATACATCCCACGGTGGGGCCAGCACGGGTATCTACGTTAGGGAGCCGATCGAATGGGAAGTAGTGTGTACACCTAGTGGATTGTAGGGCCCCGTGGCGCCTACTTGGTCACCTAGGGGTACGCAGGTACTAATTAGTAAATTTTATAAGTCCTTGGGTGGGATCAACCTTTAAGTTAGGAACGACTGGTGTGGTGCAGTTTAGTAATTTACCTTAGGGAGGGTAGATGCGTCTTTATCCTTTATCTTCGTTTAGTTGACTGCTTAGGGTAGCCATTCATCCCTATATGTTACCGTATATCAGTTTATGTCTTCTCTGGTTACTTTAACGATTGTATTGTTAAAGTTATAGGACTCGCTCAGACTTATGTCTGACCCTGTTGTTTTTATCTTTTTCCCAACCCTCAGGTCCTACGGTGGATCCTAGCAGTAGTGGAGCTTGATCGGATTGCTGTTCCAGTCTTTAGGAGCTTGGATAGATGTAAAGCTCCAGTTATCCAGTTATCTTTTCTTTTGTTTGGCTATTGTATGAGAGTGGGATTATGTACTTCTTTATTTTGATGGATATTGTACTTGACCTTTATTGTGGTTTTATGATGTAACCAGACATGTTTTACTTCCGCTGTTATGAGATGATGTTTTAAAATTTCAAGTACTATTTATATCTGTCTTGTTGTAATTTTTCTGTTCTATATTCACTAAAATACTCCACCGATGCTATGGCATTCCCTTAGTGAGTGATCATAGCGGGAGTGGGGTGTTACAGTCACTCTCTAAGGGAATGCCATGGCATCGGTGGAGTATTTTAGTGAATATAGAACAGAAAAATTACACCAAGACAGATATAAATAGTACTTAATTTTTTTTTAAAACATCATCTCATAACAGCGGAAGTAAAACATGTCTGGTTACATCATAAAACCATACTAAGAGTCAAGTACAAAATATCCATCCTGATAAATAAAAGTACATAATCCCAATATGCGTAAACTGATAGCCATAAAAGAAAAGGATAAGCTGAGCTTTACTCCTATGGTCCAAGCTCCAAAAGAGAATAAAGCAGTCTGATCAAAGCCCACTCATACTGGGCCCACTCTGATAACCTGAGGGTTGGGAAAAAGATAAAAACAACGGGGTCAGACATAAGTCTGAGTGAGTCCTATAACTTTAACAATACAATCATTAAAGTAACCAGAGGAGACATAAGCTTGATATATGGTAACGTCTGGGGATGAATGGCTACACTAAGTAGCTAGGTATACTTAGGATAAACTAAGATAATCGTAAAGACGCATTTATCCACCCAAGGATTAGTTTACACCACCCCAGACTTATCCACCCAAGGGTAATTCCTACACTGCACTACACCAGTCCTACCCACCAAGAGTAATTCCTACTTAAAGGTTGATCCCACTAAGTGTACTTAGTAATTTTAGTAGTTTCGTGTACCCCTATCTGACTACATAGGTGTACCCACTACTTCCCCAGCGATCGGCTCCCCTACGTAGATACCCGTGCTGGTCCCACGATTGGGGTGTATCATTCCCCAACGTGGCCACCATATAATATCAACGGTGCACGGCTTTATATCTACACGATGCAACAACGACTTACCAACCAGCCCGGGTCCACACACGCATATGAAACCCGTTGGTCCCGCGTTGCCACCGCTAACCCGGTTTGGCCACTTATAGTCAAGCCCAATATGCGTGTCCCGTCACTCGACTAGAATCGAGCCCACAAAGATACGTTTGGGATATTGGTTGAAACGGGCCCCCACAAGCTACCACCTAAGCTTGCAAATTTATCTAGTGCATCCCACTTAACCCCTCTTTATAATCATGCCCACTTACATGTTAAGTTTTGGTTAAGTCATCTAATCATATTTCAATTGCCCCTTAAGGCACCCACTAGATTTCTACATGCCACCCATGGCACTTACTTAACCCTTTAATCATGTCTACTTACATGTCCTACTTTGGTTAAGTATTCTGATCGTATTTTCACATGCCACCCATGGCACTTACTTAACCCCTTAATCATGTTTAATTACATGTTCCACTTTGGTTAAGTATTCTAATCGTATTTTTCTATTGCCACCCAAGGCAACCCACTAGATTCCCCATGCCACCCAAGGCACCCACTTAACCCCTCATGTCCCACTACATGCTAATATGGTTAAGTGTTTCTTAGTTAATTAAGACTGTGATCCCCCATAAAGACCTCCCACATTAGACTGGCTGTTATGACCGCCTGGTTAAGCCGGTAGGGTCCGGGCAGTCTTACATCATAACAGAGCCTAACCTCGTGTCTTTACTTTAATCACGTATTTAATTTATGGCTAAGACCTCTCACATTGGGCTGACATTTGTAGCAACTGGTTAAGCCGGTCGGGTCCGGGCAGTTTTACACTACAAATGAGTCCAACCTCGTGTCTTAGTCGATTAATTACACCTAATTAATCACCCCATATTAATTATCCCTAATTAATATCAAATTTTCCATAACATGGGTAGACCTAACTCAATAGGTAAATTCCCATGGGGTAGACCTAACTCAATAGGTAAATTCCCACTTATGGTAATTTATTTTTATGGTATGCTTAATCATACCCCCAATCATACATCTATTAACATATTTTTCAACCCCATCGTTCCCCACGTAAATCGTTCTCATTTCATGACATAATAAAGGGGAAGATCCATCACAAATATCAACCCAACTACATTTAACCCCAAACTTGCATATCATCATACACATGATTTGCATAACATGTTGCATATGAACTTGCATATTATCATTCATATATCTTGCATAACATGTTGAACTTGCATATAAGCATTCACATAACTTGCATAACATGTTAAGCTTGCATTTAAGCATACACATAACTTGCATAAGCATTCACATTCTTGCATAAGCATTCACATACTTGCATATTAACTCATAAACTTGCATAATGTGTCATCATGAACTTGCATATTAACAAACATGTAACTTGCATAGCATATCTTGCATATTAACATACATGTAACTTGCATAGCATATCTTGCATATTAACATACATGTAACTTGCATAGCATATCTTGCATATTAACATACATGTAACTTGCATAGCATATCTTGCATATGAACATACATGTAACTTGCATAGCATATCTTGCATATTAACATACATGTAACTTGCATCTTAAAGGAGGGTAAACATGCATATATATATATATTCATACATTATGCATATATACATAGGTAAACTTGCATGTCATGATTTATGCATAATACCAAACACTTAGCATGCATAAAACTACATACTTAGCATGCATAAAATTAATTACACATTATGCATAAACCCACCACTTAACTTGCATAAACCCACATACTTAACTTGCATAAACTCGCATATTCAACATGCATAAATTTACATATTCAACATGCATAAATTTACATATTCAACATGCATAAATTTACATATTCAACATGCATAGATTTACATATTCAACTTGCATAAACATAGGATTAATATTAAACATAGATTAGCATATTCACATCATGTCATATGACTTGAAAACCCATTAATCCACATGCAAAACCATAAATCTCATCATATCTCATCTACTTAATTTAGCAATCGATCATCAAAGTGATAGAAACTCACCAAAACCAAGATTAGCAAACTTATGAAGTGGAATTAGTGAAGAAGATATTGATTAGAGGTTGATTAGCTTGCAACTCTCTCTTCATTGATTTATGGAGGCCATGACCAAATTTCATTTTGCCATAGTTTAGTTACAAGACCTAATTATGAATGAATTAGGGTAGGGTTAGGGTCTTATTTATAGGATTAGGTAGTGTTTTAGGCCCTTAGATTAACCCTAGGTTAGATTAGGACCGTTAGATTTAGGAAATCTCTAGAACCCAGCCCAAGACTCAACCCAAAAACCAGATCTGGTGCACCCAAACTCCTGGCTCGACCCGCCGTGTCGACAGGCATGTCGACAGGCAAGTCGACACCCCTGTCGACAGGCCTGTCGACAGCCCTGTCGACATGGGTTGGGCGGGAACTTTCCCGCCTGGCCCCGCTGCTCCTATTTTAAAATCTGAATTTGAATTTTTAAATCTGTTTTTATCTTTGAATTTTCTGCAAACTTCATCGGGCCATAACTGGGCCATATGGACTCCGATTTTCGAAAACTCGGACTCTATTTTGCGTATTTTTCCGAGACGAACGAAATGACGCAGCCCTTTTCCCCTAATTCTCACGTCTGAGATTATTTATTCTGCAATTAGTGAATTTTAGCATTAACTAAAATTCGGGGTGTTACAAATTTCAATCAACTACATACATGTAGCTTCAACATAGATTACATGATTTTGCGCAATATTCCAAACGTATATTTGCATAGAACTACCGCATGTAGTTCTTTATAACATAATCCATAAATATCCAAGTGAAACACCCCACCTCCGTTAGGGTCACTCTCAAAGGGAATGCCCTAATTTCGGTGGAGGTTTATAAGTACAAGTCACAGATATACAAGACAGATATAAGAACACATATTTGTAAACAGCGGAAGAACAACAAACTTTATTTCATAAAGTCAAATACGTGTTACAACAACATCCTTTCCAAAAACATAACATAACACTTTCATAATCTGTCTTGAGTACATTATTTTTAAAGAAGCATAAATAAAACATAGATAAACTGCAAAAGCCCCATAGTGGATTGTCCAAAGCCATAGTTCAAAGAGCCAAATATCCTCGAAGAGGCCGAAGTGGAACGCGAAGCAACCATAAGGAAAGTTCCAACCCGCATATTAGGAACGGAAGTGAAGAAGCTATGCAACCGCGAAGTCAAACTCGTCAAAGTTCAGTGGAGCGACGCCGAAGGAGACGCGACTTGGGAAACTGAAGCTAGAATCCGTACAGCCTACCCTTTTTTGTTCGAGGGTACATCCTTGATCTTTCTTTTTCCTTAAGTTGCGCTTTTATCTATCTTTTTAGGTATATTTTCTCGACCGTATCTCTTAGGCAGAAACCCTTTGGATGGAAACATGTAATTGAAACATGTTATGGATGATGGTTGCAAGTGGTTGCAAGTGATTGCTAGTGGTTGCTCGTGGTTGCATATACACACACAATCTAGGTTTTAGATCGGCTCAGTCACTTCATATTGCATATGCATATATGTTTGTATTCGTATATGGTTGAACTTTAATGTGTTGTCATGTGGATGTTGCATTTGTATTGAATGATTGTGCACTCATGTAGAATCATGAATAGGAAAATTTGCATACATAATGGATTCATGGCACTTACATAATTCGCATTAAGGAGGTCAACTGAATCAGTAGACCGCCTGATTTTGCATTAGTTAAGTTCATGTACACACACACTTTGCATATGATTATGAAGCATTAGAAGTGTTTTAAGGACAATGGATGCTCGTGTTTGATGGATGAGTAGATGGATTATTGGATGTTAGGATTTACATTCCTCCTAACTTGAAGATTTCGGGGACGAAATCCTTTTAAGTGGGGGAGAATGTAACACCCCGAAAATTCTATAACTGTGAAATTAACAAATTAAAGTATAATTAATTTGAAATCAAAGAACCAAGGGAAACGGGATACGCCATTGCGTTCGTCTCGGAAAAATACGCGAAATAGAGTCCGAGTTTTCGAAAAACGAAGTCCGTATGAAGAAAATATGGCCTTCGGAAGTTTTGAATTAAATTTAAAATTCAAACAGAATAAAATAATTAAAAATCGGGCCCAGTGGGCCAGGGCGGATAAACACCCGCCTAGGCCACCCAGGTCGACTGGGCTGTCGACCTGGGCTACCCATGTCGACAGGGCTGTCGACAGCCCTGTCGACAGGGGTGTCGACCTGGTCGAGCCCAGTCAACCTGGCTGGCCAGGTCTGTGTTTGGTCGAATTTCAGTGGTCTGCTTTGTCATTAGGGCTAGGTGGCAAGTTTTAATTGGTCTCTCTTCCTAATGAATGGCTATGATCAATCCAAGCAACATCAAGGGTCCTAATTAGTTCCTAACCTCTATATAATATTTCAAATTGATAAGAACGCACAAATATGAATAACTTTATTGCCACAATTCAAGCATACAAATTAACACAATTGTTTATTCATACCAAAGTAATACTCTACTTACAATGGTTGCGGCGAATTCTCTAATTAAGAGATATGATTCCTATGTTGAATTGATTGGCTTTAGGTTGCTTGAATTGCTTTAGGCTTTAGAACTTTCTTCCTAATTCTCTCTCTAGTTGGCGGCTATTCTTTGTCGTTCCTCAGCAACATGGCGGCTATGTTCTTAATTTTGAATGAATAGATTAGGGTTTAGTCTAGGGTTGTTTATATAGAGGTTAGGAACTAATTAGGACCCTTGATGTTGCTTGGATTGATCATAGCCATTCATTAGGAAGAGAGACCAATTAAAACTTGCCACCTAGCCCTAATGACAAAGCAGACCACTGAAATTCGACCAAACACAGACCTGGCCAGCCAGGTTGACTGGGCTCGACCAGGTCGACACCCCTGTCGACAGGGCTGTCGACAGCCCTGTCGACATGGGTAGCCCAGGTCGACAGCCCAGTCGACCTGGGTGGCCTAGGCGGGTGTTTATCCGCCCTGGCCCACTGGGCCCGATTTTTAATTATTTTATTCTGTTTGAATTTTAAATTTAATTCAAAACTTCCGAAGGCCATATTTTCTTCATACGGACTCCGTTTTTCGAAAACTCGGACTCTATTTCGCGTATTTTTCCGAGACGAACGCAATGGCGTATCCCGTTTTCCTTGGTTCTTTGATTTCAAATTAATTATACTTTAATTTGTTAATTTCACAGTTATAGAATTTTCGGGGTGTTACATTCTCCCCCACTTAAAAGGATTTCGTCCCCGAAATCTTCAAGTTAGGAGGAATGTAAATCCTAACATCCAATAATCCATCTACTCATCCATCAAACACGAGCATCCATTGTCCTTAAAACACTTCTAATGCTTCATAATCATATGCAAAGTGTGTGTGTACATGAACTTAACTAATGCAAAATCAGGCGGTCTACTGATTCAGTTGACCTCCTTAATGCGAATTATGTAAGTGCCATGAATCCATTATGTATGCAAATTTTCCTATTCATGATTCTACATGAGTGCACAATCATTCAATACAAATGCAACATCCACATGACAACACATTAAAGTTCAACCATATACGAATACAAACATATATGCATATGCAATATGAAGTGATTGAGCCGATCTAAAACCTAGATTGTGTGTGTATATGCAACCACGAGCAACCACTAGCAATCACTTGCAACCACTTGCAACCATCATCCATAACATGTTTCAATTACATGTTTCCATCCAAAGGGTTTCTACCTAAGAGATACGGTCGAGAAAATATACCTAAAAAGATAGATAAAAGCGCAACTTAAGGAAAAAGAAAGATCAAGGATGTACCCTCGAACAGAAAAGGGTAGGCTGTACGGATTCTAGCTTCAGTTTCCCAAGTCGCGTCTCCCTCGGCGTCGCTCCACTGAACTTTGACGAGTTTGACTTCGCGGTTGCGTAGCTTCTTCACTTCCGTTCCTAATATGCGGGTTGGAACTTTCCTTATGGTTGCTTCGCGTTCCACTTCGGCCTCTTCGAGGATATTTGGCTCTACCACTTCAGCAGACTCATGCAGACATTTTCGGAGATGTGAAACGTGAAAAACGTTGTGGACTCCAGCCAACTTCTCGGGTAGCTCTAATCTATAAGCCATTTTCCCAATTTTCTCGATAATAGGGAATGGCCCTACGAACCTTGGCGCTAGCTTTCCTGTGGTTCCAAAACGAACAACGTTTCTTAGCGGTGATACCTTGAGAAAAACTCTGTCTCCAACCTCGAATTCAAGGTCGGTTCTCCTTTTGTCGGCATAGGACTTCTGTCTGTCTTGGGCCGTCTTCATCCTTCTTCGTATTAAGTCTACTTTCTCTGAGGTCTCTCGGATCATGTCTGGTCCAAGTATGAGCTTATCCGTGGACTCCCACCAACAAGTGGGCGATCGACACGGTCTTCCATATAAAGCTTCGAAGGGCGCCATTCCGATGGTTGCTTGATAGCTGTTGTTGTAGGCAAATTCCACCAAAGGGAGGTGGTCTTCCCATGTCCCTACGAAGTCAAGGACGCATAGTCTTAAAAGGTCTTCCAAAACTCTGTTCACTCTCTCTGTTTGGCCGTCGGTTTGGGGATGATAGGCTGTGCTCAAGCATAACTGCGTTCCTACTGCTTCTTGCAGACTCCGCCAAAACTCGCTAGTGAAGATGGGGTCTCGGTCACTAACAATGCTAGATGGTATTCCATGGAGTCGCACGATTTCCTTGAGGTAAAGTGATGCTAGGGATGAGGCAGTTCTTTTACTTTTGACAGGTAAAAAGTGGGCGCTTTTAGTAAGCCTATCCACTATTACCCAAATGCTAGTGTTGCCTCTCCTAGACCTAGGCAGCCCATCGATGAAGTCCATTGAGATGCTATCCCACTTCCACTGCGGGACCTCCAAAGGATGTAGCAGACCGCCAGGCTTTTTCTGTTCCGCCTTAACCTGTTGGCACACCATACACTTAGAAACGAACTCTGCCACGTCCTTTTTCATGCCGTTCCAGAAGAAAGTCCTTTTTATGTCTTTATACATTTTATCTCCGCCTGGGTGTATCGTCATCTTGGAGTGATGTGCTTCCTCGAGAACCTTCTTTATTAAATCTTTTGTTTGTGGGACGCATAGTCTTCCGTCTCGCCTTAGCAAACCCTTATCGTCGATGGAGTATCTGTTGAGGTGACTTGAAGTCTCACCCCTAATTAGCCTATCAATTATTTCCACAAGCTGAGGGTCTTCACGTTGTGCTGTCCCTACTGAATCCACTAAAGTTGGGCGTACTTCGAGAGATGCTAGCAAGCCTGGTACGAAATCGGAGGAGGGCCTAAAGTCGAAACTGGCTATAAACTCTAGGCTTTGTCTTTCAACAAACAACGGGCTTAGGGTCAATTTCTTTCGGCTCAACGCGTCTGCCACTACGTTGCCTTTGCCCGGAGTGTAGGAGATTTCGAAATCGTACGAGGCAAGAAACTCCATCCATCTTTGTTGCCTCAAGTTAAGATCCTTCTGCGAGAAAAGATATTTCAACGATTTATGGTCAGTGTAAAGTTCAAACTTCTCACCTAGGAGATAGTGTCGCCAAGACTTGAGTGCAAAGACGATGGCGGCTAACTCTAGATCGTGGGTTGGGTAGTTCTTTTCGTGCACCTTCAATTGCCTCCCGCCATAAGCTACTACCCTTCCTTCTTGCATTAAGACGGCGCCTAGCCCTGTCCCACACGCATCCGTATAAACGGTGAACATCTTGCTCCCATCTGGCAGCGTCAAAACTGGGGCTGTTGTGAGAGCCCTTTTCAGTCGTTGGAAAGCAAACTCGCAATCCAAATCCCAATTGAACACTAGATTCTTCTTAGTCAATTTCGTGAGAGGAGCTGAGATTTTCGCAAAATCCCTTATGAATTTTCGATAGAAACCTGCTAGTCCTAGAAAGCTTCGGACCTCAGTCGCATTCCTTGGTGTCTTCCAATCCTGTACCGCCACTACCTTAGCAGGGTCCACCGCTAACCCTTGTTTGGATACTATGTGCCCAAGGAACCTCACCTCTTCTCTCCAAAAGTGGCATTTGGAGAATTTGGCTTTTAGTTGATGGACTCGCAAAGTTTCCATGATTGCCCTTAAGTGCTGAGCATGTTCCTCTTCACTCTTTGAGAAGATAAGGATATCATCTACGAAGACCACTACGAATTTGTTGAGGAAATCTCTGAATACCCTACTCATCAGGTCCACGAAGTACGCAGGTGCATTTGTCAAGCCGAAAGGCATGACAAGCCATTCAAAGAAGCCGTCTGGGGTTCTGAACGCCGTTTTATCAATGTTATCTTCAGCCACCCTTAGCTGATGAAAACCGGTTGCTAAATCGAGTTGGGAGAAAACAGACGCTCCTACAAGCTGGTCAAACAAATCGTCAATTCTAGGGAGAGGGTGCCTATTCTTTTTCGTTAGCTTGTTGAGCTCCCTATAGTCAACACATAGACGGAGTGAACCATCCGCCTTTGTAGCGAACACCACTGGAGCGCCCCATTCTGAAATGCTCCTCCTAATGAACCCCTTTTCTAGAAGCTCTTTAATCTGTTTACTGAGCTCTTTCCTTTCTCGTGGAGCCATATGTCTAACGGGCAACGCAACGGGCTTTGCATTATCTACAAGATATATGCGGAAGTCTATTTCCCGCTTTGGAGGCAAGCCCTTCACCTCTTCAAAGTCATCCGGATATTCCCGGACCACTCTAACTGATTTCAAACTTTCAACAGAGGCATCTAGCGATTCAAGATAACTAAGCATAACCGCATACGAGGGATTACAAGAAATTTCCAAAGTATTACCGAGCTGGGTTAGGAGCCTAACAACCCTTTTCTCACAATCAAGGATGGCCCCATTACTGGATAGCCAATCCATACCCAAAATCAAACCATACCCCGAAAAGCCCAAAACAAAGGCACTACATAGAAATTCTACACTTAGAATAGAAATTTTCAATCCCACACAGATCATAGACAAATGAGCTGGGCCCCCAATTGGGTTTGAAACAATTAAGGCGTCCTCTACCATACTAGTTTTTAGGTGCAGAGATTCTACTAAAGCAGACGAGATAAAGGAGTGTGATGCGCCAGAATCAAACAAAGTGCGAACGGGGTGATCATAAAGATAAACTACACTTTCTACAGAAGTATTTATACCTCGCTGTTGCAAAGGTGGCGCTTCCAGCACATGAACCTGTGCCCCTGGGGTGGATCCAGTGCCCTGCCCCTGTCCTCGTTTCTTTGGGCAGTCCTTAGCCCTGTGGCCTGTCTGACCGCACGAAAAGCACCCACCATTCTCCTTGGCCTTCTTTTTCCGGCAGTCCTTTACTAAGTGCCCCACTTTGCCACAGAAATTACACTTCCTCTTCTCTTTGTTGCCTTTTCCGCCCTTCTTAAAGTCTGTCTTTTTAGGCTGCAAACCCTCTTTCTTCCCTTGAGAGCTTTCTGCCTTTGTCTCCTTCTTGCCCTTATCCTCTTCATTCAGCAATGCCATTTGCACCAATCTTTCATACGTGGCCCCCATGGGTATATGGGCCATGGCCAAACTGTGTAATGGATCATTTAACCCTTTGACGAAACGGAGAGCCTTCTTGTGCGGGGTGTTGACTAGGTCAAGCCCAAACCTAGCCAGCTCATCAAACTGATTCACATACTCTCTGACTGTCTTGTCCCCTTGCTTAAGAAATAAGAATTTTTCCAACTGCAAACTTCTTTCCGCATCTGAGAGAAATTTGGTCTCAAACCTTTCCCTAAAGTCCTCCCATGTCTCCACTGGTCTTTCAGCATTGGTGACTTCCCACCAGTAGGAAGCCTCGCCCTTCAATAGCCACACCGCCAATTGTACTTTTTGTCTATCCTCTACCTCAAAGATGATGAATAGGTCCTCCGTTTCTTTCAGCCAATTTCTAGCTGCTACGAAGGACTCAGTTCCATGGAAATCCCTTCCTCCCATAGCTTTAAAATCTTTACATATCTTAGCAAAAGTGTTTCCCCGTGGAGGAGGTGGAGGAAAAGGTGCTGCTGCAGCTGGATGATTTCCTTCAGCTGGGGGAGGAGGAACGGTAGGACCTGGCTGAGTGGCCCTTGCTTCTAAGAACCGTCTAAACCAACCAGGTATGGGTACCCCTTCCGGCAAGTTAAGTTCTTGGGACATGCTGAAACAAAAAGGATAGATTCAAAATGAAGGATAAGAGATAGTTCCTATGGCTTTGGGGAGTGGACTTTGCCTTTTTAAAATAAAATAACATTTTCCTTTTAAAAATGCTTCTTTAAATTTCCTTTTTGAAAATAATTTTTCAAAACTTTTCATCTTATCTGGTAAACCTATGCTCTGATACCAAGTGAAACACCCCACCTCCGTTAGGGTCACTCTCAAAGGGAATGCCCTAATTTTGGTGGAGGTTTATGAGTACAAGTCACAGATATACAAGAAAGATATAATAACACATATTTGTAAACAGCGGAAGAACAACAAACTTTATTTCATAAAGTCAAATACGTGTTACAACAACATCCTTTCCAAAAACATAACCTAACACTTTCATAATCTGTCTTGAGTACATTATTTTTAAAGAAGCATAAATAAAACATAGATAAACTGCAAAAGCCCCATAGTGGATTGTCCAAAGCCATAGTTCAAAACAGGAAAGTCCAAGCAATACATTTCTCTTCTTCAAGCTGGATGTTGAGGTAGGTCAAGCTGCTGTGTTCCCTCCCTGAGGACCTGGGGGGGGGGGGGGGGAAACGGAAGAAAGAAGACGAAAGAAAAGTAGAGTCAGACATAAAGCCTGAGTAAGTCTAGTACTATTTTGTCTATGAATAAAGAACTGGGTATGATAAGTATAAACAAGAAGTGGGCATGCACTATAAACTTGGTTAAGTTGTCTAGGGTCGAATATACTATCGTACCCCATGTTAATCTCTGAACCCATATAAACTAGTTTCCAATTTGCACCCCATAATCAGGGTGATGTGATCCATTCTACGATGATCGGCTCCTACTCGCATAGTTACATGTGTCTTACGGCCCCCGATGTCTGTAGTTACCTATGCTGGTCCCACCATGGGGTGTATCAAGTCCCATAGTGGCAACCCGACACAACCTTAGAGTGCACAGGTATGCTACTGGTGCCCAGTGCCTTATTTTTCTGCGCCGGAGTGTGTGCACGCCCACACTCCGTTAGAACCTACACTGCTACACCACCGCCGTCGATTTGACCTCTTACAATCAGCCCAGTAATCGTGCCCCACCCTGCCTAGTTTCAGGGTATCCTGATACACCTTCTAGGGTTACTGCTGAAAAGGGTCCCCCGTTACTAGGTTTTCTATCTCTAGCCAACATGCTAAGTTGGTTAAGTGTTTCCTAACCTAACCCCACCAGTCCGTTTAGTTTAGCATGTTCCATTTTGATTAAGTCTTTAGTTCACTTAATCCTAACAATCCTGACTCAGCCTTAATTGTCTTATTAAGGCCCTGACCTCTCACATTAGACAGGTATTGTTGTGGCTGCCTGTTGCCGGTTGGTTCCGGGCAGTCTTACGCCACAACTCAGTCTAACCTCGGGTCCTTGCTGGGCTCCATGTTTAACCTCTCACATTGGATAGGTATTGTTGTGACTACTGGACAGCCGGGCGGTTCCGGGCAGGTTTACATCACAACTCAATCCAACCTCGGGTTAAACACATCGTATGTTCAACATTTACATATTTTGTCATTCTTCTTTATTTCTTATATGTAAATATTTGCGGCCCATTATTAAGTTAATGGTGTAAAGGTTACACCAATCATGGGCCCAACCCATACTTGACTTTGGGCCCTTCTATTTTATATTTTCATTCATTAATTAATTTTAACCCAACGTTATTTTCCCCTGTTTTACACGTCCGTTTATATATATTGGGCTTAGCCTTTTAAAGCCCAATTTAGCCATGCGAAAAGGGGAGGCTTAAAGCGTGATTACATACACAAAGAGGGGAAGGTGAGCGCATGAACTTGCATATGACGTTGGAAATACATAATAGAAACTGGTGTACTTGCATAGTGGTAACATAGGTGACATGAATCAAAGCATGTGAACTTGTAATTGAGATATTATTATTGTCACATGAACCTATACTTTTATTTAGGCATAATGTCAAACATAAGCATGGCATAAATATTTCTAGCATAAGCATAGCATAATGTCAAACATAAGCATGGCATAAATACTTCTAGCATAAACATGGCATATTGTCAAACATAAGCATGGCTTAAATACTTCTAGCATGAACATAGCATAATTCAACTTAATCATGATTTAAGCCTAATCACATAACGATAGTATAAACATACTTATGCATAAATATTCCTAAACATGGTGTTTGCTTTAAACTTGCAAAAAGGGATTTTTGAGTCTAACCTAGCCATGTCTCACATATGTCATCATATAATTCTTTTAAACAAGATAGACTTAATCATGGATTTCTATTATGCCAAATATCATTCATAGCCTAGCCATATTCATAAGTTTGCAAAAGCATGACTTAATACATGGATTATGGTGTCAAAATTCCAACATAGTTTCATATGAACTATAACAACCAAACTTGTTTCAATTACTTGCAAAACGATTTATGCACAAAAATATACATCATGACGATATAATAACAAAGTCCCAAACTTGCATGAATTTCAATCAACTACATACATGTAGCTTCAACATAGATTACATGATTTTGCGCAATATTCCAAACGTATATTTGCATAGAACTACCGCATGTAGTTCTTTATAACATAATCCATAAATATCCAAACGTATATAATATTTCAAATTGATAAGAACGCACAAATATGAATAACTTTATTGCCACAATTCAAGCATACAAATTAACACAATTGTTTATTCATACCAAAGTAATACTCTACTTACAATGGTTGCGGCGAATTCTCTAATTAAGAGATATGATTCCTATGTTGAATTGATTGGCTTTAGGTTGCTTGAATTGCTTTAGGCTTTAGAACTTTCTTCCTAATTCTCTCTCTAGTTGGCGGCTATTCTTTGTCGTTCCTCAGCAACATGGTGGCTATGTTCTTAATTTTGAATGAATAGATTAGGGTTTAGTCTAGGGTTGTTTATATAGAGGTTAGGAACTAATTAGGACCCTTGATGTTGCTTGGATTGATCATAGCCATTCATTAGGAAGAGAGATCAATTAAAACTTGCCACCTAGCCCTAATGACAAAGCAGACCACTGAAATTCGACCAAACACAGACCTGGCCAGCCAGGTTGACTGGGCTCGACCAGGTCGACACCCCTGTCGACAGGGCTGTCGACAGCCCTGTCGACATGGGTAGCCCAGGTCGACAGCCCAGTCGACCTGGGTGGCCTAGGCGGGTGTTTATCCGCCCTGGCCCACTGGGCCCGATTTTTAATTATTTTATTCTGTTTGAATTTTAAATTTAATTCAAAACTTCCGAAGGCCATATTTTCTTCATACGGACTCCGTTTTTCGAAAACTCGGACTCTATTTCGCGTATTTTTCCGAGACGAACGCAATGGCGTATCCCGTTTCCCTTGGTTCTTTGATTTCAAATTAATTATACTTTAATTTTTTAATTTCACAGTTATAGAATTTTCGGGGTGTTACATGTTTGAATCTATGTCTGTGATTATGTTTGTGGTGTTTGATTCATTCCATAAGTCTCTTTGGTTTTAAGATGTGTTTAAATTCTAACAAACACTATTCACCCCCCTCTAGTGTTTGCTTTGCCTTAACGATCCATTCCGTAGTCCCTAACAATTGGTAATAGAGCAAGGTTTTCAAAAAGTTCATAATCTTATTTTTGAAAATTTTAAATGGAAAATTTTGAATACTAGTTTAAATTCATGTCTTGCATCAGTATTATATGAGTCTGCATTCAATTTTCCTGAAAATTAAGTTACTATGATTTGATTTTTGAAATTTGAATTTTTTTGATCTATGGATGTGTTACAAAACTATCATGATATTATTGTTTAAAGTTTCAGTTAGTTACTTGAAAAATCAGTTGTTTACTTGAAGAGTCATTTATTTTTTGAAAAGTCATTCGATTCTTTGAAAAATTCTGTTGTTTTGCAGGAAAAAAATGTGCTATATGACTTTTGAAAATTCAAAAGTTGAAAAGATAGGTAAAGTGGCTATTGGTGATTCAAATTCCGAAATGGTGGCTATTAAAAATTCAAATTTTGACAAGGTGGTTGCTGGAAATTCAAATTTCGAACTGGTGTGTTGCGTGGGTGTTGAGGATTCAAATTCTTAAGGACAAATGAAGAAGAATAATGATGAATGGTGAAAAGACATAATCAACAAAGAAATGGGTACCAAATAAATAGAAACCTTTTGATTCCCATCCACAAGAAGATTCAACATTGTACGTCTCTTCATTTGCTTTGCAATCCCACTGGTTTCATGTAAATTCGTCAAGAATTGATCAAGTAATGATCAAATGAAGTTTTAGTGAATAAAGAGAGAAGGAAACCAAAACTATCGACGGTTATCTTCAAATTTCGTCCATAGATTAGACTATTTTGTTGTAAGTCTTTTCCAGATTGTAGTTCTCGTTCTCGTGGTCGATTTGATGGGTAGATCATCAAATTCCGATCAAAATTGAGTGAGATATGGAAGTTTGAAGTTGGTGATTCAAAACTGAATACTGTTACAGGATTTTGTGCATACCTCTTATTGTTTCGACTTTCTGCATCCTAATACCATCCAAATTCATCCCCAAACTACTACTAGATCGTATTCCTCGAATTTATCTTCGATTTACCGCTGATTTCGTCTAATTCCGTTAAGAAACGAAGAAATTAGGCCTCTTGAAAGTTTGATTAGAAGTAAAAAACGAAAGGAAGAAGAAGAGGAGGAATAGTTATGAAGAGACATGACTTTTGGGCTGTGACAACCCCAAAACCCCATACGATGGTGGAAAGGGTAATCTTTGGAATATAACACATAAACAGATAACAGCAGAACAGAAATAAATAAATACACTAGATAATGTACAACAGAATATACTGGATAAACATAATCATCAGAGTTACACAGTATATAGGATCATACTTAGTACAAAATACAGTTCAGCTATACATAAATGTCTACAGCGGAAAACAAAACATAATATGTACAACAGGAGCTGAACAACATAAAAAGTGATAAATGATAGAATCCATCTTCAGCTCTAGCTATCCAGAAAGAGCCTGCTAAAACCTGAATACAAGGCTGCCCGTGTAGAAAGAGGGGCACCCGAGTTTGCAAGTGAAACAAACTACGAGTCAGTCATGGGACTGGTATGACAAATCTACTTAATTGGTTAATCAAAAATAACAAGCCAAATCATAGGACCACGCCACTTTCGCAGAACGGGTTTACTCCAATGATTGCCAGTGCTTTAAAACAAGTAAACCCTTTACACATCTCAATGCTTTTTATAAAAATGAAGCCATTATAAGACTCAGTTCCCATCACACAATGCAACACAAACCGGAGGATAGAGTTTTGCCTTATAATGGCCAAAATATGCTTGATACGAATAAAACAAAAGCATTTGATATTATTACTAGTGTTTATATGTTTCAAAAACAATTTCAATCATAACTTTCAATCATAGACGGCATGGGTACCATATATCATGTCGCCATACATAGGTACACAATCAAAACCGCACGGTGTCGTATTTGGAAACTGGATTTTGTGTCATGAACCAAGGAAAAAGACAGTCCTTACCGAATTCGAGATGCTCTAGCCCGTGTCTCAGGACCCAGACTCAGGTGGGTTCTTAGAGCGATAGGGCCGGTCCACCGATGTGGATTAAAATGCTTGAACACTTTGTTTTCCCGCCCTTTGGGGGCATCAATGAGCCAAATGACTCCATCGGCTCCACACAGTCATGATATATCTAAGGCGCCTCGCAACAGCAACAACCACACAGGTGAAAATAATATAAATGTCACGGCCGGTAGGTCACTGACACAACCCTAGCTAGAAGGAAACGCATGTCCTCCCTGAGGTCCTCTCCCGTTTCTGGTTCATACCGGGGTGTGAGGCTCGCGAATCAACGTTATACACAAAGATATGCCACACAGGCCGTGCTTTGATCATCAACCACAAGACTTTGCTTTTCAATAGAAGGCTTGATCATCTGCCACTTCGGCATGCCACACAGAAAATTCACTCCATGCGACTGATTTCTATCGATATATAACATCTGAGATCATACGTCTCAGAGAAGGGCATTAGGCAAGAGAGTAAATTCTCCGCCGCCAAACAGATATATATATTTAATAGAGATCAATCAGCACAGAACTAAATCCAATGTCAGACACACAGTCCATTTACAAGTTTGTTCTGGGTCTGAATGAAAACGGAGGCACTATATACCTTGCATATCCATTGATCTACAAGTATGTCTGGACGATCACCACTTATTATATATATTTCGGGATGCCTCCCAATCAAGACATCAGTTATCATCCAATCGAGGTGAAGATCTCCGGTCTTCAACCACCGTCTTCATCATCAACTTCTTATCGCTGATCAATTATTTGAAATGAGATTTTACTCGGCCTTTTCAAATAATTCTCATATATTTAGAATTTAAATCAATTCATTTCAATGGTTAAATTTTTCGACATTAATAATTCTGTTCTTAAATCTAATTTTCACGCCAAATACATTCAACCATCAAATATCCAATAAACCAGGTAAATTCGGTTTATTTCCATTCCATATCGTTTATAATATTTTATAACGATTTATCGCTATTTTTATTCATTTAAAAAATAGCCAATTCATTCAAACGACGCTTCAGGCCATAACGCGACCGTGGCGCTGTTTTTCTTCAGATTTGATTTACACATATCCGAAAATCTAACCGTTGGATCTTCACAAATTTTATATCGTTAGAAAGATCTTTTCAAAACAAATCCAATGGTTTCAGTTTTGGGAAAATCCGATGGTCGGATCTCCCGGTACAATCGTTTGAAGTTACGATTTCAAAATACGAACTGCAGCATCGTTATTCGATTTAATTAATTATATATATATAATCGATTCTGGCGCTGTTTTTCTTCAGAGTTGAATTAAACCTTCCAGGAAATCCAACCGTTGGATCTTCACAAAGTGGGTGTTGTTGGAAAGATATTTCCAAAGCGAACCCAACGGTCTCAGTTTCGGGAAAATCCGATGGTCGGATCTCCCGCACTATTCGTTTGAAATCACGGTTTCAAAACACGAACTGCAGCTTCGTTATTCGTTTTATTTTAATTATATTTATATATATATATATATATAAATATAATTCATTCTTCGATTTCAAAGCCATATCACCTTCATATATTTGATAAAAATGATATTTTTATCATCAAAAATATTTATTCAACACATGAATATTTTTAGCACTTCATATTCATAATAAAAATGTAGATTTTATTGTTCAATCTATATATTCAACACATGAATGTTTTTGACTTCACACATACGATAAAAATATGATTTTTATCGTTCTAGTCCTTTATTCAACACATGAATTTATTTCAACACATGAATTTCTATTCAACACATGAATTTTATTTCAACACATGTATTTAATTTCAACATTCAACACATGAATTTAATCCCAATACATGAATTTAAATCAAACACATGAATTTAAATCAAACACAGAAATATTTCAGAAAATTTTGGCAGCATAACGGCATGGTAGTTAAAACCGGGACCATCCCTAATACGGCTGCTCGCTCTACCTTAAAGCCTCTTAGCTTTTGACAATGGGGATTTTCATTATCTAGTTCGTACGCAAACGAGTTTTCCCATCTACTAATCCTATTGGTATTTCAACCACAGTCAATCATTTTAAATCAACCATTCATGATATTCACCAAATTTTCACATCAACCGATAATCCAAACAATATCACAACCAATATATATCGTCCATGGTCTGTGGACGAGGGGAGTGTGTGTGTGTATATATATATACGTATATAACTATATTTCGATTTCATTTCAATATCATTTCAATTTATTTCAACGCACATATCATTTTTACAACGCATATATAACTTATACATCGAACATACAAGTTATACAACGCTTATACATGTGGTGTACAACGCTTATATAATTCATACTTCGACTATATAATTTATACATCGTTGATTCTATACCGTTTATAATTCAAAAATCTCACATTGGGTTCCACTCCACCAAAAATAGCAGGAAGCTCAAAAAAATATCCGGTCTCTCTAGAATGTAGAAGATGTCCGCACGAGTCCACTGTCTCTTGTTTCATACTGAATTTCGACCATATAGCAAAAAGATATGATTTTTAGAAGTTTGCAACACTTAAAAGTGTAAAAACCAGTTCAAATTATATACAGCCGTTACCTTCAACTAGGGTTCAAAACTAGGTCTTGGATTTTCTCACAAACCGTTGCACGATAGGACAATCGGGTGGTGCGACGTTGAAGAGGGCGGAGAGGTGCGTCAGGCGCTGGTGGTGCAGTGGAGTTCGACGCCACGTGGAGGGAGCATCGGCGGCTTGAAGGTCCGAACTTTAAGGCGACGGTTCTCTCGATTTACGTGATGAGGGGGGGTGCAACAACTATGGATTTGAAGAGGAGAGAGAGTTCTTCAAAAAGTTCAACTGGGTCG
This sequence comes from Allium sativum, assembly GCA_030737875.1. Lineage (NCBI taxonomy): Eukaryota > Viridiplantae > Streptophyta > Magnoliopsida > Asparagales > Amaryllidaceae > Allium > Allium sativum. Next base: position 692,345,942 of record CM060924.1, read on the forward strand.
GGGTGAAAGGGTGAGCGGTTTTGCCGAAAAATGGCCAGGAAGTTTTGAACTTCCTCCGTCGTCGATCGCAGCTGTATCGGGAGAGAGAAGCAGGTTTTTCCCTTTTTTTTATTTTTTTATAATTTTCTGATTCGCCCGTGGTTTTATAATTTCAAAAATACCTCCTTCCACACACGGACTCCAATCCAAACCCAACAACTGTAGCCCCTAGCTAAATACCCCCATACTGAATACAATGGGATATGTTTCGTAGGCCCATTCGACAGTTTCAGTCAGTTTTCCTTCAAATTAAAATATAAAACATTCAATATTGGATTTGAACGTACATTTCAATTTGCTGAGGCCACATACTGATTCTAAAACCGAAAAATAAATCTGGCTATGTTTTGACGATACGGACCCAACAAAATTAGTTTCGTCGAATTCTGAGACCGTTTGAAAAATGGCCCTTTTCTGGTCAATCCAATTTAACAAAAGTCGACAAACACATTTTCCTTTGCCACGCTCACATACTAACTTCAAAAATTATGAAATTGGAAATCTAGCAATAATTTTACATCCCGGATCCAACAAAAGTGGTTTCGTCGAATTCTGAGGTCGTTTGCAAAATGTCTATTTTCATGGGCTATATAAATTCTATAGCGACCTTTCTGAAAATTCATTTGGCCATAACTTTTGACTCCCTTTATGAAACTTCGATTTTTCGTATTCGTTAGAAAGATATTCACTAACAAATTTAAATATTTCTGGTTTTACTAAAATTCATTTGATTTTGCACCCGGTATAGTCAGTCAAAGTTTGAATTGAAATTTTGAAACTGTCACGCCATTTCAGGCCTAGTTTATAATTTAAAATAATTATATTTATTTTCAAATATCAATTCACACATAATTTTCGTCGCTATTATTTAAAATAATTTATTTCAAATATCTAAAATTCACTAAAATACCAAATTAAAAAATTTAAATTAGCTTAGATTTTCCTGGTTGTTACATGGGTCTTTATATAGTAGTTAAAGGGTCCATTCATTCAAAATTCAAAATTCAAATTTTGGTAGCAAGTTGGTTGAACTACTAAATCTTCAATATCTTTCTTATACATCAGCAAATAAATATACTATCCTGACCAGAAAAACGAGCCCGTTGCAATAGAGCAAATCTCATCATCAAAATTCGGAAGAACAATTCAGAATTCAGAGAATATCGAAGAAATGGATCTACAAACCCGGGTACGCCTTAATTAATTTTTAAATTTTTGGTTGAATGGATGTTTTGCTTGCTTTGCTTTGTTTTAAATTTGAAATTTAAACTTTAAAATTTAATTTTGAAATTTATAATTCAAATTTAAAATTTGAAATGTGAAATTCAAAAATAATTATAATAAAATTATTATAATGATAAAATAAATTTTGGATGTTTGTTAGGATTAGAATTATGTCAGGAAATAGTTAAACCTGAAATATAAATCAATATTTTAAATCTAAAGTCCCAAAACCATATTCTCTTTGAAATAATACATATAGTCAACATACATATATCTATGTGTTAACATATCAGCCTATAGAATGAAATTCAAATTTTTTTTATCTCAACGATTTAAACTTTCAAACTTCCCTCCATCTTTTTCAATTATAAAATGTCAGTTAAAATTCTAGTCAAATTTACTTGTATACTTATTTTCTTATATCTCATTTCAATATATATATATATATATATATATGTATATTAAAATATATAATTTAATAAAATTATATAAACATGTTAATATGATATACAAAGTTAATATAACTTTTTGATATTGTTCTAAAATATAAATTTATTCATCTTTTATATAGTTTAAACATGCATAGTTTAACTTATATATTATTCTTATGATTTCATAACAATTTTTGGTTACATTATCACAAATAATATTTGTAACTTAATACTTATTTTGACTTCCTATTAAGACTAATAAAACTTGTATATTTAACTTAATATAAAGAAATATATATACATGATTTTTATGTAGTTTAAATATAAGAAGTTTTATAGATTACTTTATAAGGTTTTTATAACTATAGATTTCTTCTAAAGTATAAATGGTTTTTGTAGCAAATAAATATGTTTTGATTTCTAAAATTTAAATTTATATTTGATTTGTATCAAAATATTGATGTATATCTCTTAAATTAAATTTTAAGTTCTTTTTAAATTAGTTTTTATATATACTTATGAATATATGTTTATATAGATTACTTTATATTATACAAATTTTATATTCTCTTTAGAAAGATCTTCAATTTTTATAATAGTTACCCTACTAATATTATTTAACTCCATGATTTTCTGAATATTTTACTACTTATCATGAATATTTTTTAATTAAACTCTTATCTTTATTATTCTTTTAATCAATTTCAATAAAATAGTTAACCTAAGTCTAGAAATTAACGTTATCTTTATTTGATTCAAATAATTTATAATAGTTAGATAGTACTTTGAATATATTTTACCTAACTAGATATTATCACCAAATCTTTCTGCATAGTGTTATTATACATCTTATTTCATATCATCATTATAAATTACAATTGCATTTCAAATCAAGATTATTCACACCATAAGTTGCATTTCATATTGTTTTGCATAAGACTTACATTTCATACTACATTATAATCAACATACTTCACACACTGCATTACATGTTAACTTTGACCCCACACATAACAAGTATATAGTATCAAAAGTTTTTATTAGAAATATAGGATTATTAATTAAATACATAACATATTTACTTTGTCTTGATTAATTTGATTGAATTGATTGACTTATTTAGTTTGTTTGTTCTGTTTGACTTGAATAACTTGATCTACTTACTTGAAATGGTTAAATTTCATTAGTGGTTGGTAGGTTTGTTAGATATATACTTATGAATTTATAGTTTATAAGAGCTTTATAGGTTTTAGGATAAATAGAAGTTACAATAAATGTTTAGTTTCATGTTTGAGTTTTGTGACAACAAAACTTAAATTGATTCATTGATTGGATTAAATTACTTTACTTATGTCATAATTTTAAGGATATCTTATCAGAGTTATTTCTAAGTCTAGATTAAGGACTTATTATAGTTTTAAGGGAACTAGAGTATATGTTAGGCCACTGGTGGGTGATGACCCCTAACAATTGGAGGTTTAGGCTTGTATTAGATTAAGGGGGAGTTTTATAGTTTCTAGTTTTAATTAAAGGTTCAAGAAGTATTTATTAACGCATATTATTTAATTTGAGTGATTTAGCTGATTGCTTACATTCATTGCTTGAATTAATTAGATTGCTTGAATTGCTTGCTTGAATTGCTTGTTTGGATTGATTATTTGAATTGATTATAAACATCAATTAGCTTGCTATGTTTATTATTCTTCTATTATGCTAGTGTAGTCATAATTTTAAGGGGAATATTATATGATTATAGATTTAGGACTCAAGGGGAGTACTTTAATTTAGTATAGGAATTATTTGGATAGTTATAGGATTTAGGGGGAGTAATTTTAGAATTTCTTTTTGATAATGCTAAAGGGGAAGAATTTATAAAACATAGGCATAGTTTATAGGATTCTTACAGATAGAGGGAGTATTAGAAGGAACATCATCAACAGGTATATACAGATATGATATTTTATAAACTAAGGTTGTCATCATCAAAAATGGGGAGATTGTTGGAGAATGGAGTTTTGATGACAACAACCTTATTCCAATTATCATTGATCATAAAATATATGCCAACACTTTTTGTGTAGAAGATATATATGTGTGCAGGAATTATATACAGGAAATATTACTAAAGACTGTATAGTTATAAAGATGATAGAGAATCAAAGATCAGAGAAATTTCAAGACTCATGAGTAATCAAGAGTTCAGGAGTTCAAGATCAATATATTTATAGAGTCTAGATTTTGTAAGACTCCAAATAGCACTCCAGGTTCAAAATTCAAATTCGAATTTTCAAATTCTGATTTTCAATTCTATCCTCAATCCTCTCTATTTTGTTTTTTCTATTTATCCTCAATCCTCTCTTAACTGTTTTTCTATTTTTTCTATTTTTATTCTTCTTTGTTTTCAAAACTTAATTTTTTATATACTTTATATTTATATGTTATATTGTTTAAAACCTATAATTTTATAAATATATTTATATAGTTTAAAAATATGTTTTCATATGATTTTCTATCATATAATATTAATTTACAACACTAGAATTTTACTCAAGAATTTCTAGAATTAGTTTTATATCAAAACACTTGAAAAATGCTTTGAAAATCAAAAACACACATGAGTATGTCGACAAAGCAAAAAGTGTATGTCGACATATAACTGCTATTTTTCCTAATTTTGAAAGGAAGTGTCTTTTCTCTATTTGAAACGCTTCAGAACTATTGCAACCCTTCATACACTATAAAAAGAGGTTAAAACCAAATTTTTTAACATCTCTTCTTCTCTAACTTCATCCTTTTTCACTCCATCATTACTCTTAATCATTTTTATGATTCTTACACTTATACTCTGCCGAATTCAATTCTATTTTGATCAAACTTCTTTCTCTACACTCTCTACTCTCTGAATCAAGTGATATTGAAGAGTTATAGGGTTGTTTTGTAATTGTTTGGGTTGAATAAACCTTGTTTGTGAGTCAAAGAGGAATAAGTGTATCTTTATAGCTGTGAAATCAATGAATAGGAGTCGGTGTGTCATTGTTGAGCTGTGAAATCAAGGAATAGGAGTCGGTGTCTCCTTGTTGAGCCATGAAATCAAGGAGGGTGTATTTGACTATTGGAAATAGTAATAAAACTCTGCACAATCCAACGTTGTGCGGGACTAGATGTAGGAGTAATCCGAACCGGTATAAAATATGGTGTGTTCTTTCCTTTTCTGCATTTTTTATTTCTGTTTATTTTGCATTTGTGTTTGAATCTGTGTTTGTGATATTTTATTCATTCTGTAATTCTCTTTAGTTTTAAGATTTGTTTAAATTCTTACAAACACTATTCACCCCGCTCTAGTGTTTGCTTTGCCTTAACGATCCATTCCGCAATTCCTAGCACGAACAACTAGCCTTGACAAAACCCGATGCTGATATCAACATATTCCCCTGATTAAATTTAAAAGTTCAAAATAAATATTTTTAAATAATTTGCAAACTTTACAAATTATATTTATTATCCCCAAAATCATTTAAATTCATATTTCTAAATTGACAAAAATCCTAGGTCGTTTACATTCTCCTTCCAATAAAGAAATTTTGTCCCCTAAATTCAAACGAAAATAAGCATAAGTCCAAATCTATAAAATACCATATTAATACGAATACCCATAGCCATCATTATTATTCTTATTCAAATATATAAATTTCTTAACTTTAAGTCCATTTGTTTACCAAAACTTAACCCACAAGGTATTTAAACTATTTTATCTATACAAACTTATTATAGAATTTATAGACGGTCCAAAGTCGTCAATAATTCCGACTTGTTAATCCAACTTAAGTACTTAAATTGTTTAACTTAAGTTCTTCCATAATTTCTTAAGTTCAAACATGATTTCCCCTTAACCATTTTCCTAAATACCCTTACAAATAAACTAAGTTCTTAGCCTTTTAAAATTTACAAAGCTTTTGATACTTGGATTATTTACTCTTATTAGTTAATGAATACTATTAAAATTCTATATGAACATCTTTAGTCAAATTGAAACTCTAATCACAAGACATCCATATTCAAATTTTAACAATCTTAACTAATTATCCAAGTTATAATATAGATTTAATCATATATATATATAAACCATTTCTTTTATATTCAAAATATAATCATTCAAAACCAATTTCATTTTGAAATACATTCTCTCATATATAACCCTCGAACTCATTCTAGGGCATTACTAATCTTATCACTAATTAGTTTCTCATCCTAGGATATTACTAATCCTATCTCTGATGAGTCTTTGCCGTCAGCTCTAACAAGTCATACCCCATAAGCTTTTTATAAACCAAAGCTCTAATACCACACTGTAATAACCCGCCTTCTCAACCCTCGAGAATCTACACCTAATACATCCATGGTATTCAAGCGCCGAAACTAAAGCGCCGGAAAGGCGGATTGTTTGAGGGTAATAACACATTAGAACAGAAACAAAATTAACTTTTTATTACATAATATATTTTCGCATCTGAGTTACAAAAGAAATATCAAAGTACAACAATTACACATCTTAAAATAACAAAGCTTTGGAAGAAGAATCCAAATGCTCTAAACTTATACCTAGCCCCAAACATAAATGTGCTCCAATATAATAGATCCAAGTACTATCTATAAACCTTAACTACAAGGTTGCCTTGTATGGAAAATAAGGACACCCAAAGTTTAGATGGAAAACAACAATCTCTAAGTCAATCATACGACTGGTGGGAGAAACTTAAAACAGTTGTTTTGAATACAAAAGAAAGGTATCTCGTAAGATCACGCCGCAAGTGCAGAACGAGTTTTTTCCTTATAATAACCAAAATACTTATTTTATCAAAATAATTGATATTATTATTAATGTCTTATCATTGAAATCCTTTTCAAATAAACTTAGTTGAATTATCCAAAATTGTTATCATTATTAAATTCTGGTGGCTGTTATGCCTTTAATTTGAAAATTGTTGGTTCGTATTGGAGTATTAGATGCCAACAATGACAAAGGAAAAGGATCTTCCTTATCTGATGGGAACACCCCTAGAGGGATGCATTTATGAAAAAAAAACTCATGATTTCTTTGCCAACACAAGGTCAGATCATCTCTATATGCTAACCCGCTAGATGGAAACTCAAATATGACATTCCCCGGTCGTTACCGACATTTATCCGTGTGCGCACAATGCGTCATCTGCATAAGTAAAGTATCTAGGCTCCATACTATAATAAAACTTTTATCTAGAAAGGAATAACCAGACCTAATGGGAGAGACCTACATAACCTTGCCGCATTCATCATGTTTTAGGTTACTGCCGGCTTGTGAGGCTTTAGGTCTCGTTAAATACAAAGCTATTGTTTGGCTAAACATGCCTTTATCATCTATAGAGTTTTTCACTTAGCATGCCACATCACCAGTTCATAACACATAACTGATGCCAACCGATATATAACCTCTAAGCTCATACGCTTCAGAGAAGGGTGTTAAGCAAAGGGAATAAATTCCTCGCTAGCAAAAAGATATATATTTAGAAAGTATCACTTGTTATGTCATAAAATGTATTGTTAGACATACAATCCATAAAAGTTCATTCTAGGACTAAATGAAACAGAAGACATTTTATTCCTCACCCAATAACGGAGGGAAGCCCTTGCAAAACCTGAATCAATTCAAGTACGTTGGGATACTTGCTATAAGTAGTCTCATTTGGGTGGCTGCCCAACCAAGACATAAACAAGCAATCCATTCGATGTGAAGATCCCTGATCTTCTACCATCGTTTTTAATATCTTCGTTTGTTCTTATAACGTAACCGAGACATGCAGAAGCAATCCATTCGATGCGAAGATCCCTGGTCTTCTACCATCGTCTTTAATACGTTCATTTGTTCTAATACCGTCATAAAATTATTCAAAGTGGTTTTCAGATAGACAATCCCTTTATCCGACTCTGGTTTCTTTGAATAATTATCGTGGTTATGGAAACAATATGGATTACATGGAATCTCGCTTAAAATCTCTTCCTCTTTAAACTTGGTAAATCAAAATCTTCTTAAACAAAATACTTTTCTTTAATCTTAATAACAAATAATTCGTTAAAAATTAATCATTACCATACTTTAGTTTTAATAAAATCCTCAACCATTAAACCGTTCAATCCCAAAATTTCCATTTCTTTAAATCTTTAAACCAAGATTCATTAACCTAAACTAAGGTTCCATTTAAACTCATATTCCAATATTAATCAAAAGATTAATTCCATAAATTTCCTATTGTAAAACATATCTTTTAACCTAATGATCATTACCCACATGTTTATTTATGTTAAACCAACATATTCAAATAACCTTTGTTTCTTAAACTTATTTTCAAATCTTCCATTTCTTAATTATGGATAATTTCAAAAACCCATCCCTTAATCAAAGATCATTGTAACACCCCACCTCCACTAGGGTCACTCACAAAGGGAGTGCACTAGTTTTGGAGGAGAGTTATCGAGGTAAACAAACACAAAAATATTACAAGACAGAACATAGATAAAACAACGGAAGAATCAAAAGATAAATTTCATTACTTTCAAAAAGAGTCAAAACCTTTTACATCAAATAGCCAAGGTCATTATTTTTAATTAAAACAAATTCTGTCTTGCATAAATAAAGAAGCATAATCTTAAAACAAGCAAAAGTAGCTTAATTCCCCAAAGGTAGAAGAAATGCAGCCATAGCATAGCTCAAGATCAAACCGTACTGAGCTGAACCGAAAGCAAGCGAAATCCAAGCTAAGTGCTAGAGTTTCCTCCCTGAGAACCTAGGGAGGGGGGACGGAAGAAAAGGAGGCAAAAGAAAACGGTTCAGTCATAAAGACTGGTAAGTCCTAGTGACTTTTAGCATAAAAACAGGTAAAGGTAACATGACATGTATAAACTGAAAGTAAACATAAGGATGATGACAAGATGGGCAAGATAGACTAAGATAACATGATGAATCTAGTGTAAATCAAGTATAGCATCACATATTCAAGGTTCTCTGCATCAACTGTACTAAAATCCCAAACCCATGTCTTATATAAATCATGAAATATTTCCTTGGCCCAATATCATGAAATGACCCATTTCTACGTCCAACGAAATGATCCACTAATCGATCGGCTCCCTACAAGTTCTAGCTCGTCATGTGCCTATGTCATATGGCCCTATCACGAATGTAGTCACCTGTGCTAGGTCCACCATAGGGTGTATCAAGCCCAATGGTGCCAACCACCGACACGAATCAAGCATGCACAGATAAACCTACTGATGCCCAATGTCTGCTTTTTCAACTCCGGCACACGTGCACGACCATAGCCCGCCTGAACCTACACTGGTGCACCAACACAGCCGTCATTCTGGTCGCTTACAATCAGCCCAGTAATCGTGCCGCACCCTGCCTAGTTCCAGGGTACCATGATACATCTAGTGGGTTACTGCTGAAATGGACCGCGTAACTAGGGTTTTCGTCCAATAGGTTAATTGTTGTCATTTAAATTCGTGACTTAACCCTTATCAGTCTAGCATGTCAAGTTGGTTAAGTGTTGTCATTCAAGTTCGTGACTTAACCCGCCTATGAATCATGTATCAAGTTGGTTACGTGTTGTCTTTCATGCTCATGACTTAACCCTATCATGTGACATTAATTCATTAATGCACCCCAACCTCTCACATTAGACCTGTTGTTGTGGTCACTGGATATGCCAGGCGGTTCCGGGTAGAATTACACCATAACTCAGTCTGACCTCGGGTTTTCAAGTGCGATATGACCAACTACCCACATTGGATCCTATTGTTTGCAGTAACTGGATTTGTCGGGCGGTTCCGGGCAGAATTACACTGCAAACTCAACCCAACCTCGAGTTGGCCATTTTCAAGTTCATTCTAGTGTCATGCCCATGTTCAAGTTTCATGTCATGTTCGTGTCAAGTTTCATGCCCACATCCAGATTCAAATTATAACATTGTTCATGTCAAGTTTCATGATGAGTTTTATACCAAGTTTCCTATAATTTCCATTTTTTCCCAATGTTACCCCGTCTAAATATTATGCTAACAATCTTAGCCTCTTCCGTCCGCATGATTTTTGGCATAGTATTAGGCTAAAAACTTAGCCTAATTTAACGTACACAAAATTTGCATAAAGAAATTCATTAACATGACATAGGTGTAAACTTGGCATTCTTGGCATAGTCAATATGAACACCATAGGTGTGTACTTGCAAAACAATCAGCATGAATATCATAGGTGTGAACTTGCAACGTAGACTAAACCAACATACATATATGTGAATTTGCAACATAGACTAAACCAACTTACATATATGTGAACTTGCAAATCAATCACGAACATATGAATAAGTGTGAACTTAAAATATGACATAGGTTTAACATATACACATAAACATGTAGATCTAATATTTGGTCACATATGTGATATGATTTCACAACCTAAAACTTGCATAACATGATAAACTACACAACTTTTCATCACGGGTTATACTCCAAGTTCATATACATATGAATGGACTTATTCATTAATTCCCAATTCAGCATGATGATAAAATAGAACCACAGACATAGATCAACATAATAAACATTGCTCTATTATCAATTTATTTCCAAGGCATGACCTAAGTGAATAAATTGATTAAAACATCGCAGGCATAACATTATGAACATGAAAAATGTTTGAATAATAGTCTAGATTCAAGAACATGGATAGATCTAACTTAAATAGAAAAATCCCCAAAATCAAGAAAAATGAAGAAAATAGGTCTGAATAGAAAATCAAGCTTAGATCCAATTTCATAGTCATAATCCTAGGCAATAAACTCATAGGTGATTAGCCACAATTGTCCTTGTCATAGTTATAGGCAATAGTCTTATATTCACAATCATAGGCATAGGCACAGTCTTATGTTCACCATCATATTCATAGGCATAGTCTAATGTTCACCGTCATAGTCATAGGCATAGTCTTATGTTCACAGTCATAGGCATAGTCATGGTCTTATGTTGACAGTCATAGGCATAGTCATGGTCTTATGTTCATAGTCATAGGCATAGTCATGGTATTATGTTCACAGTCATAGGCATAGTCATAGTTTTATGTTCACAGTCATAGGCGTAGTCATAGTCTTATGTTCACAGTCATAGGCATAGTCATAGTCTTATGTTCACAGTCATAGGCGTAGTCATAGTCTTATGCCATTAACAATAGTTTCAACGTCGTATACAATATTCCCAATAGTCAAGATCCAAGAATAAAACAAAGAATAGATATGAATCATACATAAACCAACTCTAATTTAACATGCCCATATTAGATTTATAGTTTTTATCTAAAAGTAACTGGAACTTACAGATCGTGGTCTAAGAAATTTAGATGCAGAAGTCAAGTCTAGAAATTTGTCGTAGAACGTTGCGGTGTCGCTGATCTATTCTCTTGAATTGTTGTAGAAGCGTTGATCTTTGATTTGAATTGAGTTTGAATGCTTAAGCTTTAATTTGGAGGCGGCGGCCATGGTTCAAGCGGTAAATTAGCAGCATAGCAGTGTAAGAATGATTTTTATGAATTAGGCTTGGTCTTAGGATGTATTTATAGGGGTAGCAACTTGTTTAGGCCCTTAGATTAACCCTAGAATCAATCCGCTCAGGCTTCAAAAATGGGTTCCGGGTCAAAACAAGCCGACCAGATCGACCTCTAGGGGGGGAGGTCAACCATATGGTTGACCTGCGGGGTAGGTCGACCCTAAGGTCGATCACATGGTCGACCTGACCCCCAGGTCGACCCCCAGGTCAACCTGCCTGGTCTGAAATTTGCTGAATCTTTCACAGACCATAAGTTCTTCATCGAACTCCGATTTTCGAAAACTCGGACTCTATTTCATGTAGAATTCCGAGACGAACGCAATGGCGTAACCAGTTTCCCTTGATTCTTATTTTAAAATTTAATTCTGCCTTTATTTATGGTTTTAACATGTTATAAAAATTCGGGTTGTTACATTCTTCCCTCCTTAAAGGATTTTGTCCCCGAAATCTTCAAGTTAAGAAGAATGCATCCTATCATCCAATCAACCATCTACTCAACCATCATCCATAAGCAACCAAATTCCTTAAAAGATTTCTAATGCTATATGAACATATGCAGAAAGTGTGTGTATATGTTCCTTATCTAATGCAAACGATCAGGCCTGATTGATCTTCTTAATGCAAAATATGTTTAGTGTCATGAATCCAACACGTATGCAAATAGTCCTAGTCACATTAACACTATATGTGTGCACAAATATCCAACCATATGCAACATCCACATGATACACATTCAATTCCATCCATAAACAAGTATAAACACTCATGCATATGCAATATGAAAATGTGTCTGAGCCGATCTAGTGCCTAATGTGTGTTATGCAACCACGAGCAAACACTTACGACCACTTGCAACCATTTCCAAACATTAACCATAACATGTTTCAATCACATGTTTACATCAAAAAGGGTTCTACCTAAGGTTCTCAAGACATGATTGAGAAGATAAGCAAGATAAAACAAAGCATCCAGGAGAAGAAGTTAAAGATGTACCCTTAGAAGGTCCTGCTTCCGGGGCTTGCCCTTGCTTCTTAGGGCGGTTCTTCCTGATGTGTCCAAGCTAAGCACATTGAAAGCACGCACCTATATTCTTCTTCCTTATTTTACAATCCTTGATAACATGCCCAACTATACCACAGAAGTTGCACTTCCTCTTATCACGTGACTTGTTATTATTGTTATCCTTATTCTCGCCTCCCTTCTAAAAGTCTTTCTTCTCGTTCTGAGACTCATCCGCCTTAACTTATCACTCATACCTTCCCTATGTAACATGTTAATGAGCCTCACGGAAACTATCTCCATCGTACGAAAAACCCTCTACGAAGCTAGAAAGAAGATTAGCCGCAGGTAAAAACTACTGCGACTACAGATGGAGAAATGAAAGGAAAAGAGATTCAAACGAGGAAACAAAGGATAGTGCTAATGGCTTTTGGGGAATAGCCTTTAAATAAAAAAAGACTTTTCTTGAAAAATGCTTTTTTGTAAATGGTTTTGAAAATAATTTTAGAAGGTTTTAAAAACTTTTGCCCAGTCTGTAACCTTCTACTCTAATACCAAATGTAACACCCCACCTCCACTAGGGTCACTCACAATGAGAATGCACTAGTTTTGGAGGAGCGTTATCGAGGTAAACAAACACAGAAATATTACAAGACAGAACATAGATAAAACAACGGAAGAATCAAAATATAAATTTCATTAATTTCAAAAAGAGTCAAAACCTTTTACATCAAATAGCCAAGGTCATTATTTTTCATTACAACAAATTCTGTCTTGCATAAATAAAGAAGCATAATCTTAAAAAAAAGCAAAAGTAGCTTAATTCCCCAAAGGTAGCAGAAATGCAGCCATAGCATAGCTCAAGATCAAAGTGTACATGAGCTGAACCGAAAGCAAGCGAAATCCAAGCTAAGTGCTAGAGTTTCCTCCCTGAGAACCTGGGGGGGGGGGGGACAGAAGAAAAAGAGGCAAAAGAAAACATGTCAGTCATAAAGACTGGTAAGTCCTAGTGACTTTTAGCATAAAAACAGGTAAAGGTAACATGACATGTATAAACTGAAAGTTAACATATGGATGATGACAAGATGGGCAAGATAGACTACGATAACATGATAAATCAAGTGTAAATCAAGTATAGCGTCACATATTCAAGGTACTCTACATCAAATGTACTAGAATCCCAAACCCATGTCTTATATAAATCATGAAATAATCCCTTGGCCCAATATCATGAAATGACCCATTTCTAGGTCCAACGAAACGATCCACTAGTCGATCGGCTCCCTACAAGTTCTAGCTCGTCATGTGTCAGTGTCATACGACCCTATCACGAATGTAGTCACCTGTGCTAGGTCCACCATAGGGTGTATCAAGACCTATGGTGCCAACCACCGACACGAATCAAGCATGCACAGATAAACCTACTGATGCCCAATGCCTACTTTTTTAACTCCGGACCACGTGCACGACCATAGCCCGCTTGAACCTACACTGGCGCACCAACACAGCCGTCGTTCTGGTCGCTTACAATCAGCCCAATAATCATGCCGCACCCTGCATAGTTCTAGTGTACTATGATACATCTAGTGGGTTACTACTGAAATGGACCGCGTAACTAGGGTTTTCATCCAATAGGTTAAGTGTTGTCATTTAAATTCGTGACTTAACCCTTGTCAGTCTAGCATGTCAAGTTGGTTAAGTGTTGTCATTCAAGTTCATGACTTAACCCGCCTACGAATCATGTATCAAGTTGGTTAAGTGTTGTCTTTCATGTTCATGACTTAACCCTATCATGTGGCATTAATTCATTAATGCACCCCAACCTCTCACATCAGACCTGTTGTTGTGGTCACTGGATATGCCGGGCGGTTCCGGGCAGAAATTCACCACAACTCAGTCTGACCTCGGGTTTTCAAGTGCGATATGACCAACTACCCACATTGGATCCTATTGTTTGTAGTAACTGGATTTGCCGGGCGGTTTCGGGCAGAATTACACTGCAAACTTAACCCAACCTCGAGTTGGCCATTTTCAAATTCATTCTAGTGTCTTGCCCATGTTCAAGTTTCATGTCATGTTCGTGTCGTGTTTCAAGGCAATTTTCATGCCCACATCCAGATTCAAGTTATAACATTGTTCATGTCAACTTTCATGGCGAGTTTCATACCAAGTTTCCTATAATTTCCAATTTTTCACAACGTTACCCTGTCTAAATATTATGCTAACAATCTTAGCTTAATTTTCCGTCCGCATGATTTTTGGCATAATATTAGGCTAAAAACTTAGCCTAATTTAACGTACACAAAATTTTCATAAAGAAATTCATTAACATGACATAGGTGTAAACTTGGCATTCTTGGCATAGTCAATATGAACACCATAGGTGTGTACTTGCAAAACAATCAACATGAATATCATAGGTGTGAACTTGCAACGTAGACTAAACCAACATACATATATGTGAATTTGCAACATAGACTAAATCCACTTACATATATGTGAACTTGCAAATCAATCACGAACATATGAATAAGTGTAAACTTGAAATATGACATAGGTTTAACAAATACACATAAACATGTAGATCTAATATTTGGTCACATATATGATATGATTTCACAACCTAAAACTCGCATAACATGATAAGCTACACAACTTGTCATCATGGGTTATACTCCAAGTTCATTTACATATGAATGGACTTATTCATTAATTGCCAATTCAACATGATGATAAAATAGAACCACAGGCATAGATCAGCATAATAAACATTGCTCTATTATCAATTTATTTCCAAGGCATGACCTAACTGAATAAATTGATTAAAACATCGCAGGCATAACATTATGAACATGAAAAAGGTTTGAATAATAATCTAGATTCAAGAACAGGGAGAGATCTAACTTAAATAGAAAAATCACCAAAATCAAGACAAATGAAGAAAATAGGTCTGAATAGAAAATCAAGCTTAGTTCCAATTTCATAGTCATAATCCTAGGCAATAACCTCATAGGTGATTAGCCACAATTGTCCTTGTCATAGTTATAGGCAATAGTCTTATATTCACAGTCATAGGCATAGGCACAATATTATGTTCACCGTCATAGTCATAGGCATAGTCTTATGTTCACCGTCATAGTCATAGGCATAGGCGTAGTCTTATGTCCATAGTCATAGGCATAGTCATGGTCTTATGTTCACAGTCATATGCATAGTCATAGTCTTATGTTCACAGTCATAGGCATAGTCAGAGTCTTATGTTCACGGTCATAGGCGTAGACATAGTCTTATGTTCACAATCATAGGCATAGTCATAGTCTTATGTTCACAGTCATAGGCATAGTCATAGTCTTATGCCATTAACAATAGTTTCAACGTCGTAGACAATATTCCCAATAGTCAAGGTATGAGAAGAAAACAAGAATAGATATGAATCATATATAAATCAACTCCAATTTAACATGCCCATATTAGATTTATAGTTTTTATCTAAAAGTAATTGGAACTTACAGATTGTGGTCTAAGAAATTTAGATGCAGAAGTCAAGTCTAGAAATTTGTCGTAGAACGTTGCGGTGTCGCTGATCTATTCTCTTGAATTGTTGTAGAAGCGTTGATCTTTGATTTGAATCGAGTTTGAATGCTTAAGCTTTAATTTGGAGGCGGCGGCCATGGTTCAAGGGGTAAATTAGCAGCATAGCATTGTAAGAATGATTTTTATGAATTAGGCTTGGTCTTAGGATGTATTTATAGGGGTAGCAACTTGTTTAGGCCCTTAGATTAACCCTAGAATCATTCTGGACCATCAAAACATGTCTCAGGCTTCAAAAGTGGGTTCTGGGTCAAAACAGGCCGACCAGGTCGACCTGTAACGGGGGGAGGTCGACCATATGGTCGACCTGGGTGGTAGGTAGTCCCTAAGGTCGACCACATGGTCGACAGACCCCGAGGTCGACCTCCAGGTCGACCGACCCCCAGGTCGACCTCCAGGTCGACCGACCCCCAGGTCGACCGACCCCCAGGTCGACCTACCTGGTCTAAAATTTGCTGAATCTTCTACAGGCCATAACTTCTTCATCCGGACTCCGATTTTCGAAAACTCGGACTCTATTTCATGCAGAATTCCGAGACGAACGCAATGGTGTAACCCGTTTCCCTTGATTCTTATTTTAAAATTTAATTCTGCCTTGATTTATGGTTATAACATGTTATAAAAATTCGGGTTGTTACAATTATTCAATATCACTTTAACTAACCTTCAATAAAAAGATTATAAACCTTCTTAAATTCCAAACATAACTTAATCATTCAATATATATTTCGTGCAGAAATTTTATCAACTTATATCAAATATCAATTCTCATAATCAACAAATACTATAAGCAGAATAACACTATAAATACTTTTCAAATTCCTCAAATAGTATATGTTTCAACTAGGGAATTTAATATCAAGTATCCGAAGATTATTTCCATCCTAATCCAACTTATTTATAGTTTGAAACCTTAATCTCGTAGTCAAGAAAATGGAATAAAATTAATCAAAAGATATATTTTGCCACAAACTCCACGTTCAAAACATATCCTTAATTCTAGGGTAGTTAATTTCGTTATATCTTAATTAACATTCTTTATAACTTATCTTTGATAACCAAATAACTTAAAACTTGCTAGGTTAAGTATGATGTTGTTAAAGACATCGTCCACAACAACCCAAATCCAGTTGATATTAAATGTAAGATTTAGATAGAAATCATATTAGCTCCTATTCAATATCAATTTTCGCATTTAGCAGATTGTAACACCCCACCTCCGCCAGGGTGGCTCTTGCAAGCACTCTGACTTTGGAGGGGCGTTTGAATCGGGTAAACATGCATAATGATATATCAAGGCAGAACAAGAACATATGTATATATGTAAATAGAGTAAATAAGATAAGTAAAACAACGGAAGATTTCAAACTATTTCAAAACAAGTCTGGTACAACATAACTTTCCAAATAAACAAGTCTAGATAAAAACAACATCAACTGAAAAACTGAAATACATAAGTACTATCCCCAAAATAAGTGATAACCATAGCTAGCTTCATGTCGAAACCGTACATGAGCTAAAATCCCACAAGCAAGCGATCAGACATCCAAGCTAAGCTCCAATATTCCCACCCTGAGAACCTGGGGGGGGGGGGGGAAACGGAAGAAAAGAGGCGAAAGAAAAACAGGTCAGTCAAAAAGACTGAGTAAGCCCTACTACAATCAATGTAAACTGATAAAGTTAACTGGCATGAGAAGCAGGGATGAACATAAGGATAACTACATACTGGCATGATAGATAAAAGGTGTCATCGCATAATCAGGTTTAAGGTTTTGCACCACAGGTGTACTAGCAAACTAACATGACTTGAATAAACAAGTATTGATCCCTTGGCCCAAGCTTTGGCCCAATAACATGAAGTGACCCTAATACGAGGTCCAATAACATGAAGTGACCCTAATACGAGGTCCAATAACATGAAGTGACCCTAATACGAGGTCCAATAACATGAAGTGACCCTAATACGAGGTCCAACCAAATGGTCTAGTCGATCGGCTCCCTATAAGCCTAACTCGTCACGTGTTGGTGTCAATACGGCCTAAACATGATTGTAGTCAGACTGTGTTGGGTCCACCCTTCGGGTGTATCAAGCCCTAGGGTGTCAACCCCTGGACACCATAAACATGAGTGCACAGTCTCGATCTACTGGTACCCATGGGTGACTTCTCCAAATACGGACTACGTGCACGACCATAGTCCGTCCGGAACTACATCGGCGTACCACCCGGCCGTCGCTTTTGGTCGCTTATACCAGTCCAGTAATCGTGCCCCACCCTAGCCTAGTCCCTAGGGTCATGATGATACAAACTTGGGATTACTGCTGGAGTGGACCCCCTTTGCTAGGATTTTCTATTGGGTTAAGTACGGTTTAACCCTTTTACTAATCATGGATTAACTTGGTTAAGTGTAACGATGGGTTCACGACTTAACCCCGATTAATCCACCCAGTCCAAATTGTTTAAGTATTAAGTGGACCATGACTTAAACCCTAACCATGAGGCATTAATTAATTAATGTGCCTTAACCTCTCACATTAGACTTCGTTGCGGTTACTAGTTAAGCCGGTCGGTTCCGGGTAGCTTTATACCACAACTTGGTCTAACCTCAGGTTCAAGGTACAACATGACCAACTTCTCACATTGGGTCCTATTGTTTGTAGCAACTAGTTAAGCCGGTCGGTTCAGGGTAGGTTTACGCTACAAACTCAACCCAACCTCGAGTTGGTCACACTTATATTTTCTAAGTGTCATGTCCATTATGTTTCCAAAACATATTACAAGTTTTCAAGCATTTGGGTAGACCTAACTTAATAGGTAAATTCCCAATGGGTAGACCTAACTTAATAGGTAATTGTAACAACCCGTAAAATCTGGGCCAGTTTAAAAATTTTATTTTTTGCAATTTTAGCGAATTTTGATTATTTAATATGAATTATTTTAAATAATATCGACAATAAATTTATTTTGAATATAATTCGAACGTATATATTATACGCGTCGTCGTTAGAATAAAAATAATTATATATAATTATAAAAGGAATTGAAAATGGCGCGGTAGTTCGAAAATTCGATTTCTAATTTCAAATGAATATACAGAATTCAATATAAGTCAGAATTGAACGAAACAAGAAATATTTGAATCTGTATAACTATATCTTTGTAACGAAGTTGACAAACTGAGATTTCACTTTAGAAATGATAAGATATGTCCAGTAGAAAATTCAGAATAGTCGCTGTGGAATTTATATATATTTTATATAATATATAGCCCTTAAAAATAGCCGTTTTGCAAACGACCTCGGATTTCGACGAAACCAGTTTTGTTGGGTCCGAGATGTGAAGTTATTGCTAGGTTTCAAATTTCATAATTTTTCGAATCAATGTGTGAGCATGGTAAAGGAAAACGCGTTTGACCAGTTTCAGTTGATTTTAATCGACTGGAAATTGGCCATTTTTCAAACGGTCTCAGAATTCGATGAAACTAGTTTTGTTAGGACCGTATCGTCAATACGAAGCTAGAAAATATTTTTCTAGAATTTTTAAAATTCGTATGCGACCCCGGTAATCTGAAATGTACGTTTAAAATTCAATATAGAGATTTAAAAGTAAAGTAAACGGAAACTGATTGAAACGATTGAATCAGCTTGCGGTACATATCCCATTGTGTTCGGAATGGGGGTAAAACGCTATGGACGACAGGCGGTGGGCCTCGTTTCGAGGTCGTATGTGAAAGTCAACTTTTAGAAATTAAATAATATTAAAATAATAAAAAAAACCTTCCTCCTTTAACCCGCTGGCCCCCCCCCCTTTTCCCTTCATAACCGATTTCAGCAGAAAAAAAAAAAAAAAAAGAACCCTAGATATCGACAGCGCCCCCCCCCCCCTGAAGCGCCGCCGCCCGTCACCGAAGCTTCCCCCCCCCCCTCCCTCGACGAGCGTCACCGAAGGACCCCCCCCCTGCTGCTGCTGTTCGGCGACGAAGCACCCCCCCCCCTTGCTGCTGATGTTCGGCGACGAAGCACCCCCCCCTGCAATGTTCGGCGACGGAGAACCCCCCCCCCCCCCCCGATGGCCACAGCGCCGCCTCAGGCCCCCCCTGTAAGTTATTTTTAATTTATTTAATTTATTTTTTATTTTTTTTTATTTTTATAAAACAGAATTTAAAACAGAAAATGTTTGAAAGAAAAGAAAATAAAAACTGATTTTGGTTTTAGGAGTTAAAACTGTTTTTTTGTTTTAAAAAGGAAAATAAAATTGATTTTTATTTAACTTCTTAAAACTGATTTTTATTTAAGTTCTTAAAATTGATTTTTATTTAACTTCTTAAAACTGATTTTTATTTAAGTTCTTAAAACTGATTTTTATTTAAGTTCTTAAAACTGATTTTTATTTAAGTTCTTAAAACTGATTTTTATTTAAGTTCTTAAAACTGATTTTTATTTAAGTTCTTAAAACTGATTTTTATTTAAGTTTTTAAAACTGATTTCTAAAGGTTTTAACTTTAAATTGAAAAAGGTTTTAACTTTAAATTGAAAAAGGTTTTAACTTTAAATTGAAAAAGGTTTTAACTTTAAATTGAAAAAGGTTTTAACTTTAAAACGAAAATGGTTTGAACTTTAAAAAGAAAATGGTTTGAACTTTAAAAAGAAAATGGTTTTAACTTTAAAAAGAAAATGGTTTGAACTTTAAGATAGAAAAATAGAATTTTTATATATTGAACTTCGATAGAAAAATAGGATTTTTATATATTGAATAGCAAAGTAAAAATTCGATTTTTATATATTGAACTTTGAACTAAAAATTCGATTTTTATATATTGAACTTTGAACTAAAAATTCGATTTTTATATATTGAACTTTGAACTAAAAATTCGATTTTTATATATTGAACTTCGAAGTAAAAATTCGATTTTTATATATTGAACTTTGAACTAAAAATTCGATTTTTATATATTGAACTTTGAAATAAAAATTCGATTTTTATATATGGAACTTTGAAATAAAAATTCAATTTTTATATATATAGTGGCCTTGGGCAACGAAGGTGACAAAAAGGCGAAACGACGAGGACTTCTGCAAATGAAGAGCCGGGGAGCTAGGATAGCTATAAGTGAGAATTTCTCACCTTTCAATTTCTTGTTCTAGTTATATATATATACTAGGATGCAGACGGTGCTTAGTAGCACCCGACACAATCGTCCACAGACCATGGACTTGTTTGTTTGACTGTTTGGTGATTGATTGCGATATTGGTTTGAATGTGGTTTGTGATGTGAAAAATCGAATCGATAAATTGGTTAGGATTAGACGTGCGCCGTTATAAGGCGAAGGAGTAAGGCTAGGTTAGACCCTTACTCCAAATTTTGTGGTTCGCATAACGAAAGTGAATTCGATTGATGTGTGAATGGCGTGGGCCTTCACTAGACCGGGGATTAGGCTAGGCCTTGTCCCGTTTCTAGTATCGTGCCGTTATGCCGCCGAAATTTTCTAAAAACATATTAGAAAAATAAAAATATCAT
The DNA here is from genome assembly GCA_030737875.1 of Allium sativum. Lineage (NCBI taxonomy): Eukaryota > Viridiplantae > Streptophyta > Magnoliopsida > Asparagales > Amaryllidaceae > Allium > Allium sativum. Next base: position 692,367,372 of record CM060924.1, read on the forward strand.
TTTATTTAAAGAATGAACTGAATAGAAATTCATATGTTGGAATAAAATGTTTTATCGTTAAAAATATAATTTTTAACGTGAATATGAATCTAGTGAATGTGAATAAATAAAATATTCATTTACAAACCAGACGGTTTGTTTATGTACACTGATTTGACTGATATTGATTGGGTCGATAAATTGTACACATCGCCCAACAGCACAAATAAAATAGGTGTTTGATTGTTTGAAACCCCACACGGGTGTTGAGATGAAATTTGAAGTTCACTCATCCTGATTGATTAAATATGTCGATCGATTGATTGACAGGCTGTTATAAGCGTTGAATGTCTATATTTGATGCTTATACAGTGTAGTGCACTTTGGTTGATGGTTGATTATTCATCGTTGTTGATATATACATGTGTTGTAGAAAATCCATATAATTAACATTATATGGTAATTGATTGGGCCTCATTCCAGTTTCGAAAAAAAAGAAATATTTGAAAAAGAAATATTTGAAATAGAAATATTTGAAAAAGAAATATTTGAAATAGAAATATTTGAAATAGAATATTTGAAAATAGAAATTTATGAAGCCGTGTTGATTAGATTGACGCCATTTTGACGTGAACGATATTTATATCGATTTTATTCATTTTAAAATGAATATTGAAACGTGATTTCGAAATCGAATATTTTGAAATGAATTGAATTGAAAACGATTTCGAAATGAATTGAATTGAAAACGATTTCGAAATCGAATATTTTGAAATGAATTGAATTGAAAACGATTTCGAAATGAATAGAATTGAAAACGATTTCGAAATGAATTGAATTGAAAACGATTTCGAAATGAATTGAATTGAAAACGATTTCGAAATGAATTGAATTGAAAACGATTTCGAAATGAATAGAATTGAAAACGATTTCGAAATGAATAGAATTGAAAACGATTTCGAAATGAATAGAATTGAAAACGATTTCGAATAGAAATGAATTGAAAACGATTTCGAATAGAAATGAATTGAAAACGATTTCGAAATGAATTGAATTGAAAACGAATTCAAATTGAATTGAAAACGATTTCGAAATGAATTGAATTGAAAACGATTTCGAAATGAATTGAATTGAAAACGAATTGAAATGAATTCAAATTGAATTGAAATTTGAATTGAATAGAAATGAATTTTGAAACGAATTTATAAAGAAGAATTCAATTTTGATTTGAATTGAAAAGGAAGTTGAAATTGCTTTTGAAACGAATTTAAAACTATTTATATAATTCGTTTTAAATAAAAATCGACGAAGTATATATTATATATATTATATATATAATATAATGGCCTGAATAGAACGCGCCGCGCCGCGGCAGTTCGTGAATTTCGACCATTTATTTCAAACGGACATTGCGGGAGATCCGACCGTCGGATTCTCCTAAAACCGGAACCGTTGGGTTCGTATCGAAAAGAGCTTTCTAATGAACGTTAGAAATTTGAAATCTAACGGTTGGATTTGGAGATACGTCCAAATCAAATTCGAAAAAGGTCGCTGTAAGTGCAGTTCGATGGCCGTTAATGGAAATCGACTGTACGGGCCTTGATAAAATTATTAAAAATAGTAATAATTTGTGTAAAATCATAAGAAATGATTTGTGAAAGTTTGGGATGAAAAACTCCATATTTGAAAAGATAAAAATAGATTTTTATCGAAATGAACTAGTTTTGAACTAGAATTATAATTCTATTTATTTTTAAATAAATAAATTGAATTCGAAATGGTTTTGAAAATAACCAAAATTTCCAATGATTGCATTGGAGTGGAGTTGAATCGAAATTGTCTTCGGAATATTTCGATGTTGGAATTCGTGATATTACAGGTGTTGTTATGGAAATTTGAAAGATATATATTTGTATCGTTATTTCCCATACGACATTTGTTAGTCGTAGAATTCGATATTGAATATGAGCCGATATATTTTCTATTCAGAGCCTTGTATTGAATATCGAATGTGATTTGGGTTTGTCGTGAATGGTTTCTTCACTAACACTGTTCTTGAACCCAGTTGAGAAAAGATTAAATCTTTTTATTTAGATTTAATGAAGTGTACCAATTAAATGATATTTAATTGGAATTGAATTGGTATTGATTTTTGGGTTTATCGTGAACAGTGTTTTAAATAACACTTGTTCTTTAACCCGATAATTAATGGAATGTGATTTGGGTTTGTCGTGAATGGTGTCTTCACTAACACTGTTCTTGAACCCAGTTGAGAAAAGATTAAATCTTTTTATTTAGATTTAATGAAGTGTACCAATTAAATGATATTTAATTGGAATTGAATTGGTATTGATTTTTGGGTTTATCGTGAACAGTGTTTTAAATAACACTTGTTCTTTAACCCGATAATTAATGGAATGTGATTTGGGTTTGTCGTGAATGGTGTCTTCACTAACACTGTTCTTGAACCCAGTTGAGAAAAGATTAAATCTTTTTATTTAGATTTAATGAAGTGTACCAATTAAATGATATTTAATTGGAATTGAATTGGTATTGATTTTTGGGTTTATCGTGAACAGTGTTTTAAATAACACTTGTTCTTTAACCCGATAATTAATGGAATGTGATTTTGGGTTTATCGTGAATCGTGTTTTTAAATGACACTGATTCTTTAACCCAGATAATGATTAAAACTAAGTGGAGTTTTAATGAATCTTTAATTAGATTGAAAAGATCGAGAATGGAGTATCACCAGTTTTGCTCCAGGCGATAGTTAAATCTTTAATTAGATTTGAACGTGAAATTTAGAAACTAACTGTCGGTTAGCCAAGCAGAATGGTTTTCTGGATATTGATCTGATGTTGGTTTCGGCCTTCGGGGTTAATATTTGGGGAATTATTCTCTTGATTAATTTACGGTTAATGACTAATGAGTTGGAATGAGGCGTATGTTGTGTTTGTGTAACACTTTTATAATATATACGCGAGTTATTCGGAAAGACCGGGTTTATCCCATTCTGAATAACTGATACGACGATAAGTCGAAGACGAAGACGATGGTCGAAGACCGGAGGTCTTCACGTCGTTTGGGTGATAACTGATGATCTTGATTGGGCTGTACACCCAAGAAGATGGAAACAGTTGGTGATCGTCCAGACGTACTTGGAGATCGATGGATATGCGGGGTACTAGGTGCCTCCGGTTTCGTTCAGACCCAGAACGGACTTGTAAATGGACTGTGTGTCTGACATTGGATTTCATTCTGTGTGACTGATATCGGTTGCATAGAGTGGTTTGCCTGTGTGGCATGCTAAGATGCAAATGATCGAGGCTTCTGTTGAAAAGCAAAGTCTCGTGGTGATGATCAAAGCACGGCCTTTGTGGCGTAGCTTTGTGTAACGTTTACCTCGCGTGTTTCACACCCGGTATGAACCAAAAACGGGAGACGGACCTCAGGGAGGGCCTGCGTTTCTTCCTAGCTAGAAGTGGCGTCAGTGGTTTTACACGCCCTGACGAGTTTGACTTATGTGGTTGTTGCTGTTGCGAGGCGCCTCGGATTGATCGGTCGTTCTCGAACCGATGGAGTCATTTAGTTGGCTCATTTACGCCCCAAAGGGCGGGGAAACGTAGTGTTCAGGCATTTTAATCCACATCGGTGGACCGGCCCTGACGATCCAAGGGTCGATGCGCTCTGACCCTGTGGCTCGGGCTAGGCAGTCACGAAGTCGGTGAGGACTATCTTTTGCCTCGGTTCATAGATGGAAATCCAATTTCCAAATACGTGACATTTGCGGTTTTAATTGTAATCCTATATATGGCGACATAGTGGGATGGGGCGCTTATGCCGCCTATGATTGATACTTATGATTTGAAGTTGTTTTATACACTTATAATAGTATCAAATGATTTGTTTTAAAACGTATCAAGCATTCTTTAGCTGTTATAAGGGAAAACCCTATCCTCGACTGCGTTGCATTGTGTGATGGGACCTGGGTCTTATAACAGCTTCATTTTTCTTTACTTAGCATTACGCTGTTGTTTATGCACTGGTATTCTTGGGAGGAAACCCGTTCCGTGTTATACGGCGTGGTCCCTTGATTTACCTAATGATTTAAAATAAAGATTAATAACTGTTTTAGTTCTCACACCAGTCACATGACTGACCTGGAGTTTATTGTTTTAACCTAAACTCTGGGTGCCCTTATTTTGACACGGGCAGCTAGTAGTTTCGGTTTTGCAGATTTATATTCACAGGATCCTGGGTTACAGCTGGAACGATATCCGGAAAGCTTTGTATCCGTATATCTCATTCTAGTTGTGTATTGTATTATTTTCCGCTGCGATGTATTTTAATGTAATTTAAATCTCTGATATTTCTTTGTAATATTCATTTATACTCTGTATATTCTTGTAATCTGATGCATTGTTGTAATATACAGTGAAATGTTCTTTCGTATGCGTTTTGTTTTGTCCTGTTCTCAAACGATAGGGCGTTTCGAGCGGACTGGATCGGTTTAGCGACTGGTTCGGACCGAGCGAAATTCCTTCACGTCACAGTTGGTATCAGAGCTTTGGTTTACAAAGCTCAGAGAACAAGGCACATTAGAACCATACGAAAGAATTCATCAGATATTGGGTTAGTAATATCCAATTAGAATGACTCGTTAGAGATGGGATCAGTAGTATCCTAGAACGAGTGTGAAGAGTATATTTTTGAAAATGAAAACAATTTTTGTTTTGAAAATTTAAATCAATTATTCATATTTGATTATCTATTTATATTGATGTGGACAATCCAGTATATACAGATTTTGCGTATACGTCTGATCCGCGTGTATTCGAATTTTTAATATACTGGATAGATATAGATTCATACTCTAGTAGCCCGAAGATGATGCCGATGATTGACTAGTTGTCATTAGTATTCATGTTCGAGTAACGAAGGTGTGATTATCTATATATTTCCATTAGACTGGTGTGAGAACCAAAACTAATATAGTTAGAACACATTGTTGTGAATTAGCATTAAAAACATGATTTTTGTATATGTATCAAATTACGAATTTGAAACTCTAATTCACTAATTGATTGATGTTTGTGTTGTTTGTTTAGTTTGTTTGATAATTTTGAACCATTATGCCTAACTGAATCAAATATTGACTTGTATTGAAATTTGGTCGCATTTGCTTGCATATACATATATATATTGAACAGGTCATAGCAAGGAGGCTAGAGCCAGAGAATAAAATTTGTTTGCCCGACAAATAGGTACATGTTTACTACATAATTTCCTGTTTTGTTTGGGTGATGATGATTTTGTGAGCCTATTGGCTAGCCGCTTGGCTTTTTCTTTTTCTTTTTGAGATCTGAAGGACCGGGGAAGCTATTTGAAATTCCCCGATGCTCCCGGTGCAGGGGAGGTTATGGCGAAATTTTTCGAAAATTTAGGGTGTTAGCCAAATTTTTGAAATTTTGAAAATTCTCAGAAACTGAAAAGTTGGAGAATGGAAGTTAGATCGAGCGTAGAGTTGATTAATCAAACCACTTTCGACTTTGTTCCTTTTCGGGGACGAAAAGTTTTAAGTGGGGGAGATTGTAACAACCCGTAAAATCTGGGCCAGTTTAAAAATTTTATTTTTTGCAATTTTAGCGAATTTTGATTATTTAATATGAATTATTTTAAATAATATCGACAATAAATTTATTTTGAATATAATTCGAACGTATATATTATACGCGTCGTCGTTAGAATAAAAATAATTATATATAATTATAAAAGGAATTGAAAATGGCGCGGTAGTTCGAAAATTCGATTTCTAATTTCAAATGAATATACAGAATTCAATATAAGTCAGAATTGAACGAAACAAGAAATATTTGAATTTGTATAACTATATCTTTGTAACGAAGTTGACAAACTGAGATTTCACTTTAGAAATGATAAGATATGTCCAGTAGAAAATTCAGAATAGTCGCTGTGGAATTTATATATATTTTATATAATATATAGCCCTTAAAAATAGCCGTTTTGCAAACGACCTCGGATTTCGACGAAACCAGTTTTGTTGGGTCCGAGATGTGAAGTTATTGCTAGGTTTCAAATTTCATAATTTTTCGAATCAATGTGTGAGCATGGTAAAGGAAAACGCGTTTGACCAGTTTCAGTTGATTTTAATCGACTGGAAATTGGCCATTTTTCAAACGGTCTCAGAATTCGATGAAACTAGTTTTGTTAGGACCGTATCGTCAATACGAAGCTAGAAAATATTTTTCTAGAATTTTTAAAATTCGTATGCGACCCCGGTAATCTGAAATGTACGTTTAAAATTCAATATAGAGATTTAAAAGTAAAGTAAACGGAAACTGATTGAAACGATTGAATCAGCTTGCGGTACATATCCCATTGTGTTCGGAATGGGGGTAAAACGCTATGGACGACAGGCGGTGGGCCTCGTTTCGAGGTCGTATGTGAAAGTCAACTTTTAGAAATTAAATAATATTAAAATAATAAAAAAAAACCTTCCTCCTTTAACCCGCTGCCCCCCCCCCCCTTTTCCCTTCATAACCGATTTCAGCAGAAAAAAAAAAAAAAAAAGAACCCTAGATATCGACAGCGCCCCCCCCCCCCCTTAAGCGCCGCCGCCCGTCACCGAAGCTTCCCCCCCCTCCCTCGACGAGCGTCACCGAAGGACCCCCCCTGCTGCTGCTGTTCGGCGACGAAGCACCCCCCCCTGCTGCTGATGTTCGGCGACGAAGCACCCCCCCTGCAATGTTCGGCGACGGAGAACCCCCCCCCCCCGATGGCCACAGCGCCGCCTCAGGCCCCCCCTGTAAGTTATTTTTAATTTATTTAATTTATTTTTTATTTTTTTTTATTTTTATAAAACAGAATTTAAAACAGAAAATGTTTGAAAGAAAAGAAAATAAAAACTGATTTTGGTTTTAGGAGTTAAAACTGTTTTTTTGTTTTAAAAAGGAAAATAAAATTGATTTTTATTTAACTTCTTAAAACTGATTTTTATTTAAGTTCTTAAAATTGATTTTTATTTAACTTCTTAAAACTGATTTTTATTTAACTTCTTAAAACTGATTTTTATTTAAGTTCTTAAAACTGATTTTTATTTAAGTTCTTAAAACTGATTTTTATTTAAGTTCTTAAAACTGATTTTTATTTAAGTTCTTAAAACTGATTTTTATTTAAGTTTTTAAAACTGATTTCTAAAGGTTTTAACTTTAAATTGAAAAAGGTTTTAACTTTAAATTGAAAAAGGTTTTAACTTTAAATTGAAAAAGGTTTTAACTTTAAATTGAAAAAGGTTTTAACTTTAAAACGAAAATGGTTTGAACTTTAAAAAGAAAATGGTTTGAACTTTAAAAAGAAAATGGTTTTAACTTTAAAAAGAAAATGGTTTGAACTTTAAGATAGAAAAATAGAATTTTTATATATTGAACTTCGATAGAAAAATAGGATTTTTATATATTGAATAGCAAAGTAAAAATTCGATTTTTATATATTGAACTTTGAACTAAAAATTCGATTTTTATATATTGAACTTTGAACTAAAAATTCGATTTTTATATATTGAACTTTGAACTAAAAATTCGATTTTTATATATTGAACTTCGAAGTAAAAATTCGATTTTTATATATTGAACTTTGAACTAAAAATTCGATTTTTATATATTGAACTTTGAAATAAAAATTCGATTTTTATATATGGAACTTTGAAATAAAAATTCAATTTTTATATATATAGTGGCCTTGGGCAACGAAGGTGACAAAAAGGCGAAACGACGAGGACTTCTGCAAATGAAGAGCCGGGGAGCTAGGATAGCTATAAGTGAGAATTTCTCACCTTTCAATTTCTTGTTCTAGTTATATATATATACTAGGATGCAGACGGTGCTTAGTAGCACCCGACACAATCGTCCACAGACCATGGACTTGTTTGTTTGACTGTTTGGTGATTGATTGCGATATTGGTTTGAATGTGGTTTGTGATGTGAAAAATCGAATCGATAAATTGGTTAGGATTAGACGTGCGCCGTTATAAGGCGAAGGAGTAAGGCTAGGTTAGACCCTTACTCCAAATTTTGTGGTTCGCATAACGAAAGTGAATTCGATTGATGTGTGAATGGCGTGGGCCTTCACTAGACCGGGGATTAGGCTAGGCCTTGTCCCGTTTCTAGTATCGTGCCGTTATGCCGCCGAAATTTTCTAAAAACATATTAGAAAAATAAAAATATCATTTTATTTAAAGAATGAACTGAATAGAAATTCATATGTTGGAATAAAATGTTTTATCGTTAAAAATATAATTTTTAACGTGAATATGAATCTAGTGAATGTGAATAAATAAAATATTCATTTACAAACCAGACGGTTTGTTTATGTACACTGATTTGACTGATATTGATTGGGTCGATAAATTTTACACATCGCCCAACAGCACAAATAAAATAGGTGTTTGATTGTTTGAAACCCCACACGGGTGTTGAGATGAAATTTGAAGTTCACTCATCCTGATTGATTAAATATGTCGATCGATTGATTGACAGGCTGTTATAAGCGTTGAATGTCTATATTTGATGCTTATACAGTGTAGTGCACTTTGGTTGATGGTTGATTATTCATCGTTGTTGATATATACATGTGTTGTAGAAAATCCATATAATTAACATTATATGGTAATTGATTGGGCCTCATTCCAGTTTCGAAAAAAAAGAAATATTTGAAAAAGAAATATTTGAAATAGAAATATTTGAAAAAGAAATATTTGAAATAGAAATATTTGAAATAGAAATATTTGAAATAGAATATTTGAAAATAGAAATTTATGAAGCCGTGTTGATTAGATTGACGCCATTTTGACGTGAACGATATTTATATCGATTTTATTCATTTTAAAATGAATATTGAAACGTGATTTCGAAATCGAATATTTTGAAATGAATTGAATTGAAAACGATTTCGAAATGAATTGAATTGAAAACGATTTCGAAATCGAATATTTTGAAATGAATTGAATTGAAAACGATTTCGAAATGAATAGAATTGAAAACGATTTCGAAATGAATTGAATTGAAAACGATTTCGAAATGAATTGAATTGAAAACGATTTCGAAATGAATTGAATTGAAAACGATTTCGAAATGAATAGAATTGAAAACGATTTCGAAATGAATAGAATTGAAAACGATTTCGAAATGAATAGAATTGAAAACGATTTCGAATAGAAATGAATTGAAAACGATTTCGAATAGAAATGAATTGAAAACGATTACGAAATGAATTGAATTGAAAACGAATTCAAATTGAATTGAAAACGATTTCGAAATGAATTGAATTGAAAACGATTTCGAAATGAATTGAATTGAAAACGAATTGAAATGAATTCAAATTGAATTGAAATTTGAATTGAATAGAAATGAATTTTGAAACGAATTTATAAAGAAGAATTCAATTTTGATTTGAATTGAAAAGGAAGTTGAAATTGCTTTTGAAACGAATTTAAAACTATTTATATAATTCGTTTTAAATAAAAATCGACGAAGTATATATTATATATATTATATATATAATATAATGGCCTGAATAGAACGCGCCGCGCCGCGGCAGTTCGTGAATTTCGACCATTTATTTCAAACGGACATTGCGGGAGATCCGACCGTCGGATTCTCCTAAAACCGGAACCGTTGGGTTCGTATCGAAAAGAGCTTTCTAATGAACGTTAGAAATTTGAAATCTAACGGTTGGATTTGGAGATACGTCCAAATCAAATTCGAAAAAGGTCGCTGTAAGTGCAGTTCGATGGCCGTTAATGGAAATCGACTGTACGGGCCTTGATAAAATTATTAAAAATAGTAATAATTTGTGTAAAATCATAAGAAATGATTTGTGAAAGTTTGGGATGAAAAACTCCATATTTGAAAAGATAAAAATAGATTTTTATCGAAATGAACTAGTTTTGAACTAGAATTATAATTCTATTTATTTTTAAATAAATAAATTGAATTCGAAATGGTTTTGAAAATAACCAAAATTTCCAATGATTGCATTGGAGTGGAGTTGAATCGAAATTGTCTTCGGAATATTTCGATGTTGGAATTCGTGATATTACAGGTGTTGTTATGGAAATTTGAAAGATATATATTTGTATCGTTATTTCCCATACGACATTTGTTAGTCGTAGAATTCGATATTGAATATGAGCCGATATATTTTCTATTCAGAGCCTTGTATTGAATATCGAATGTGATTTGGGTTTGTCGTGAATGGTGTCTTCACTAACACTGTTCTTGAACCCAGTTGAGAAAAGATTAAATCTTTTTATTTAGATTTAATGAAGTGTACCAATTAAATGATATTTAATTGGAATTGAATTGGTATTGATTTTTGGGTTTATCGTGAACAGTGTTTTAAATAACACTTGTTCTTTAACCCGATAATTAATGGAATGTGATTTGGGTTTGTCGTGAATGGTGTCTTCACTAACACTGTTCTTGAACCCAGTTGAGAAAAGATTAAATCTTTTTATTTAGATTTAATGAAGTGTACCAATTAAATGATATTTAATTGGAATTGAATTGGTATTGATTTTTGGGTTTATCGTGAACAGTGTTTTAAATAACACTTGTTCTTTAACCCGATAATTAATGGAATGTGATTTGGGTTTGTCGTGAATGGTGTCTTCACTAACACTGTTCTTGAACCCAGTTGAGAAAAGATTAAATCTTTTTATTTAGATTTAATGAAGTGTACCAATTAAATGATATTTAATTGGAATTGAATTGGTATTGATTTTTGGGTTTATCGTGAACAGTGTTTTAAATAACACTTGTTCTTTAACCCGATAATTAATGGAATGTGATTTTGGGTTTATCGTGAATCGTGTTTTTAAATGACACTGATTCTTTAACCCAGATAATGATTAAAACTAAGTGGAGTTTTAATGAATCTTTAATTAGATTGAAAAGATCGAGAATGGAGTATCACCAGTTTTGCTCCAGGCGATAGTTAAATCTTTAATTAGATTTGAACGTGAAATTTAGAAACTAACTGTCGGTTAGCCAAGCAGAATGGTTTTCTGGATATTGATCTGATGTTGGTTTCGGCCTTCGGGGTTAATATTTGGGGAATTATTCTCTTGATTAATTTACGGTTAATGACTAATGAGTTGGAATGAGGCGTATGTTGTGTTTGTGTAACACTTTTATAATATATACGCGAGTTATTCGGAAAGACCGGGTTTATCCCATTCTGAATAACTGATACGACGATAAGTCGAAGACGAAGACGATGGTCGAAGACCGGAGGTCTTCACGTCGTTTGGGTGATAACTGATGATCTTGATTGGGCTGTACACCCAAGAAGATGGAAACAGTTGGTGATCGTCTAGACGTACTTGGAGATCGATGGATATGCGGGGTACTAGGTGCCTCCGGTTTCGTTCAGACCCAGAACGGACTTGTAAATGGACTGTGTGTCTGACATTGGATTTCATTCTGTGTGACTGATATCGGTTGCATAGAGTGGTTTGCCTGTGTGGCATGCTAAGATGCAAATGATCGAGGCTTCTGTTGAAAAGCAAAGTCTCGTGGTGATGATCAAAGCACGGCCTTTGTGGCGTAGCTTTGTGTAACGTTTACCTCGCGTGTTTCACACCCGGTATGAACCAAAAACGGGAGACGGACCTCAGGGAGGGCCTGCGTTTCTTCCTAGCTAGAAGTGGCGTCAGTGGTTTTACACGCCCTGACGAGTTTGACTTATGTGGTTGTTGCTGTTGCGAGGCGCCTCGGATTGATCGGTCGTTCTCGAACCGATGGAGTCATTTAGTTGGCTCATTTACGCCCCAAAGGGCGGGGAAACGTAGTGTTCAGGCATTTTAATCCACATCGGTGGACCGGCCCTGACGATCCAAGGGTCGATGCGCTCTGACCCTGTGGCTCGGGCTAGGCAGTCACGAAGTCGGTGAGGACTATCTTTTGCCTCGGTTCATAGATGGAAATCCAATTTCCAAATACGTGACATTTGCGGTTTTAATTGTAATCCTATATATGGCGACATAGTGGGATGGGGCGCTTATGCCGCCTATGATTGATACTTATGATTTGAAGTTGTTTTATACACTTATAATAGTATCAAATGATTTGTTTTAAAACGTATCAAGCATTCTTTAGCTGTTATAAGGGAAAACCCTATCCTCGACTGCGTTGCATTGTGTGATGGGACCTGGGTCTTATAACAGCTTCATTTTTCTTTACTTAGCATTACGCTGTTGTTTATGCACTGGTATTCTTGGGAGGAAACCCGTTCCGTGTTATACGGCGTGGTCCCTTGATTTACCTAATGATTTAAAATAAAGATTAATAACTGTTTTAGTTCTCACACCAGTCACATGACTGACCTGGAGTTTATTGTTTTAACCTAAACTCTGGGTGCCCTTATTTTGACACGGGCAGCTAGTAGTTTCGGTTTTGCAGATTTATATTCACAGGATCCTGGGTTACAGCTGGAACGATATCCGGAAAGCTTTGTATCCGTATATCTCATTCTAGTTGTGTATTGTATTATTTTCCGCTGCGATGTATTTTAATGTAATTTAAATCTCTGATATTTCTTTGTAATATTCACTTATACTCTGTATATTCTTGTAATCTGATGCATTGTTGTAATATACAGTGAAATGTTCTTTCGTATGCGTTTTGTTTTGTCCTGTTCTCAAACGATAGGGCGTTTCGAGCGGACTGGATCGGTTTAGCGACTGGTTCGGACCGAGCGAAATTCCTTCACGTCACAGTAAATTCCCAATCTTATGTTTTTATGTCTTTTAAGTTTACCCAACCCCAAACGCAATCCCATCGCTTACATATCGCAATAGCGCATAAAGGACAGAAAGAGGGAACTTGGCATAATCATGACATAAAGGTGTTGAAGCCACAAGTTTAACATGGTGGCATATGAAATGTACATATGTTCATATACTTGCATATTACATTTTTAGGCCTCAAAAGCATGCATAAAACCAAACTTAGCATATTGGTGATACATGGTGATAAATGACATGTAGAAATGGCCATAAGTTCGCATTTAGCCTCACATGCAAGTTATCATAAGAGATATGATAACTTACATGTTGCCAAAATGCAACCTTTAGCATAAAGCTTGAAGCTTTATGTTCATATACTCAAGGTAAGCTTGCATAACATGATAACATGAGTAAAATGACCCACCCAAACTTGCATACATAACATGACAACTTGCATATCATAACATGGCAAACTTGCATAACATAACATGGCAAACTTGCATATCATAACATATCAAACTTGCATAACATGACATAGTAAACTTGCATATCATGGAAAACTTGCATATCATAATGATCAACCAAACTTGCATCATTCATTTAACTTTAGAGTTTAAATATGAAAGTAGAAAAGGGCTTACAAATTCTTATGAAGACACAAATATATTAATAGATTGAGACAAGCCCTTATGAAATCAAATAAACCCAATATGAAAGCTCCAAATCAATAAAAACCCTTGCTTTATGATGTAAACATGGAAACTTGACTTGAATGCAAGCTAAGAACACTCATACAAGCTTGAAAACACTTGTATGCATTGAAAATCTCTCATAGAAATAACTTAGAAATTTGATGAAGAGAGTGGAGGCCATGAGAGGAATAATTTTGCCATAGTTTAGTTGTAGGGTTGAATAATGATGATTTAGGGTTAGATTAGGGGCTTATTTATAGAGATTAGGATTAGTTTTAGCCTTAGGATTAAACCCTAATTCCAATCTCAGCCCTCAAAACCGAATCTGGCCCCCAAACTCAACACAACTCCAAAATGGTGCACCAGGCAAAACTGCCCGGCTGAACCAAGTCGACAGGGCTGTCGACTTGGGTCCAACCAAGTCGACTGCCAAGTCGACAGGCCTGTCGACTTGGTTGGCTTGGCGGGAAATTTCCCGCCTAGCCTTCCAGGCCCGAAATTCGAAATTTGAACTTGAAATTCAAATCTGTTTTGAACTTGAAATTTTCTGAAAACTTCATTGGGCCTTAATCGGGTCATACGGACTCCGATTTTCGAAAACTCGGACTCTATTTCGCGTATTTTTCTGAGACGAACGCAATGGCATAGCCCGTTTCCCTTGATTCAGATTTATAAATTAAATTCTGCCACGATTTACGTTATAACAGGTTATTGAAAATACGGGTTGTTACATTCTCCCCTCCTTAAAGGATTTCGTCCCCGAAATCTTCAAGTTAGGAAGAACGTATCCTACCATCCAACATCCATCTACTCAAAACATCATCCACGAGCAATCATTGTCCTTACAAGATTCTAAATGTTGTATGAACATATGCAAAGGTGTGTGTATATGTACTTATCTAATGCAAATATCATCAATGCAAATTATGTTAGTGAAATGAATCCATATGTATGCAATTCCTAACATAATGTATAACATCTATATGTGTGCACATAACATACATCCATATGCAACATCCATGTGATAACACAAAAATTTTCATCCATGAATAAGCATAAACACTCATGCATATGCAATATGAGGAGTGTGTGAGCCGATCTAGTGCCTAACGTGTATAATGCATCCACGAGTAACCACTTGCAAACACATGCAACCACTTGCAACCATCAAGCATAACATGTTTCAAACACATGTTTCATCCAAAGGGTTTCTACCTAAGGTTCTCATGACAAGATTAACATGATAAACTAGATAATCAAGACAAACATGGATAGCAAAAGATATGCTACAAAGAGATCGGGAAGATAAGCAGGATATACTCCTTTCGGATTACAAGAAATCCCTTCCTAACCCAACCCATATTCTATAAAAGCCCAAAAGGTTTAGTCAACCTAACGGACCCCTTCAAATCCTGACATGTATTACTAGCCAATAAGTCATACCTCCCGACAGAAATAGGACCGAGAATGGGACCGAGAGGATATACGTAAAAAGATAACATGCGAGTAAGTTCCACAGGAAAACAAGGATCAAGGATATGCTCTTAAAAAGAGATATGATGCGCGTATCTAGCCTTCAGTCTTCTAAGTCACGTTTCCTTGAGCTTAACTCCACTGTGCTTTGACCGTCTTTTACCTCATGATTTCTTAGCTTCTTAACTCTTATTTCCAAATATGAGTTGGAACCCATTTCATTGTCACCTCTCGTCTTCCTCTTTCACTTACTCTTCTATCATTCTTGGCTTAAACATAACTATGACCTCATGGTTTCATGCAAGCTCTCCAAAATTCACCAGTGATTCCTGGATCTCGTTTACTTACTATAAAGTATTCCACGCAGCAGAACTTTTCTTGAAAATACCAATCCACGTTGCCAATTGCTCTTACTAACGTGATTTTCTATAACTCATGCTTGAACGAAATGAACCATCCGCCTGTGAATGATAGGCCGTACTTAGATTCAGTCGCTTGCCCATGACTTCCCATAGACTATTCCAAAACTGGCTAGTGAAAATTGAGTCATGGTTACTAACTATCCTTTAGGGAACCCCGTGCAACCGCTTTATTTCTTGAAAGTAAACTGTCGCTAGTTATGATGCAGTCCTTTCGCTCTTAACCGGAGTGAAATGAGCACTCTTCGTGAGTCTACCTACTATGACCCACATGCTCTTATTCCCTTTTCTTGATCTAGGCAGTCCATCCACGAAATCCTTCGTGACGCTTTTCCCTCTTCCATTGCGGGGACCTCCAATGGATATAATAGCCCACCGGGCTTCTATGACTCGGCCTTTAACCTGTTGGCACAACATGCACCTTGGGACAAACTCGGCCACCTCCTCGGGTGATGTGCATCTTCAAGAACCTTCTTTCTCTCATCTTGCGGGGCCATGTGCCTAACCGGCCACGAAACTATCTTGGCATTATCAACTAGATAAATGCGGAAATCTATCTCTCGTTTAGGGGTAACCCCCTTCACTTCACCCAAGATATCAGGATATTCTCGGACCACCCTCACCGATTGCAAACTA
This sequence comes from Allium sativum, assembly GCA_030737875.1. Lineage (NCBI taxonomy): Eukaryota > Viridiplantae > Streptophyta > Magnoliopsida > Asparagales > Amaryllidaceae > Allium > Allium sativum. Next base: position 692,383,379 of record CM060924.1, read on the forward strand.
TCGATAGACGAGTTGAGGGATTCAAGATAACACAACATGACGGGACTCATAGGGTTACTAGAAATTTTTAGGGTATTACCGAGGCGAGTCATGAGCCTCTCAACCCTATGCTCAAAAATCAAGAATGGCTCCAAAACTGGACAACCAATCCATGCCCAAAATCAACCCATACCCCATGAAACCGAGAATATAAGCATCACGCGAGAATTCTATACTCTAGATAGAGATTTTCAAATCCACGTAGATAATAGACAAATGGGCGGAACCCCCAATTGGATTTGAAACACACACGGGATCATTAACTAGACTAGTACTTAGGTGCAAACTTTCAACTAAACCAGATGAAATAAACTATGCGATGCGCCAGAATCAAACAAAGTACGAACAGGAAAATCAGAAATGTAAACAAGACTTTCAACAGAAATACTACCTCGATCGGGAACTGGAGCGGAATTGAGAGCATGAACTTGCCCTCCCGAAGGTCCAGCACGCTGAGTCTGACCCTGGCCTTGCCCTTGCTTCTTCGGGCAATCCCTAGTGAAGTGTCCCATTTCTCCACGGTTAAAGCAAGTGCCCTTCCTTTTTCTGCAATCCTTGTTTAGATGAGTCGAGCTTCCATAAGTAAAGCACCTTTTTTCCTTCTTATCTTCCTCTTGAAGCAGGGCCATATTTACCAAACTCTCGAAGGTTGCTCCGATGGGTATATGAGATATGGCCAAACCGCGCAATGGCTCGTTTAGTCCTAGAGCAAAGTGCATGGCCTTCTTCTGAGCTGTGTTAACCAAGTCTAAACCGAACCGAGCAAGTTGATTAAACTTATCCACGTATTCCCTAATAGTCATGTCCCCTTGCTTTAGTGATAGGAACCTCTCCATCTGAAGGTTCTCCTCTGCTGACGATAAAAACCTCAGTCCAAACCTTCTTTTGAACTCATCCCAAGTCTCAATTGGTCTAGTAGTGGTGGTGACTACCCACCAATAAGCAGCTTCCCCTTTCAATAACCATACCGCCAACAGAACTTTCCTACGATCTTCTACATCTAAGATAGCAAAGAGGTCTTCAGTTTCCTTTAACCAGTTTCTTGCCTCAACAGAAGTCTCCATCCCAACAAAATTCTTGCAACCCATCGCCTTAAAGTCTTTGCAAATCTCCGCGAAATCCGCTTGTTGATGCTGAGGGGGAGGAGGAATGTCCGCGGGGTCGGCTTCACTTGCCCTTTCCCCCATGTATCTCCTAAACCAAATAGGTACTTGAGCGCCTTCCGGAATGGCAAAGTTATCGGCCATACTGAAAACGAAGAAAAAGATAGATTCAAAATGGAGAAAAACGAAGGAATTTTTGCTAATGGCTTTTTGGGGAATAGCCTTTAAAATAAACTAGACTTTTCTTTGGAAAATACTTTATACTTGGTTTTGAAAATAGTTTTCCAAAAGTTTTCTAAAAACCTTTTTGTTCCTTCTCGTAAACCATACGCTCTGATACCAAATGTAACACCCCACCTCCGCCAGGGTGGCTCTTGCAAGCACTCTGACTTTGGAGGGGCGTTTGAATCGGGTAAACATGCATAATGATATATCAAGGCAGAACAAGAACATATGTATATATGTAAACAGAGTAAATAAGATAAGTAAAACAGCGGAAGATTTCAAACTATTTCAAAACAAGTCTGGTACAACATAACTTTCCAAATAAACAAGTCTAGATAAAAACAACATCAACTGAAAAACTGAAATACATAAGTACTGTCCCCAAAATAAGTGATAACCATAGCTAGCTTCATGTCGAAACCGTACATGAGCTAAAATCCCACAAGCAAGCGATCAGAAATCCAAGCTAAGCTCCAATATTCCCACCCTGAGAACCTGGGGGGGGGGGGGGGGGGGAACGGAAGAAAAGAGGCGAAAGAAAAACAGGTCAGTCAAAAAGACTGAGTAAGTCCTACTACAATCAATGTAAACTGATAAAGTTAACTGGCATGAGAAGCAGGGATGAACATAAGGATAACTACATACTGGCATGATAGATAAAAGGTGTCATCGCATAATCAGGTTTAAGGTTTTGCACCACAGGTGTACTAGCAAACTAACATGACTTGAATAAACAAGTATTGATCCCTTGGCCCAAGCTTTGGCCCAATAACATGAAGTGACCCTAATACGAGGTCCAATAACATGAAGTGACCCTAATACGAGGTCCAATAACATGAAGTGACCCTAATACGAGGTCCAATAACATGAAGTGACCCTAATACGAGGTCCAACCAAACGGTCTAGTCGATCGGCTCCCTATAAGCCTAACTCGTCACGTGTTGGTGTCAATACGGCCTAAACATGATTGTAGTCAGACTGTGTTGGGTCCACCCTTCGGGTGTATCAAGCCCTAGGGTGTCAACCCCTGGACACCATAAACATGAGTGCACAGTCTCGATCTACTGGTACCCATGGGTGACTTCTCCAAATACGGACTACGTGCACGACCATAGTCCGTCCGGAACTACATCGACGTACCACCCGACCGTCGCTTTTGGTCGCTTATACCAGTCCAGTAATCGTGCCCCACCCTAGCCTAGTCCCTAGGGTCATGATGATACAAACTTGGGATTACTGCTGGAGTGGACGCCCTTTGCTAGGATTTTCTAGTGGGTTAAGTACGGTTTAACCCTTTTACTAATCATGGATTAACTTGGTTAAGTGTAACGATGGGTTCACGACTTAACCCCGATTAATCCACCCAGTCCAAATTGGTTAAGTATTAAGTGGACCATGACTTAAACGCTAACCATGAGGCATTAATTAATTAATGTGCCTTAACCTCTCACATTAGACTTCGTTGCGGTTACTAGTTAAGCCGGTCGGTTCCGGGTAGCTTTATACCACAACTTGGTCTAACCTCGGGTTCAAGGTACAACATGACCAACTTCTCACATTGGGTCCTATTGTTTGTAGCAACTAGTTAAGCCGGTCGGTTCCGGGTAGGTTTACGCTACAAACTCAACCCAACCTCGAGTTGGTCACACTTATATTTTCTAAGTGTCATGTCCATTATGTTTCCAAAACATATTACAAGTTTTCAAGCATTTGGGTAGACCTAACTTAATAGGTAAATTCCCAATGGGTAGACCTAACTTAATAGGTGAATTCCCAATCTTATGTTTTTATGTCTTTTAAGTTTACCCAACCCCAAACGCAATCCCATCGCTTACATATCGCAATAGCGCATAAAGGATAGAAAGAGGGAACTTGGCATAATCATGACATAAAGGTGTTGAAGCCACAAGTTTAACATGGTGGCATATGAAATGTACATATGTTCATATACTTGCATATTACATTTTTAGGCCTCAAAAGCATGCATAAAACCAAACTTAGCATATTGGTGATACATGGTGATAAATGACATGTAGAAATGGCCATAAGTTCGCATTTAGCCTCACATGCAAGTTATCATAAGAGATATGATAACTTACATGTTGCCAAAATGTAACCTTTAGCATAAAGCTTGAAGCTTTATGTTCATATACTCAAGGTAAGCTTGCATAACATGATAACATGAGTAAAATGACCCACCCAAACTTGCATACATAACATGACAACTTGCATATCATAACATGGAAAACTTGCATAACATAACATGGCAAACTTGCATATCATAACATATCAAACTTGCATAACATGACATAGTAAACTTGCATATCATGGCAAACTTGCATATCATAATGATCAACCAAACTTGCATCATTCATTTAACTTTAGAGTTTAAATATGAAAGTAGAAAAGGGCTTACAAATTCTTATGAAGACACAAATATATTAATAGATTGAGACAAGCCCTTATGAAATCAAATAAACCCAATATGAAAGCTCCAAATCAATAAAAACCCTTGCTTTATGATGTAAATATGGAAACTTGACTTGAATGCAAGCTAAGAACACTCATACAAGCTTGAAAACACTTGTATGCATTGAAAATCTCTCATAGAAATAACTTAGAAATTTGATGAAGAGAGTGGAGGCCATGAGAGGAATAATTTTGCCATAGTTTAGTTGTAGGGTTGAATAATGATGATTTAGGGTTAGGTTAGGGGCTTATTTATAGAGATTAGGATTAGTTTTAGCCTTAGGATTAAACCCTAATTCCAATCTCAGCCCTCAAAACCGAATCTGGCCCCCAAACTCAACACAACTCCAAAATGGTGCACCAGGCAAAACTGCCCGGCTGAACCAAGTCGACAGCCAAGTCGACAGGGCTGTCGACTTGGGTCCAACCAAGTCGACTGCCAAGTCGACAGGCCTGTCGACTTGGTTGGCTTGGCGGGAAATTTCCCGCCTAGCCTTCCAGGCCCGAAATTCGAAATTTGAACTTGAAATTTAAATCTGTTTTGAACTTGAAATTTTCTGAAAACTTCATTGGGCCTTAATCGGGTCATACGGACTCCGATTTTCGAAAACTCTGACTCTATTTCGCGTATTTTTCCGAGATGAACGCAATGGCATAGCCCGTTTCCCTTGATTCAGATTTATAAATTAAATTCTGCCTCGATTTATGTTATAACAGGTTATTGAAAATACGGGTTGTTACACAGATACTATAAGCGGAATACCGGTATGTCCACCTTTTAAATTTCTTATGAGTTTTAACTACATAATCAATATCAAATAAACATAAATCATTTCATCCAAATCCAATTTGATTTATAAAAAGTTTAATTTTAGTTATATTTCCAAGATATCATATTTACAGTAATTGGCTAAAAATTAAATTTCAAATTTTTATTCAAAATTTCATATTTCTTATTCTAATCACTTTAAAATTATTTATAATTATTTACCTTTTTTCATACTTTTAACAATTTTATAAAGCCATTTATAACAGTTTATAATTTCGTCAACGAACTACAATACCACAATCTTATTTAAAACTTGATTTGGATATAACTCCAAATCCATACATTCAAATCTAAAGTTTCCTTTTTAAATGAAAACTATTATTATTATTATAAAACAAATGCTTTTCATTTCAGGAACATTTGATTTAATTTCCATCCGGTATAACCATTTGAAGTTTATGGTCGAAACCCTGTTCGGACCATATTATAACTTCAAAATAAAATTTGTCCGATTCTTGAATTGTTTGTATAAGAATTTAAAAACTTATATAGACTCATTTCAAAGCATTATTTTCAAATTTCAACTTCAAATTCAATTATTTACCATAATGGAATATTTTAATATTAAAAAATATTAATATTTTTCAAAATTTAAACTTTTGAACTTTAAATGGTGCGAAAACTCAGACTAAACATTATATAAGCTTATTGGAATTTTCAATTTGAGTTTAAAACACCGTTTTAATAGTTAACTCAGATTCAAATTTTAAATTATAATTTTAAATCAGTTTACTATTCGTTTGAAAATTGTACAAACCATATTGTGTCAAAATTGTTTCCACCTTTACAAAAGTTTTTATAAAAAGTTTAATTTCATTTTAAACAATTTCAGTCTTTTAGATATAAAATTCCAACTTCCACTTTATTAACTTAGTTAACATAAACTGAATAAAATATTCAGATTTATATTTAGTGACTTGGAAGAGACTTAACCTGTAACGACCCGGTAAGAAATTGGATGCTCGATTTTCAAAAATAATACATAATTTTGTATTACTTGTCAAAGCCTAAGTATCGAAAACACTAGAGAGTTTATAGAAAGAAATTATAAGGTTGGAAAGGAAAGAAAGAAATATTAGAATGGAAGAGGAAGAAGGCTGACCACACAACACAGAGTCTCACATCACAGCGGAACAAAATATAATATAGAAATGAATCTTTATAAGGAACCTGTATAAGTACTTACATTCATCAGAGTACAACAGTCAATCAATACATCCGTACAGTTATAACTACATGTCCTTATATACTACACACAGCGGAATAAATACTAAATATGTCTAGACTCCTTTCAAATGACTTTTGAATTTTGTAGCTTCCTTTCCTGAACCTATAAAACTAGGCCTGACCTAAGCATTGCAAATGCCACAGATCAGTCTGGTGAACGAGCATGAGAAAACTCACTAAGTTTAAGTAACATCCAACTTGATTAACTTTAGAAAATCCTTTGAAAGGAAAGGATAAGCGTAAGACCAGCCCACACATAAACACGAACTGTTTCTACCTTACGATAACCCAAAATATTTTTGATATATCAAATCCGGTAATGTTATAATAGCGTCCTTCAAAAAACAAATAAATAACCATCTAACAGAATGCTTTCGTCTCATGCCCTACATATACATAGAATAGAATCAAAAACCGCATGACATTTACTGGAGATTGGATTTCCAACTATGACAATATATGGGACCACCTTCCGAAAGTGTACCTTTAAAGAGAAATAGATTAGGGTTCAAAAAGAAAAACTTGCAACCCGACTACACATGACTGATCACTCATTCAACTTGAGTGTATCAAACACATTGTCACCGATTGTTGAATCCAACTTAACCGTTTCTCGGGAGATACAGAAATGATAGAAGAACAAAATTAAATTTCTCTAAATAGAAGAATAAAGTGATAAAAGAACAAAATCAAATATATTGTCATACAACATGGATATTTCGAGCGAGTTGTTTTTTTGGTCCCCTTTAAGCAGATTTCGAAACGTAATCTATTTTAAGGGAGGGAGAATGTAACACCCCGTAAAATACAAAAACAAATTAAATAATGAGGTTGGAAAATGAGATTTTGCAGCTTTGAGAATTTGGCTACGAAATTCTTTTATTTGGATTCGTGGCGAAATGCTGAATCATTTTCATATATACTATGCTGAAAACTGTTAATGCATGAAGAAATTACAAGAAAATGAATTTGGATAGTAAAATGTGGAATATATATATATATATATATTTATTTGTGTTATATATATATGTATATTGTGTGTGTGTATGTGTGTCCAAAATAAATTCAAAATAAAGAGGGAGAATTTGAAATTTGAAATGAGGGTAAGATTATTGGGGTAAAGGATATTTTATATAAGGAATAAAATTAAGAAATAAAGAAATGTATTAATTAAATAAACACCTCAGCAAATGCATGTTTATTGAGCATCTCAGCGACCAAGGAGTCGACCTCCCCCTCAAGAGGGGTCTCGACCACCGGTCGATCGCTCAAATTGACCGCTTGGGGCCGAGGAGCCCAATAAATCTATGTTGGTTACGGTTTTCTAAAGGTATACATATAAATAAAAGGCCTAGATTAATTCTGAATAATCCAAAGGCCTACGCTCACGTGGGCAACTATATATAGACCCTCATATCACATACTGAAACCCTAGCTATTCTATTATCCTGCCTCCATGCTGCCTCACTACCATTGCTAAATCACAGAAAAGAGTTTAGGAATTTCTTCTATTCCTCCAATCTTTATTCTTATCTTCTCTTTATTCTAATATATATAGGTTTAGTATGAATTCTAGAATTTGGTATATATATAAGATTCTAAAATATGTTTCTTATATATGTATTAGGAGGATTGGAGTACGTTTGTTGCAAAGATTAAGCACAGATCTATATCTACTATAGAATTCTCTATGTTCTTCCCTAGATTTGTGAGTGAAATATAATGTTCTTAGGCATATTCATATTTTTATTAGATTATCATGTTGATAGCTATAACTAAGAGGATTTGGAAATCGATAACATCAATACCAAAACCCCACAATCCTTTATTCTATATTTGCGTATTAATTGTCATGTTATTTGGGATTTGTGGATTTTTTATTTTAATATTGGATTAAAGATGAAAAGGGGTGTTGATACTATTGTTTCTACTTTAATTTATCATTACAGTGTTGTTAGAATTACGGGCTGTTACATACACGATAGGGTTGAGCTCACTTTAGTAGGTCTGCAGTTCATAATCACTGCGAGTCGTGGCTACTTATGGTTGATTTATAAATAACATGGATGTTCTGAGCGAGTTGTGTTTTTCGCCCCTTCAAACAGATTTCTAAACGAAATCTATTTTAAGGGGGCGAGAAGTAACACCCCGTAAAATACATGAACATTAATAATAAATAAATAAAAATAAGCAATTAAATAATAAAGGTAGAAAATGAGATTTTACTGCTTTAAGAATTTGACTACGAAATTCTTTTATTTGGATTCATGGTGAAATTCTGAATCATTTTCATATATAATATGCTAAAAAAGGTTAATGTATGAAGAAGTTATGAGCAAATGAATTTGGACTGTAAAATATGGAATATATATGTATATATAATTATTAGTGTAATATATATATGTCCAAAATATATTCAAAATAAAGAGGGAGAATTTGGAATTTGAAATGAGGATAAGATTATGGGGACAAAGGATATTTTATCTAAGGAATAAGATTAAGAACTAAAGCAACGTATTAATTAAAATAAATACCTCAACAAACGCATGTTTATTGGGCGTCTCAGCGACCAGGTGGTCGACTGCCCTCTCAAGAGGGGTGTCGACCTCTCAGGTTGCCTGCTTGGCGGCTGAGGAGCCCAATAAATCTATGTTGGTTAGGGTTTTCTAAAGGGATATATATAAATAAAAGGCTTGGATTAAATCTGAATAATCCAATGGTCTACGCTCACACGGACAACTATATATAGGCCCTTATATCACACAATGAAATCCTAGCTATTCTCCTATCCCTGCTTCCATGTTGCCTCTCTGGCGTTGCTAAATTCCAAAAAAAAGGTTAGGAATTGCTTTTGTTCCTCCAACCTTTATTCTTATCTTCTCTCTGTTAATTCATGTAAGTTTAGTATGAATTCTAGAATTTGGGGTGTGTGTGTGTGTATATATGTATATGATTCTAAAATATGTTTCTTACATACGTATTAGGAGGATTGGAGCACGTTTGTTGCAAAGATTAAACACAGGTCTATAACTACTACAGAATTCTCTCTGTTCTTCCCTAAACTTGTGAGTGGAATATAGTATTCTTAGGCATATTCATATTATTATTAGATTATCATGTTGCTAGCTACGCCAAAGAGGATATGGAAATCGATAACATGAATACCAAAACCCCTAAATCCTCTATTTTATATTTGCATAGAAATTGTTATGTTATTTGGTTTTCGTGAATTTTTTATTATAATATTAGATTAAGGATGAAAAGGGGTGTTGATACTATTGTTTCTACTTTGTGTAATTCACCTTTAGTAAGAATTTGATTGTAACCTAAAAGGGTTTAAATTTGATTGTTCCATAGTTTGATTAGGTTTGGATCCTATTTCGAATCCAAATGTATTCATACTTGAAACATATCAAATGTAAACATTTTTATGTTCACAACAACAAAAAGGGGTGAATTAGATAAAGTGGAAACTATAAACATGCACGTATAAGCGTATGTAATACTCCATTTTTGATCCAGTATTAAAATCATTCTAACAAGCCTAGCATGCAAGTTGAAATTTGTATGTATGTATATTTTCCATTCACTGCTATTTGTTATTTTGTTATTATGTCATCATGCCTAAATTGTAGCGGTAAAGATATGGAAAAATTAACTTGTATACCTTGATTTGGACAAATTGACAATTGTTATCTCGTTAAAACGTTTCCTCGTTCATATGAATATTAAAGCTATTTAGGCGTTATAATTTTATTTTTTGGGCAAAGCCTGCAGGGTGGAATGGCCCCTTCCATTTTATTTATATTATAAGAAAATTCCTTACAACATAAATATGTGCAAAAGAACAGAAAAACATTAAACTAAGAAAACACAAAAGTTACAAAGGATAAAAAAATATGGTGGATCATCATTCCCATTTGTTTTCAACGTGTTTGTCGAAATCAAAAGGAGACAGTTTGATTTCACTGCGTATTCTATTTGCATCCTCTGGTTTTTCTTCCTATTGAATATTCTTTCGTTTCGTTCCTTCCATATTTCATTTATCGTGACCTTGAGAAGAATCACCAACTTATATGTCTCAGCATGTTTCCATCTAGTTGCCTTATATATAGCTATCCATTCCTTCTTATTGTCAGTTATCGTTTGTGAATATCCCCCCTTCTGTCTGATCTTTCTCCATAGGAAGTGTGTGAAGAACAAGTAAAGAAGAGATAATGCGTGCTCTCTTCACAATATCCCACATGTTTTCGATACGTTCATGCCCTTGCGTGCTAAAATGGAGAGAGTATGAATTCCATCAGCATACACTTTCCAAAGCATGAAATTCAGCCTTTCATTTGATTTTTTATTCCATATTCTTCTGTACCATGGGCAGTTGGAAAGATGATTTACTCACATAAAAGCATTATAGACTTCTGATGTTTTATATTTTATTTTCCTTAATCCAAACATATTTATCCTGTTGCTTTATTACATATGGAGCCCATACATTTGCTTCCATATCGCAATGAAAGCCGTGCTACTCATTCGTGGCATGTTAATTTTCTCATTTTAAGCAACAACTCTAGCATACATCGGAATGCCACTGTTCAGAATTTCGTTCTGATCTACCTTCTGATGGAGAATCAATCGAGTCTCCATCCAAGGAGTGAACCAAAACAGAGCCTTGTTGTTATTCGATAGAGATATCAATTAGTGTGGAAGCACTTTATCCCTTACTTTGAGCATCATTTCCACGCCAAACTTTGCGCGGGTTTTGCATCAGTTATCCATATTTCTTCGTATTTTAAGTTATGATAGAGGCAACATTTGACCCATAACATGTCACGCTTTATAACTTGGACTCAAATTTCATGGATAATGCCGCAATATTCCAATGTTTAATGTTTTAAATCCCAAGACCACCTTTCTACTTTGGCATCTCTATGTAACAACCCGTTCGAAACGGGCCTAAATATCGACCTAGAAAAGGCCCATCGAAACTTAGAGCCACTCTAAACGGGTCATTGGTTCCTAAAAGGATTACATTTGCACTGATAACAATAGACATATAATCTCACATAGCAAAAAGAGAATATAATATTCAAAAATAAGATGTACCATTATTTCAAAAATCTCAGAAATACACAGTTATAGTTACATTTATTCAAAAGTTACATCAAATAGTTCATCATCATAAGATTCCAAGAGAAGCAAAGCAATAGCTGCTAATAATATCATAATAACTTCATCTTCTCCATCATCTTCGATCACGAATTCATCCATGGCTTTACCCTCATCTACTGACCTGTTTGGATGTTAAGGAGAGGGGGTCAAAACATAAAGTTATGTGTGGCTGAAATATAGTGTTACTTAATGTCCATACCCTATATCTTTAGCAGGTTACATATGTCAAGGTATGTCTACGCAGCACACAAGATTTCACACAAACATAAATATCTATCCAATGGGATAAATATCCAATTCAATCGCCCATTAGTGTTTTTAGGCTAAAGACCCAACAAGGTGGAATCCTCAGTCACTTATCGCCTTATTAAAGGTGGATCCATCTCTTATGACCTTGTGGCGGACCACTAGGCCTATAAGAACCTTGTCCTAGTACGTTAATGTTCTTAAGTCTATTCTCTCATTTGTAATATGAGAAGTAGTATTGTGAACGTTACTACTTAATTTATATTACCCGGTAGGACACCTATGTCACTTAAGACTTCACTTAGACAGTTGGTGAGCATGCAGTGGCCACATATCCTTCAATTACCAAACGGTCCTTACTTGACCCCTTACAAGCTTCTAGAGGAAGTGGACATCCACGTGAACTACCCTACTCCTTTTACCTTTTTATGCCTAACCACTTTGAAAGAAGGAGGACCCAAAGACTTACCTTAACACTAATAAGGATGGGTCCTATGACTTGGGTTCCTCTCCAAAGAATAAACCTTCGGAGGATCCTAGTCCTAAGCACTTAAGACCCAAATTAGATAAAAAGGGTGAGTCAGCTACTTAAGACCTTCTTAAGGCGTCGTAAGCCTATTTGTTTTCACACATCACTTATATATATAGTTATACATATACTCACTAGACCTCTCACAATAAACCATATACCTGTAGATGCTGGATATGCCGATCGGTTCTAGGAAGGCTTCTTCTAAAAGTCAGTTTAGCCTCGTGTCTAGTGTGCTAAGTATATGAATGGCCCATGACACCTAAACATCTCACATTAGTTGGGCTCACTTGTGGTTGTTGGATATGTCGGTCGGTTTCGGGCAGGCATCAACCACAAATGGCAACTAACCTCGTGTATATGTGTCATTTATTTACAAATATATTTAAGTCATTATATATACACATGCATACACAACAAACAAATATATATGTATATTTATTAAGGGGACATTTCAAATTCAAACTCTAACATAATCGCATTTATTACGCCAATATAACGTTATACGTTTAAATAAGTAATATAAAAATAGCGCCTAATTAACGCAACATTCGTATAAACGGGGAAATGTTCTAACCGGAATGGCAATTGTCATTTATCCAAATTAAGGCATACAAGTTTAGGTCTTTCCATATTTTACCGCTATAACATAACATGATGGCATAATGAACATATAGCAATTAGCAGTAATAGAAAACATACACATACATAACAATTACAACTTGTATTCTAGGCATGTAGAAAAAGGTTTACATATTAAATTAAAAGTGGAGTATTTCATACATTCATATGCGTACCTTTACAATCTATATGTCACCCAATTCACCCTTTTTGTAGTGTTATGCACCCAATTTTTTTACATTTAACTCATTCCAATTTATGAATGCATTTACACCTAAATTCGGATCCAAACCCAATTCAACTATGATACATATTCAAATCCAAATCTTTTTAGGCCAAATCAAATGATAATAATGGTGAATTGCATAAGATATAAATAATAATATAATATTCATTTTTACCTTTTATCTAATACAAAAACCACAATTCCACAAAACCAATTCAACAAGATAATTCCTACGTGATTACAAAGTAGAAGATTTGGGGATTTTTCATGTTATACTATCACAAAACCAAATCTTTATAGGCATAACAATTCATATCACGAACTGATAATAAAAATATGAATATGCCTTTTTGCATGACTAGGTTCTGTAACGACCCAAAAAATCTGAACCAATTTAAAATTTTTAAATTGGTTAAAATAACGGATTTTAAATATTTAAAATAAATATTTAAAATAATGGCAATGAAAAGTGAGTTTGAATCGACAATTGAAAACGAATATAATTAATTATAATTATAAACAAGGCCTGAAATGGCGCTGCAGTTTCAAAAATTGAATTCAAAGTTTGTTGGACTGTACCGGGTGCAAAACAAAACGGATTTTAGCGAAACCAAAAATATTTAAATCTGTTAGTGAATACCTTTCTAACGAATCTGAAAAATCGAATTTTCATAGCGGAAAGCAAAAGTTATGGCCGAATGAATTTTCAGAAGGGTCGATATGGAATTTATATATCCCGTGAAAATGGCCATTTTGCATATGACCTCGGAATTCGACGAAACCACTTTTGTTGGATCCGAGATGTGAAGTTATTGCTAGGTTTCAAATTTCATAATTTTTGAAGCTAATAGGTGAGCGTGGCAAAGAAAAATGTGTTTTGGTCAATTACAGTTAAATTGGATCGACCAAAAATGGGCCTTTTTGCAAACGGTCTCAGAATTCGACGAAACTAGTTTTGTTGGGACCGTATCGTCAAAACATAGCTAGATTTATTTTTCTTGAATTTTTCAAATCAGTTTGTGGCCCTGGTAAATTGAAATGTACGTTCAAATTAAATATTGAATGTTATATATTTTAATTTGAAGGAAAACTGGCTGAAACAGTCGAATGGGCCTACGAAACATATCCCATTGTGTTCGGAATGGGGGTAAAACGCTAGGGACGACAGTCGTTGGGTTTAGATTGGTGGTCGCGTCAGAAAACCCCTTTAAAACCTCCCCGACCAATCAATTTTTTTTTTATAAAAAAAAAAGAATTTCCTTCTCTCTCTCTCTTCCCGAAGTCGATCAGCGGCGGAAAACCGCTTCCCCTTCCCTTCCATTTTCTGGCGATTCTGATCATCGAAACACCCCCGCCCTTTGGAGTTTTCCGAAGCCCTCGCCACCCTCTTCCCATCCATAGCTGGTACGCCCCCCATCGTCGCTCGTACGAGGAGATCCAGCCCCTCAAAGTTCGGAAGTTCCCGCCACCGCCACGACCAGGATTCGCCACCGAGCTGGCCCACTCCCCCACGCGCGCGAAGCTCTCTCCTAGCCCTTCGACGCTGCGAAGGCCGATCGTCCTCTAGCTTCACGGATTGGGAGAAAATTGCAACCCTAGTTTCGAAAGATTTGCTGAGGTAATCGGCTTTGTTTATTTAATCTGATTTTAACACCTTTAAACCGTTGCAAACTTTGAAAAATTATATCTTTTTCGTTTCTTGTCGAAATTCAGTAAAACAAGAGAAAGTGGACTCGTGTGGACGTCTTCTACATTTTAAAAGAGACCGCATATTTTTCTGAGCCTTCTGCTATTTTTGGTGGAGTGGAACCCATTGTGAGATTTCTAATTTATAAACGATATAGAAAACGACGATGTATAAATTATATAGTCGATGTATGAGTTATATAAGCGTTGTACACCTCATGTATAAGCTTTGTATAAGTTGTATGTTCGATGTATAAGTTGTATATGCGTTTTAAAAATTATATATGTGTTGAAATAAAAGTGAATTGCTATATATATATATATATATATATATATATATATATATATATGCCCCTCGTCCACAAACCATGGACGATATTTATTGGTTGTGATTGGTGTGAAAATTGATTGATAGCGAATGGTTGTTTGGGATTGTTTGTGGTTGATATTGATTGATTGTGGTTGAAAAATACCCGTTTGTGGTTGAGAAATATTTGGTTGAAACCACATAGGATTAGTTTGTGGAAATAAAATAAATATATACATGCCGCCAGCGTGCGAACTAGATGCATGATCCCCATTGTCAAAAACCGCGAGGTTTTAAGGTAGAGCGAGGAGCCGTACTAGGGACGGTCCCGGTTTTAACTACCCTGCCGTTATGCTGCCGAAATTTTGAATAATATTCATGTATTTGAATTATTTTCATTTGCTGAAACTATATTTATTCATTGAATAGAAAACCTTCATGTGTTGAATCGATATTCATTCGTTGATTAGAAATTCATGTGTTGAATGGTATTCGCGTTTTAAATATAAAAATCACATTTTTATCTATATATAGAAACTATAGAAAACCTTCATGTGTTGAATCGATATTCATTCGTTGATTAGAAATTCATGTGTTGAATGGTATTCGCATTTTAAATATAAAAATCACTTTTTTATCTATATATAGAAACTATAGAAAACCTTCATGTGTTGAATTGATATTCATTCGTTGATTAGAAATTCATGTGTTGAATGGTATTCATATTTTGAAATAAATTGTTTCATAACAAAAATCACCTTTTATCAACTATATGTACTATGTAAAATAATCTCGTTTTAAAAGAAATTGTTTTATAATAAAAATCCTATTTTTATCACCTATATAAACTATATAAAATAATAGTGTTTTGAAATGAATTGTTTAACAATAAAAATCACATTTTTATTATATACACGAATTGTTGAAATGTGAAGTGTTAAAAATAGCCACTCGTTCAAATAAACATATATGAGTTGAAATATTCATTAATTAGCTAATGATATGATTTTTGCCTATACATGCAACATTAGAATGAATGGTGTTTTTAAACCAAAAGGAATCAAATATGAAGTTGAATGGAAAATGATGAACGATAAGAACTATATATATGTACATGCATATTTATTGAACAGGTTATAGCAAAGGGGCTAGAGAAGAGGAATAAAATTTTGTGCCCGACAAATAGGTACACATTTACTGTTTTGTTTGGGTGATGATTTTATGAGCTTGTTGGCTAGCCGCTTGGCTTTTTCTTTTTCTTTTCGACATGAGACACCCGTGTGGCTATTTGGGAATTTTCCCATCCCCTCCCGTACAAAGGAGGTTATGGCGAAATTTTCCAAAATTTTAAGGCGTTAGTGAAATATTTGAAGTGAAAACGATATTGAAATTGTTGAATGAACTATACTTATATAAATATATAAATATAAATAAAATTAAAACGAAACGTGGCCGTGCAGTTCGTATTTTGAAACCGTGATTTCAAAAAACTAGTGCGGGAGATCCGACCATTGGATTTTCGCGAAACCGCAACCGTTGGGTTCGCTTTGGAAAAATCCTTCCAATGGCACCAACTTTGTAAAGATCCAACAGTTGGATTGTCTGGAATGTTTAATTCAAATCTGAAGAAAAATAGCGCTAGAAACGATTATTTATATATATATATAAATATAATTATATTTAATCGAATAACGACGCTGCAGTTCATATTTTGAAATCGAAACTTCAAACGATTGTACCGGGAGATCCGACCGTCGGATTTTCCCGAAACTGGAACCGTTGGATTCGTTTGGAAAAGATCTTTCTAATGATGTAAATTTTGTGAATATCCAATAGTTAGATTTTCAGATATGTGTAAATCAAATCTGAAGAAAAACAACGCCACGGTCGCGTTATGGCCCGAAGCGTCGTTTTGAATATATTGGCTATTTTAAAATAAATAAAAATAACGATAAATCGTTATAAAATATTATAAACAATATGGATGTGATTTAGAAATCAACTGAAGGTTGGCTAAGTCGAGTGGTTTCCTGGGTGTTGATCTGATGTTGGTTTCGGCCTTCGGGGTTAATATTTGGGAAATCGTTCTCTTACTGATTGACGGTTAGTGACTAATGAATTGAAATGATGCGTGTATATGTTAGTGTTGCACTTGTTTATTATATACGCGAGTTGCTCAGAAAGACCGGGTTTTTTTCCTATTCTGAATAACTGAATCGACGATAGCAAATCGAAGATGAAGACGATGGTCGAAGACCGGAGATCTTCACCTCGTTTGGATGGTAACCGAGGTCCTGATTGGGAGGCATCCCGAAATATGGATAATGAGTGGTGATCGTCCAGACGTACGTAGTGATCGATGGATTTGCGAGGTATTTAGTGCCTCCGGTTTCGTTCAGACCCAGAACGGACTTGTAAATGGACTGTGTGTCAGACATTGGATTTTATTCTGTGTTGATTGATCTCTATTAAATATACATCTGTTTGGCGGCGGAGAATTTATTCTTTTGCTTAACGCCCTTCTCTGAAAGACACGAGCTCAGAGGTTGTATTTCGATGGACATCAGTCGCATGGCATGAGTTGCCTGTGTGGCATGCTAAGATGCAGTGATCAGGGCTTCTGTTGAAAAGCAAAGTCTTGTGGTGATGATCAAAGCACCGCCTGTGTGGCATAGCTTTGTGTAGAACGTAAAATCGCGAGCCTCACACCCCGGTATGAACCAGAAATGGGAGAGGACATCAGGGAGGGCCTGCGTTTCTTTCTGGCTAGGGTGGTGTCAGTGACCTACCAGCCCTGACATTTATATACTTTTCATCTATGTGGTTGTTGCTGCTGCGAGGCGCCTCGGTTTGATCGGGCAATTCGGGTCCGATGGAGTCATTCGTTGGCTCGTTTACTTCCCAAAGGGCGGGGAAACGCAGTGTTCAGGAATTTTAATCCACATCGGTGGACCGGCCCTGACGATCCAAAGGTCATTCGAGCTCTGATCCTGAGGGGCGGGCTAGAGCGTCTCGAATTCGGTAAGGACTATCTTTTGCCTTGGTTCATGACGGAAATCCAATTTCCAAATACGACATTGTGCGGTTTTGATTGTATACCTATATATGGCGACATAGTGGTATGGGGCATTAATGCCGTCTATGATTGATAGTTATGATTTGAAATTGTTTTCAAAACATATAAACGCTAGCAATAATATCAAATGCCTTTGTTTTATTCGTATCAAGCATATTTTGGCCGTTATAAGGTAAAAACTCTATCCTCCGGTTTGCGTTGCATTGTGTGATGGGAATTGAGTCTTATAACGGCTTCATTTTTATAAAAAAAAACATAGCGATGTTTAAAAGAAAGATTTGTTTTAAAGCACTGGCAATCCAATGGAGAAAACCTGTTCCACGAAAGTGGCGTGGTCCTGTGATTGGCCAAATTATATATGTGTTGAGTAGATTTCTCATACCAGTCCCATGACTGACTCGTAGTTTGTTTCACTTTCAAACTCGGGTGCCCCCTTTTTCTACATGGGCAGCCTTGTATTCAGGTTTAGCTGGTTATTTCTGGATAGCTGGAGCTGAAGATGGACTCTATCATTTATCTCTTTTTATGCTGTTCAACTCCTATTGTACATATTTTGTTTGTTTTCCGCTGTAGACATTTATGTATAGCTGAACTGTATTTGTACTAAGTAAGATCCTGTATACTGTGTAACTCTGATGATTACTTTTATCCAGTATATTCTATTGTTCATTATCTGGTGTATTTATTTAATTCTGTTCTGCTATTATCTGTTTCTGTGTTATATTCCAAAGATAACCCTTGTCTCCGTCAGAACGGGATATGGGGTCATCACAGGTTCCACTCACAAATTAAGTGGAGATGTGATAGAAATCTCAAGATCTGCGACGGTTCTCAACGTTCAAGTATGCTCTGATTGATCTCCTAACAATATAAATATAAGAAACATATAATTAATTATTACATATATTGTTTGTGCTAAATTCCAACTTCCTAAACTTAGATAGATAGAAAAAGAGAGATATATAATGAAGGTAGAGAAGTAGAGGAACCTTCACCCTTTTTCTCTTTATTTTTCTATGGAATTCAGCAGCATGGAGGCAGAGGTTCAGAATAATTGGGTTTTCTAATGTGTTGTTTGAGGGGTTATTTATACTTGCTTATGTGAGCAGGAGCCATTGGATTTATAAAATTTAATCTGAACCATCCATATAAGCATGACCTCTTAAAAACCCTAATCACATAGCCTCATTGGGCTGTTCCAGCCGTCAAGGGTCGACCCCTAGCGTTCGACCGCCGGTCGACACCCCTTGGGGGGATCGACCTCCCTTAGCTCATTTGATGAGTTGTTGATTTTATTTATTATGTTCTTTATTTGCTTCATTGTTTTTCATATATTCAATATACGTTGTCCCCTAATCTTATCTCTAAAATTCAAATATGAATTTCCCTGTTTTTATTTTAATTTTTTATCTGGACAATATATATAATTTTTACGCAATTATATATATATATAATTTCTGCATACACTGTCCAAATTTATTTGTTCATAACTTCTTCATACGTTAACCGTTTTCGGCATATTATATATGAAAACGATACAGAATTCCGCCGTGAATCCAAATAAAAGAATTTCGTATCCAAATTCCTAAAGCTGCAAAAATTCCATTTTCCAGCCATATGATTTAATTGCTTATTTCTAATTATTTAATTTATTATTAATACTTATGAATTTTAAGGGGTGTTACACTCTAATTTGCTGTATGAAATTGGTGCTAATTTAGTTGTGTGAATGGAACCAGACCAAAGAAATTCTGCATTGTTGTCATCAACATATTTAGCAGTCTAGTAGGAAGCATGAATGACCTACACTAATATACTGTCACAAAAAAATATAACTGCATTTAAGATGACAAGTCTGCCTGGTTGTGAGATAAATCTGTTTTCCCATCGTGAAAATACTGAAGTAATTTTCTCAAAAAGTGGAAGGTATTGCATCGTAGTTATCCTCTTTGTTGCCAGTGGGATACCAAAATAAGGCATGCTAGTGGCCATAGGAGACATTCCAGTAAAGGATAAAATAGTTTGGGTTTGAGGAGGTGTGAGGACAACAGTGAGGACATGTGATTTATTACAAATAATTTGTAGGCTAGAGAAAGAATAAAAGGTTGACAGGGATAACATAATGCCATGAATTGAGGAAACAATTCATTTTGTGAATATGAGAAGATCATTAGCAAAAGCCGAGGTAGTTATCATGGCGGACTTGCATTTTGGATGCAGTGTAAAGTTCTTTAAATGTATATGTCTTTCGAATTCTTTTGTCAGTGCTTCCATTAACATAATAAATAGATACGCCGATATCGGATCGCCTTACCTTAATCCATTCTTGCGTTGATATATCCTACCGTATGTGCATTATATACCTTTCTATCGAAATACATAAGTATATTCAGTAGATGAATGTGCATGGAAATTTTATTTGATCATTATACTTATCAGAGACGACCATTTGACAATATCGAACGCCTTCTTTATATCTATCTTAAGCATGGCTCTAGGGGAAACATCTACTCCTGGATATCCATTTAAGTGTTTGTGTGTCAATAACACATTGTCAAGTATATTACGTGATGGTAAAAAGGCAACTTGGTTTGGTGATATCATTGTTTGTAGCACTTCTCTTAGCCTCTAAGCTAATATTCTAGAAATTGCCTTGTATATGATATTATAACAGGCGATGGGTCTGAATTGCATTACGTTGGAGGGATGTTGACACTAGGGTATTATAGCCAAGTTTGTAGAATTTGTTGATGTGAGGAGTTTGCTCTGATGAAAGAATTTATGCACATCATAGAGAATACTGATTCTTACGCATAGAGAAGCTGCATTACACATAGAAAATATTGCTTCTTTTATATCTTCATCGGATACAGGACATATCAAGAAATTTTTCTTATCATCAGGAATCGAGGGCATTTCTAGATTATTTAAGAATGTATGATCTGGTTCTACAGGGTCTCCTTCAAGCAATGTAGTGTAATATGAAAGGAAAGGTTCGTCAACATGAGATGGAGTTAAGTGACTTATTCCATGTTCATCTTCTATCTAATGTATAAATTCCGTTGCTTGTTTAATTTTCAATACCGCATGATATAGGTTAGTGTTTCTATCTCCTTACACAGACCAGTGCTGCTTGTTTTTCTATCTTATCATCTTTTCTTCAGCTTCGAGAGCTTCTTCTATATGTTTTATCAAGTCCTTCTCTTTTTGTAATAATGATACATCTGCATGTGGTTGTAGGGTTTGTTGTTGTATTTGCTCAAGCTGTTCAGAAATTGCTGTTGATCTTTTGTTGCCTTTCCCATATATTTCTTTTGCCCATTTCATTAATGCGTCTTTTGTATTCTTTAACTTCTACTGCAGTATCAACATTGGGTTTCCATAAGATTGAATTTTCCAAGCTTCTACCACTACCTGCATCATAGATGTATTCGTTGTCCAAACATAAAAAAATTAAAATTTACCAATTTTGAGGAGGTGCTAAGCGAAATGTGAGGATGGGTGGGCAGTGGTCAGACAAGAGTGGCATGGTTATGGTAATATTGATCGACGGCTGGGTAATTAGGGCATTGTAGTTCATGTGACCATGTTCAATTTTTGTCAATGTTCTAGGATCAATATGCTTTTATTAGATCATGTGAATTAGGATCCAGAGGAAGGTATTTCTAGGAGTGATGAAAGGTGCATGGAAAAGTTTAATGGGGGTAAGTTCAGTTAAACTCAAGGGATTTCCTCTATATTTGTGCGTGGATAAAAAGGATCAATTTAAATCAACTATCACAATCCATGTTTGAGAGGTTTGACTAAGTTTTGGTAGAAATTCAAGCATATTCTTTCTCACAAATGGAGTATTTCTAGCATATACAACGGTAAGAAATAAAGTAGTGGAAGTGGGGATATGAACATCTTGAGTGTGAATGAATTAATAGTCAGAATGTATTGGAGTCATATGGTAGAATCATATAGGATCATTATTCTACCATAGTAGGCATGAACAAGGTTGGATATAGAATTCCATGTAGGATTTATATATGCAGAGGCTTTTGCAGATAGGTTGGGTTTAAATTTATTTTTAGAAATGGAAATGAGGGATAATTGATGTTTTTGGATGAGGTTTATTATTTGGTGTAATTTGGGTGTTTCATGTGCACCCCTCACGTTATAATTATTATACTTATACAAAAGTAATCAATGTAATTAATATTGTATCAGCGTTATAAATGCGATTAGGTTAGAATTCGAATTTGAAATGTCCCCATAATAAATACACATTAATTGCTTGTGTATGCATATAGAATGGCTTTATGTATATTAATAGTGTAACGGCCTGGAATTTCGCTAAAATCCGGATTGTTTTGCATCCGGTACATTCAATTGAAGTTTGAAATCGAATTATCGAACTACAGGGCCATTTTCACTTCTATTTATAATTATATATAATTATTTATATTCTAACGACGACGTATAGAAATATATTCGTTCTATTCTGTATTCAAAATAAATTTCTCGTCGATATTATTTAAAATAATTCATTTTAAATGTTCAAAATTCATTAAAATTGCCAAAATAAAAATTTTAAATTGGCTCGCATTTCCGGGTTATTACAATCTCCCCCACTTAAAACTTTTCGTCGCCGAAAAGGAACGAAGTCGAAAGTGGTTTGATTAATCAACTCTACGTTTGATCTGGCTTCCATTCTCCAACTTTTCAGTTTCTGCGAATTTTCAAATTCTTCAAAAATTTGGCTAACACCCTAAATTTTCGAAAAATTTCGCCATAACCTCCCCTGCACCGGGAGCCACGGGAAAATCCCGAAATTGCCATATAGGCCTTCTGATCTCAAAAAGAAAAAGCCAAGCGGCTAGCCAATCGGCTCATAAAATCATCATCACCCAAACAAACCAGTAAATTATAGTAAACATGTACCTATTTGTCGGGCAAACAAATTTTTATTCTCTGCTCTAGCCTCCTTGCTATGACCTGTTCAATGTAAGTACATGTATATGCAAGCAAATGCGACCAATTTTCAATACAATTCAATATTTGGTTCAATTAGACTAAATGGTTCAAAATTATCAAACAAATAGACAAACAACACAAACCTCAATCAATTAGTGAATTAGAGTTTCAAATTCATAATTTTGATATATATGCAGAAAATCATGTTTTTGATGCCAATACACAACCATAAATCTATCTATATAAGTTTTGGTTCTCACACCAGTCTAATGGAAATATATAGATATCACACCTTCGAAACACGAACACAAATTCTGATGATGATATATCAATCATCAGAATCATCTCCGGGTGTCTAGAATGTGATTAAATATCTATCCAGTATATTAAAACTTCGAATATACGTTCATGACGCGTATACGCAAAATCTTTATATATTGGATTGTCCAAATTCAAAATAAATAAATATTCAAATACGTATAAAATGGTTTAAATTTTCAAAACAAAATCCGTTTTCATTTGAAAAATACACTCTTCACACTCGTTCTAGGATACTACTGATCCTATCTCTAACGAGTCATTCTAATTGGATATTACTAATCCAATATCTGATGAATTCTTTCGTATGGTTCTAATGTGTCTTGTTCTCAAGCTCTGTAAACCAAAGCTCTAATACCAAATGTGACGGCCTGGAATTTCGCAAAAATCCGGATTGTTTTGCACCTAGTACATTCAATTGAAGTTTGAAATCGAATTATCGAACTGCAGGGCCATTTTCACTTCTATTTATAATTATATATAATTATTTATATTCTAGCGACGACGTATAGAAATATATTCGTTCTATTCTATATTCAAAATAAATTTCTCGTCGATATTATTTAAAATAATTCATTTTAAATGTTCAAAATTCATTAAAATTGCCAAAATAAAAATTTTAAATTGGCTCACATTTCCGTGTTATTACAAATAGTGACATACATACATGAGGTTAGTTGCCATTTGTGGTATAAGCCTACCCGGAACCAACCAACAAATCCAGCAACCACAAGTAGGTCCAACTAATGTGAGATGTCTAAGTGCCATGGGACATTCAAAACTTAGTACACTAGACATGAGGTTAAACTATCTTGTATCAGAAGCCTTCTTGGAATCGACCATCATATCCAGCATCTATATGTACATGGTTTAATATTAGAGGTCTAGTGTGTGTGTGTGTGTGTATACACACACGTCTATTGTGCGTGTAAATAGGCAGGTTTACTACACCTTGAGAAGATCTTAAGTGGCTAACTCTCTTCTTATCTAATTTTGGTCTTAAGTGGTTAGAACTAGGATCCCTCCGAAGGTTTATTCCTTAGAGAGGAACCAAAGTCATAGGACACACCCTTATTAGATTCGAAGTAGGTCTTTGGGTCCTCTTTCTCTAAAAGTGGTTAGGCATAAACATTAATGGAGTAGGGTAGTTCATGCGGATGTCCACTTCCTCTAGAGGCTTATAAGAGATAAACTAGGGACAAAATTGGTACATGAAAGATATATGGCCATTGCATGCATACCAACTGTCTAAAGGAAGTCTTAAGCGACATGGGTGTCCTATCGTAATATCAGTTAGATAGTAATGTTCGCAATACTACTTCTCATATTACAATTGAGAGTATAGACTTAAGAACGTCAATGTATTAGGATGGGGTCTTAAGGGGCTAGGGTTCTGGCTCAGGGTTATAAGAGATCATAAGAATTCATCTTTAATAGGGCCATAAGTTACCGAGAACGCCCAATTCATTGGGTCTTTACCCTAAAAACACTAATGGGCGATTAACTTAGATATCCACCCCATTGGTTACATACTTGGTTTTTGTGTGAATACTGTGTGCCGCGTAGACATACCTTGACATATGTAACTTGCTAAAATATAGGGTATGGACTTTAAGTTAACATCATATTTTAGTCACATAGAACTATATGTTCTGACCCCTCTCCTAAACATATCCAACAGGTTAGTAGATGGGTTAAAAGCTATGGACGAAGGTATGATGGGAGCTAAAGGTGAAGTCAATATGCTATTATTATTTGTTATTTCTTTACTTCTTTTGGAAACATTTGAGAATGAATTATTTGATGTACCCATGAAATAAATGAAATTGTGACTGTTGTGTTGGAAATTCTGTAGTTTTAAATAAAGTGGTACATCTTATTTTCAGTATTGTATTTTCTCTTTCCGTTGTGTGAGATTTCCATATGAAGTATATGTGTATATATTATCTATGAAAAATGTAATCCTTACTAGAACCAACGACCCATTTAGAATGGTTCTAAGTTTCAATGGGCTTTTTGTAGGTCGAAATTTAGGCCTGTTCCGTGCAGGTTGTTACATTTGATATCAGAGCATAAGTTACCCGATTAGAAGGGAATTATACGTATGGAATGCGTATTTGTAATTTGAAAAAGGGTTTTCAAACTATATATATAATACACATAATTACCCCCAATAAGCATACATATTTATACTTGGCAGCTTTATCGTTTTCTTCCCTTTTCAGCCTAAATACTATCTCAGGAGTATCCAATAAAGGTTTCTTCCTCTTCTTTTCAGATAGTAGAATGGATGATAATCCTACTGAGCAGCGTAACCAAGCAAGACCCCGATACTTTCCAGAATGGTTCCAACAGTATCTTCGTACTGTGGAACAGGTCTTTGTTGCTAATACTTCTCTGGCGGCGCTTGTAGCTCCTGCCGTTGAGGTAGCCTTTGACTTTTCTCATTTTTGCAAGGCTTTCGTGAATCTTGAAGGGAAGCCGTTCTCTGGAAATAAAAAGTTTTACTAATGCCTGATCTTGTATAATGGATTGTAAAAGGATTTTCGAAGCTACTGGTGGGACTGATGAAGTAAAGAGAAGAATTGCGGCCTGAAACTTTAAAGATGAGGCCATTGAATGGTGGAATTTAGTATCTATGGAGAACGAGGGCCGGATATTTACCTAGGCTGGATATTTTCCTGGGCTGAATTCAAAACCTGTTTTGAAGAACATTTCTTGCAAAGGGCAAAAATGACTATCCAGTTAGAGAAATTCATCCACCTTAAGCAAGGAAGCTTGAGCTTGCAAGATTATGTAGCCAAGTTTATCAAGTTGAATAGTTTGGAAGAGGGTTGGAAGACACTCCCATAAACAAAGCCTTGAGATTTATTGAAGTATTGAACTCTCCATTGAAGGAAACTTTTTTAGCCTAAGTAACGTTTGAGGTAACTTTTGAAACCCTAGTCGAGACAACTATCTTATGCACGGTTGAAGGTTCCAATGAGGAGAAAGAAGGTGAGAAAGGAGAAGGAAGCTCCAACAAGAATAAGAAAAAGGAATGGTGGAAAAACAAGAAGGAAGGAAACAAATTTGAAAATGAAGCAAATACTTGTACGAGGTGCAATCGCAAGGGCCATGAGGCCAAGGATTATAGGACCTCGTCGTTAAAGAAGAAATTCAAAGGAAAGTGTTATAACCGCCATGAAGAAGGACACATGTCTGGGGACGGCTCAAAGCCCTAAGTTATCAAGAGTGTCCAGAACTATGCAATTGATGCAGCACCAATTCAAAGCCGACCCCTAAAAGACCAAGGGCAACCCACACAGGAAGGTATAACTTCTGTTTTGGGAAATTCTGTATAAACCTTGCTCGATTCTGGAATGACCCATTCCTTTATCTCTAAGAGGCTTGTTAATTTGTTGAACCTTCTCATGTCTATCACTGATAGTCTGATAGAGGTGGTCAACCCTATCGGAGGATCTAAGTATCTTGAGCTATTGTACAAAGACCTAGTATTGGAGGTCGACGAGGTTGAATTCCAATATAAAGCATATGCATTGGATTTTATGGTGCATGACCTTATCCTAGGAATGGATTGGCTATCATTTTAAGGAGCCTTCCTAGATTGCCATAAGAGGATCGTTCGTCTTAAGAGCCAAGGAGGACGTAGTTTGAGTATTTCTTGTAATGTTAGAAACAAGGATAAAGCCTTATTATATTCCTTATCTCCTAGTTCAGAAGGAGCATCTTCAATCCCTATAGTTTGTGAGTTCTTGGATGTTTTTGAGGAAGTCACGGGACTACCACCCCATAGAGAAATCTCTTTTCGTATTGACTTAAGAAGGAAGTTGGATAAGAAGATTTCAGAATTGTTACAAAAAGGTTTCATTCGACGAAGTACCTCATAATGGGGTGCACCTGTTGTATTAGCCACCAAGGCCGATGGATCTTTAAGACTTTGTGTGGATTATAGGGAACTTAATAAGTTGACCAAAAAGAATAGGTAACCCTTACCTAGAATCGATGACCTTTTTAACCACTTGGAAGGAACCTGAGTATTTTCCTAGTTAGACCTTGCTACTGGATTCACCGGTTGATCATCACGGAGGATAGTAAGGACAAAATTGTGTTAAGGATGCCAAATGGATTGTTCCAATGGGAAGTTTTGCCCTTCTGACTGACGTATGCACACGCCTTCTTTATAGACCTCATGATTTGAGTGTTTAGGGGCATTCTAAATAAAATTGTGGTAGTCTTCATAGATGATATCCTTATATTTTCAAAACATCATAAAGAAAATGAAGATCACTTAAGATAAGTGTTAGGGATATTAAAAAAGAACCAACTGAAAGCAAAATTCTCGAAGTGCCATTTTTGGAGGGAACAAGTTAGATTATTGGGACACATTATGTCAAGCGAAGGCTTGGACGTAGACCCCGCAAAGATCGAGGCAATCAAGTAATAGAAGATACCTCGAAATGCTACGAAAGTAAGAAGCTTCCTTGGATTTGATGGATATTATAGGAAATTCATTAAAGATTTTGCAAATATTGCTACTCTTTTAACCTAATTAACGATGAAGAATTTGGTGTTTTCTTGGAGTAATAAATGTGATATAGCCTTTAAGAAATTAAAGGAAGTATTAACTAGCGCACAAGCCCTAATTATACCCGATGGTTCAAAATTGTTTATGGTTTACACCGTTGCATGTGGGACCAGTTTTGAAGCGGTCCTTATGAAAGAAGGAAGAGTAGTTGCTTACGCTAGTAGACAAGTCAAGGATCCAGAGAAGATATACCCAGTTCATGACCTTGAGTTAGTCGCAGTAGCGT
This sequence comes from Allium sativum, assembly GCA_030737875.1. Classification (NCBI taxonomy): domain Eukaryota; kingdom Viridiplantae; phylum Streptophyta; class Magnoliopsida; order Asparagales; family Amaryllidaceae; genus Allium; species Allium sativum. Next base: position 692,411,222 of record CM060924.1, read on the forward strand.
TCGCCTTGAAAATGTGAAGCCGTTATCTTTTAGGGGAGAAATTAGAAATTTTTACTGCCATAAATCCCTAAAGTATTCATTTTCTCAGTGTGACCTATACTTGAGCCAACAACGATGGATGTAAAATATCACCTTATTTGATTTCATGATTCAGCATACCCCGGTAAAGGAGAATATTGTGGCAGATGCTTTAAGTAGGAAACATACGACTTGAAATGCGATCACAGAATGGAAGCAAATAGATTTTCTCTCTAATTTTGATTTGTAACCCTTTAAAACCATATTTAATGGTTTTCTTGGAGCCATGATAGTTAGTCCTACCCTAAATGAGAGGATTCGAAAGACACAAGACCTCAACGAAGAATTGAGAAGCATAAAGGGGAAAGTGGGAAAGAAGGAGACCTTTCCCCACTCAATTAGTTATTCATTGGTGATGATGGGAGTTTACTTTTGGATAGACGATTTTACATTGAAGGGCTGAAGAAAGAAATTCTAGAAAGGTCAAAAATGACTATATGCCCCGGTGGGAATAAAATGTACAAAGATATGAAGAGGAATCTCCATTGGGAAGGAATGAAAAGAGATGTATCCGAGTTCGTGGCCAAATATTTAACATGCCAAAAAGTGAAAGAGGAGCATGGGAAGCCTGGAGAACTATTACTACCTTTAGAGATCCCCACGTGGAAGTGGGAACATATTTGTGGACTTTGTAGATGGACTTCCTAGAAGCCATTTGGGTATTGGTGGATCGTTTGACCAAAAACACCTATTTTATACTAGTCATGAAGACAAGGATAACAACCTCGTTAGCCTAATTATATATCAAAGATATAGTCATATTACATAGTATCCCATCGAGTATTATGAGTGACAGAGATTCCTTATTCACAAGCGAATTTTGGAGAAACCTACAAACAGCCTTGGAAACAACACTCAACCTAAGTACATCCTATCATTCACAGACTGATGGCCTGACGGATAGAGTAAATCAAATCTTGGAAGACTTGCCCAGAGCTTACATCATCGACATCGGGGGAGATTGGGAGTAGCACCTACTTCTCGTAGAGTTTAGCAACAGTTTTTAAACGACGATTGTTATGGCCCCTTTTGAAGCGCTTTACGGGAGGCCATGCACATCGCCAACTTGTTGGCGGGAAACTACTGACAAGGTTATACTCAAACCAGACTTCATACGTGAATCCATAGAGAAGATATCCTTGATTAGGTAGAGGATGAAGGAATCCCAAGACCATCAAAAATCGTACCCCAATAAGAGAAAGAAGGAGCTTGTGTTTAATATTGGAGACTTGGTATTCGTAAAAGTATCCCCTCTCAAGAAGACTGTTCGGTTTGGGAAGACGGGGAAGTTGGTTCCCAGATGTTGTGTCTTTTTGTGTCATCGAGAAGATAGGATCATTGGCTTATAGAGTGGATCTCACGGAGTATTTGTCGGGAATCCATAATGTTTTTCATGTATCTCATCTAAGGAAATGCCTTCATGATTCTTCTATCAAACTCGAGCTTGGTGAAATCCGGGACATAGAAAAACTCAAGTTGAAGTCTACGGTGCCCCATGCCATTAAAAGGATTGTAGAGCGTAGACTCAAGAGACTCCGCAACAAACTGTTCTCCTTGTCTGAGTACAATAGGGAAAAGATCATGCGGAAAGCACACGGGAGACCGAAGACAAGATGAGATAGACTCACCCAGAGATTTTCTCAGATAATTTTGCCTCAAAATAACGTTATGAATGCATTGTGATTGCTAGATCTGATGTTAGGAAATGGATGCAACAACATTGCACAAGCACACTTATACAGAAATATATACACAATTAGATTGTTTGAATACATATTGCATCACTTATTACACCTAAACTGTGACACCCCACGTCCGTTAATGTCACTCTTTATTAGAATGATGTAAGTTTCGTGAAGCATTATAGGTAAATGGTAACAAAAACATTACAAGACAAATATAAAATAACAGCGGAATTAAAACTTTATTAAATAGAAAAGCTTCACAGTTCAAACCCAATTACATACTAAGTCTGGAATGCTGAAAACATAAAACTTCTGCCTTGTACAAAAATCATCATCAGAGTACAATGATATAAAAAGAGCATAATCCCCAAAATATAGCCATAGTAGAGTAAATGTGAAATCGAGCAATACATATATGCAGCTCCAAGCAGAAAAGAAGAATCCTGATCAAGCTTGAGTATTCCCACCCTGAGAACCTCACGGAAGGGGGGAGGGAGGGGACGGAAGAGAAAAAAGAGGAAACAAAATGGGTTAGACATAAAGTCTGGCGAGCCCAGTTACTTTTAGCATATAAATAAGTAAAAGCATCATGACAGGCATATAAGTTGGAGAGATATAACAGTGTCATAAGGTAGGTATAACAAGGTAAACAAGATAAACATGATAGAATATATTGCGCTTCTTTGATACTTTTCTCTCTTGCACCAATATTAGTATAACAAGAACAAGATGATCCCAACAAGTACAAGATGGTAGACTTAGGTGTACTTCTATTTAGAGGTTTTACCCCCATACAGTAACAGGTAGCCCAACAGAACTGACAGGTGTTAACCCCCAACGACAAGAACGGGCTCCTAAACAAGCAAGACTAGATGTACATTGATTACTACCCCCAATCGATCGGCTCCCTAACTCGTAAATACCCTATGCTGGCCCCACAGTAGGATGTATCACTTCCTAAAGTGGCAGCCCTTTGTTTACAAGTTGTGCACAAACTATATCTACAGATGTCACAACGTCCTATCTTCCCTAGCAAGAGGATCCATGCACGCACATGACTCGGTTGGAACACGTCGTCAAACACCCTCACTAAAGTGACCTCTTATAATCAGCTCGGTAAGCGTGACCAGACCCCAACCTAGTTTGGGGTTCCCGTTTGATACCAAGATGGGTTACTGACTGAAACAGGTCCCACACACCAAATGATACAAGCTTCCCCCTAGGCTTGTATCCCCACTACTAGAATTTCAACAAGTTATGCCTACTGGTTTATCAAGATTGCATAACCCCAACAGGTTAAGTTTGTGGGCCTATATATATAAATATTACCCATTGCCACAAGATTTACTTAACCCTCCCACTGTTTCAAGCGAGTTTATTTAAACCCTACTCATGTTAACTGGTTCATGTACTCCTTATATTCAAACAGGTTCATTATTTCTGGTTCATCATCATTCATTCATTTATGGTTATAATGCGCTAGACCTCCCACATTACGTCTGCAACTTGTGGATGATGGACATGACTGATATGCTGGTTGGGTCCGGGCGGACTTCTTCCATAAGTCGAACTTAACCTCATGTGTTAGTACGTTACGTGTTTATGCACTTAGACCCCTCACTTTAGATTTACCTCTTGTGGACGCTGGATATGCCGGGCGGTTCCGGGCAGGCTTCTACAACAAGTGTAATCTAACCTCATGTCTAAGCACGGTTACAGTTTCCAATTACTGTGAATCTAGGCATTTTCATTACTAACAAATTTTCATGTTTATTATGCCCCAAATTCCCATCCGATCTACGATAGAAGTTATGCCCTAGATTTAGGTCAAGATATAGATTATGGCCCTAAATCCTAAGCTTTGGTTCAAGGTACAAATTATGCCCGAAATTCCCAAATCATGTTTCAATATGAATTATTCCCCAAACCAATCATTCCCAATTTTGTGCGTTCGCGTATTTCAGCTATATGCCTAGGTTCGAAGGTAGCCTGGTTATAAAAAAAAGGGAAAGAGGGAGAGAAGAGAACAAGAATAGGCATAGTAAATAAAACAAGCATAAGATGACATAATTAGGCAAACTAACATGATAGGCATAAGGTGACATGATTAGGAAAGATGAAAAAATGGGGATATCATAAACGGGAATACTGAGATCTAAGCAGTGAATTAGGTATACAAATGATGACAGATTTGTTATGATTCAGATTAATAACAGGCATAGGATTAGATCCAAACTTATAGGCGTGTCAAGATTACATTTTAGGTGTTTATATCTAAAAATAACATAGGATCACTGTGATGATTGGATCTAAAGAACAGAGATTTGACTGCAGATGTTGTAGCATAAATCTCTGAATAGGTATAGCATGCAGTAGAAGAAGGATATACTATTTTACTTTGAGTCAAGGCAGCACTTTGTTATCGCCATTGATTTAGGTGAATAAAACAATGGGATTAAGGTCCTATTTATAGCCCAGGTTCAATGAATCTAGTCAGGAAACGAGTCTACATTCAGAACAGAATTTTGCCTAGATCTAGAGGGGTTCGACACCCCTGTGGTGGGGTCGACCCCTAATGGTCCTGTAACACCCCACCTCCGTTAAGGTCACTCACAAAGGGAATGCCTTAACTTTGGTGGAGCATTTTAGTTAACAGAACAGATAATTACAAGACAGATAAAATAGTACTTGAAAAATTTATAACTTTATTTCAACAGAAACCGAAATAAACTTGGTTACATCCTTTCAAATCACATTTTCAGAATTCAAGTACAAAATATCAGTCTTGTACAAAAGCCTTCAGAATGCATAGTTTAAATCATAATCCCCATAGAACGGAAGCTATACAGAGCCAAGCCATACTTTAAGCACTTCAAGCAGAAGAAATCCGGATCAAGCTAAAGTATTCCCTCCTTGGATAACCTTGTAGGGGGGAACGGAAGAAAGGAGGCGAAACAACAAGGGTCAAACAAAAAGTCTGGCAAGTCCCGTGATTTTCAGTTATGAACAGATAATAATATCATGACATGAAAATAAAACTGGATGAGAGATAACTGTAACAGGTGTAACAGATATAACAGAAGAACATAAGGATATAAGCTATTATTTTACACTTCTCTGCACTAATACTAGTATAACAGAATTAGGTGTCACCCTAATGTCTAAACTGAAACAGAAACGGGTACAGAACAATTTAACAGAAACAGGATGCTAATAATGGGCCTTTACTACCCGATCAGAAACAGACAGAAGTAGAAACAGAATAATCCCTACGGAAACAGAATGTAAAATTAGGTGTACACTAGTAATGGGCCTTTACCACCCGAACAGACGGTACCACGCAGAAACAGACAGGTGTTACCACCCCAACAAAAACAGACGGTACCAACAGAAACAGACAGAACTAAGTGTACCCTAAAACCCTACCCCAAGCGATCGGCTCCCTAATACATAAATATCCTGTGTCGGCCCCATAGTAGGGTGTATCACTCCTGAAACACCCCACCTCCGTTAGGGTCACTCTCAAAGGGAATGCCCTAATTTTGGTGGAGGTTTATAAGTATAAGTCACAGATATACAAAACAGATATAAGAACACATATTTTTGAACAGCGGAAAACAACAACATCTTTTATTTCATTAAAATACGTGTTCACAAAAACATGCCATACTTGTCTTACAATTCTTCCAAAAACATAACATCTTCATAACTGTCTTGATTACATTATTAAAGAAGCAAAAAGAAAACATAAATAAACTGCAAAAGTCCCATAATTGTTGTCCAAAGCCATAGTCCAAAACGAAAAAGATCCAAGCAATACATTCTTTCTCTTTAAGCTGGATGTGAAAGCTGGTCAAGCTGCGGTATTCCCTCCCTGAGAACCTTGGGGGGGGGGAACGAAAGAAAAAGAGGCGAAAGGAAAAAGGGTCTGTCGTAAAGACCGAGTAAGTCCTAGTGACTTTCAGTGTAAAAACGGTTAAAACAACATGTCATGTATGAACTGGAACTAAACTTAAGAATGGTGTCAAGGTGGACAAGATAGACCAAGGTGATCATGATAAGTCAAGACAAGTCAAATAAAACATCACAGGTTCAAGATTCGTTACATCGACTGTACTAGTATACTAAGCCCAGGTCACAAGTTAATCACGAAATAAATCCCACGGCCCAATATCATGAAATGACCCTGAAACGGGGTCTGACCCAAGTACGGGGTCCTACGGAGCGCTATCTAGTCGATCGTCTCCCTACAAGTTCTAGCTCGTCAAGTGTCTGTGTCATACGGCTAATCACGAATGTAGTCACCTGTGCTGGGTCCACCTTCGGGTGTATCAGCCATAGGGTGTCAACCCCTGACACGATTCGAGATGCACGGATAAATCTACTGATACCCAGTGTCTGCCCCGGAATACGTGCACGACCGTAGTCCACCGAACCTACACTGGCGTACCCCACTATCGTCGTTCACCTCTTACAATCAGCCCAGTAATCGTGCCCCACCCGGCCTAGCCCCAGGGTACCTTGATTCATCTAGAGGGTTACTGCTGAAAAGGATTGTGTCTAGGGTTTCGCCTAACAGATTAGGTCATGTAATTCGTGACCTAACCCGCCTAACCGATTAAGTCATGTAATTCGTGACTTAATCCTTTTCCAGTCTAGTCATGTCAAGGTGGTTAAGTATGTCATTTAAGTTCGCGACTTAACCCGCCTACGTGTCATGTCAAGTTGGCTAAGTGTTGTCGTTTCCAGTTCATGACTTAGCCCTACAAATTGTGTTCAAGTTGGTTAAGTTGTCTTTTCATGTTCATGACTTAACCCTAATTGGCATTAATTGATTCGTTAAGGCACCGAACCACTCACATTGGATCCTATTGTTCGTAGCCACTGGATTTTCCGGGCGGTTCCGGGCAGGTTTACGCTACGAACTCAACCCAACCTCGGGTTTCAAGCGCGATGTGACCAACTACCCACATTGGATCCTATTGTTTGTAGCAACTTGATTTGCCGGGCGGTTCCGGGCAGATTTACACTACAAACTCAACCCAACCTCGAGTTGGCCACTTTCTTGTTTTCTAAAGTCATGCCCATGTTCTTAGCAGATTTGTGCTATTTCCATATCATGTTCATATGTCAACTTCGTGCCCAACTAAGGCATGTTTCAATTCAAGTTATGGCATGTTCAAGTCAAGTTTTCGTGCCATATTTCATGTTCTACTTATGCCAAATTTCACGGTTTATGATTATAATTAATTCAAGTTTTGCCTATTCTACCCAATCGTATCCCCAACGTATATAAACGTACTTCGTTCACAAGCATAAACAATTTAAGAGATAAAGGGGAATAACAACAAACATGTGATAGGCATATGTGACAATTCCAACATCACTTGCATAATAAACAGGCTATAACATATCACATGGTTTCAATACTAGCATGATGATAACTTGGCATAGTAATGGTTCCAACTTAGTTTAACATGATGATTTCAACTTTACATCATAGGCATAATAATCATTGCGGGCATAATAATAATTTTATTACAAACATGAAACATTAAAGGCATGGTAATTCTAATAGGCATAGTGGATTCCAAATTAGCATTATTAACATAATGATTCTCATCTAACATTATAAACATAATGATTCCAACTTTTCATCATAACCTAGCAATTCCCAATTTGTCATTAATCATGATAGGTATATTAACATCACAGGCATAGTTCCATCAACAATCATAGACATGGTTTAATTAGCATCATAGGCATGGTTTAATCAACATAAAGATTTCAATAAACATAGTGATTCCATGGACATGTGTAAGTCCAACTTGCCATACAATTAAGCCCAAGTGATTCATAACAACATCAAAGTCATGATAAGTTTAACTTGCAACGTTGCCATAGCAATATTCCCAAATTATAATTCAAAATTAAACAAAATAAACATGGATTAAAAATAGTTCCTAAATCCGGTTTCAATTCATGGCATGTCCATGTTATTTTAGCGTTTTTGCCTAAAAAGTGACATAGAACTTACAATATAAAGCAAGTAATCCAAATCAAAATTCCAAATCAAATAGCCCCAAATCCGTTGTCTAAAGCGTCGTAGTTGTTGTAGCTTCTACTTGTAGCCTTCAAGAATCGTCCTTCGTCTTCTATAATTTTGTTCTTCGTATTTTTTAATTTAGAACTCTAGGTTTAATGGCGGCTGCATGAGGCTAAAATGAAATAGTATGATTTAGGCTAGGTCTTAGGTCCTTTTTATAGTGTATGCAAGTTCATTTAGACCGTCGATGGAGCTTGGTTCAATAATAGCCGTTCGTTTGAAGGAGAGACCAACCAGGAGCTGACACCTAGCCCTAGTGATTAGGCAAGGCTCAGAAAATCGACCAAACACAGACCAGGCCAGCCAGGGTGGGCTGGGTTCTACCTGGCTCAGGGGCCAGGTCGACACCCCAGTCGACACCGTGTCGACTTGGCAGTCGACACGGGTTACCCAGGTCGACTGCCCAAGCCGACCTGGGCGGGAATTTTCCCGCCTTGGCCAATTGGGCCCGATTTTGAATTTTAAATTTGTTTTTCTAATCTGTTTTCGTCTGTTTGAATTTTAAGCTGAATTCTGAAACTTCTGGAGGCCATATCTTGGTCATACGGACTCCGATTTTCGAAAACTTGGACTCTATTTCGCGTATTTTTCTGAGACGAATGCAATGGCGCATCCCGTTTCCCTTAGTTCTTTGATTTGAAATTAATTATACTTTAATTTGTGAATTTCACTGTTATAGAATACACGGGGTGTTACATTCTCCCCCACTTAAAAGGATTTTGTCCCCGAAATCTTCAAGTTTAGGAAGAACGTATATCCTATCATCCAAACGTCCATCTACTCATCCATCAAACATGAGCATCCATTGTCCTTAAAAGACTTCTAATTCTTCATGATCATATGCGAAGTGGGTGTGTACATGTACTTATCTAATGCAAAATCAGGCGGTCTACTGATTCAGTTGACCTCCTTAATGCGAATCATGTAAGTACCATGAATCCATTATGTATGAAAATTTTCCTATTCATGATTCTACATGAGTGCACAACCATTCATACAAAAATGCAACATCCTTATGACAACACACTAAACTTCATCCATATACGAATAAATACATTTATGCATATGCAACATGAAAATGTGTCTGAGCCAATCTAGTGCCTAATGTGTATTCATGCATCCACGAGCAACCACTTGCGACCACTTGCAACCATTTCGCAATCATAACATGTTTCAATTACATGTTTACATCCAAAAAGATTCTACCTATGGTTCTCAAGATAGGATCGAGGAGAGAAACAAGATAAAACAAAGTATCTAGAAGAAGTTAACGATGTACCCCTAGAAGGTCTGGTCTGCTTCTTAGGGAAGTCTTTGCTGATGTGTTCAGTCTCCCCACAATGAAAACATTCACCTTGCTTTCTCTTCCTCTTTCTACAATCCTTGGCTATGTGCCCTTCCGTACCACAGAAATTGCATTTCCTTTTATCATGTGAGTTGTCGTTCTTGCCTCCTTTCTTGGAGTCTACCTTCTTATTCTGAGAATCGTTGGGCTTGACCTCTTTCTTCTCTTGAGAGTTTTCTGCCTTTGTCTCCTTCTTGCCCTTATCTTCTTCGTTCAGCAATGCCATCTGCACCAACCTTTCATACGTAGCTCCCATGGGTATATGGGTCATGGCCAAACTGTGTAATGGCTCATTCAGCCCCTTGACAAAGCGGAGAGCCTTCTTGTGCGGGGTGTTGACTAGGTCCAGTCCGAACCTAGCCAGCTCATCGAACTGATTAACATACTCTTTGACTATCATGTTCCCTTGCTTAAGAAATAAGAATTTTTCCAACTGAAGACTCCTTTCAGCTTCTGAGAGAAATTTAGCCTCGAACCTTGCCCTTAAGTCCTCCCATGTTTCCACTGGTCTTTTTGCATTAGTGACCTCCCACCAGTAGGAAGCCTCACTTTTAGTAGCCACACTGCCAGTTGTACCTTCTGCCTATCTTCTACCTCAAAAATGACGAATAAGTCCTCTGTTTCCTTTAGCCAATTCCTAGCTGCCACGAAGGATTCGGTTCCATGAAAGTCCTTTCCTCCCATAGCCTTAAAATATTTACATATCTTAGCAAAAGTGTTTCCCCGCGGAGGAGGTGGAGGAAGAGGTGCTGCTGCAGCTGGTTTATTTCCTGCAGCTGGGGGAGGAGGAACGGTAGGGCCTGGCTGAGTGGCCCTTGCTTCTAAGAATCGTCTAAACCAACCAGGTATTGGTACACCCTCTGGCAAGTTAAGTTCTTCGGACATGCTGAAACAAAAAGGATAGATTCAAAACGAAGGATAAGAGATAGTACCTATGGCTTTTGGGGGACTTTTCTTTTTTTTAAAATAAAATAACATTTTATCTTTAAAAATGCTTCTTTAAATTTCCTTTTTGAAAATAATTTTTCAAAACTTTTTATCTTATCTGGTAAACCTATGCTCTGATACCAAGTGAAACACCCCACCTCCGTTAGGGTCACTCTCAAAGGGAATGCCCTAATTTTGGTGGAGGTTTATAAGTATAAGTCACAGATATACAAGACAGATATAAGAACACATATTTTTGAACAGCGGAAAACAACAACATCTTTTATTTCATTAAAATACGTGTTCACAAAAACATGCCATACTTGTCTTACAATTCTTCCAAAAACATAACATCTTCATAACTGTCTTGATTACATTATTAAAGAAGCATAAAGAAAACATAAATAAACTGCAAAAGTCGCATAATTGCTGTCCAAAGCCATAGTCCAAAACGAAAAAGATCCAAGCAATACATTCTTTCTCTTTAAGCTGGATGTGAAAGCTGGTCAAGCTGCGGTATTCCCTCCCTGAGAACCTGGGGGGGGGGGGACGAAAGAAAAAGAGGCGAAAGGAAAAAGGGTCAGTCGTAAAGACTGAGTAAGTCCTAGTGACTTTCAGTGTAAAAACGGTTAAAACAACATGTCATGTATGAACTGGAACTAAACTTAAGAATGGTGTCAAGGTGGACAAGATAGACCAAGGTGATCATGATAAGTCAAGACAAGTCAAATAAAACATCACAGGTTCAAGATTCGTTACATCGACTGTACTAATATACTAAGCCCAGGTCACAAGTTAATCATGAAATAAATCCCATGGCCCAATATCATGAAATGACCCTGAAACGGGGTCTGACCCAAGTACGGGGTCCTACGGAGCGCTTATCTAGTCGATCGGCTCCCTACAAGTTCTAGCTCGTCAAGTGTCCGTGTCATACGGCTAATCACGAATGTATTCACCTGTGCTGGGTCCACCTTCGGGTGTATCAGCCCTAGGGTGTCAACCCCTGACACAATTCGAGATGCACAGATAAATCTACTGATACCCAGTGTCTGCCCCGGAATAAGTGCACGACCGTAGTCCACCGAACCTACACTGGCGTACCCCACTGCCGTCGTTCACCTCTTACAATCAGCCCAGTAATCGTGCCCCACCCGGCCTAGCCCCAGGGTACCTTGATACATCTAGAGGGTTACTGCTGAAAAGGGTCGTGTCTATGGTTTCGCCTAACAGATTAGGTCATGTAACTCGTGACCTAAACCGCCTAACCGATTAAGTTATGTAATTCGTGACTTAATCCTTTTCCAGTCTAGTCATGTTAAGGTGGTTAAGTATGTTATTTAAGTTCACGACTTAACCCGCCTACGTGTCATGTCAAGTTGGCTAAGTGTTGTCGTTTCCAGTTCATGACTTAGCCCTACAAATCGTGTTCAAGTTGGTTAAGTTGTCTTTTCATGTTCATGACTTAACCCTAATTGGCATTAATTGATTCATTAAGGCACCGAACCACTCACATTGGATCCTGTTGTTCGTAGCCACTGGATTTGCCGGGCGGTTCCGGGCAGGTTTACGCTACGAACACAACCCAACCTCGGGTTTCAAGCGTGATGTGACCAACTACCCACATTGGATACTATTGTTTGTAGCAACTAGATTTGCTGGGCGGTTCCGGGCAGATTTACACTAAAAACTCAACCCAACCTCGAGTTGGCCACTTTCTTGTTTTCTAAAGTCATGTCCATGTTCTTAGCGGATTCGTGCTATTTCCATATCATGTTCATATGTCAACTTCGTGCCCAACTAAGGCATGTTTCAAGTCAAGTTATGGCATGTTCAAGTCAAGTTTTCGTGCCATATTTCATGTTCTACTTATGCCAAATTTCACGGTTTATGATTATAATTAATTCAAGTTTTGCCTATTCTACCCAATCGTATCCCCAACGTATATAAACGTACTTCGTTCACAAGCATAAACAATTTAAGAGATAAAGGGGAATAACACCAAACATGTGATAGGCATATGTGACAATTCCAACATCACTTGCATAATAAACAGGTTATAACATATTACATGGTTTCAATACTAGCATGATGATAACTTGGCATAGTAATGGTTCCAACTTAGTTTAACATGATGATTTCAACTTTACATCATAGGCATAATAATCATTGCGGGCATAATAATAATTTTATTACAAACATGAAACATTAAAGGCATGGTAATTCTAATAGGCATAGTGGATTCCAAATTAGCATTTTTAACATAATGATTCTCATCTAACATTATAAACATAATGATTCAAACTTTTCATCATAACCTAGCAATTCCCAATTTGTCATTAATCATGATAGGTATATTAACATCACAGGCATAGTTCCATCAACAATCATAGACATGGTTTAATTAGCATCATAGGCATGGTTTAATCAACATAAAGATTTCAATAAACATAGTGATTTCATGGACACGTATAAGTCCAACTTGCCATACAATTAAGCCCAAGTGATTCATAACAACATCAAAATCATGATAAGTTTAACTTGCAACGTTGCCATAGCAATATTCCCAAATTATAATTCAAAATTAAACAAAATAAACATGGATTAACAATAGTTCCTAAATCTGGTTTCAATTCATGGCATGTCCACGTTATTTTAGCGTTTTTCCTAAAAAGTGACATAGAACTTACAATATAAAGCAAGTAATCCAAATCAAAATTCCAAATCAAATAGCCCCAAATCCGTTGTCTAAAGCGTCGTAGTTGTTGTAGCTTCTAGTTGTAGCCTTCAAGAATCGTCCTTCGTCTTCTATAATTTTTTTCTTCGTATTTTTAATTTAGAACTCTAGGTTTAATGGCAGCTGCATGAGGCTAAAATGAAATAGTATGATTTAGGCTAGGTCTTAGGTCCTTGTTATAGTGTTTGCAAGTTGATTTAGACCGTCGATGGAGCTTGGTTCAATAATAGTTGTTCGTTTGAAGGAGAGACCAACCAGGAGCTGACACCTAGCCCTAGTGACAAGGCAAGGCTTAGAAAATCGACCAAACACAGACCGGGCCAGCCAGGATGGGCTGGGTTCGCCTGGCTCAGGGGCCAGGTCGACACCCCAGTCGACACCGTGTCGACTTGGCAGTCGACACGGGTTACCCAGGTCGACTGCCCAGTCGACCTGGCTAGCCCCAGGTCGACTGCCAAGTCGAGCTGGGTGCCTTGGGTGGGAATTTTCCCGCCTTGGCCAATTGGGCCCGATTTTGAATTTTAAATTTGTTTTTCTGATCTGTTTTCGTCTGTTTGAATTTTAAACTGAATTCTGAAACTTCTGGAGGCCATATCTTGGTCATACGGACTCCGATTTTCGAAAACTCGGACTCTATTTCGCGTATTTTTCCGAGACGAACGCAATGGCGCATCCTGTTTCCCTTAGTTCTTTGATTTGAAATTAATTATCCTTTAATTTTTGAATTTCACTGTTATAGAATACACGGGGTGTTACAACTCCCTAAAGTGACAACCAATTGGCACAAACCTATTTACAGATGTCATGGCGTCTTACATCCTCAGACGCAGACCAGGATCCATGCACACACATGACCCAGTTGGAATGCACCATCAACACCCTTCGCCATTATCAGAATGAACTGCTTATAATTAGTTCAGTAAGCGTGCCCGGACCCTACTTACTGTTGGGTCAAAGTTTTGATACTATAAAGGGTTACTGACTAATATGGGTCCCAAACAACAGATGACACAAGTAATTCCCCTTCTAACCTTGTGTCCCCAGACTAGCTTAACTTGTCTACAAGTTTCAGACATATAAATTTTAGATTAACTAGTTCACAGATCAGACAATCAAGTTAACAGGTTTTCAGACTAACGGATCAGATGTTCAGATTAACATGCTTACAGATTAACTGGTTACAGATTAACAGACTTACAGATTAACTGGTTACCGATTATCTAACTTTGTATTGGGCCTACGGATTCACGAAATGGGTTCATCAGATTCATTGGTCCAATTGGTTTAGCCTTACCCAACACGTTTTAGACATCATAATTATCTCAGATTTTCATTAATTAAATATTAATGCCCAAACCTCTCACATTAGACTGACAGTTTGCGGCTACTGGTTAGGCCGGTTGGTTCCGGGCAGGTTTCTGTCGCAAACTGAGTCTAACCTCGGGTTTCAAGCACGTTATGACTAACTTCTCACATTAGAACCTATTGTTTGCGACCACTAGAATATGCCGGGCGGTTCCGGGCAGAATTACGCCGCAAACTCATTCTAACCTCGAGTTAGCCATGTGTATCTTTGCGGTCAATTAATTAATGATTTACCATTTATACCCACGCCTAATATACATGTCAATTATTCATAACTATAGCCAATTCAAATTATGTCAATAGCGGACTAATTATATCAACTCAACAGATATTGCAGATAACAAATTTTTCAGATTAGGCGACTTAACGGATTTAGCAGATTAAGCAAACTAGCAGATCTAGCATTTTCAACAGACTTAGCAGATGACAGATTTGGCAGATGAACAAATCTAGCAGACTAGGCAGTAGAGCAGAACTAGCAGATTAAGCAATATAACAGAACTAGCAGATTAGGCAATGTAACAAAACTAACAAATTAGGCAAATATAACAGATTTAATCATTTCTTAAAGTTTCACAAACATATCTTGCCTAATTATAAATCTTGCCTAAGTTCACATGCATAAATAATAGTCTTGATTCACAATATGATCATATACCCCATGTTTGCATTACATTTACATAGCATAGATTATGGTCATAATTTACAATATATCATATGTTTCAATTTTTATTAAACTTGCATAGTACAGAAGATCCATATATAAATTATACTAAATATAGTTATCGACTACTATGCATGTCATATATTCCAAAGATCCCTTACTTAGTTGTTTATTTACATTAATAGATACCCTACTCTCATGTAAATCTTTATACCTAAGCCATATTCTCTTTATCTCAAGTCATATGTTCAATTACCATTTATGTTATAAATATAACATGTCCAGTCATATGTCTCAAATTTATGTTCTAGCTACAGTCCATGTTCTTTCCTCAAATCAGTCACCTATTGGTCATTCCCAAATTATGCATCATTCGTTTTATTGCCCCAAACATTTTAGCGTATGTTAATCTCTTATGAGATTGGCCCAGGCTCGTGGTAGCCTGGCTATAAAACAGAAAGAGGAAAGAGATACAAAATAAGATCTAAAAGGAACAGAACAGATATAACCTCAGATTCAGATTTATAATTCATGTCACAATCAGAATTAACATTTATATCGGAAAATAAATTTACTTGCCTTAATTGGATTAAAGAAAGAACTTTAATTGTTGTAGAATCATTGCAGAAGCTTTAATCTCTAATTTGAATTGAGTTGCTTAGGTTGATGTTGATTAGCTTCTAGTTTTGATTCCAGCAGATTAGCGACGCCATTTTTATTTTTATTTAGAACAGACGCAGAGAAGAAGCAGAATAGAATTGTTTGTAGAGAAGGCTAGGTCTTAGGTTGTTTTTATAGGTGTAGCAATTCATTTCAGCCATCAGATTAACCCTAAAACCAATCCGGACCATCAAAAATCGTCCCTGGGCTTCAAAAACGTGTTCTGGACCGAAACAGGCCGACAAGGTCGACCTGTAGGGGGGAGGTCGACACTATAGTCGACCCCCATGGGGGAGGTCGACTCCCAGGTCGACCCCCTGGTCGACCTGGACCCAGGTCGACCCCTGGGACGACCTGCCCAGTTCTGTGCTAACCGAAACCTTCTGAATCTTCTACAGGCCATAACTTCTTCATCCGGACTCCGATTTTTGATAACTCGGACTCTATTTCATGTAGAATTCGAGAGAAACGCAATGGTGATGTCCATTTTACCTAATTCCTGATTCTTAAATTAATTATCCTCATTTTACTATCTTTTCCATTACACACACCGTTATCGAACTAATTTTTCTTCTCTTTCATGTATTAATTAATTCTTCTTATGCATCACCATTATTTACCTATCATAAGCATGTTTTTCATATATTTTATTTGATTTTTAATTATACTTAAAAATACGGGGTGTTACATTCTCTCCTCCTTAAAGGATTTCGTCCCCGAAATCTTTAAGTTAAGAAGAATGTGTCCTACCATCCAATCATCCATCTACTCAATCACCAATCACAGGCATTCATTGTCCTTAAGAGATTTCTAATGCTATATGAACATATGCAAGAAGTGTGTGTATATGTTCCTTGTCTAATGCAAAGATCAGGCGGTCCACTGATTCAGTTGACCTCCTTAATGCGAATTATGCCAGTGCCATGAGTCCAACATGTATGCAATTTTCCTACTCGATACATATCATTTCTATATGAGTGCATAACCGTTCAGTCATATGCAACATCCATGTGCTGAGTCAATCATTTTGCATCCAAAAAATTAAAAATGCTCACACATCCATATGCAGTATGAGAGTGTTTTCGAGCCGATCTAGTTCCTAGTATGTGTATATGCATCCACGGGCAACCACTAGCAACCACTTGCAACCATCAAACATAACATGTCTCAAACACATGTTTACACCCATTAGTTTCTACCTAAAGTTCGAAGATTCGATCGATAGGATACAGTCGAATGATGGAAGCGAGTACAGATAAAACAAAAACTTGGTTCCCATTAGGCATGGGTCCAAAGTATCGGCCCCGAAGACCGAAACCAACATCAAATTGACACCCAGAGGATTACCCTCTTTAGACAATGTCAAAACTGGAAATCTTAACCTTATCAGAAATATTCAGATATTTACAGATTACTGGTACAGATCATATTATCGAATGATTCTTAGGAAACTAAGCATGATAAAACCCAGAATGTATGCGTCCTACTTGACGCCTAACACAGAAATCTCTCAAACCCCAACCTATCACCAGCCGATGAGTCGTAACCCCTATGGGGTTTGAGACTATAACCAGATCAGAAACAAGACTAGTATTAAAGTGCAGAGACTTGACTACAGAATCAGAATGCCATAATCGGAAAGAGTTCTAACTCAATAATCAAATAAGGAAACTAAACTCTCTACGGAAATTTTCCTACTTCTATCCTATCCACCAACTATGAGAGCATTCGCCTGCCTTCCCGAAGTAGGTCATGTCCTCTGTCCTTCCTCTTGAGTCAAGCTTCCATAAGTAGAGCAGTTTTCTCCTCCTTTATCTTTAGACTTTTCTTCCTTCTTTTGTGTTTCCTTTTTGCCCCCTTTTTGAACCAAGTTCATATCCAAGGGTTTCTTATCTTTGGGTTGTTCTCCTTGGCCAAACTCCCTCGTTCTCATCTTTACTATGCTTGTGTAACACGTTGACCAGTCCCTCGAAAGCTGCCTCCATCGCACGGAAAAATCCTACAAAGCTCGAAAGAAAATTAGTCGTAGGTAAAACTACTGCGGCTACAGATGGAAGTCGGGCGCTTATTTGCCCTTTGACAGGTGTCGTAGTCTTATCAAGCCTACGGAACCATGCCGCGATGAGGTTACCTCCCAAAAAGCCAGGAGCCCTGGAGACTCAGAAAAAGAAGGAAACAAGGATTCAGACAGAGAATCAAAAGATAGATATATGGCTTTGGGGATTCTGTTTTTTTCAAAATAAACTTTTTTTTTGAAAATACTTCCTTTCAAAACCTTTTCGAAAATAGTTTTCCAAAAACTTTACCCAATCTGGTAACCTTCAGCTCTGATACCAAGTGTAACACCCCACCTCTGTTAAGGTCACTCACAAAGGGAATGCCTTAACTTTGGTGGAGCATTTTAGTAAACAGAACAGAAACTTACAAGACAGATAAAATAGTACTTGAAAAATTTATAACTTTATTTCAACAGAAACCGAAATAAACTTGGTTACATCCTTTCAAATCACATTTTCAGAATTCAAGTACAAAATATCAGTCTTGTACAAAAGCCTTCAGAATGCATAGTTTAAATCATAATCCCCATAGAACGGAAGCTATACAGAGCCAAGCCATACTTTAAGCACTTCAAGCAGAAGAAATCCGGATCAAGCTAAAGTATTCCCTCCTTGGATAACCTGGGGGGAACGAAAGAAAGGAGGCAAAACAACAAGGGTCAGACAAAAAGTCTGGCAAGTCCAGTGATTTTCAGTTATGAACAGATAATAATAACATGACATGAAAATAAAACTGGATGAGAGATAACTGTAACAGGTGTAACAGATATAACAGAAGAACAGAATGATATAAGCTATTATTTTACACTTCTCTGCACTAATACTAGTATAACAGAATTAGGTGTCACCCTAATGTCTAAACAGAAATAGAAACGAGTACACAACAATTTAACAGAAACATGATGCTAATAATGGGCCTTTACTACCAGATCAGAAACAGACAGAAGCAGAAACAGATTAATCCCTACGAAAACAGAATGTAGAATTAGGTGTACACTAGTAATGGGCCTTTACCACCCGAACAGACGGAACCACGCAGAAACAGACAAGTGTTACCACCCAATAGAAACAGACGGTACCAACAGAAACAGACAGAACTAAGTGTACCCTAAAACCCTAACCCAAGAGATCGGCTCCCTAATACATAAATATCCTGTGTCGGCCCCACAGTAGGGTGTATCACTCCCTAAAGTGACAACCAATTGGCATAGACCTATTTACAGATGTCACGGCGTCTTACATCCTCAGAGGAAGACCGGGATCCATGCACGCACATGACCCGGTTGGAACGCACCATCAACACCCCTCGCCATTATCAGAATGAACCGCTTACAATTAGTTCTGTAAGCGTGCCCGAACCCTACTTACTATTGGGTCAAAGTTTTGATACCAGAAAGGGTTACTGACTAATATGGGTCTGAAACAACAGATGACACAAGTAATTCCCCTCCTAACCTTGTGTCCCCAGACTAGCTTAACTTGTCTACAAGTTTCATACATACAAAATTTAGATTAACTAGTTCACAGATCAGACAATCAAGTTAACAGGTTTTCAGACTAACTGATCAGATGTTCGGATTAACATGCTTACAGATTAACTGGTTACAGATTAACAGACTTACAGATTAACTGGTTACCGATTATCTAACTTTGTATTGGGCCTACGGATTCACGAAATGGGTTCATCAGATTCATTGGTCCAATTGGTTTAGCCTTACCCAACACGTTTTAGACATCATAATTATCTCAGATTTTCATTAATTAAATATTAATGCCCAAACCTCTCACATTAGACTGACAGTTTGCGGCTACTGGTTAGGCCGGTTGGTTCCGGGCAGGTTTCTGTCGCAAACTGAGTCTAACCTCGGGTTTCAAGCACGTTATGACTAACTTCTCACATTAGAACCTATTGTTTGCGACCACTAGAATATGCCGGGCGGTTCCGGGCAGAATTACGCCGCAAACTCATTCTAACCTCGAGTTAGCCATGTGTATCTTTGCGGTCAATTAATTAATGATTTACCATTTATACCCACGCCTAATATACATGTCAATTATTCATAACTATAGCCAATTCAAATTATGTCAATAGCGGACTAATTATATCAACTCAACAGATATTGCAGATAACAAATTTTTCAGATTAGGCGACTTAACGGATTTAGCAGATTAAGCAAACTAGCAGATCTAGCATTTTCAACAGACTTAGCAGATGACAGATTTGGCAGATGAACAAATCTAGCAGACTAGGCAGTAGAGCAGAACTAGCAGATTAAGCAATATAACAGAACTAGCAGATTAGGCAATGTAACAAAACTAACAAATTAGGCAAATATAACAGATTTAATCATTTCTTAAAGTTTCACAAACATATCTTGCCTAATTATAAATCTTGCCTAAGTTCACATGCATAAATAATAGTCTTGATTCACAATATGATCATATACCCCATGTTTGCATTACATTTACATAGCATAGATTATGGTCATAATTTACCATATATTATATGTTTCAATTTTTATTAAACTTGCATAGTACAGAAGATCCATATATAAATTATACCAAATATAGTTATCGACTACTATGCATGTCATATATTCCAAAGATCCCTTACTTATTTGTTTATTTACATTAATAGATACCCTACTCTCATGTAAATCTTTATACCTAAGCCATATTCTCTTTATCTCAAGTCATATGTTCAATTACCATTTATGTTATAAATATAACATGTCCAGTCATATGTCTCAAATTTATGTTCTAGCTACAGTCCATGTTCTTTCCTCAAATCAGTCACCTATTGGTCATGCCCAAATTATGCATCATTCATTTTATTGTCCCAAACATTTTAGCGTATGTTAATCTCTTATGAGATTGGCTCAGGCTCGTGGTAGCCTGGCTATAAAACAGAAAGAGGAAAGAGATACAAAATAAGATCTAAACAGAACAGAACAGGTATAACCTCAGATTCAGATTTATAATTCATGTCACAATCAGAATTAATGTTTATATCGGAAAATAACTGTACTTGCCTTGATTGGATTAAAGAAAGAACTTTAATTTTTGTAGAATCATTGCAGAAGCTTTAATCTCTAATTTGAATTGAGTTGCTTAGGTTGATGTTGATTAGCTTCTAGTTTTGATTCCAGCAGAGTAGCGACGCCATTTTTATTTTTATTTAGAACAGAGGCAGAGAAGAAGCAGAATAGAATTGTGTGTAGAGAAGGCTAGGTCTTAGGTTGTTTTTATAGGTGTAGCAATTCATTTCAGCCATCAGATTAACCATAAAACCAATCCGAACCATCAAAAATCGTCCCTGGGCTTCAAAAACGTGTTCTGGACCGAAACAAGCCGACCAGGTCAACCTGTAGGGGGGGAGGTTGACACTATAGTCGACCCCCATGGGGGAGGTTGACTCCCAGGTCAACCTCCTGGTCGACCTGGACCCAGGTCGACCCCTGGGTCGACCTGCCTAGTTCTGTGCTGACCGAAACCTTCTGAATCTTCTACAGGCCATAACTTCTTCATCCGGACTCCGATTTTCGAAAACTCGGACTCTATTTCATGTAAAATTTCGAGAGTAACGCAATGTTGATGTCCATTTTACCTAATTCCTGATTCTTCAATTAATTATCCTAATTTTACTATCTTTTCCGTTACACACACCGTTATCGAACTAATTTTTCTTCTCTTTCATGTATTAATTAATTCTTCTTATGCATCACCATTATTTACCTATCATAAGCATATTTTTCAAATATTTTATTTCATTTTTAATTATACTTAAAAATGCAGGGTGTTACAGGTCCGAACTCCCGCCTAAGCCCGCCTCTTCCGATTTTGAATTATTTTGAACTATTTTGAATTGTTTTGTATATATATAATTCTCTTATGCATATACAAACTTGTAACCTTAATATCTTCTTCATATGATGTCCGTTTTGTGCAAACTTGGGGTCTATCTCAAGCAGAATTATGAGATGAACGCAATGGCTCAGTCCATTTTACTTAATTCCAAATATTTAATTAACTATTCTTTAATTTATCATTACAGCGTTGTTAGAATTACGGCGTGTTACATTCTCCCCTACTTAAAGGATTTCGTCCTCGAAATCTCCAAGTAAAGAAGAATGTATATCTGAACATCCATTATCCATCTACTCGTCCATCAATCATGGGCATCCATTGTCCTTAAAAGATGTCTAGTTCTTATATGAATATATGATAAGGTGTGCGTAAATGTACATATACTAATGCGAAAGATCAGGCGGTCTACTGATTTAGTCGACCGCCTTAATGTAAGGTATGTTAGTGCCATGAATCCAACATGTACGCAAATAATCCTATTATAACTTGTAAGTTCTATATGTGTGTGCAATCATTCATCCAAATGCAACATCCATATGATGATACACCTACTTTCATCCATTAAAGAAAAAAATGCACGCACATTCATATGCAGTATGAGAGCGATTGAGCCAATCTTGTGCCTAGTGTGTGTGTATATGCATCCATGAGCAACCACTTGCATCCACTTGCATCCATCAAACATAATATGTCTCAAACACATGTTTATATCCGTGGAATTCCTATCTAAAGGTCGAAGATTCGATTGATGGGATATACTTAAACGATAGAAACATGCATGAATAAAAGCTTTGGAAAAAGGAGTTAAGGACATACCCTTGAAAAGAAAAGGGTACGAAGCGCAAATTTTGTCTTCAGTCTCCCAAGTTGCATCCTCTTGGTTATCTCCCTACTGTACTTTCATCAACTTGACTTCTCAGTTGATTAGCTTCTTAATTTCTAATCCAAGAATGCGGGTAAGAACTCATCTAACTGTCGCCTCCCGATCCACTTTTACTTCTTCAAGCATACTCGGCTCAACTACTTCTGCGGTATCATGCAAGCACTTCCTTAAATGAGAAACGTGGAAAACATCATGAACGCCAGTTAGTCTCTCAGGTAGCTTTACTATATAGGCCATTTGGCCAATCCTTTCTGTTATGGGAAATGGCCCTACGAATCTTGGTGCCGATTTTCCTACAGATCCGAAGCGAACCACATTCCTCAAAGGTGATACCTTGATAAAAGCCATATCTCCTACCTCAAACTCAATATTGGTCCTTATTTTATCTGCGTAGGACTTCTGCCTGTCCTGAGTTGTCTTTATGCGTCTGCGGATAAGGTCAATCTTCTCTGAAGTTTCTCTAATCATCTCAGGTCCAAGTATATGTCTTTCTGTGGACTCCCACCAAAAATTTGATGATTTATAGGGTCGTTCATACAATGCTTCGAAGGGTGCCATGCTAAAACTATCCTGGTAACTGTTGTTGTAGGCGAACTCTACTAAAGGAAGATGCTCTTCCCTAGTCCCTCCGAAGTCTAGGATACATAGTCTTAAAAGATCCTCAAGAACTCTATTTACCCTCTCCATTTATCCATCGGTCTGAGGGTGATAAGCGGTTCTCAAACATAACTGTGTCCCTAATGCCAATTGTAAGCTCCTCCAAAATTCATTGGTGAATATGGGGTCATGATCACTCATAATACTAGAAGGTACTCCATGCAGATGAACTATATCACGAAGATAGACTGCTGCCAACCATGTTGCCGTCCTCTTACTCTTAACAAGGATGAAATGAGAGCTCTTAGTAAGCATGTCAACTCTAACCCAAATACTGGTGTTTCCTTTCCTTGATCTAGGCAAACCGTCAATGAAATCCATAGAGACGCTCTCCCACATCCACTGTGGGACATCCAAAGGATGAACTAAAGCACCAATCTTCTTTTGCTCAGCTTTGACTCGCTGGAAAATCAAACATCGAGAAACAAATTCCGCCACATCATTGTTCATCCTTGCCCAAAAGAAATCCCTCTTCATATCTCTATATGTCTTATCACTGCCTGGATGAATAATCATCTTAGAATGATGGGTTTCCTTAAGGACTGCCTTCAACGAACTCCCAACTCGGGGAACAAAAATCTTTCCATCTCGTCGCAACCACCCTCTACCGTCTGTGGAATATCTACTGAGGTGACTGGAAGTCACCCCTCTACTGAGTCTATCCAAGATATCTGCTAGCTGTGGGTCCTCTTGATGCGAAGTCCCTATCTGATCCAATATAGTAGGTCACACCTCTAATGGTACCAATAGACCGGGTGTAAACTCGATGGAGGGTCTAAAATCAAAAGTCCCTATAAACTCCAAGCTTTTCCTCTCCACCAAAAGAGGACTCAAGGTCATCCTTTGCCTACTTAATGTGTCTACCACTACATTACCCTTGCCAGGGGTATAAGCAATCTCAAAGAAATAGGACGCTAGGAACTCCATCCATCTTTGTTTCCTTAAATTACGATCCTTCTGCAAGAACAAGTACTTGAGAGATCTATGATCGGTGTACAACTCGAACTTCTCTCCAAGAAATAATGGTCCAAGTCTTAAGCGCGAATACTATGGCAGCTAATTCTAAGTCATGGGTAGTGTAGTTCTTCTCATGAATTCTTAGCTATCTACCTCCATAACATACTACCCTTCCCTCTTGCATCAGAACCGCACCAAGCCCGGTACCACATGCATTAGTGTATATTGTGAACACTTTGTTCCCGCCGAGTAAGGTCAAGACTGTGGCTGTCTTCAGAGCCCTCTTTAATCGCTGAAAAGCATCGTCGCAATCTATATCCCAAGAAAATGTCAGATTCTTCTTCGTTGGTCTAGTGAGTGGGGCTTATACCTTTGCGAAGATCTTGATGAACTTCCTATAATAGCCCGCTAACCCAAGAAAAATTCTCAACTCTATTGCATTCTTTGGGATCTACCAATCTTGAACTGCAACTACCTTCATGAGATCTAACGCTGTCCCATCTTTCGAAACCACATGCCCTAGAAATCTCACTTCTTTTCTCCAAAAATGACACTTGGATAATTTCGCCTTAAGCTGGTGTGCACGGAGTGTTTTCAAAATCCCCCTTAAATGTTGGGCATTCTCTTCCACGTTCTTTGAGAAAATCAAGATGTCATCAACAAAGACCACAATGAACTTATTTAGAAACACCCGAAACACCGTACTCATCAGATCTACAAAATTGGTGGGTGCATTCGTCAACTCAAAAAGCATAACGATTCACTCGAAGAAACCATCTAGAATTATAAAAGTGGTCTTGGCAACACTGTCTTCGGCCATCCTTAACCGATGAAATGTCGTGGCCAAGTCTAATTGAGAGAAAACAGATGCACCAACAAGCTGGTCAAACAGATCATCTATCCTCGGGAGTGGGTGCCTATTATTCTTAGTGAGCTTATTCAGTTCTCTATAACCCATTCATAAGTGAAGCGAACCATTCTCCTTAGTGGCAAATACTACTGGAGCACCCCATTCAGAAATGCTTCGCCTAATAAACCCTTTCTGAAGTAGCTCCCCTTCTTGCTTGCTGAGCTCCCTCCTTTCTCTTGGAGCCATATGGCGCACATGTAATGCAACTAGCTTTGCATTGTCCACCAAGTATATACAGAAATCAATCTCGTGCCTCAGAGGTAATCCCTGAACCTCCTTAAAAACATTAGGTACTCACATACTACTAGTACAGATCGTAAATCATTGATAGATGCAACAAGAGACTCTAGGAAACTAATCATAACAGACCCTTTAGGGTCACAAGAAATCTCGAGGGTCCTCCCGTGGCAAGTCAAAAGTCTAACAACCCTCCTCTCACAATCCAGAATGGCAGCATACATGGCTAGCCAATCCATCCCTAGAATCAAACATAGCCCATGAAACCAAGCACGTATGTGTCGCACTCACACTCGACGACTAACATAGATATTCACAAACCCTGACAAATCGTAGATAAATGAGCCGTACCACCAGTGGGGTTTGAGACAACAACAGGATCCAAAACCATACTAATACTAAGGTGCAGAGACTCAACCACAGAATCAAATATAAAAGAATGCGAAGTGCCAGAATAAAAAAGAGTTCCAGCTGGATGATTGGAAAGAGAAATCAAACATTCAACATAAAATTTTCAACCTCTATCTGGTGCACTGGCCACGAGAGCATGCACCCGGCCTCTAGAAGATCCCGCCCTTTGACCCTATCCTTGCCTCTTCAGGCAATCCTTAACAAGATGTCCGACCTCTCCATAATGGAAACAAGCATTCTTTCTTTTCTTGCAATCCTTGATCACATGACCCTCGTGTCCGCAATGATGACACTTCCTCTTATCTCGAGCTTTTTCGTTCTTACCACTCTTCTTTTGTTGTCATTGTTCTTTCTTGGGCCACACTTTCTGGTTTTGTGTTTCCTTAACCTTAGTCGTTTTCTTTTCACCCGTATCTTCTTCATGCATCAAGGCCATATAAAGCAGTTTCCTAAATGTTGCTCCCATTGGAATATGAGACATAGCCAACCCATGGAGGGGTTCATTCAATCTTCTACAAACCACAAAGCTTTCTTGTGCGAGGTATTTACTAGCTCCAAACCAAACCTTGCCAATTGGTTAAACTTATTATCATACTCCTCCACAGGCATGGCTCCTTGCATAAGTACAAAAAACTTTCCATTTGCATGCTTTACTCAGCTTGAGAAAGAAACTTCATTTCGAATCTCTATTGGAAATCATCCCAAGTCTCCACTAAATGCCCTGCTTGCGTCACTCCCCACTAGAATGAAGCCTCATCTTTTAACTGCCAAACGACCAACTGAATTTTCCTTCAATCGTCAGCTTCGAAAATTTCAAACAAATCCTTCGTCTCTTTAAGCCAATTCCTTGCTTCTACAAAAGTCTCAGTTCCTTGGAATAGCTTTCCTCCCATAGCACAGAAGTCTTTTCATATCTTAGAGAAATTATTGGCACGTGGAGGAAGAGGAGGAACGACGACTATAGCTGGGGGTAGGGCGTCTGCTTGGCCTCCGGCATGTGCCATAGCCTCAAGATACATACGGAACCAACTAGGTAGTAACGCCCTCTGTAATATTAGGTTCCCCAGACATGCTGAAAGGAAAAGGAAAAAGGGATTCAAACAGTGAATCGAAAGATATTTCCTATGGCTTTGGGGAATATGTTTTTCAAGACAGACTTTTCTTTTGAAAATGCTTTCTTCTAGGACCTTTTTGAAAACAATTTTCAAAATCTTTTATCCGGTCTGATAACCTTCAGCTCTGATACCAAATGTGACACCCCACGTCCGTTAATGTCACTCTTTATTAAAATGCATTAAGTTTCGTGAAGGGTTACAGGTGAACATTAACATAAACATTACAAGACATATATAAAATAATAGAGAAATTAAAACTTTATTAAATAGAAAAGCTTCGTGGTTCAAACCCAATCACATAATAAGTCTGGAATACTGAAAACATAAAACTTCTGCCTTGTACAAAAATCATCATCAGAGTACAATGATATAAAAAGAGCATAATCCCTAAAATATAGCCAGAGTAAAGATAATGCGAAATCGAGCAATACATCGAAGCAGCTCCAAGCAGAAAAGAATAATCCTGATCAAGCTTGAGTATTCCCACCCGGAGAACCTTGGGGGAAACGGAAGAGAAAGAAGTGGAAACAAAATGGGTCAGACGTAAAGTATGGCGAGTCCAGTTACTTTTAGCATATAAGTAAGTAAAAGCATCATAACAGGCATATAAGTAGGAGAGAGATAACAATGTCATAGGGCGGGTATAACAAGGTAAACAAGATAAACATGATAGAATATATTGCGCTTCTTTGATACTTCTCTCTCTTGTACCAATACTATTATAACAAGAACTAGATGGTCCCAAAAAGTACAAGATGGTAGACTTAGGTGTACTTCTCGAGAGAGGTTTTACCGCATACAATAAAGCTAGCCTAATAGAATTGACATGTGTTAATCCCCAATGACAAGAATGGGCCCCTAAACAAGCAAGATTAGATGTACCCTAATTACTACCCCCAATTGTTCGACTCCCTAACTCGTAGATACCTTATGCAGGACCCATAGTAGGATGTATCA
This sequence comes from Allium sativum, assembly GCA_030737875.1. Taxonomy (NCBI): domain Eukaryota; kingdom Viridiplantae; phylum Streptophyta; class Magnoliopsida; order Asparagales; family Amaryllidaceae; genus Allium; species Allium sativum. The sequence goes on from CM060924.1 coordinate 692,438,840, forward strand.
CTTCCTAAAGTGGCAACCCTTCGTTTACAAGATGTGCACAAACCATATCTACAGATGTCACAACGTCTTATCTTTCCTAGCAAGCGAAACCATGCATGCACATGACTCTGTTGGAATGCGCCATCGAACACCCTCATTCAAGTAACCTCTTATAATCAGCTTAGTAAGCGTGCCCAGACCCCGACTAGTTTGGGGTTCCCCATTTGATACCAAGATGGGTTACTGACTGAAATGGATCGCACATACCAGATGATACAAGCTTCCCCCTAGGCTTGTATCCCCACTACTAGGATTTCAACAGGCTGTGCCTACTAGTTTATCAAGGTTGCATAACCCCAACTGGTTAAGTTTGTGGGCCAATATATACGAAAATATTACCCAACGCCGCAAGATTTATTTAACCTTCCCACTATTTCAAGCAAGTTTACTTAACCCCTACTCAAATTAACTGGTTCATGTACTCCTTAGGGATTCAAACAGGTTAAGTATTTTATTTCATCACCATTCATTTATTTATGGTTATAATGCGCTATACCTCGCACATTAAGTCTAAAACTTGTGGATGTTGGATATGCTGGTTGGGTCCGGGCAGACTTCTTCCACAAGTCGAACTTAACCTCGTGTCCCAGCACGTTACATGTTTTTGCACTTAGACCCCTCACATTAGATTTACCACTTGTGGACCCTGTATATGCTGGGCGGTTACGGGTAGGCTTCTACCACAAGTGTAATCTAACCTCATGTCTAGGCGCGGCTATAGTTTCCAATTACTGTGAATCTAGGCATTTTCATTACTAACAAATTTTCATGTTTATTATGCCCCCAAATCCTCGTCCGATCTATGTTACAAATTATGCCCTAGATTTGGATCAAGATATAGATTATGGCCCCCAATCCCAAGTTTTGGTTCAAGGTACAAATTATGCCTGAAATTCACAAATCATGTTCCAATATGAATTATGCCCCAAATCAATCATTCCTAATTTTGTGCGTTCGCGTATTTCAGCGATATGCCTAGGCTTGAAGGCAGCCTGGTTATAAAAACAAAAAGGGAAAGAGTGGGAGAAGAGAATAAGAATAGGCATAGTAAATAAAACAGGCATAAGATGACATAATTAGGAAAACTAACATGATAGGCATAAGGTGACATGATTCAGCAAACTGACAAAATGGGGATATCATGTTTCCTCTCTGTCATTGCTAAATTCCAGAAAAAAGGTCATGAACCTCTTATATTCCTCCAAATTTTATTCTTATCTTCTCTCTAATAAATCATGTAGGTTTAGTATGAATTCTGGAATTTGGGGTTTGAGTGTGTATATATATATACACACGATCCTAAAATATGTTTCTTATATGTGTATTAGGAGGATTGGAGCACGTTTCTCGCAAAGATTAAACACAGGTCTATGTCTACTACAGAATTCACTTTGTTCTTCCCTAAATTTTGAGTGGAATATAGTATTCTTAGGCATATTCACATTATTATTGGATTATCATGGTGCTAACTATGCCAAAGAGGATTTGGAAATCGATAACATCAATACCAAAACCCTTAAATCCTATGTTTTATATTTGCATAGGAATTGTTATGTTATTTGGTTTTTGTGAATTTTTAATTATAATATTAGATTAAGGATGAAAAGGGGTGTTGATACTATTGTTTCTACTTTGTGTAATTCACCTTTTTTAAACATTTGATTGTAAGCTAAAAGGGTTTAAACTTGATTATTCCTTGATTTGATTAGGTTGGATCCTATTTTAAATCCAAACGTATATATACTTGAAATATATCAAATGTAAATGTTTTTATGTGCATAACATCAAATAAGGGTTAATTAGATAAAGTGGAAATTATAAACATACACGTATAAGTGTATGCAATACTCCTGTAACGACCAGCATTCTACGTGTCGAAGGATCGTAGAATATTTTTTTTATTTTTATACGAAGTCACATAGTCATGTAATTTTGGGAAACGACTATCGGGGTAATTTCCCAGTTTCGTGATTTTTGCTGAATTTTAAATGACCGTTTTGCACCTAGCGAATCTTGTTTTGCTTATTACTTTTGACTGGTAAGGTGTTTTGACCTGAAACCACTTTCGTTGGATTTAGATGATGGTTTCCCATTCCGTAGAGTGGTCACACTAATCGAACAGACTTACCATTTGGGAGATATGGCTGAAATAAGGTTTGCAAGATGGAACCAGCCAAATCGGGCATAATAGGATGATTAGTAGCTAGGCCCATAACCCATTTCAGGATTAAGGTTATGGGAGGGCTGAAAGGAGTTGGAGAATCATCTCCTTTCATTTTTCCAACCGCCACTTACCTTCCATCTCCCAAGTCTATCCCTAATCACTTTCTAATCACTAATTAAGCAAATCAACATCAAATCAAGCTATATTAACACCAAATTCGAGGTAGAGCTGCTGGACCACATTGGAATTCGAGCCAAATCAGTAAAAGTTTAAGATCTAACATTTATTAAGGTGAGCGATTTGCATGATTATACACTAACTACGACTAATTAGGGAAGATTAGTGATAATTAGCGAAATTATACATCTAAAAATTCTGGAAAAATATGTGAAAATTCTAAAATCATATGTTTATGTCGTTGGTATAAATTTGGGTTAATTTTGATTAAGTTTGCTAATCCTATAGTTAGACATGGTTAAGGGGAAAATCATGGTTTTGGGTATGTTTGATCTAAATTAACATACGAAATTATTGTTTTGATGTTTTTGGTTGATTCTACATGTTACTACTATTGTTTGGTATGTTTTGTGATTGCATAGGAAAGTTAGAATGGTTGAAAACGCTATCGTTTGGCGAAATTAGCTTGTTGGAAAAGCTGCAGGGTTTCGGTTCCTAATGGTAGCCAGGAGGGGGTCACGAACCGCCAGTGGGGTCACAACGCGCCAGGGAGGATCACAAACCGCGACCCAGAAGGAATCACTGACCTCCAGGCGGGAAGGATCACGAACCGCCAGGAGGGAAGGACCACGACCAAAAGGTGGACCACAAGCTGCCCAAGGGGGTGCCACGAACCGCCCAAGGGGGTCACGAACTACACAAAGGGGGTTCACGAACCACCCAAGGGTGGGGGTCACGAACCACCCAGGGAGGACCCCAACCTGACCCTGATGATGACCACAAACCGAGACGTGATGGTGACTCCAAACAAAATCGGATTTGAGCTTCTACCACGTCACGACGATTGTAAACTCTTCTGAAGATCAACTCCAATCCGACAAAAACCCGAGATGCAAAGGAAGTCCAAATGAGAAGTTATTGCTCAAGATCCAGATGGGAACCAATGAGTTAATTTCTTGGATTGGGCTTTGTTGTGGGACGTGTGCAAAGGAGTTATCGATATCTATAACTTTGGTTCACCATTGAAAGAAGGGGCATATACATGAACCAGATCTAGGACTGTGTTGACTGATTGGCCTGAAACTTAGAGCCAGGGCTGTGTGGATTGGGTAAGGTTATTTACTATAGACTAGGGTTGTGTGGTCATAACAATAGTTGTATGGAGTTGGACTCCGTCATGGCCCCAAATGGATTCGGTGATCAAAGTGGTGGATATCGTATGCTTTGCGCACCAAGTGAGAGACGTGATGATGATTGCTATATTTGATGTTTGCTATCACTATGACACTCACACTTCTATTTTAAACTTTATGTTAGTGTTTACGTTAGAATATTGTACATCATGTTGTGCAAACTCTTTGGTTGCAGGTCCAAAGTCAGGTATGATTATTTATACCTGTTATTGCTTTATTCTGTTGCTATCACTCACACTAGAATTTCGTCTAACCCAGAGTTTTATATCTCTTCTTATTCCTCTAGGTGCTCCTAAACGAGAAGACTAGAGGCAAGTTAGGTAGTTATGCACGAGTAGATGCCCAGAGACGAGCAGGAGGCTTCCACGTACTTTATATATATTATCCATGTGTTGTTGTTGGTTACTGCTTTGGGCTTAGTAGTGTACCTCTTTTATTTCCTTTTAGAAACAGTATTTTAAAGTTGTAATAAGCAGATATGAAGCTGTGTTTTGGATTCCACTACCCTGATGGATATAGTTTAGTTTTCAGCTTCTGTACTGTCTTGCCTATTTTATATCAAGTTATGTTATAATTATATTTTATTCCATACGTTATGAGATATACTATAGATTCTTGGTGATTCATCATTTCAACCCTTTTGACGATCGTCCCGTGCTAGTCGGGTATTGCCACAATGCATTTCAGGGAAATGTCGGCTGGTATGGGGCGGCTGTCACACTTGGTATCAGAGCCTAGGTTGTGTAGTTTAACCTAGGGAAAGACACCAGGGAAGAAATAGTATACATATATGAGAGCGCGTACTTGTGATATTTTGGTTTTTAAAAAAACTACATATATATATATACTATTAGTTTATCTAAGGATGAAGTTGCACTGCACGGGTACCACTAAGGAGATGGTTAATCATTTTCTCTTTACATATTGAACGATGAGGCGAAATACGAGTAGTACGATAAGGAACCACGCATCGTGAGTTGAAGAGGGAGCGGGTTCAGGGGCCAATAATGGGAATGCCCCTGATATAAGGACGATGTTTGCTGCCTTCATGCGAGAGATGCTTAGGGATGCTTAGGGAGCAGTTCCTAATGCTGCTAACGGTAGTGGTGCAGTAGTGCAGGCGCCTAGAGCCGATTTTGCTAAGCTCAACAAGATTATACTAGTCTTGGTGGGAAGTCGTTCCATGGAACGGAATCGAGTACGGAGGTTCAAGATTGGCTTGATAGTTGTGAGTGCATCTTCAAAGATTTGGAGATCGATGATGCAATGAAGAGAAAGTTAGCATTGCATCAGCTTCAAGGACGGGCTATGAATTGGTGGAATAACATTAAAGTGGCTACTCCCGAGGATCAAATTACTTGGAATCGGTTTAAGACCCTCTTCAGTGACAAGTTTATTCCAGCTGCTCAGAAATCAGAATTGTTTAGGAAAATTTTGGAACTTAAGCAGAAGAAAGGGCAATCTCGGAATATACTGCTGAATTCGATACCTTATCGAAATATGGATTATCACTTATCGATACTGCCGAGAAGAAGAACGAGAAGTTCATAACTGGCCTAGATGGGCACTTAGGGGGAAGACTTATAAACCATATCGATGAGACCTTCGAATATATTGTGGGAAAGCCATTGAGATCAGAGAGACTTTACCCTAAAAAGAAGACCGAGGTAGCTATTGCAGCTGCAGAGGAGCTGAAACCGCGGGCAAGCGGTGAAGGCAATAAGACTTCTCAGAATAAGAGAAAACAGAACCAAACCAAGGATGGTTAGAAAAAGAAAAATAAGAAAGATATAGAGTGCTTTAGCTGTGGCAAGAAGGGCCACTATGCCAGAGATTGTCAAGCAAAGCCAGAGGAAAGGAAGTACTTCAACTGTGGCCAAGTGGGACATCTCAAGAATTAATGTACGCAACCCCCTAAGGAGAAGCACATCGTGAAAGCATATGCTATCAACATTGTTCCTTCTTCGTCAAGTGCCCCAACTGCGATGGAGAAGAGGAATGGTGTCGTTATTCAAGGTATGCTTTCTATTTATGATGTTCTGTTTGAGTATCATTTGATATCAGGGAATCCCATTCCTTCGTATCCAGTGACCTGGTAGATAGTTTGGGATTGGAACTCGAGATTGTCGATTGACCTTTAGTTATCACCAACCCGATCGGTGGTTCGACTAGCCTTTGTATAATTTGTCGTATTTTGGTCTTATCGAGTCATGGATGTATGTTTTCTTGTGATTGCTTTGTTTTGGGCTTTACTGGGTTTGGTATTATTTTGGGAGTCGATTGGCTCCAAAGGTATGGGGTGGTGGTAGACTGTGAGGGGTCTTCAGTGACCATTAGAGCAGATGATGGGCGGAGGGTGGTATTGGGTTGCCTACTTAGTGTTGGGGTGATGGCTAGTTTTCTAAATTCCCTCGACATCCCGCATGATGAGTTATCAGATGTGCCTATTGCTGGCGAGTATCCGGACATCTTTGAGGGAGTGACCGGAGTTCCACCTCAACAAGAGATCGAGTTTCAGATTGATTTAGTGAAAGATGTCAGACCTATAGTGATGCCACATCGTTGTATGGCGCCAAGGGAGCAGCACGAGCTCGAAGTGCAAATAGGTGATCTCTTGAAGAAGGGATTTATCTGAAGAAGTGGTTCCGAGTGGGGAGCACCAGTTGTATTTGCTACTAAGGCCGATGGATCCCATCGCTTATGTGTGGACTACCGCTAGTTGAACAAGGTGACTAGGAAGAATAAGTATCCTCTTCCACGGATAAATGATTTGTTTGATCAATTAAATGGAGTAAGATTGTTTACCCAATTGGATCTCGCAGTAGGATTTAATCAGCTTCGAGTAGCAACTGAGTGTATACCTAAAACGACATTTTGAACACCGTTTGGATTCTATGAGTGGTTGGTCATGCCATTCGGGTTGCACAATGCACCCGCATATTTTGTGGATCTTATGAATAGGGTTTTCAGGGATCAATTAAATAAGTTTATTCTTGTGTTTGTGGACGATATCTTGGTTTACTCGAGGATAGAGGAAGAACACAAGGAACATTTGACGACAGTGATGGAGGTGTTTAGGAAACACCAATTGAAAGTGAAATTTTCTAAATGTCACTTCTGGAGGAGGGAAGTGAGGTTTTTGGTCCATGTTGTTTTAGAAAATGGTATTGCCATGGATTTTGCGAAGGTGGCTACAGTGCAAGATTGGTCTACGTCAAGAATGCAACGGGCATAAGGAGTATCTTGGGGTTAGCTCGATATTATCATAAGTTTATCTAAGACTTCTTCAAAATAGCGGAACTGTTAACTCAGTTCACCAAAAAGAATCAAGATTTTGTTTGGGACAAAAGGTGTGAGAATGCATTTAAAACCCTAAAATATAAGTTAAATTGTGCAACAATGTTAGTTATTTCTAAGGGGAACGAAGAGATGACGGTATACACGGATGTCTGTGGTACCGGACTAGGTGTTGTACTGATGCAAGGAGGTAGGGTTGTGGCTTATGTTACTCGGCAACTGAAACCACATGAGAAAAGATATCCTACCCATGATTTGGAATTAGCAGCAATCGTGTTCGCGTTAAAGATGTGGAGACACTATCTCTTAGGAGAAATATTCGAGTTATTTACCGATCATAAATCATTAAAGTATCTTTTCTCTCAAAGGGATTTAAATCTTCATCAGTAGAGATGGTTAGAGTTCTTGGCTTCATATGATTTTAATATCGCATACACACCTGGGAAGGGCAATGCAGTGGCTGATGCATTGTGTAGGACATATGGTAGTTTGGGGGCTATGTTTCTGGAATGGAAGCAACTTGAGTATGTCGCGGGATATGATTTCAGACTTAAGTGTGGATTAGCCCCAGAGATGTTAGCAAGTTTGATGATCAGACCGACTTTGATTAAGAGGATCGGTTCCAATCGTAGGGACAATCCTAACCTATTGTAAATCATCTCCAAAGTAGAGATGGGCGTCGACAGTAAGTATGGTTGTATATCGGGAAGGACGGTCAGTTGTCCTGCTCGGTCCAAAGCTATAAGTTGTCCGGTCCGTGTTCATCCGATTCTCTAATAGGACAGAGCTTGGACACACTAGTGTTCGGTCCGATCTAAAATGTTCTATATTTTTCTATTATCATTGCTATATCGGATAGGACAGTTGTAACACCCCACGTCCATTAATGTCACTCACTGAGGGAATGCATTAACTTTCTTGGAGTATTATAAGAGTATAGAACAGAATATCACAAGTCAGATATATAAAATGGTACTTCAGAAAATTCAAAATTTATTCATTGCAGCGGAAAAGTAAAACATGTTTGGTTACAACATCAAAACCATATACTAGGGTCAAGTGCACAATATCCATCTTGTACAAAATTATTATCAGAGTACACAAAAGTAAAACCATAATCCCACTCCAAATAGCCATAATGGTAAAGAGTTAAAGCTGAGCATTACTTTCAACACTTCCAAGCACTTCAAGAAGGAAGAGATCCAAGTCAAGCTTCACTAACTCCACCTAGAGGACCTGAGGGGCGAGGGAAGAAAGAAAAGAGGCGAAACAAAAAGGGGTCAGACATACGTCTGGTGAGTCTAGTGACTTAAACAATATAATCAGTAAAGTCATAAGATAAGAACATAAACTGGATATAAGAGATGACTGTAACATAAGTAGATATGACAAGTTTTAACGTTGATAGCGCTTCTAATAACTATAAGAAAATTCCTACACCGCACCAATACTAGTTTCACACTAAAAGATGATCCCTCTTACTAAACATGATAATAATAATAATAATAATAATAATGGTAGTTTCGTGTACTCCTGGCTACTGTTATAGGTGCCGCCTGCTCCAATATCCACTAGTTGTACCCACTACCCTCTCATTCGATCGACTCCCTAACTCGTAGATACCCGTGCTGGACCAACAATTGGGTGTATCACTCCCTAAAGTGGCAACCTGATACTACTAAAAGGCACGACTTATACCTACACGATGCAATAGCGTCTTACCTACCAGCCCGGTCCTACGCACGCACATGATGGACTTGCACTGCCACCGCTAACTCTTTATTGACCTCTTACAATCAACCCAGTAAGCATGCCCCGTCCTCGACCTAGTTCAAGCTCACGTAGATACTAAATGGGTTACTGGTTGAAAAGGGTCCACCCACTTGACACAAGCTTCTCTCCTAAGCTTGGTCCCCACTAGGAATTGCCACTTAACCCCTCTTTATTCCCATGTCTAATCACATGTCTCATCTTGGTTAAGTGCTTTTATTATGTTTTACATACTACCCATGTTACCCACTTAAACCTTAATCATCCCCATGTCTAGTCACATGTCTTATACTGGTTAAGTGTTCATTAATTCATTATAATTGTAATCTTGCAAGATATCCCACATTAGATTGCCGTTTTGCTGTTGCTGGATATGTTGGGCGGTTCCGGGCAGTCTTATACCGCAATCCAAATCTAACCTCGTGTCTTTGCATTATTATTTATCTAATTTCTGCCTTTGACCTCTCACATTAGATTAGCAACTTATGGTTACTGGATGTGCGGGGTGGTTCCAGGCAGTCTTATACCGCAATTCGAATCTAACCTCGCATCTTAGGCGTTCATAATCACTTTCTTGATTCAAGTTCCAATTTAAAATCTTGGATTAAGATATATTCCAATTACCCATAATTTCCAATCTAAATTATGTTTATAATTTTAATCCAAATTAGGACTATAATCTTATGTATATATGTTATGCCAAATTATGCCCAAATTAATTTGCATTCATTATTATTAACAATTTATGCCAAATCTCATGTATATAAATTATATCTAACTATGCCCAATCCAACTTATGCCAAATCTCATGTATACAATTTATACACAATTATGCTCAAATTGATTTGTGCCAATAACTACCAATTTCCCCAAACTTTTCCTCATCATTCAAACATTATTCGTATGCAAATCTCAATGCAATATGTTAGGCTCAAAGTTAGCATAATCTCATAAAAAAAGGAAAAGAAGAAGGGAAGAGAATCATGTCATCAAAACCGGTATAAAAGAGACATATGAAACATGAACTGACATTGAACAATAAAATAGATCCAATTAGGCATATGATAACAGTGATTTGGCTATGAATCTGAAAGATTAGAATTTACAACTTGATATAATTCATCTTACAGGCATGTTCATAAAATCCAATTTGCAATCCTATCACAATCAATTATATGTGGAAGTAACATAGACTCACCGCGATAGGATTTAGGAGAGAGGATAGTTCTAAGTTCTGATTTCTGAATTTGATTAGTTAAACCGTTGTTGTAGAATTTGATTCTTATCTTCCAATTTGAATACTCCTATTTTGATTTGTTTTGGTGGAGAAGAAAGGCTAGGTTAATTTAGATTAGAGCAGCATCGAGGCGCCATGGATTAGTGTAATGAAATTAGGGTTAGCTCTAGGTGTCTATTTATAGGAGTACTAGGTGTATTTGGACCCACAAATTAGATCAGGATCCATCAGAACCATCCAAACCAGAAAAACACGTCATCCAGCCAATCCCAGAAGCACACATCAGTCCTAGACCTCAAAAACACGTTTTCCAGATCTGGGCAGATGGGGGAAGGGGGGTTGACACCCATATAGGGGGGTCGATACTTATGTCGACACCCCTATAAGGGCACCTATGTCGAATCCCCTATGGGGGTCGACACTCTAGAGCGGGAGATTTCCCGCTCATGCAGATTTTACTGATTTTGATGTTTGAACTCGTTTTTGACTTTTAATTATTATTTTAATATAAATTCCGCTTTAAATGGAAATCTTCCAAGCTTCATAACTTCTTCATATGATATCCGATTTACGCAAACTCAGACTCTATTCCAAGCAGAATTCCGAGACGAACGCAATGGTGAAACCTATTTCCCTTAATTCTTCATATATAAGTATTATTTAATTATCCCTTACGTCATGTTTTAAAATTTCGGGTTGTTACATTATCCCCTCCTTAAAGGATTTCGTCCCCGAAATCTTCAAGTTAAGAAGAATGTATCCTACCACCCAATCATCCATCTACTCATCCATCATCCACAAGCATCCATTGTCCTTAAAATATTTCTAATGCTATATGAACATATGCAATAATGTGTGTATATGTCCCCCATCTAATGCAAAGATCAAGAAGTCTACTGATTCAGTTGACCTCCTTAATGCAAAACATGATAGTGCCATGCATCCATTATGTATGCAAAAGAGTCCTATTGATACATATCATTTCTATATGAGTGCACAGCCATTCATTCAAATGAAGCATCCATATGATAACACATCCAATATACATCCATTACCTTAATATGCACACTCATTCATATGCAATATGAAAGTGACTGGGCCGATCTAATGCCAAATGTGTGTGTAAATGCATCCACGAGCAACCACTAGCAAACACTTACATCCACTTGCATCTACCAAACATAACATGTCTCAAAAACATGTTTACAACCATAGGATTTTCTACCTAAAGATCGAAGATATAATCGAGACGATACACTAAAAGATAGAACAAGTATAAATAAAACGGTAGAAAAAGGAGAATTTAAGAACATACCCTCAAAAAGGAAAGGATACGACGCGCATATCTTGTCTCCACTCTCCCAAGTCGCATCTCCTTGATCATCTCTCCATTGGACTTTAACCAACTTGACCTCTCGATTGCATAACTTCTTGACCTCCGATTCAAGGATGCATGTAGCAACTCGTCTAACTGTGGCATCTCGCTCTACTTCCACTTCTCTAAGCATGCTCGACTCTACCACTTCCGTGGTGTCGTGTAAACACTTCCTCAAATGCGACACATGAAATACATCATGAACACCACTAAGCTTCTCAGGCAACTTCACTCTGTTGGCCATCTATCCAATTCGCTCTGTAATGGGGAATTGCCATATGAACCTTGGTGCCAATTTCCCTACAGACCCAAAACGAACTACATCCCTCAACAATGATACTTTAAGAAAGACCATGTCTCCAACACTGAACTCAAGATCGGTCCTTCTCTTATCAGCATATGACTTTTGTCGGTCCTTTTCCATCTTCATGTGCCTTCAAATCAAGTCTATCTTCTCTGAAGTTTCCCTAATCATCTTGGGCCCAAGCAAAATCTTATCCGTAGACTCCCACCAACAAGCCGGCGATCGACAAGGTCGTCCATATAGAGCCTCAAAGGGTGCCATGCCAATACTAGTCTAATAGTTGTTGTTGTAGGCGAAATCTACTAATGGAAGATGTTCCTCCCATGTCCCACCAAAATCCAGGATACATAACCTCAACAGATCTTCTAGAATCCGATTCACTCTTTCTGTTTGGTCGTTCGTCTGAGGGTGATAAGCGGTGCTCAAACACAATAGCGTTCCTACCACCTCTTGCAAGCTCTTCCAAAACTCACTAGTGAAAATGGGATCTCAGTCGCTCACAATACTAGAAGGTATGCCGTGTAGACAAACTATCTCTCGGAGATAAACATATGCTAACTATGTCATTGTTCTTTTACACTTAAGGGGAATGAAATGGGCGCTCTTGGTAAGTCTGTCTACTACTACGCCAATCCCCGTATTACCCTTCCTTGACCTCGGCAACCCGTCGACGAAATCCATGGAAACACTTTCCCATTTCCACTGTGGAACCTCTAAAGGGTGAAGCAAACCACCAGGCTTCTTTTGCTCAGTCTTGACCTGCTGGCACACTAAGCATCTAGAAACGAACTCATCCACATCCTTCTTCATTCCGACCCAAAACAAAACTCACTTCATGTCCCTATACATCTTATCTCCATCGGGATGTATGGTCAGCTTAGAATGATGTGCTTCTTCAAGGATTATCTTTCTCAAGCTCTCGTCTCGAGGTACGCAACGTCTTCATCCCTACGCAACCAACCTTTGTTACCGATAGTATACCTACTAAGATGGTTCGAAGACTCCCGCCTTATGAGCTTATCTACTATCTCTATCAACTGTGGGTCATCTTGCTGTGCCGCACCTATCTGTCCCAAAAGTGTAGGTTGCACCTCTAATGATGCCAACAAACCGAGTACATAATCAATACAGGGTCTAAAGTCAAAGGTAGAGATATACTCTAAACTCTATCGCTCGACAAACAAAGGACTCAAAGTCAACTTCTTTCTACTCAAGGCATCAGCTACAACGTTAACCTTGCCAGGGGTATATGCAATCTCAAAATCGTAGGATGCTAAGAACTCCATCCACCTCTGTTGCCTTAAGTTTAGATCTTTTTGAGAGAACAAGTATTTTAGTGACTTATGGTTTGTATACAACTCAAACCTCTCACCACGCAAATAGTGAGGCCAAGACTTAAGCGCAAAAACTATGGCAGCTAACTCTAGGTCGTGGGTAGGTTGATTCTTCTCATGGGCCTTTATCTGCCTTCCACCATAGCATGTCACCCTACCCTCTTGCATCAAAACTGCGCCAAGCCCTGTCCTGTAAGCATTGGTATACACTGTGAATGATTTACTCCTATCTGGTAAAACTAAAACGGGAGCTGTCGTCAATTCCTTCTTCAAACGTTGGAAAGCATCGTAATAGTCAACATCCCAAGAAAAGGTCAAATTCTTTTTCGTCAGCCATGTAAGTCGGGATTATATCTTAGCAACGTCTTTGATGAACTTTTTGTAATAACCCGCCAAACAAAGAAAACTTCTTACTTCTATTGAATTTTCAGGAACCTTCCAATCTGGATTGTTACCACCTTCGCGGGATCCACAACTATCCCTTCCTTAGAGACCATGTGCCCTAAGAACCTCACTTCCTTTCTCCAAAAATGACATTTGGAGAACTAAGCTTTGAGTTGATGTGCTCGAAGGGTCTCTAAGACCTCCCTAAAATGTAGGGCATGTTCTTCCTCGCTTTTAAAGAATATCAAAATATCATCCACAAAGACCGCCACGAACTTGTTTAGAAACTCCCTAAACACCTTACTCATCAAGTCTATGAAATATGCGAGTGTTGTCGTCAAACCAAAAGGCATGACGAGCCATTCGAAGAAGCCGTCATGGCTTCTAAAGGCGGTCTTATCTATACTATCCTCAACTACCCTCAACTGATGAAATCCTGTAGCTAAGTCCAACTGTGAGAAACCAGAAGCACTAACCAACTGATCGAACAAATCATCTATCCTCCACAATGTGTGTCTGTTTTTCTTCGTGAGCTTATTCAGCTCCCTATAGTCCACGCACAATCTAAGTGAACCATCAGCCTTCGTAGTAAAAACAACAAGAGAACCCCACTCCGAGATACTTTTTCTTATGAACCCTTTCTCAAGCAACTCTTTCACTTGTTTACTAAGCCCCCTCCTTTCTCTGGGAGCCATGTGGCACACTGGCAATGCAACTGACTTTGCATTTTCCACCAAGTATATACAGAAATCTATCTTGCGCTTTGGAGGTAAGCTCCTAACCTCCTCCAAGACATCTACATACTCTTGGACTACTCGAACAGATTGCAAATCATCAACAGATGTGTCAAGACATTCTAGATAGCTAAGCATAACAGACCCTCAGGGTCACAAGAAATATCGAAAGTATTACCCAAACTAGTCAACAGTCTAACTACCCTCTTTTCATAGTCCAGAATAGCACAATATCTAGCTAGCCAAGCACATAAGCGTTGCATTAGAACTTAACGCCATATACATGTATCCTCAAATCCCGACATAACAAAGAAAGATGAGCCTTACCTCCAATAGGATTTGAGACAACTACGGGATCCGTAACTAGACTAGTATTTAGGTGCAGTGTTTCAACTAACGAAGCAGATATAAACGAATGTGAAGCGCCAGAATCAAACAAAGTTCGAACAAGATGATCAAAAAGGAAAATCAATCTTTCAACAGAAATGTTTCTACCTCTCTCATGTCCTGGTGCCATAAGAGCATGAACCTGCCCTTAAGAAGTAGATCATGTCCTTGCCCTTGACCTTGTCTCCTTGGGCAGTCTTTAGTCATATGTCCTGCCTCACCACATTGGAAGCACCTGTCTTCTTCTTCTTCCTACAGTCCTTGCTTAAGTGGCCCGGTGTTCAACAATTAAAACATCTTTTCTTCCCTTGGCACTTGTTATCCTTACCACCTTTCTTTTGTTGTTGATGTGCTTTCTTTGTATCCACTTTCTTATCCTATGCCTTAACTACATTAGCACCTTTCTTCTCTTCCTGCATCAGCACCATGTCAACAAGTTTCTCGAAAATAGCCCCTAAAAGAATGTGGGACATAGTCGACCCATGTAATGGTTCATCAGACCCTTGGCAAATCTTAAGGCCTTCTTGTGTGGTGTATTAACTAATTCCATACCAAATCTTGCTAACTGGTTAAACTTGTTAGCGTACTCCTTCACCGACAAACTCCCTTGTTTCAAAGCCAAGAACCTCTCCATGTATAAACTCTCCTCCGCTTGTGAAAAAAATTTCAATTCGAATCTTCGTCTAAAGTATATCCACGTCTCCACTAGGCGTCCTCCATTAGTTACTTCCCACCAAAAGAAACCTTCATCCTTCATCAACCAAGCAGCCACCTGAACCTTCCTTCCATCGTCTATCTCGATGATACAAAACAAATCCTCCACTCCCTTGAGCCAATTCCAAGCCTCAACAAACGTCTCAGTCCCATAAAATGGCTTTCCATCCATCACACGAAAGTCTTTGCATATCCCAGAAAAAGCGTCTACATGGGGTGGAGGAGGAGGAGGAGCGGCTGCAGCTGGGGGACGAGGAATGTCTGATGGGCCCGCGGTAGTGGCCCTAGCCTTCGGATAGCTTCGGAGCCATCCCAGTATCTGTACGCCCTCTAGAAGATTAAGATCCCCAGACATGCTGAAACGAAAGAAAAAGATATTCAAAACAGAGAATAGAAAGATAGATATATGGCTTTTGGGGATTTTGTTTTTCATAATCATATTTTCTCCTGGAAATATCCTCTTTAAAACATGTTTTTGAAAATACTTCTTTCTAAAAATGCTTTTGAAAACGGTATTCAAAATCTTTTATCTGTTCTGGTAACCTTAATCTCTGATACCACATGTAACACCCCACGTCCATTAATGTCACTCACTAAGGGAATGCATTAACTTTCATGGAGCATTATAAGAGTATAGAATAGAATATCACAAGACAGATATATAAAATGGTACTTAAGAAACTTCAAAATTTATTCATTGCAGCGGAAAAGCAAAACATGTTTGGTTACAACATCAAAACCACATACTTGGGTCAAGTACACAAATATCCATCTTGTACAAAATTATTATCAGATTACATAAAAGTAAAACCATAATCCCACTTCAAATATCCATAATGGAAAAGAGATAAAGCTGAGCATTACTTTAACACTTCCAAGCACTTCAAGAAAGAAGATATCCAAGTCAAGCTTCACAAATCCCACCTTGAGGACCTTAGGGGGGAGGGGAAGAAAGAATAAGAGGCGAAACAAAAATGGGTCAGACATATGTCTGGCGAGTCTAGTGACTTTAATAATATAATCAGTAAAGTAATAGGATAAGAACATAAATTGGATACAAGAGACGACTGTAACATAAGCAGATATGACAAGGTAAACAAGATAAACAAGGTATAACGTTGATTGCGTTTCTAATCACTATAAGGTAATTCCTACACCGCACCAATACTAGTTTCACACTAAATGATGATCCCTCTTACTAAACAAGATAATAATAATAATGACGGTAGTTTCGTGTACTCCTAGCCGCTGTCATAGGTGTCGTCTGCTCCTATCTTCACTAGTTGTACCCACCACCCTCCTCATTCGATCGGCTCCCTAACTCGTATATACTCGTGCTGGTTCCACTGTAGGGTGTATCACTCTCTAAAGTGGCAATATGATACTACTAAAAGGCATGGCTTATACCTACGCGATGCAACAGCGTCTTACCTACCAGCCCGGACTCACGCACGCACATGACTCCGATGGACTTGCACTGCTATCGTTAACTCTTTATTGACCTCTTACAATCAACCCAGTAAGCGTGTCCCGCCCTCGACCTAGTTCGAGCTCACATAGATACTAAATGGGTTACTGGTTGAAAAGGGTCCACCCACTTGACACAAGCTTTCCTTCTAAGCTTGGTCCCCACTAGGAATTCCCACTTAACCCCTCTTTATTCCCATGTCTAATAACATGTCTCATCTTGGTTAAGTGCTTTTATTATGTTTCAGATACTACCCATGTTACCCACTTATCCCTTAATCATCCCTATGTCTAATCACATGTCTATCTTGGTTAAGTATTCATTAATTCATTGTAATCGTAATCTTGCAAGACCTCCCACATTAGATTGTCGTTTTGCGGTTACTGGATAAGCCGGGCGGTTCTGGGCAGTCTTATACCACAATTTGAATCTAAGCTCTGTTCTTTGCATTATTATGTATCTAATTTCTTCCTTTGACCTCTCACATTAGATTACCAAATTGCGGTTGCTGGATGTGTCGGGCGGTTCCAGGAAGTCGTATACTTTAATTCGAATCTAACCTCGTGTCTTAGGCGTTCATTATCACTTTCTTGATTCAAGTCCCAATTTTAAATCTTGGATTAAAATATATTACATTTACCCTTAATTTCCAATCTAAATTATATTCATAATATTAATCAAAATTAGGACTATAATCTTATGTATACATGTTATGCCAAATTATGCCCAAATTATTTTGCATTCATTGTTATTAACAATTTATGCCAAACCTCATATATACAAATTATATCCAATTATGCCCAATCCAACTTATGCCAAATCTGATGTATACAATTTATACACAATTATGCTCAAATTGATTTATGCCAATAATTACCAATTTCCCCAAATTTTCCCCATCGTTCAAATGCTATTCGTATGCAAATCTCAACGCAATATGTTAGGCTCGAAGTTAGCCTAATCTCATAAAAAAAGGAAAAGAAGAAGGGAAGAGAATCATGTCATCAAAACTTGTATAAAAGAGACATATGAAACATGAACTGTCATAGAACAATAAAATAGATCCAATTAGGCATATGATAACAGTGATTTGGGTATGAATCTGAAAGATAAGAATTTACAAACTTGATATGATTAATCTTACAGGCATGTTCATAAAATCCGATTTACAATCCTATCATAATCAATTATATGTGAAAGTAACATAGACTCACCACGATAGGATTTAGGGGAGAGGATAGTTCTGAGTTCTGAATTCTGAATTTGATTAGCTAAACGGTTGTTGTAGAATTTGATTCTTATCTTCTAATTTGAGTACTCCTATTTTGATTTGCTTTGGCGGAGAAGAAAGACTCGGTTAATTTAGACTAGAGTAGCATGGAGGTGCCAAAGATTAGTGTAATGAAATTAGGGTTAGGTCAAGGTGTCTATTTATATGAGTACTAGGTGTATTAGGACCCTTAGATTAGATTAGGATCCATCAGAACCATCCAAACCAGAAAAACACGTCATCCAGCCAATCCCAAAAGGAAACATCAGCCCTAAACCTCAAAAACACATCTGCCAGATCTGGGCAGATGGGGGGTCGACACTATGTGGAAACCCCTATAGGGGAGTCAGCACCTATGTCGACTCCCCTAGGAGAGTTCGACACCCTAGTGCGGGAGATTTCCCGCTTATCCAAATTTTACTGATTTTTATTTTTGAACTCGTTTTTGACTTTTAGTTATTATTTTAATTTAAATTCTGCTTTAAACTGAAATCTTCCAAGCTTTATAACTTCTTCATATGATATCTGATTTACGTAAACTCAGACTCCATTCCAAGCAGAATTCCGAGACGAACGAATGGCGCAACCCGTTTCCCTTAATTCTTCTTATAAAAATTAAGTATTCTTACATTATCCCTTATGTCATGTTTTAAAATTACGGGTTGTTACAACAGTCCGTTGTCCAGCTCGGTCTAAGGCTATATAATGTTCGTTCTGTGTCCGTCCAAATTCATATAGGACAAAGCTTGGACACACCTTCATCTGATCCAACCCGACCCGTTTACACCCTTAACGATGAGGAAATCAACAAGTATGGACTTGATAAAGCACGATGACTTCGAAAGAATGGGAGACCAGTTGTACCCAATGTTAATGGATTGAGAGATGAAGTGTTTAGGGAGTGTCATCACTCAAAACTGACTATACATCCTGGTGTTAACAAAATGTATCAAGACATGAAGCAGACCTACTACTGCGAAGGGATGAAGAGAGATGTTTGGAAGTTTATATCCAAGTGCATTAATTGCTAGTTAGTTAAAACCGAGCAAAAGAAGCCTAGTGATTTGTTACAACCGTTAGGAATTACCGAATGGAAATGGGAACAAGTCTCAATGGATTTCATCGATGGTTTACCAAGGACTAGATCGGGTCATGATAGTATTTGGGTGATTATGGATCGATTGACCAAAAGTGCAAGGTTTATACCGGTCAAGTCGAATAGAACTGCAGCTAAGTTAGCGGAACTGTATACGAAGTGGGTAGTTAGATTTCATGGAATACAGTGACCGAGATCTATTATTTACTAGTGAGTTTTGGAAGAGCTTACAAGAGGCTTTATGGTTAGAATTACATCTCAGTATCGCGTACCATCCCCAAATCGACGGTCAAACAGGGAGGGTGAATCGTGTATTAGAGGATCTCTTGAGAGCTTGTATATTGGGTTTCGGAGGGTAGTGGTGTAACACCCCACACCCGCTAAGGTCACTCACAAAGGGAATGCCTTAGCTTCGGTGGAGTATTTAAGTGAATATAGAACTGAAAAATTACAACAAGACAGATATATGTAATACTTGAAATTTAAAACATCATTTCATTGCAGCAGAAGTTAAACATGTTTGGTTACATCTCAAAAACCAACCAGAGTCAAGTACAAAATATCCATCTCGTTAAAATATAAGTACATAATCCCACTACATACTAATAGCCATAATAGAAAAGATAACCGAGCTTTTCTTCAAGAGTCCAAGCTCCAAAAGATACATAAAGCAATCTGATCAAAGCCCACTAGTGCCAGGCCCACTCTAAGAACCTGAGGGTTGGGGAAAAAGTTAAAACAACGGGGTCAGACATAAGTCTGAGTGAGCCCTATAACCTTAACAATACAATCATTAAAGTAATTATGGTATGATATAAACCTGGTACGGTACGACTGGGGATAAATGACTACACTAAGTAGCCAAATCGACTTAGGATAAACTAAGATAACGGTAAAGACGCGCCTATCCACTCAAGGATAATTACTATATAGCACCACCCCAGATCTACCAACCCAAGGGTAATTCCTACACTGCACCACACCAGTTCTACCCACCAAGGGTAATTCCTACTTAAAGGTTGATCCCACTAAGTGTACTTAGAAATTTTACCCAGTAGTTTCTTGTACCCCTAGCTGACTACATAGGTGCCGTCTGCCCCTATCTCCACTAGGTGTACACACTACTCCCCAAGCGATCGGCTCCCTAACGTGGATACCCGTGCTGGCCCCACAGTGGGGTGTATCACTCCCCAAAGTGGCAACCCGATAATCAATGGTGCACGGCTTATACCTACACGATGCAACAATGTCTTACCTATCAGCCCGGGTCCACACACGCATATGAAACCCGTTGGACTCGCGTTGCCACCGCTACCCCGTTTTGGCCTCTTACAGTCAAGCCCAGTACGCGTGTCCCGTCCTCGATTTGGGTCGAGCCCAATATGATACATATGGGTTACTGGTTGAAATGGGCCCCCACAAGCTACTACTTAAGCTTGTCATTTTATCTAGTGCATCCCACTTAACCCCTTTTTATAATCATGCCCACTTACATGTTAAGGTTTGGTTAAGTCATCTAATCATATTTTAATTGCCACTCAAGGCCCCCACAAGCTACTACTTAAGCTTGTCATTTAATCTTATTTCAATTGCCACTCAAGGCCCCCACAAGCTACTAATTAAGCTTGTCATTTAATCTTATTTCAATTGCCACTCAAGACCCCCACAAGCTACTACTTAAGCTTGTCATTTAATCTAGTGCATCCCACTTAACCCCTTTTTCATAATCAAGCCCACCTACAAGTTAAGGTTTGGTTAAGTCATCTAATCATATTTTAATTGCCACTCAAGGCACCCACTAGATTTCTACATGCCACCCAAGGCACCCACTTAACCCTTTAATCATGTTTAGTTACATGTTCCCCTTTGGTTAAGTATTCTAATCTTATCTTCTATTGCCACCCAAGGCAACCACTAGATTTTCCCATGCCACCCAAGGCACTTACTTAACCCTTTAATCATGTTTAATTACATGTTCCACTTCGGTTAAGTATTCTAATCGTATTTTCTATTGCCACCCAAGGCAACTACTAGATTTTTCCACATGCCACCCAAGGCACCCACTTAACCCCTCATGTCCTCTACATGCTAATATGGTTAAGTGTTTCTTAATTGATTAAGAACGTAACCGTTGTAGAGACCTCTCACATTAGACTATCTCTCATGGCAGCTGGATTTGCCGGTCGGGTCCGGGCAGCCTTACGCCATAACCGAGTCTAACCTCGTGTCTTTACACTTGTCACGTATATAGTTTGTGCCTAAGACCTCTCACATTGGGCCAATCATTTGTAGCCGCTGGATATGCCGGTCGGTTCCGGGCAGTCTTATGCTACAAAAGGGTCCAACCTCGTGTCTTAGTCGATTAATTACACCTAATTAATCACCCCCATAATTTGTATTAATTATCCCTAATTAATTACAAATTTAACGATGTACATAATTGACTCAATTATGTCCATCCACTTTATGGTATGCATAATCATACCAACTTCACACCATTTCATTAACATGTTTATTAACCCCATTGTTCCCCACGTAATTCGCCAACATGACATAAAAGGGAAGATTCATCACAAATACAATGGGTTCAACTTGCATAACATTAGCATCAACATGGGTTTAAAGGTGTCAACACGCATATAGAATCAACCCAACTAGCATAAATAATCAACCCAAACTTGCATGAATCACATATGTCACAAAGAGGTTAACTTGCATAAGTGTCTTATATCATTCAAAGGGGTAAACTTGCATATGTATGTATGACATACAAAGGGGTTAACTTGTATATGTATGCATATCATACTAAGGTGTAAACTTGCACATGTTACTTGCATATCTTCAAACACCAAACTTGCATAACATGTCATATGTGAACTTGCATATAATCATACACCAAACTTGCATACATATCATAGATGAACTTGCATATAATCATACACCAAACTTGCATAACATATCATGTATGAACTAGCATATAATCATACACCAAACTTGCATAACATATCATGTATGAACTAGCATATAATCATACACCAAACTTGCATATCATGGTGTCATAATGGATCAATGTTTCTCATATGACTTGCATATCTTGCATAACATCATAAACACCTAGCATATGACTTGCATAACTTGTATAACATCATGAACATGTATCATATGACTTGCATAACTTGCATAACTTCATGAACATATATCATATGACTTGCATGACTTGCATAATACCTCAAACACATAGCATATGACTTGCATAACATCATGAACATGTATCATATGACTTGCATAACTTGCATAACTTCATGAACATATAGAACATAACTTGCATAACATGCATAACATCGTTAACACATAGCATATAACTTGCATAACATGCATTGATCCACATTCATAGCCATAACCTCATCATATCCTATCATAATCACTTCAATAATTGGTCATTAAGGCTATAGAAAACTCACAACTTGTTGATTAGCCTTCTTATTAATATATTAAAAGATTGAGACGAAGCCACTAAGCTATCAACTCAAAAACTCCAAATAAGAATGCTCCAAATGAAAACCCTTGAGCCAAATCAATAATAAAGACCCTAGCTTTGATGAAGAAAAGCCTTGAATCAAACTTAGAAACATTTAAGCAAGCTTAGGAACTCTTATACTTCTTTAGAAACTCTCTCATATGATTAGAGATGGAGATTATGACAAGAGGATGAGGGTGGAGGCCATGAGAGAACATTTTGGCATAGTTTAGCTATAGGATTGAATAATGAGCATTTAGGTTTAGGTTAGGGGTCTTTTTATAGAAGACTGGGATAGTTTTAGCCATAGGATAAACCTTAGTTTAGATCCTAGCCATCAAAGCATGTCTTGGGGAAGAAGTCAAGTGTAGGAACCATCTAGGGCCTTTAGATTAAAGCTGAACCATGAGAACCATTCAAATGCAAAATCTGCATTTGAGCGAATCGGCCCACGGGTTGACAGCCAAACACCCTGGATTAACCCCTAGTCGACCCAGCAAGCTCGGGTCGACCTCAAAAATCGGCTGGTTCGGTTATTCCCCTCTCCCAATTCGCTGTTTTAAACATTTTTGCATATTTATTTATTTAATTTTCAATTATATATATATATATATATCAATATACATATATTTCTCTGCGCAACCCATTTCACTTAATTAAGTATACTTTAATTTGTGAATTTTTATGTTCAAATTACGGGGTGTTACATTCTCCCCTCCTTAAAGATTTTCGTCCCCGAAATCTCTAAGTCAAGAAGAACGTATCCTACCATCCAAACAACCATCTACTCAAACCATCAACCACTGGCATCCATTGTCCTTAGAGTTTCTAATGCTGTATGAACATATGCAAAGA
This sequence comes from Allium sativum, assembly GCA_030737875.1. Taxonomy (NCBI): domain Eukaryota; kingdom Viridiplantae; phylum Streptophyta; class Magnoliopsida; order Asparagales; family Amaryllidaceae; genus Allium; species Allium sativum. The sequence goes on from CM060924.1 coordinate 692,462,155, forward strand.
GTGTGTGTATATGTTCCCTGTCTAATGCAAAATCAGGCGGTCTACTGATTTAATTGACCTCCTTAATGCAAACCATGATAGTGCCATGCATCCAATATGTATGCGGAAGATCCCTATCGACACATACTATTTCTACATGAGTGCACAATCATTCACCAAAATGCATCATCCATGTGATAACACAACCATTATACATCCATTAATATAGCTACCTACACACAATTTTATGCAATATGCAATATGAAGTGATTGAGCTGATCAAGTGCCTAGAGTGTGTATATATGCATCCACGAGCAACCACTAGCAACCACTTGCATCCACACGCATCCATCAAACATAACATGTCTCAAACACATGTTTCAACCATAGGTTTACCCTATCTAAAGGTCAAAGGTACTAATGAGAGGACATACTAAAGATAAGATAAGCACTAGACAAACGATAAAGGAGACGTTTAAAGGACATACCCTCAAAAAGGAATGGGTATGACGAACGCATCTTCGCTTCTGTCTCCCAAGTAGCATTGCTCTCACCTTCTACCCCTTTTTCACTTTGACTAGTCGAACCTCTCTGTTTCTCAACTTCCTAATCTCTGACCCAAGGATGCGGGTAGGAGCTCGTCGAATAATCGCATCACGCTCTACCTTTACTTCTTTAAGCAAGCTCGGCTCTACCGCCTCTGCGGTCTCATGTAGGCACTTCCTCAAATGTGACACATGGAATACGTCCTGTTCCCTATGCAACCGAACTATCTCTCGAATATAAACTGAAGCTAGACATGGAACAGTCCTCTTGCTCTTCACGGGTATGAAATGGGCACTCTTAGTAAGTCTATCTACCACAACCCAAATTCCCGTATTACCCTTCCTCGATCTAGGTAACCCATCAATAAAATCCATCGAGACGCTACCCCACTTCCATTGCGGAACTTCCAATGGGTGAAAAACCCACCGGGTTTCTTTTGCTCCGCTTTCACCTGTTGACACACCAAGCACCTGGCGACATACTCGGCCACATCTTTCTTCATACCGGCCCAAATGAAAACTCGCTTCATGTTTTGGTACATCCTGTCCCCACCGGGATAAATGGTTATCCTAGAACGATGCGCATCATCAAGAATAGTTTTCCTTAAACCCTCGTCTTGCGGTACACAAAGTCTACCGTCTCTACGCAAGCACCTCCTATCGTCTATGGTGTACCTACTCAAATGGTTGGACGACTCCCCCCTTATGAGCCTCTCTACCGACTCAACCAACTATGGGTCGTCCCTCTGTGCTTCCCCAATCCGCCCCAAAAGAGTAGGTCTAACCTCCAAGGATGCTAACAAACCGGGTATATAGTCAACGGAAGGTCTGAAATCAAACATCGAGATAGATTCCAAGCTTCGTTGTTCCACGAACAATGGACTCAAGGACAACCTTTTTTCGCTCAAGGCGTCCGCCACCATGTTACCCTTGCCAGGGGTATATGCTATCTCGAAATCATAGAATGCTAAGAACTCCATTCACCTTTTCTGTCTCAAGACTATGCACTTGAAGAGTCTCCAACACTTCCCTAAGATGTAGGGCATGCTTTTCTCCACTTCTGGAGAAAACCAGGATATTCTCCCATACAAAATCATCATAACTATCCATCTCTCACGCAGACCATCCTAGTCGAACTCGACATCTCCCAAGTGCAAGCCCCAAAGGCCTAAACCAATATCAGACAAACACCCAAGGGACACCTCCTTCGAATTCAGACGACCTACGTGAGATGATACTATCAAAAACGGCTGAATAATTAAGTCTTTGTCCAACTCTGGATGTCCTTGCTAATCTTGCTCCAAAACCACCGTTGATCAAATAACTGGCTTCACTTAACCTATTCAGCACACACGAAAACTTATTTCGCTTTTAGAAAAGACCAAGATGTCATCCACAAATACCACTACGAAGTTGTTTAGGTACTCCCTGAACACCCTACTCATCAAATCAACAAAATATGCGGGGGCGTTCGTCAAACCAAATGGCATCACAAGCCACTCATAGAAACCATCCGGAGTCCTAAAGGCGGTCTTCTCTATACTATCCTCAGTCACTCCCAACTGATGAAACTCCGTGGCCAAGTCCCACTGCGAAACACTGAGGCGCCAACCAACCGATCAAAAAGATCATCAATCCTTGGCAACGGTTGTCTATTCTTCTTTGTGAGCTCGTTGAGTTCTCTATAGTCTACACAAAGTCTGAGGGACCCATCCGCCTTCGTAGCAAAAACTACTGGAGCACCTTACTCCGATATACTTCGTCTTATGAACCCCTTCTCAAGCAACTCCCCTACTTGCTTATGGAGTTCCCTCCTCTCACGAGGAGCCATGTGGCGCACTGACAAAGATACTGGTTTAGCATCATCTTCCAGATATATTCGGAGGTCTATCTCCCGCTTCGGAGGTAAGCCCTTCGCCTCCTCAAACACATCCGAGTATTCTCGGACCACTCTAGCAGATTGCAAACTCTCGACCGAAGCGTCAAGCGATTCAAGATAACTTAGCATAACAGAATCTATGGGATTTCACAAGATCTCGAGAGGGTTACCCAAGCAGGTCATGGGCCTAACAACTCTCCTTTCGCAATCAAGAACGACACCATTACTGGATAACCAGTCCATGCCCAAAATCAACCCATAGCCCGTGAAGCCCAAACAAAAGCATCACCTCTACACTCAACGCTAAGTATGGAAATCTTCAAACCCAAACATATCATGGACAAACAAGTGGAGCCCTCCCAATTGGGTTTGAAACAACCACGGGATCATCTACCAAACTGGTGTCTAGGTGCAGTGACTCAACTAATGATGATGAGATAAACGAATGTGGTGCGCCAGAGTCGAATAAAGTTCGAACAGGATGATCGAGAGAACCAAATTTCAACTTAGACGGTCCTACCCCCATCAGGTATACCCGTCGTGAGGGAATACATCTACCCTCCAGAAGATCCTGTACTTCGTCCTTACCTCTTTGGACAACCCCAAGGTGTCCTATTTCCAAAACAACTAGCCTTCCCCTTCACATTCTCCTTTCGTGGCCTTCTTACCACGATGAGGTTTCGTCCTTTATTTACCTAATAGCTATTTGAACCTTCCTCTCTCGTCCATCTTAAAGGTACCCATAAGCCCTCCACCTCCTTGGACTAACTTCTTAGCCTGGCAAACGTCTTAGTCCCTTGAAGTGGTTCTTCCGTCCTTCATGCGGAAGTCCTTATTTATCTTAAAAAGACATCTATTCGCGTAGGGAAAATTCAAAAAGAGAAAGAGGAAGAGATTCAAAACGGAGAATCCGAAGGATAAAGATATGGCTATTTGGGGATTATGCTTTTCTTTCAACATGTTTTTGAAAATACTTCTTCCAAAAATGTTTTTAGAAAAATAGTTTTCTAAAAATTTTATCTGTTCTGGTAACCTTGAGCTCTGATACCACGTGTAACACCCCACACCCGCTAAGGTCACTCACAAAGGGAATGCCTTAGCTTCGGTGGAGTATTTAAGTGAATATAAAACTGAAAAATTACAACAAGACAGATATATGTAATACTTGAAATTTAAAACATCATTTCATTGCAGCAGAAGTTAAACATGTTTGGTTACATCTCAAAAAACAACAAGAGTCAAGTACAAAATATCCATCTCGTTAAAATATAAGTACATAATCCCACTACATACTAATAGCCATAATAGAAAAGATAACCGAGCTTTTCTTCAAGAGTCCAAGCTCCAAAAGATACATAAAGCAATCTGATCAAAGCCCACTAGTGCTAGGCCCACTCTGAGAACCTGAGGGTTGGGGAAAAAGATAAAAACAACGGGGTCAGACATAAGTCTGAGTGAGCCCTATAACCTTAACAATACAATCATTAAAGTAATTAGGGTATGATATAAACCTGGTACGGTACGACTGGGGATAAATGACTACACTAAGTAGCCAACTCGACTTAGGATAAACTAAGATAACGGTAAAGACGCGCCTATCCACTCAAGGATAATTACTATATTGCACCACCCCAGATCTACCCACCCAAGGGTAATTCCTACACTGCACCACACCAGTTCTACCCACCAAGGGTAATTCCTACTTAAAGGTTGATCCCACTAAGTGTACTTAGAAATTTTACCCAGTAGTTTCTTGTACCCCTAGCTGACTACATAGGTGCCGTCTGCCCCTATCTCCACTAGGTGTACACACTACTCCCCAAGCGATCGGCTCCCTAACGTAGATACCCATGTTGGCCCCACAGTGTGGTGTATCACTCCCCAAAGTGGCAACCCGATAATCAATGGTGCACGGCTTATACCTACACGATGCAACAACGTCTTACCTACCAGCCCGGGTCCACACATGCATATGAAACCCGTTGGACTCGCGTTGCCACCGCTACCCCGTTTTGGCCTCTTACAGTCAAGCCCAGTACGTGTGTCCCGTCCTCGACTTGGGTCGAGCCCAATAATATACATATGGGTTACTGGTTGAAATGGGCCCCCACAAGCTACTACTTAAGCTTGTCATTTTATCCAGTGCATCCCACTTAACCCCTTTTTATAATCATGCCCACTTACATGTTAAGGTTTGGTTAAGTCATCTAATCATATTTTAATTGCCACTCAAGGCCCCCACAAGCTACTACTTAAGCTTGTCATTTAATCTTATTTCAATTGCCACTCAAGGCCCCCACAAGCTACTACTTAAGCTTGTCATTTAATCTAGTGCATCCCACTTAACCCCTTTTTCATAATCATGCCCACCTACATGTTAAGGTTTGGTTAAGTCATCTAATCATATTTTAATTGCCACTCAAGGCACCCACTAGATTTCTACATGCCACCCAAGGCACCCACTTAACCCTTTAATCATGTTTAGTTACATGTTCCCCTTTGGTTAAGTATACTAATCTTATCTTCTATTGCCACCCAAGGCAACCACTAGATTTTCCCATGCCACCCAAGGCACTTACTTAACCCTTTAATCATGTTTAATTACATGTTCCACTTTGGTTAAGTATTCTAATCGTATTTTCTATTGCCACCCAAGGCAACTACTAGATTTTTCCACATGCCACCCAAGGCACCCACTTAACCCCCCCATGTCCTCTACATGCTAATATGGTTAAGTGTTTCTTAATTGATTAAGAACGTAACCGTTGTAGAGACCTCTCACATTAGACTATCTCTCATGGCAGCTGAATTTGCCGGTCGGGTCCGGGCAGCCTTACGCCATAACCGAGTCTAACCTCGTGTCTTTACACTTGTCACGTATATAGTTTGTGCCTAAGACCTCTCACATTGGGCCAATCATTTGTAGCCGCTGGATATGCCGGTCGGTTCCGGGCAGTCTTATGCTACAAAAGGGTCCAACCTCGTGTCTTAGTCGATTAATTACACCTAATTAATCACCCCCATAATTTGTATTAATTATCCCTAATTAATTACAAATTTAATGATGTACATAATTGACTCAATTATGTCCATCCACTTTATGGTATGCATAATCATACCAACTTCACACCATTTCATTAACATGTTTATTAACGCCATCGTTCCCCACGTAATTTGCCAACATGACATAAAAGGGAAGATTCATCACAAATACAATGGGTTCAACTTGCATAACATTAGCATCAACATGGGTTTAAAGGTGTCAACACGCATATAGCATCAACCCAACTAGCATAAATAATCAACCCAAACTTGCATGAATCACATATGTCATAAAGAGGTTAACTTGCATAAGTGTCTTATATCATTCAAAGGGGTAAACTTGCATATGTATGTATGACATACAAAGGGGTTAACTTGCATAAGTTTGCATATCATACTAAGGTGTAAACTTGCACATGTTACTTGCATATCTTCAAACACCAAACTTGCATAACATGTCATACGTGAACTTGCATATAATCATACACCAAACTTGCATACATATCATAGATGAACTTGCATATAATCATACACCAAACTTGCATAACATATCATGTATGAACTAGCATATAATCATACACCAAACTTGCATAACATATCATGTATGAACTAGCATATAATCATACACCAAACTTGCATATCATGGTGTCATAATGGATCAATGTTTCTCATATGACTTGCATATCTTGCATAACATCATAAACACCTAGCATATGACTTGCATAACTTGTATAATATCATGATCATGTATCATATGACTTGCATAACTTGCATAACTTCATGAACATATATCATATGACTTGCATAACTTGCATAATACCTCAAACACATAGCATATGACTTGCATAACTTGCATAACATCATGAACATGTATCATATGACTTGCATAACTTGCATAACTTCATGAACATATAGAACATAACTTGCATAACATGCATAACATCATTAACACATAGCATATAACTTGCATAACATGCATTGATCCACATTCATAGCCATAACCTCATCATATCCTATCATAATCACTTCAATAATTGGTCATTAAGGCTATAGAAAACTCACAACTTGTTGATTAGCCTTCTTATGAATATATTAAAAGATTGAGACGAAGCCACTAAGCTATCAACTCAAAAACTCCAAATAAGAATGCTCGAAATGAAAACCCTTGAGCCAAATCAATAATAAAGATCCTAGCTTTGATGAAATAAAGCCTTGAATCAAACTTAGAAACACTTAAGCAAGCTTAGGAACTCTTATACTTCTTTAGAAACTCTCTCATATGATTAGAGATGGAGATTATGACAAGAGGATGAGGGTGGAGGCCATGAGAGAACATTTTGGCATAGTTTAGCTATAGGATTGAATAATGAGCATTTAGGTTTAGGTTAGGGGTCTTTTTATAGAAGACTAGGATAGTTTTAGCCATAGGATAAACCTTAGTTTAGATCCTAGCCATCAAAGCATGTCTTGGGGAAGAAGTCAAGTGTAGGAACCATCTAGGGCCTTTAGATTAAAGCTGAACCATGAGAACCATTCAAATGCAAAATCTGCATTTGAGCGAATCGGCCCACGGGTTGACAGCCAAACACCCTGGATTAACCCCTAGTCGACCCAGCAAGCTCGGGTCGACCTCAAAAATCGGCCGGTTTGGTTATTCCCCTCTCCCAATTCGCTGTTTTGAACATTTTTGCATATTTATTTATTTAATTTTCAATTATATATATATATATATATATATATATCAAAATACATATATTTCTCTGCGCAACCCATTTCACTTAATTAAGTATACTTTAATTTGTGAATTTTTATGTTCAAATTACGGGGTGTTACAAGTGGGATGACCATTTGCATATGGTTGAGTTTGCATATAATAACAGTTATCAGTCTAGTATTGGTATGGCTCCATTTGAAGCTTTGTACGGAAGAACGTGCAACTCACTATCATATTGGTTGGAAACCAGAGAGAAATTTGTGCTTGGGCCAGATGTAATAAGAGACTTCAAATAAAATCAAGGTTATTCAGCAACGAATGAAGGGTTCCCAAGATAGGCAGAAGAGTTACGCTAATAAAAGGCGAAGAGATTTGAAATTCTCCATTGGTAACTTGGTATTCGTTAAGATTTCTCCGTTGAAGAGTGTGATTCGATTTGGTAGGAGAGGTAAGTTAGCACCAAGATTTGTTGGTCCATTTCCAATTCTCGGACAAATAAGGAATTTAGCGTATAAAGTTGGATTACCTGACAAGATGGCAAGAGTGCACAAGATATTACATGTTTCTCAGTTAAGGAAGTTCGTGCATGATTCTGATATGACTATTTCACCAAATCAGTTGGATGATATCGAGATAGAACTCGAGGCAGTTGGAAACCGCAGACCGGTTCGTACTGTTAGACACGATAAGAAGCAACTTCGAAGGAAGACGGTGAAACTGGTTAAGGTCCAGTGGGGGGATAATGAGAATGACTGTACTTGGGTAACCGAGGAGAGCTTAAGGAAGTAATATCCAGAGCTCTTTACCTGGTAAGTCTTTTATCGCGATATAGTTATTCCCTTGTTAGTAAACCGCATGCTCGGATAGGCTTGTTGTGTTATTATGTATGTTTGATTGTTTGTAAATGGCTGATAGGCATGCGGGGCAGAATTGTATGATTTCTTGGTTAAGGAATTTCGGGGCGAAATTTCTTAAGGGGGGAGAGTGTAACGACCCGCGTTCTACATATCGGAGGATTGTAGAATATTTTGTTTTATTTTCATACGAAGTCATATGGTTGTGTAACTTTAGGAAACAACTATTGGGGTCATTTCCCACATTCACGATTTTTGCCGAATTTTAAATGATCGTTTTGCCCTTAGCAATTCTTGTTTCGCCTATAACTTTTGGTTGGTAAGGAGTTTTGATCTAAAACCCCTTCCATTGGATTCAGATGATGGTTTCCCATTCCGTAGAGTGGTCACAACAATCAAACAGAATTACCGTTTGGGAGATATGGCTGAAATAAGGTTTGGAAGATGGAAAACAACCTAATCACGCTTAATAGGGTGATTAGCAGCCAGGCGCATAACCCATTCCGGGATTAGGGTTATGGGAGGGTTGAAAGGAGTTAGAGAATCATCTCCTTTCATTTTTCCAGTAGCCATTAACCTTCCTCTAACCTCAATAATGACTTCCATCTTCCAAATCTATCCCTAATCACTTTCTTATCACTAATTAAGCAAATCAACATCAAATCAAGCCGTATTAACACCAAATTCGAGGTAGAGCTACTGCACCAAATTGGGATCCGATCAAAACTAGTAAAAGTTTCAGATCTAACATTTTTTTTGGCTAAGGTGAGTGATTTGCATGTTTATACAATAATTATGGCTAATTAGGGGTAATTAGTGATAAATAGCGAAATTATACATCTAAAATTTCTGGGAAAATATGTGAAAATTTTAAAACTATAGTTTATGTCATTGGTGTAAATTTGGGTTAGATTAAGTTTACTAATCCTATAGTTAGACATGGTTAAGGGGAAAATCATGGTTTTGGGTATCTTTGATCTAAATTAACATACGAAATTATTGTTTTGATGTTTTGGGTTGATTCTACATAATACTACTGCTGTTTCGTATGTTTTGTGATTGCATAGGGAAGTTATAATGGTTTGAAACGCCGTCGTTTGGCGAAATTAGCTTGTTGGAAAAGCTATAGGGTTTCAGTTCCTGATGGTGGCTAGGAGGGGGGTCACAAACCGCCAGAGGGGTCACAAACCGCCAGGGAGGGTCACGAACCGCGACCCAGGGGGAGCACGAACCGCCAAGAGGGAAGGATCACGAAATGCCAGTAGGGAAGAACCATGAACCGCGACCAGATGGAGGACCACGAACCCCTCAAAGGGGGTGTCACGAACCGCCCAAGGAGGGTCACGAACCAACCAAAGGGTGGTCACGAACTACCAAAGGGTGGGGGTCACGAACCGCCCAGTGAGGACCCCGACCCGACCTTGATGATGACCGTGAACCAAGATGTGATGGTGACTCCGAACTGAACCGGATTTGAGCTTCTACCACACAACGACAATCGTAATCTCTTCTGAAGATTAACTCCAATCCGACAAAAACCCGAGATGTAAAGGAAGCCAAATGAGAAGTTATTGCTCATGATCCAGATGGGAACCAATGAGTTAACTTCCAGGATTGGGATTTGCTGTGGGGAGTTTGCAAAGGAGTTGTCAATTTCTATATAACTTTGGTTCACCATTGAGAGAGGGGCATGTAGACGAATGAGATCCAGGGCTGTGTGGACTGGTTTTCCCGAAACCTAGAGCCAGGGCGGTATGGACTGGGTCGGGTTACTGACTATAAACCAGGGAAGTGCGGTCATAGCAATAGTTGTACGGAGTTGGACTTCGTCATAACCCCAAATGGATTTGGTGATCAAAGTGGTGGATATTGTATGCTTTACGCACTGAGTGAGAGACGTGAGGATGATTGCTATGTTTGATGTTTGCTATCACAATGAAACTCACACTTCTATTTTACACTCTATGTTAGTGTTTACCTTAGAATATTGTACATCATGTTGTGCTAACTCTTTGGTTGCAGGTCCAGGTCAGGTATGATTATTAATATCTATTATTGCTTTATTTTGTTGCTATCTCCCACACTAGATTTTCATCTGACCCATAGTTTTTTGTCTCTTCTTATAACTCTGGGTTCTCCTAAACAAGTAGACTAGAGGCATGTTAGGATGTTATGCACAAGTAGTTGTTAGGAGACGAGCATGAGGCTTCCACGTACTTTATATATATTCTCCTTGTGTTTTTGCTGGTCACTGCTTTAGGCATTAGTAGTGTACCTCTTTTATTTCCTTTTAGAGACAGTATTTTAGATTTGTAATAATTGGATATGAAGCTGTGCTTTGGATTCCGTTACTCTGATGGATATGGTTTAGTTTTCAGCTTCTGTACTGTCTTGCCTGTTTTATACCAAGTTATGTTATTATTATATTTTATTCCATGTGCCGTGAGATATACTACAGGTTCTTGGTGATTCATTGTTTCAACACTTTTGACGATCGTCCCGTGCTAATCGGACATTGGTGCAGCGCATTTCAAGGAAATATCAGATGGTACGGGGAAGCCGTCACAACTTCATTTTTGATCCAGTATTAAAGTCATTCCAACAAGACTAGGATGCAAGTTGAAATTTGTACGTATGTATATTTTCCATTCAATGATATCTTTTATTTTGTTATTATGTCATCATCCCTAAATTGTAGCGCTAAAGATATGAAAAAATTAACTTTTATACCTCGATTTGGGCAAACTGACAATTGTTATCTCATTAGAACGTTTCCTCGTTAATACGAATATTAACGTTATTTAGGCATTATAATTATTATACTTATATAATCGTAATCAACGTAAGTAACGTTGTATCAACGTAATAAATGAGATTAGGTTAGAATTTTAATTTGAAATGTCCCCATAATAAATGTATATTGATTGTAACAACCCGTATTTTCAATAACCTGTTATAACGTAAATCGAGGCAGAATTTAATTCTAAAATCTGAATCAGGGAAACGGGCTATGCCATTGCGTTCTTCTCGGAAAAATATGCGAAATAGAGTCCGAGTTTTCGAAAATCGGAGTCCGTATGACCCGATTAAGGCCCAACGAAGTTTTCAGAAAATTTCAAAGTAAAAACAGATTTCAAATTCAAGTTTGAAAAATTAGGGCAGATTGGGCCAGGCGGGAAAATTCCCGCCGGAGCACCTAAGTCGACAGCCCTGTCGACTTGGGAGTCGACTTGGTTGGACCCAAGTCGACAGCCCTGTCGACTTGGGAGTCGACTTGGTTGGACCCAAGTCGACAGCCCTGTCGACTTGGCTGTCGACTTGGCTCAGCCGGGCAGTCTTGCCTGGTGCACCATTTTGGGGTCTTGGTTAGGTTTTAGGGCCAGATTCGGTTTTGAGGGCTGAGATTGGAACTAGGGTTTAATCCTAAGGCTAGAACTAATCCTAATCTCTATAAATAAGCCCCTAACCTAACCCTAAATCATCATTATTCATTCAAGTAACTAAACTATGGCAAAATCATTCCTCTCATGGCCTCCACTCTCTTCATAAAATTCCTAAATAAATTTCTATGAGAGATTTTCAATGCATACAAGTGTTTTCAAGCTTGTATGAGCATCATTAGCTTGCATTCAAGTCAAGTTTCCATATTTGCATCATAAAGAAAGAGTTTTGATCATTTTGGCTCAAGGGATTTTCTATTAGAGCTTGCATTTTGGGTCTATTTGATTTGCATAAGGGCTTTGTCATATTTTTGTGTCTTCATAAGCATTGTAAGCCCTATTCTACTTTCATACTTAAACTCTAAAGTTAAATGTATGATATGCAAGTTTGCCATGATATGCAAGTTTACTATGTCATGTTATGCAAGTTTGATATGTTATGATATGCAAGTTTATCATGTTATGTTATGCAAGTATGCCATGTTATGATATGCAAGTTTACCATGTTATGTTATGCAAGTTTGATATGCAAGTTCGTCATATGATATGCAAGTATGTTATGCAAGTTTGGAATGATCATTTTGTTCATGTTATCATGTTGTGCAAGCTTATCTTGAGTATATGAACATAAAGCTTCAAGCTTTATGCTAAAGGTTGCATTTTGGCAACATGTAGGTTATCATATCTCTTATGATAACTTGCATGTGAGGCTAAATGCGAACTTATGGCCATTTCTACATGTCATTTATCACCATGTATCACCAATATGCTAAGTTTGGTTTTATGCATGCTTTTGAGGCCTAAAAATGTAATATGCAAGTATATGAACATGTGTACATTTCATATGCCACCATGTTGAACTTGTGGCTTCAACACCTTTATGTCATGATTATGCCAAGTTCCCTCTTTCTATCCTTTATGCGCTATTGCGATATGTAAGCGATGGGATTGCGTTTGGGGTTGGGTAAACTTAAAAGACATAAAAACGTAAGATTGGGAATTTACCTATTAAGTTAGGTCTACCCAAATGCTTGAAAACTTGTAATGTGTTTTGGAAACATGATGGACATGACACTTAGAAAATATAAGTGTGACTAACTCGAGGTTGGGTTGAGTTTGTAGCGTAAACCTACCCGGAACCGACCGGCTTAACTAGTTGCTACAAACAATAGGACCCAATGTGAGAAGTTGGTCATGTTGTACCTTGAACCCGAGGTTAGACCAAGTTGTGGTGTAAAGCTACCCGGACCTGCCCGGCTTAACTAGTAACCACAACAAGGTCTAATGTGAGAGGTTAAGGCACATTAAATTAATTAATGACTCATGATTAGGGTTAAGTCATGGTCCACTTAATACTTAACCAATTTGGGCTTGGTAGATTAATCAGGGTTAAGTCGTGAACTCATCGTTACACTTAACCAAGTTAATCCATGATTAGTAAAAGGGTTAAACCGTACTTAACCCACTAGAAAATCCTAGCAATGGGGGTCCACTCCAGCAGTAATCCCAAGTTCGTATCATTAAGACCCTAGGGACTAGGCTAGGGTAGGGGGCACAATTACTGGACTTGAGGTAAGAGACCAAAAAGCGAAGGCAGAGTGGTACGCCGGTGTAGTTCCGGGCGGACTATGGTCGTGCACATAGTCCGAAGCCGGGGAAAGCATGCACGGGTACCAGTAGATCGAGACTGTGCACTTATGTTTATGGTGTCCAGGGGTTGACACCCTAGGGCTTGATACACCCGACGGGAGACCCTGCACAGTCTGACTACAATTATGTTTGGGCCGCATTGACACCAACACGTGACGAGTTAGGCTTAGGGAGCCGATCGACTAGACCGTTTGGTTGGACCGCGTATTAGGGTCACTTCATGTTATTGGGCCAAAGCTTGGGCCAAGGGATCAATACTTGTTTATTCAAGTTATGTTAGTTTGCTAGTACACCTGTGGTGCAAAAACCTTAAACCTGATTATGCGATGACACCTTTATCTACCTTGTTAGTTAATCATCATGCTAGTATGTTATCCTTATGTTCATCCCTGCTTCTCATGCCAGTTAACTTTATCAGTTTACATTGATTGTAGTAGGGCTTACTCAGTCTTTTTGACTGACCTGTTTTCCTTTCGCCTCTTTTCTTCCGTTCCCCCCCCCCCCCAGGTTCTCAGGGTGGGAATATTGGAGCTTAGCTTGGATTTCTGATCGCTTGCTTATGGGATTTTAGCTCATGTACGGTCTTGACATGAAGCTAGCTATGGTTATCACTTATTTTGGGGATAGTACTTATGTATTTCAGTTTTTCAGTAATGTTGTTTTTATCTAGACTTGTGTATTTGGAAAGTTGACATTATGTTGTACCAGACTTGTTTTGAAATGGTTTGAAATCTTCCGCTGTTTTATCTATGTTATTTACTCTGTTTACATATATACATATGTTCTTGTTCTGCCTTGATATATCATTATGCATGTTTACCTGATCCAAACGCCCCTCCAAAGTCAGAGTGCTTGCAAGAGACACCCTGGCGGAGGCGGGGTGTTACATTGATTGCTTGTGTATGCGTACAGATTGGCTTCATGTGTGTGTGTGTGTGTGTGTTTGTGTGTACATATATATATATATATATATATATTAATAGTGACACACATGCACAAGGTTAGTTGCCATTTGTGGTATAAGCCAGCCCTGAACCTACCGGCAAATCCAGCAACCACAAGTAGGCCCAACTAATGTGTGATGTCTAGGTGCCATGGGCCATTCAAAACTTAGTACACTAGACATGAGGTTAAACCAACTTGTAGTGGAAGCCTTCCAGGAACTGACTGACATATCTAGCATCTACAGGTATACTATTTATTGTGAGAGATCTAGCGCAAGTGTGTGTATATATATAAGTATATATATATATAAGTCTATTGTGCATGAAGATAGGCATATTTACTACATCTTGAGAGGGTCTTAAGGGGCTGACTCTCTTCTTATCAAATTTGGGTCTTACGTGGTTAGGACAAGGATGCCTCCGAAGGTTTATTCCTTGGAGAGGAACCAAAATCATAGGATGCACCCTTATTAGATTTGAATTAGGTCTTTGGGTCCTCCTCTAAAAGTGGTTAGGCATAAACGGTAATGGAGTAAGGTAGTTCACGGAGATGTCCACTTCCTCTAGAACCTTGTAAGGGCTCAACTAGAGATAGAATTGGTATATAAAAGATTTATGACCATTGCATGCTAACCAACCATCTTATGGAATTCTTAAGCGACATAGGTGTCCTACCTTAATATCAATTAAGTAGTAACGTATTAGGACGGGGTCTTAAGGGGCTAGGGGTCTGGCTCAGGGTTATAAGAGATCATAAGAATCCACCTTTAATAGGGCTATAAGTTACCAAGAATGCCCACCTCGTTGGGTCTTTACCCTGAAACACTAATGGGCGACTGACTTGGATATCCACCCTATTGGTTAGATACTTGGTCTTTGTGTGAATATTGTGTGCTGCATAGACATACCTTGACATATGTAACCTGCTAAAAATATAGGTTATGTATTTTAAGTTAACACCATATTTCAGTCACACAAAACTTTATGTTCTAACTCCTCTCCTTAACACATCCAACAAGTCAGTAGATGGGATAAAAGTTATGGATGAAGATATGATGAGAGCTGAAGATGAAGACGAAGTCATTATGCTATTATTAGTGGTTATTACTTTACTTCTTTTGGAAACATCTAAGAATGAATTATTTGATGTACTCATGGAAAAGATGTAACTATGACTGTTGTGTTAGAAACTCTATTGCTTTAAATAAAGTGGTACATCTTATTTCTAGTATTATATTTTCTCTTTCGACTGTGTGAGATTTCCATTCGAAGTATTTATGTATATATTACTTGTGCAAAATGTAAATCTTACAGGTACCAACGATCCATTTAGAATGGTCCTAAGTTTCGATGGACCTTTTCTGGGTCGAAATTTATGCATGTTACGGGCGGGTTGTTACAACATGCTACCTAGAAATTTCTAGATTTTTTACAAATTTCTTTTCCACCTTTTTATCAATTCTCTTAAGTCTAACTTCTAGAAGGAGTTGATTACGTACTACAACATCAATTGCTTGGCAAGTAGTTTGAGATTCACTCATTAAGCATACATCTTCTGGATTAGCACGAGCAACACTAGATAATGGTTGATTTTTCTCCCTATTATTCCATTCCTCTAAACTCATTATTCTCCAAATCGGAAGTGGTTATTTCATCATTTTTAGATTCTTATTATCAAGAATTTTTACCTCTGCCTTGTCGGTTGCTTGTTCGGGTATATCCGCAATTTCATCACATGATTATTTTTCTAATGCCATTCCATCTGCTAGAGAATTCAATATGTTACCCATTCTTTCTACGGTATGAAAGACAGGTTTGCCACACACCAAGCTCCAAGCACAATTATGTGGATTTTTAAGAATTAGATGATCCAAATTTTAGTTTGCCTAGGAATAGATTTACCATAACAATGTTGATCTTCCGATTATTTTGCTCATAATCCACTAAGGACTCTAGTCTTTTTATTTTTTTGTGCCAATCGTTGCAAGCTATATGTTTTAAAATCAGGAAATTTAATAAACACACTATAATGGCCTGCAAATCCGTACTATTTGAGCTGACTACAAACATCACACGTCTAACCCAAACTGCACAGAAATACGAATCATTATGAAATAAGAAGGAAAAGGTAGAAGAAGAAGAATAGAAACAATAACACAGAATCTCACAATGCAGCGGAATAAAATATAATATATAACAACTTTTGGGATACAAAATCTTTTTCTGTATATGCATAACATTTTCATAGTACAACATTTGATCATTACAAATACAACACAGTGGAATATAACACTAGATAATTAACATTGAAGCCTCCTGCTCCAAGCTCCTTTAGATAAATCTGTAAAATCCTGAACTACTTGATTGCCCGTACAAATTTAGTCACCCAAGAGTTTTAGAGAAAACTTAGAAAAATAAATTCTGGGTCAGTCATTGGACTGGTATGAGTAAACAATTTAAAACAGTTTGAGAAAATAAATAATATCTCGTAAGACCACGCCGTAAAACACAGAATGGGTTTCTCCCTTATGAGAATCCAAAATACTTGATTTAACTTTCAAAATCCTTTCGAAAAAATGATAGTCTTTGTATCAAAACTCTTTTGATATTATAATAGTGTCTATCAAACACAACTAAATAATCATCTAGTAGAACGCTTGCATCTCACGCTCTACATATATAGTATATAATCAAAACCGCGAACACTTATTGGATAATGGATTTCCAACTATGACAAAGTATGGAACCACCTTCTGATAATGTAACTCTAGAGAGGAATACACTGGATTCATCAGAACATCTTGTAACCCGGCCATACATGATCGACCACTCATTTCGCTTGAGTGTATCGAATGTAAATCACCAATGGTTGGGATCAGCAACTGTTTCCCGAAAGGGACATCATCGAACTGGGTAGAGAATGAAACGAATTTCTCTAAATAGGTGATTATACAACCTAATTAGGAGCTACCCACTTAGCCATGTTGCCTGCCCGATTTTTATCATTTCCTGGTTCTTGAGACCTGAGGCTACGATTACTTACCATTCATTGATAGCACAATCACTTTGAATGCCTCTTTGTCAGTTCTGTTAACCATTAATTGATTTGCACAAATATAATCTGGATACTATGATGAGAGAATAAATTCTATGCCACCATATATATTTATACAGAACAACATATGCGATCATTGGAAATACTCCGTCAGACATTCGTCCGTATGCTTTGTTCTGGGACTGAACGAAACCGAAGGAACAATTTCCATTAACCCATCTTAGGCAACTTCTACCTAGGATTAACATAAAAATCACTTGAATGATATAATCTGATTCGCAACACTACTGCCAATACAGAGTGGTTCTTGGATAATAGTCCAACCGGTCTATCCGCATTGTCAACGATATTGGTCAATACTTCGATAGCCGGTTATTTAACTATCAAAGAAAAACAAACATCCATTCAAAGCATCAAACAATCACCGATCCTGTAACACCCCATGTCCATCAATGTCACTCACAAAAGGGAATGCATTAACTTCTATGGAGCGTTTTAAGTGAATATAGAACAGAAATCACAAGACAGATATGAAATAGTACTTGAAAATTTAAAACTTTATTTATTGCAACGGAAGGTAAATAAAGTTTTAAATTTTCAAGTACAATTTCATATCTGTCTTGTTGTGATTTTCTGTTTTATATTCACTTAAAACGCTCCATAGAAGTTAATGCATTCCCTTTTGTGAGTGACATTAATGGACATGGGGTGTTACACGTGGTATTAGAGCTGAAGGTTACCAGAACAGATAAGATATTTTGAAAAACTATTTTTCAAAAGCATTTTTATAAAGAATACTTTCAAAAATATGTTTGTAGAAGAGTATTTTTGAAAGAAAGGTTTATTTTAAGAACATAATCCCCAAGAGCCATATATCCTTCCTTCGACTCTCCGTTTTGAATCTCTTCCTCTTTCTCTTTTTTGGATTTCCCCTCCGCGTATAGATGCTTTTTCTAAGATAAATAGGGACTTCCATACGAAGGACGAAAAACCACTTCAAGGGACTTAGAAGTTTGACGGGCTAGAAGTTAGTTCAAGGAAGTGGAGGGCTTGTTGATACCTTTAAGGTAGACGATGGGA
The DNA here is from genome assembly GCA_030737875.1 of Allium sativum. Taxonomy (NCBI): domain Eukaryota; kingdom Viridiplantae; phylum Streptophyta; class Magnoliopsida; order Asparagales; family Amaryllidaceae; genus Allium; species Allium sativum. Next base: position 692,480,337 of record CM060924.1, read on the forward strand.
GGAAGGTTCAAATAGCTGTTGGTTAATGAAGGACGAAACCTCATCTTGGTGGAAGGTCACGAATGGGGAATGTGAACAAGAAGGCTAGTAGTTATCCTTTTGGAGAAATAGGACACCTTATTAGGATTGTCCAAAGAGGCAAGGGCAAAGTACAGGATCTTCTAGAGGGTAGTTATATTCCCTCACGGATGGTATACCTGATAGGGGTAGGACCGTCCAGGTAGAAATTTGGTTTCCTTTGTCATCCTGTTCGAACTTTGTTTGATTCTGGCGCTTCATACTCATTAGTATATGCTTCGTTAGTTGAAAACACTGCACCTAAATACTAGTCTAGATAAGGATCCCATCCTAGTCTCAAATCTTTTTGGTGGTTCGGCTCATCCTTCAATGGTTTGTCGGGATTTGAGAGTGTCTATCTTGGATGTTGGATTTGAATGCAACGCCTTCGTCCTTGGTTTCACGGGCTATAGTTTGATTCTAGGGGTGGATTGGCTACCCAAGCGGGGTGCCATCCTAGATAGTGAAAGGAGGGTAGTTAGACTATTGATTCATTATGGAAAGACCCTCATATTTCTTGTGACCCTAGGGGTTCAGTGACGTTTAGCTATCTCGAATCTCTTGACGTATCCAACGGTGATTTGGAATCTTTTCGTGTGGTCCGTGAGTATAGTGACGTCTTCGATGAAGTGCGGGGTTTACCTAGAGGCACGAGGTATTCGTGTGTGCCTAGGGGATAATGCAAAGTCAGTTAGGTGATTAGTGATGGTTTTGAAGCAAGACTGGCGAGGACAGCCAGAGTCGGTTAAGTGCCCAATTATTTGTTTTGCTAGTATCATCTCACGTAGACTGTCTGAAATCGGTGGAGGTATTCCTTGGGTGCTTGTCTGATATTGGTTTAGGCCTTTGGGGCTTGTGCTTGGGGGATATCGAGTTCGAATAGGACGGCTTGCGTAGGAGATGGATAGTTGCGATGAGTTCACATGGATAGTATCTCGATAGATTTTGTTGATGGATTACCAAGATCGAGGAAGGGTAATACGGGGATTTGGGTTATAGTAGATAGACTTACTAAGAGCGCCCATTTTATTCCCGTGAAGAGTAAGAGGACTGCTCCATGGTTAGCTTCTGTATACGTCCGAGAGACAGTTCGTTTGCATGGTGTTCCTTCTAGCATAGTAAGCGACCGCAATCCTATCTTCACTAGCGAATTTTGGAGGAGCTTCAAGAAGCGGTAGGGACTCAGTTATGTTTGAGCACCGCATATCATCCTCAGATAGTCAACCAAACCGAGAGGGTGAATTGTATTCTAGAGGACCTTTTGAGGCTATGTATCCTAGACTTTGGGGGTACAAGGGAAGAGCATCTTCCATTGGTGGAGTTCGCATATAATAATAGCTTTCAGTCTAGCATTGGCATGGCACCTTTCGAAGCTCTTTATGGACGACCTTGTCGTTCACCTACACATTGGTGGGAATCTACTGATAAGATCTTATTTGGGCCCGATATGATTAGAGAGATTTCGGAGAAGATTGATTTGATTCGAAGAAGGATGAAAGCAGCGCAAGATAGGCAGAAATCTTATGCGGATAAGAGGAGTTGCCTGAGAGACTTAGTGGTGTACACGATGTATTCCATGTATCACATTTGAGGAAGTGCTTACACGAGACCACGGAGGTAGTGGAGCCGAGCTTGCTTAGAGAGGTGGAAATAGAGCATGATGCGACGATTCGACGAGCTCCTACATGCATTCTTCGGTCGGAGATCAAGAAGTTGAGAAATCGAGAGGTCAGACTAGTCAAAGTACAATGGGGAGACGATGAGAGTAACGCTACTTGGGAGACGGAAGAGAAGATGCGTTCATTGTACCCTTTTCTTTTCGAGGGTATGTCTTTTAATTTCTCCTTTATCGCTTAGCTTGTGCTTATCTTATCTTTAGTATGTCCTCTCGCTAGTATCTTTGACCTTTAGTTAGGGAAATCCTATGGTTGAAACATGTGTTTGAGACATGTTATGTATGATGGATGCAAAGTGGATGCAAGTGTTCGCTAGTGGTTGCTCGTGGATGCATATACACACACTATTAGGCACCAGATCGGCTCAGTCACTTCATATTGCATATTGCATATATATGGATGTATTTAGTAAAATGGATGTATAATGGTTGTATTATCATATGGTTGCTGCATTCGGGTGGATGGTTGTGCACGCATATAGAATTAATATGTATCATTAGGAATCTTTTGCATACATATTGGACGCATGGCACTATCATGAATTGCACTAAGGAGGTCGACTGAATCAGTAGACCGCCTAATTTTGCATTAGATATGGACATATACACACACTGTGCATATAAACGTTAAAGCATTAGAAGTCTTTTAAGGATAATGGATGCTGGTGTTTGATGGTTGAGTAGATGGACAATTAGATGGTAGGATATACATTCTTCTTGACTTGGAGATTTCGGGGACGAAATCCTTAAGGAGGGGAGAATGTAACACCCCGTAATTTTATAACATTAAAATTCACAAATTAAAGTATACTTAATTTTTAGAAAAGAATTAAGTGAAATGGGTTGCGTAGTGAAATATATATATATATATATATTGATATATATATATAAAAATTAAAAATTAAATAAATAAATATGCGAAAAAGTTCAAAACAGCGAATTGGGAGGGGGGAATGGCCGAACCGGCCCATTTTTGAGGTCGACCCTAGCCCCGCTGGGTCGACTAGGGGTTATTCCAGGGTGTTTGGCTGTCAACCCGTGGGCCGATTCGCTCAAATGTAGATTTTGCATTTGGTTGGTTTTCATGGTTCAAGGTTAATCTAATGGTCCTAAATAACTTCCTACACCTATAAATACATCCTAATGCTAACCCTAAACCTAATTAAAATTGAAACTAAAGTCGTTATGCCGTCGCCATGGAACTCGGTGTAGCCGCCGCCAACTAAAGAGGAAGATAGCTAATCAATTCAACCTAATTCAAGCTTAGAGCTTCAACAACGAATCAACTAACGTCGCTACAACAATTCTGCATCAAGTTTGATCAATTTTTCATAATTCTTTAACCACGAAAGGCAAGTTCGATTTCTCTAATCAAGATAATTATTAAATTAAGTAAGATTAGATATAATTGTGGATTATATGGATATGATGTGAATTATTGACCGTATGATATGATTATGTTGTTAAATTGTGATGTTATCATACATGTTGTAAAGTTATGATCTATGTTGTAATTCCATGATTGGCTTATGTATAATCAAATCATCATGTTGTTTAAATGCTAGTTTGGTTATGTTGATTCATATGGTAGATCATATGTATGTATGCAAGTTTAGATGTTGATTTAGACATAAATCACATGCAAGTTAGTAAAGATTATGACATCTATTTTAGATCAAAAGTTAGGCTATTACATGTATGAGTTATATGCTAAATCTTTACATGCTAGTTTATATGTTTAGAGGTAAATTTACACCATTGTTATGTTGCATAAATCACATATGCAAGTTTATATAAAATTATGAGTTTGGAATATGAATCATGTTATGCAAGTTTGTGGTTATTGCCTATGTAAATTTTGTGATGAAAATCTTATTCATAACATGCAGGTTTATACCTTTTAGGCCTATGTTTAGATCTATGATTTTATGCAAGTTATGTGGTAAATTCTCATATGCAAGTTAGGCCTATTTTGTATGTTATGTGAATATGTGGTGTTTTTCCCTTTTTAATGTGTTAGACTATTTCTTAGTCTATCATATATTCTATGCGAACGGACGCCGCGAGGGTTATGGGAAAAATATTGATTATGTTAATAAATGTGAATTGGCATGTAATAGCCTTAAAAGAGGCATATATGTAAATTGAGATATTAATTGGCAAAGTGATATGTGGACATAATTAATGTGAATTATGGTCATAAAGATAATTGGAATTTTATTAACATATTTGATTAGGAATAATTAATCCAAATATGGGATGAAAATATTGATTATGTTAATAAATGTGAACTAGCATGTAAATGAGGCATATAACGAATTTGAGATATTAATTAAGGTGAATTGCCTTAAAAGGCGAAAAATTTAATGAAGGCATTAATTTGAAAATTAATGTGTAGTAATGGACATAGTTTAATTATGGACATAGATTAATTTGAATTTGAATAGGGATATTAAATATTGGGAATTGGCTCAAATGCCTAAAAAGGCATGAAATTAATTTGAGATGTAAATTGGTACAATTTATGCACCATAAATAGTGGACATAATTAAGGTGACATATTTATACATAAATAAATATGGAAATGATTTGTAATTTGAATAGGGAAAGTAATTCAAATATTGGGGGAAATTAATTATGTATAATTAATTGCCTAAGACACGAGGTTGGACTCATTTGTGGTGTAAGACAGCCCGGACCCGCCCGGCAAATCCAGCAGCCACAAATGGTAGCCCAATGTGAGAGGTAAAAGGCCCAAACTAAATGCGTAACAATTGTATGGACACGAGGTTAGGCTCGTTTGTGGTGTAAGACTGCCCGGACCCGCCCGGCAAATCCAGCAGCCACAAATGTCAGTCTAAAGTGAGAGGTCCTACAGGGGTTACGATAGTAATAAATTAAGAAACACTTAACCAAAGTAAATATGTAGTGGGACATGAGGGGGTTAAGTGGGTGGCTTGGGTGGCATGAGGAATCTAGTGGGTGACATGTGGGTGGCATGAGGATGTCATGAGAAATACGATTAGAAAAATGGAGTAACTTGAATATAAACAATTATGACATGTAATTCAAATTATTGGATAAAATAGGTATTGACACCTATGAAGGGAAAGGTTTTAATTAATTGATTAATTAATTAAAAATGGACATGGTAAATGAAATGGACTACTTAACCAAATCTGATCCCTAGGGATTGTAAGAACTTAAGTTTAAGTTGGGGGTTAAGTAAACTGGGTTATACGGAATGAGTGGGTTAAGTAAATCTTGGGTAGGTGGGTAATATTAGTACATATAGGCCCACAAACTTAACCGTAAATTAATATGTCTGAACCAGTGAGAGGGTTAAGTAAATCTTGGGTAGGTGGGTAATATTTGTGTATATAGGCCCACAGACTTAACCAATACAACCTGTTAATTAAACAAAAGGGTGAGACTAGGTTAAATTAGAAAACACTTAACCAAATTTATACATGTAAGTGGACATGGGGTTAAGTGGGATGTATTAGAGGGGACCAAGCCTAGGTGGGAAGCTTGGTGGGGGCTCTTTTCAGTCCAGTAGCCCATTAAGTATCTTTGTGAGCTCGACCCAAGTCGAGGACTGGACACGCCTACTGGGCCTGATTGTTAGAGGCCAAAATGGGTTAGCGGTGGCAACGCAAGCCCACCGGGGTCATGTGCGTGCGTGGGCCCGGGCTGGTAGGTAAGACGTTGTTGCATCATGTAGGTATAAGCCGTGCATCCTTAAGTTGTATTGGGTTGCCACTTTAGGGGAGTGATACACCCCACTGTGGGACCAGCACGGGTATCTACGAGTTAGGGAGCCGATCGAATGGGGCAGGGTAGTGGGTACATCTAGTGGAGATAGGAGCAGACGACACCTATGTAGTCAGCTAGGGGTACACGAAGCTACCATTATTAATTAATCATTAAAGGGGTACACCTAGTGGAGATAGGAGCAGGCGGCACCTATGACATCAGCTAGGAGTACATGGAATTACCATTGAAGGGGTACATCTAGTGGGGATAGTGGGTACATCTAGTAGTACACGAAGCTATCATCATTCTATTTAGTCAAGAGGGATCAAGTTTCTAGAGTGACTAGTATGGGTGCAGTTAGTGTTAGTACAGTACAGTACGGTACAGTACGGTAGAGTATAGTAATTACCCTATATTGATTAGGAAGCGCCTTTAACGTTATCTTTGCTCATCCTATTATTTTTGGTTGCTTGGTCTTGCCATTAATTCACAGTCATTTCCTTATTTACCAAGCTTATGTCTTATCCTAGTTACTTTGATAATTATATTGTTGGAGTTATTGGACTTGCCAGACTTTATGTCTGACCCCCTTTGTTTCCACCTCTTTTCTTCCTTTTCCCCCCCAGGTTCTTAGGGTGGGAAGCTTGATTTGGATCTCTTTGGGAGCACTTGGATTTGGATTGCTGAAGTAAAGCTCAGCCTATCTCTTTTATGGCTATTTATGGGATTATGCTTTTTATATTATGTACTCTGATTTTGTCAAGATGGATATTATGTACTTGACTTTAGTCTTTGGGTTTTGGTGATGTAACCAAACATATTTACCTTCCGTTGCAATAAATAAAGTTTTAAATTTTCAAGTACTATTTCATATCTGTCTTGTTGTGATTTTCTGTTCTATATTCACTTAAAACGCTCCATAGAAGTTAATGCATTCCCTTTTTTGAGTGACATTAATGGACATGGGGTGTTACAGACCCCCTAAATTAATATTTTATTAATGTAAATTTATCATATCCCAATATCTCTTCAATATTTTCCCCGGATATTTCTATAAACTCGATTAGCCTCTCATGATTCTTGGAAAAACATTTCCATCTATAATAACTATGTATTTTATATATTCCAGAAAATATAACTTTTTAACATCGGAAAACATTTCCATTTCTTATTTACATATCACTATTCTTTCCCATTTATCAGACCCTAACTGTAAACTAGTAAGAGAACCATTTCCTAAGTATCAACCCCAAAGGCCGAAACCAACTCAGATCGACACTCAAGATGCTATTCAACTCAACCAGTCTCCAGTCAGTTTCTAATTTCCTTAACTCCATTTCTTAACTTCTTATCATCACAATCATTTTAGTCTACAAATCGTTTTCTTTTAAATCATCGTTCACTTTAAAACGTATATACGTTTCTCCCTCCAATCTCCCATGATTAAATTTATAAATTCACTTTCTTCCTTCTGTAATTCCATTATATGTATTCGCTTATTAAATTTCATATACAATTGATAAGTAATTTTTTATTTATCTAACTTCTGTCAAATTTTTATATCTCCTTAAATTTCCGGAAAATTAATAGCTCAAACTCCAACTCGCCTCTCTTGGCCCTTTCCATTCAAAAAGAAAATCAAAAAGCCAAGTGGCTTGCCAATTCGGCACATAAAATCATATGGAATTTAAACGTGTATCTTTTTGTTGGGCACTTAAATTAAAATCTTCGTACACTTCATTCCATGCCTGTCTAAGCCATATATGTCCATTATCAATTTATTCCAACTCAATCTGGTCTTTTTAACTTAATTCGCAAATTTATTCTTTAATTAGCTCTTTTGTTTGTTCCACTTTTAAACTGAACATATCACCTTCATATACAATTTAAATTTTCTTATAAACCAATCGAATTCTGTTTTTTTAATATTAGAGTTTCATATTCGATTTCAAATATAAATTCACCAGTTCAGTTTACTTAACCAAAACCCAATTTCGTATCAAAACTCGATTAACTAATTATTCTTCAAATTAGTTAATTCTATTAAATAATTAAAAATCTGATTTTTGTTTCAAAAATTGGTTCACTTGCTCCACTTGAGTTCATATTTATTTTATACCTCAACTTTGGATTTTTGTAATGGAAATTCGGATTTTATTTACTTAAAATCTTTGTTTATTTAAATAAACCATTATGGTTTTTAATGGTTATGACACTGTTTTTCTCACCCATTAGAAAACTAATATTCAGTCGGTCATGATGATTCTTGATTTAAAGAATTCCGACTTAAATTGAGTTCTATATACTCAATTGAAGTTTGAAACGCCAATTTACGAACTCCCGCGCTGCGGCGAGTTCGTTTTAATTATATTTAAATATAAATGTTTAAACTTTGTTTATAAATAAACTTCAACTCCATTCTAATATATTTTAATATAAATTAAACAATTTTTCAAACTCAACTTAATATTTTTGATTTCCCCAACCGTTGATATTTTTATAATTCAGTTATAATTTATTTATAATTAAATCTCCTATACTAAATTTCAATTTCTTTAGGAATAAATTATTTATAAAATTTGATACAATCAAATTATAATTTTATATCCTTAGATTTATCTCGATTCCATTTATATTTCCAATTCCAAAATAAATTATGTTTTTCGCTTTTTCGAAACTATTTCCAATTCACTTTCAAATTCATACTTGAATTTAAAATTCCAAATTTATCTATGACAACCCACGTCCGTTAATGTCACTAGTTAAGAGAATGCATTAGGTTTCGTGAAGTGCTATAGGTAAACAGAGGCAGAAATATTACAAGACAGATATAAAATAACAATGGAATTTAAAACTTTACTAAGTAGAAAACATCATGGTTCAAAACATAGTTACGTCATGATTCTGAAATACATAAAACCTTGTACATCAACTTAAAATTTCTGTCTTGTACTAAAATCATCAGAGTACAATAAAAATGAAAAGAGCATAATCCCCAAAAGCATACTCATAGTAGAAAAGGTACGAAATCAAGCAGTACATCGAAGCAGCTCCAAGTAGAAGGAAAGAAGAATCCTAATCAAGCTTGAGTATTCCCGCCCTGAGAACCTGGGGGGAAACAGAAGAGAAAGAAGAGGAAACAAAATAGGTCAAGCATAAAGTTTGGAGAGTCTAGTTACTTTTAGCTTATAAATAAGTAAAAGCATCATGACAGGCATATAAACTGGACAAGAGGTAGATAATAGCATATAAGGCAGGTATGACAAGGTAACAAGATAAACTGGATAGAATAAGCAGCGCTTCCCTAACACTTTTCTTTCTCTGCACCAATACTAGTACCACTAGAACAAGATGATCCCCAACAAGTTCTAGATGGTAGACTTAGGCGTACTCCTAGCGTGAGGTTTAACCCCATACAATTAACAAGCATCCCAACTGAACATACCGGAGTTACCCCTAAGGATTGTAACGGGATCCTAAATATACCAGAGTCTAGATGTACCCTAATTACTACCCTAGTTGATCGGCTCCCTACTCCATAGATACCCTATGCAGGCCCCACAGTAGGATATATCACTTCCTAAAGTGACAACCCTTCATTTTAGGATGTGCACAACCATATCTTCCGATGTCACGACATCTTAACCTCCTCTTGTCCGGACCCATGCACACACATGACCCCATCAGAATGCGCCGCCCATACTGTCCCCTTTTTTGGATCTCTTACATTCTGCCCAGTAAGTGTTGCCCATCTATGACCTAGTTCGGAGTACTCGTTTTGATACCTATATATGGGTTACTGACTGAAACGGGTCACCCACACAAGATGATACAAGTTTCCACTAGGCTTGCATGCCTACTACTAGGATTTCCACAAGCTATGCCATACCAGTGTAAAACGATTGCATAACCCTACACGTTAAGTTTGTGGGCCTATATATATAAATATTACCCACCAGCCCAAGATATACTTAACCCTCCCACTGTTTCAAGCAAGTTTACTTAACCCCTACTCAAGTTAACATGTTCATGCTATCCCTATGGATTCAATCAGGTTATGTACTCAAGTTCATTACCATTTATTCATTTATGGTTATAATGCGCTAGACCTCCCACATTAAGCCTACAACTTGTGGATGTTGAATATGCCGGGCGGGTCCAGACACACTTCTTCAACAAGTCGGACTTAACCTCGTGTCTCATCACGTTACATGTTTATGCACTTAGACCCCTCACATTAGATTCACCCCTTGTGGTTGCTGGATATGCTGGGCGGGTCCGAGCAGACTTCTACCACAACTGTAAACTAACTTTGTGTCTAAGCGTGGTTACAGCTTCTAATTACTGTAATTCTAGGCATTTTCATTCTTTAACAATTATCCCTATTTCATTATATGGGTTTTCATGCCCTTTATTCAAGTCACATTCATTATGTACCATATACCCAAAATTTAGATATAAATCACAATTTGATTTATGCCCCAAATCCATATTCATGTATTTAATTCAAGTTATGCCCAACTTTTAAATACCAGTTATTCCCCAATTTTAACGTTTTCCCCTCATTCCCAATTTCACGCGTTCGCATATTTCAGGGGTATGCCTAGGCTCGAAGGTAACCTAGCTATAAAAATAAAAAGGAAAAAGAAGAAGGGAAGAGAACAGAAATAAGCATAATAACAAGACTAAAATATGATGGCAGGAATAGGCATAGCAAATAATAAACGTATGGTGACAAAATCGGGCATAATAACAAGATAGGCATATAGGAACATATCTGATGAACATGTGATAATAGAACTGATTAGGCATAGTGTCATGATCATAAATAGGCATGATGAGTTCTAATCAGTGAATTAGATATACTAGTAATGACAGAACTGACATGATAAATAGGCATAGGCTTAGATCCAATTCATAGTCTTGTCAAAGTTGTTAGATCCCAAGTTTTTGATTCATGACAAGGAAGAAGAGAAGATCAAAGGAAAAATGATACATGATATGATTATCTATTTTATTGTGTCTTAGATGTGTTATATATTGTTAAAATCTATCCTCAAATATATAATTTACATAAATGCACTTATGAAAAGACACTTCGCGAAAAGACACTTCGTCACTTCGCGAAAAGACGCTTTGTGAAAAGACACTTCTTGAAAAGACACTTCATCACTTCGCGAAAAGGCACTTCGAAAAGATTGTTTACGAAAAGAAACTTCATGAAAAGACATATTTTCCAACGATCATAGTTTACAAATTTTACAATGGTCATATTTTCCAACGGTTATATTTTCTAACTGTCATATTTACAATGATCATATTTACAACGGCCATATTTTCTTAAAGTCATTATTTTTCATAAAGAGATTGCTCTTCATTTCTAAAAGGAAATGGGTGCATCTCTTTGATAAAACTCTTCATGGAAGTTGACAAATCTTCAATGATTATACATACATCACAAACATGTTTTCCAAATCGTCGAATCTTCTTATATTTTCTGATTTTAAACTCTATACTCTCTTGCATTCTAAAAGCTCTCAAAAATATTCAAATTTATCTTTGAATCATTGAATTTATTTCAGATCTCTTGATTCAATAAGTAATATATTTCCTTCAAATCTTCACAAACACGTTATATATTTGAGGATAAGAATATAGGAAGGGTGTACTAAACTGTTGGCTATTCAGTGTTATTCAAGAACTCAATCAGAAGTCAAACTCTTGTTATTTGTTGAAGTCCTATGTCGGCGCTCAGGCGGGAAGTCCTGTGTTGGTGCTCATGCGGCATATCCGTATTGGTGCTCGGATGTATTGTAGATCTGTTCCTCCGGGTGAAGAGAGGGTGTTGATAGTGAATTCCTGAAGGATCTGGGATTGGATGTAGGACGGGAAGTCTGAACCATTATAAAATTCCTGGTGTCACTTTACTTACTTCATTTTCTTATTTGTGATATATCATATCAGTCAATATTTATTTGCATAACTATTGTATTCGACAAGTTAGAATATCATATTCACTTCCGCATAATCCATGAAGAAAGATCCTATCATTAAGTCATACACAACTTTTCATTTGGTATCACAGCCTCGTCTTTTTGAGATCGTAACAACATCCTATAATAAATGGCAATAAAGAAATCTTGTCATGGGATTAGAAAATGGGAGAGAAACAAAGCAGATTCAAGAGAGAAAGGAAGCAAATGTCTCATAGCAAAAGTAAGATCATAATCGGTATGTATAGACTCATTATATAAAGATCTTTTGATAGACCATGAAAAATTGTTAAAAGATTTTAAAAGTTTGGGTAAACTTAATGCAATTATTTTGGCCAAGTTTAAAGATTGTGAGCAAGAAAATTCTAAATTAAAAGAGGAAAACAACTTTTTAGTAATACAAACCAAATGCTTTGAAAATACCTTAGAAGAGCTAGTTATTCAAAAAGATTTCCTTCAAAAAGAAAATGAGCTACTAGAAGATAAAAACAATATTCTTTTAAAGGAAATCAACGGTTTACAAAATAAATATACATCATTAGAAGATTCTTTAAATAATTCTAGTTCTTTAATTTTGTCTCTTGAAAAAGAGGATGAGGCTTTAATAGAAAAGGATTCAGAATTATCTAAAGAATGTGATATTTTAAAAGTTAATAATAATATTTTGCAAAAAGCAATTTCTGAATCAAAAGAAAACGTTTAAAAATTACAACCATCTTTAGATAATTCAGAATTTCAAATTAGTCGTCTCGAAAATGAGAATAGTACTTTAAAAAGGAAGAATTTTGAATTAAATAAGGATATTAATAACAAAGTTTCTTTTGAAAATATCAATCGTGACTGTGGAATCAAATTTGAAAAATGTACAAATAAGTTCGCATAATTTAATAAAGGTCAAAATGATTTAAATATGATCTTATCTCAATCTCGACCTTTCCATGAAAAAGGTGGTTCAGGATATAATAAACATATGCACATCCAAGATCCAATCATTATAGAAATTTGAATACTTCTATGACTAGAGATCTTCATAATAAATCTACAAGTAAGAAAAGAAATGTCAAAAGAAATTATTTAAGTATTTGGATTCTTGTAAATTGGAAAAACAGAGAAAAATATGTTGTTGATTATTTTGATTTAGTAGTTAATAATGAAAATTTTATCTTTAAAGGTTCCATTAAACCCTCATGGGTATGGTTAACTTTCATCTAACCCCTAGACCCAAACGAAACAAGTGGGTACCAAAGTATATACCTCATATTTTTTGCAGGTACACCACAACAAAGAGAAGGCTATTTGTGTATCTCTATGGACGTATAATAAATAGTCTAGTATGCTCTTTGAAAACTATTTATGCTTGTTTTCTCTTATTTGTTCTCGATTATTGCTTTACCATGTTACTTTTTAATCGATGACAAAGGGGGAGAAAAATTATTGAATATGTACACATTATATACTAATATTTTGTTATAGGTAAACAAATGGTAAGTATTTTACATATGCACTAACAAAATGTTGCACATAAGCTTTATATTCATGGGGAGATAAATATATGCAAGCATACATTCAGGAGGAGAAAATAAATAACTCTACAGTACTGCATGAGGTTGTCATCAATCAAAAAATGTGGAGAACGTTAGATCACAAGTTTTTGATTCATAACAAGAAAGAAGAGAAGATCAAAGGAAAAGTGATATAGGTTATGATTATCTATTTATTTGTGTCTTAGATGTTTTATACATTATTGGAATCTATCCTCAAATATATAATGTACACAAATGCACTTATGAAAAGACATTTCACGAAAAGACACTTCGTAAAAAGACACTTAACAAAAAGACACTTCGCGAAAAGGCACTTCGTCACTTCGCGAATAGACGCTTTGCGAAAAGACGGTTCATGAAAAGACGCTTCATCACTTCACGAAAAGACACTTCGTCACTTCGAAAAGATAGTTCACGAAAAGACACCCCACAATAAGACACTTCGCGAAAAGACACTTCATATTTCCAACAGTCATAGTTTACAAAGGTCAAATTTTACAATGGTCATATTTTCCAATGGTCATATTTTCTAATGGTCATATTTAAAATGGTCATATTTTACAAAGGCCATATTTTCTAAAAGGCATCATCTTTCATGAAGAGATTGCTCTTCATTTCTAAAAGGAAATGGGTGCATCTCTTTGATAAAACTCTTTATGGAAGTTGACAAATCTTCAATGATTATATATACATCACAAACATGTTTTCTGAATCACCGAATCTTCTTATATTTTCTGATCTTAAACTCTATACTCTCTTGCATTCTAAAAGCTCTCTCACATATTCAAATTGCTCTTTGAATCATTGAATTTATTTCAAATCTCTTGATTCAATAAGCAATATACTTCCTTCAAATCTTCACAAACACGTTATATACTTGAGGATAAGATTATAAGAAGGGTGTACTAAACTATTGGCTATTCAGTGTTATTCAAGAACATAATCAGAAGTCAAATTCTTATTATTTGTTGAAGTCCTATATTGGTACTCAGGTAGGAAGTCCTGTGTTGGTGCTCAGGTAGGAAGTCCGTGTTGGTGCTCGGGTGTATTTTAGACCTGTTCCTCTGGGTGAAGAGAGGGTGTTGATAGTGAATTCCAGAAGGAGTCTGGGACTGGACGTAGGACAGAAAGTCCGAACTACTATAAAATTCCTAGTGTCACTTTATTTACTTCATTTTCTTATTTGTTATGTATTTAATCAGTTAATATTTATTTGCATAAATATTGTATTAGACAAGTTAGAGTATCATATTCACTTCCGCATAATCCATATAGAAAGATCCTATCATTAAGTCATACACGACTTTTCAAAAATAACTTAGATACATAGGTTATGGAAGATCTGATATGATTCAATTAGTCACAGCTTAGATCCAATTCGTAGACATGTCAAAAATAACTTTTAAGTGTTTATATCTTAAAATAACATAGACTTACAGAGAATGGATCTAAAAAAACCGAGGAAAGCGTGTTGATGTTGAATTAGCGATCTTTGAATACGTAAGAATCGTCATTGTTGAAGAAAAGGCTAATTTAATCTGAGTTGGAGCAGAATCTCACCGTCACCATAGATTTAGATGAATAAAAAAATGGGTATAGGGTCTTATTTATAGCCATCAACCGACGAATCTTGCATGGAAATCAGTCCATGTTCGAAAGCAGGGATCTTCCCAGATCCGTATGGGGGGTGTATTGACCAGGGGTCGACACAGAGGTCGACACCCCCTTGATGAGGTCGACCCATAGGTGGGAATTTTCCAGCTCCCCTCCTGCTGTTCGATTTTAAATTATTTTGAATTCTGGTATGATTTTATTCTTATATATTTCTCTTATGCTTATACTAACTTCAAACCTTAATAACTTCTTCATACGATGTCCATTTTAGCAAACCAGGTGTCTATTTTGACCAATATTCCGAGATGGACGCAATGGCGCCGTCCGCTTCACTTAGTTCCAAATATTCAATTATGTATTCTTTAGTTTGTCATGTTAATGTTTTGTAGAATTACGGGGTATTACATTCTCCTCTACTCAAAGGATTTCGTCCCCGAAATCTCTAAGTCAAGAAGAATGTTTATCCTAACATCCATCTACTCATCCACTAATCACTTGCTCCGTTGTCCTTAAAAGATTTCTAGAGCTTATATGAACATATGCAAAGATGTGTGTATATGTCCTTATACTGATGTGAAAGATCAGGCGACCTACTAATTCAGTTGACCTCCTTAATGCAAGTATGTTAATGCCATTCCAATATGTATGCAAATTATCCTATTATATCATGTATGTTCTATATGCGTGCGCAGTCATTCATCCAAATGCAGGATCCATATGATGATAAACCCACTTTCATTCATTACAAGAAGAAAAATGTACACATATCCATATGCAGTATGAGAGTGATTTGAGACGATCAAGTGTCTAATGTGTGTGTATATGCATCCACGAGCAACAAACAACAAACACTTGCATCCACTTGCATGCATCAAACATAACATGTCTCAAACACATGTTTACATCCATGGGATTTCTACCTAAACGTCGAAGATAAGATCAATAGGATATACTTAGATGACAAAAACAAGCATGAATAAAATCTTTGGAAAAAGAAGTTAACAACATACCCTTGAAAAGAAAAGGGTACGAGGCATGAATCTTGTCTTTAGTCTCCCAAGTTGCATCCTCTTGGTTATCTACCCACTGAACGTTCATCAATTTGACCTCTCGGTTGCATAGCTTCTTAATCTTCGATCCAAGAATGCAGGTAGGAACTCGTCTAACTGCCGCCTCCTGTTCTACCTCTATTTCCTTAAGCATACTTAGATCAACTACTTCTGTAGTATCATGCAAACACTTTCATAAATGGGAAACGTGAAAAACATCATGAACGCCAGACAACCTCTCTGGTAGCTTTGCTCTATAGGCCATCTGGCCAATCCTTTCTGTTATGGGAAACGGCCCTACAAATCTCGGTGCCAATTTACCTATAGATCCAAAGCGAGCCACATTCTTTAATGGTGATACCTTAATGTAAACCATGTCTCCCACCTCAAATTCAATGTTAGTCCTTCTCTTATCTGCGTAGGACTTCTTCCTATCCTAAGGTGTCTTCATGCATCTGCAGATAAGGTCAATCTTTTCAGAAGTTTCTCTAACCAGAATGGTCCAAGTAGAAGTCTTTCTGTAGATTCCCACCAACAAGTCGGTGATCTTCCCAATTCCCTCCGAAGTCCTACCGAAGTCTAGGATACACTGCCTCAAAAGATCCTTAAGAACCCTATTCACTCTCTCTGTCTGTCCATCGGTCTGAAGGTGATAAGGGGTGCTCAAACATAACTGTGTACCTAATGCTTCTTGCAAGCTCCTCCAAAACTCACTAGTGAAAATGGGGACACGATCACTTACAATACTGGAAGGTACTCCATAAAGATAGACTATCCCACGAATCTAAACTGCTGCCAACCATACTGTCGTCCTCTTACTCTTAACAGAAATGAAATGAGCGCTCTTAGTAAGTCTGTCTACTATAACCCAGATACTAGTGTTGCCTTTCCTCGATCTAGGCAAACCATCAAAGAAATCCATAGAGATGCTCTCTCACTAACACTATGGGACTTCCACGGGATGAAGTAAACCACCGGGTTTCTTTTGCTCAACTTTGACTTACTGGCAAACCAAAAATCGAGAAACAAACTCTGCCACATCTTTCTTCATCCCAACCCAAAAGAAAACCCTCTTCATATCTCTATACATATTATAACCTCCTGGATGTATAGTCATCTTAGAATGATGAGCTTCCTCAAGGACTGTCTTCAATAAACTCCCAACTCGGGGAACACAAAGCCTTCCATCTTGTCGCAACCATCCTCTATCGTCTGTGGAATATCTACCAAGGTGACTAGAAGTCTCCCCTCTACTGAGCCTATACAAGATGTCTGAAATCTGTGTATTCTCTCGTTGCGAAGTTCCTATTTGATTCAAAAGAGTAGGTCATTCCTCTAGTGATGACAATAAACCAGTTGTAAACACGGTGGAGGGTCTAAAATACAAAGTCGATATAAACTCCAAGCTTTTCTTTTCCACGAACAGAGGACTCAAAGGCATCCTCTGCCTACTCAACGCGTCTGCCACTACATTACCCTTACCAGGGGTATAAGAAATCTCAAAGTCATGCTAGGAACTTCATCCACCTTTGTTGCCTTAAATTAAGATCCTTCTGCAAGAAAAAGTACTTGAGATATTTAAGATCAGTGTACAACTCGAACTTCTCTCCAAGTAAATAATGGCACCAAATCTTAAGTGCAAATACTATGGCAGTTAGCTTTAAGTCAGTGGTAGAGTAGTTCTTCTTATGAACTCTTAGCTATCTACCTCCATAACACACTACCCTCCCCTCTTGCATCAGAATCGCACCAAGCCCTGTACCACATGCATTAGTGTATACTGTGAACGCTTTGCTCCCATTCGGCAAGGTTAAGACTAGGGTTGTTGTCGGAGCCCTCTTCAATTGCTGGAAAGCATCGTCACAATCTACATCCAAAGAAAATGTTAGATTCTTCTTTGTCAGTTTGGTGAGTAGGGATGATATCTTTGCGAAGTCTTTAATGAACTTCCTATAATAACCTGCTTACCCCAGAGAACTTTTTACCTCTGTTGCATTCTTTGGGATCTGCCAATCTTGAACTGCAACTACCTTTGTGGGATCTACTGCTATCCTATCTTTAGAAACCACATGCCCTAGAAATCTCACTTCTTTTCTCCAAAAATGACATTTCGAGAACTTCGCCTTAAGCTGTTACGCACGGAGAGTTTTCAAAACCTCCCTTAAATGTAAGGCATGCCCTTCCTCGCTCTTCGAGAAAATCAAGATATCATCAATGAAGACCACAACGTACTTATTTAGAAACTCCCAAAACTCCCTACTCATCAGATCAACAAAATAGGCGAGTGCATTCGTCAACCCAAAAGGCATAACGAGCCACTCAAAGCGGTCTTTTCTATACTGTCTCGACAACCCTCAGCTGATGAAACCCCATGGCCAAGTCTAACTGAGAGAAAATAGATGCACCAACAAGCTGGCCAAACAGATCATCTATCCTCGGGAGTGGTGCTTGTTCTTTTTAGTGGATTTATTCAACTCTCTATAATCCACACATAAGCGAAGCGAACCATCCGCCTTAGTTGTGAATACCACCAGACCACCCCATTCAGATACGCTTCGCCTAATAAACCCTTTCTCAAGTAGCTCCTCTACTAGCTTGTCAAGGTCTCTTGTTTCTCTTAGAGTCATGTGGCGTACAGGCAATGCACTGGCTTTGCATTGTCCACCAAGTATATACGGAAGTCGATTTCACGCCTCGGACATAAGCCTCAAACCTCATCAAAAACATCAGGATACTCACGGGCTACTAGTACCTATTGCAGATCATCGATAGATGCATCAATTGACTCTAGAAACTAAGCATGACAGACCCTTTTGGGTCATAAGAAATCTCGAGGCCTTCCCCGGCAAGTCAAAAGTCTAACGACCCTCCTCTCATAATCCATAATGGCACCACACATGGCATGCACATGTCCTCCCGAAGATGCTGCCCTTTGACCTTGTGCTTGTTTCTTTGGACACTCCTAAGAAAAGTGTCTGGCCTCTCCACAATCGAAACAAGCATTCTTCTTTCTTTTGCAGTCCTTGATCAATTGAACCTCGTGTCCACAATTATGACACTTCCTCTTATCTCTATCCTTTCCATCTTTTCCGCCCTTCTTTTGTTGCTGTCGTCGTCGTTTCTTAGGCCATACTTTCTTATTTTGCGTTTCCTCAACCTCGGCTTCTTTCTTCTCACCTTTATCTTCCTCATGCATCAATGCTGTATCAACGAGCCTTTCAAACGTTGCTCCCATCGGAATTTGATACATAGCCAACCCATGGAGGGGTTCATTCAATCCTTTAGCAAACCGTAAAGCTTTCTTATGCGGGGTATCTCCCAGCTCCAACCCAAACCTCGCTAGTTGATTGAATTTGTTAACATACTCTTTGACAGTCATGCCTCCTTGCTTGAGTGCTAGAAACCTTTCCATTTGCATACTTTTCTCAGCTTGAGAAAGAAACTTCATTTCAAATCTCTGCCAAAAATCATCCCAAGTCTCCACTAGACGCCCTGCTTGCATCACTTCCCACTAGAATGAAGCCTTATCTTTCAGCAGCCAGGCGACCAACTGGATCTTCCTACGATCGTCAACTTTGAAAATTACAAACAAATCCTTCATCTCTTTAAGCCAATTCCTTGCTTCTACGAAAGTCTCGGTTCATCGAAATGTCTTTCCGCCCATAGCATAGAAATCCTTGCAGATCTTAAAGAAATTATCTTCTCGTGGAGGAGGATGAGGAACAGCAGGTGTAGTTGGGGGAGGAACGTCTTCTTGACCACCTGTAGGCGCCGTGGCCTCTTGATACCAATGGAACCAACCTGGTGTCATAACGCCCTTAGGAATATTAGGTTCCCCAAACATGTTGAAAAGAAAAGGGATTCAAACAGAGAATCGAATGATATTACATATGGCTTTAGGGAATATATTTTTCAAAACTGACTTTTCCTTAGAAAATGCTTTCTTTTAAAACATTTTTTAAAACAATTTTCAAAATCTTTTATCCGATTTGGTAACCTTTAGCTCTGATACCAAGTGTGACACCCCACGCCCGTTAATGTCACTCATTAAGAGAATGCATTAAGTTTCGTGAAGCATTATAGGTAAACAGAGGAAGAAATATTACAAGATAGATATAAAATAACAGCGGAATTTAAAACTTTATTAAGCAAAAAACATCATTGTTCAAAAATAGTTACATCATGAGTTTGAAATACAAAAAGCCTAGTACATCAACTTAAAATTTCTGTCTTGAACTAAAATCATCAGATACAATAAACATGAAAAGAGCATAATCCCCAAAAGCATAGCCATAGTAGAAAAGGTACGAAATCAAGCAGTACATGTAAGTAGCTCCAATCAGAAGGAAAGAAGAATCCTGATCAAGCTTGAGTATTACCACCTTGAGAACCTAGGGGGAAACGAAAGAGAAAGAAGAGGAAACAAAATAGGTCAGACATAAAGTCTTGTGAGTCCAATTACTTTTAGCATATAAATAAGTAAAAGCGTCATGACTGACATATAAACTGGATAAGAGGTAGATAACAACATATAAGGCAGGTATGACAAGGTAACAGGATAAACATGATAGAATAAGTTGCGCTTCCCTAACACTTTTCTTTCTCTGCACTAGTACTAGCATCACTAGAACAAGGTGATCCCCAACAAGTACAAGATGGTAGACTTAGGCGTACTTCAAGTGAGAGGTTTAAACCCATACAATTAAAAGGCAACCCAACTGAACATACCATAGTTACCACTAAGGATAATAACGGGCTCCCAAACATACCAGAGTCTAGATGTACCCTAATCACTATCCCAATTAATCGGCTCTCTACTCCGTAGATGACCTATGCTGGCCCCACATTAGGATGTATCACTTCCTAAAGTGGCAACCCTTCGTTTTTAGGATGTGCACACCCATATCTACTAATGTCACGATGTCTTAGCCTCCTCTTGTCTGGACCCATGCACGCATATGACCCTATCGGAATGCGCGGCCCATAGCGTACCCTCTTTTGGATCTCTTACAATCAACCCAGTAAGCGTGCTCCGTCTCCAAGCTAGTTCAGAGCACTCGTTTTGATACCTATATATAGGTTACTGACTAAAACGGGTCCCACACACAAGATGATACAAGCTTTCCCCTAGGCTTGCATTCCCACTACTAGGATTTCCGCACGTTATGCCATACTAGTGTAAAAAGATTGCATAACCCCATAAGTTAAGTCTGTGTGCCTATATATATAAATATTACCCACCACCCTAAGATATACTTAACCCTCCCACTGTTTCAATCAAGTTTACTTAACCCCTACTCAAGTTAACATGTTCATGCGATCCCTATGGATTCATTCAGGTTAAGTATTCAAGTTCATTACCATTTATTCATTTATGGTTATAATGCGCTAGGCCTCCCACATTAAGCCTACAACTTGTGGATGCTGGATACGGCAGACGAGTCTGGGCACACTTCTTCCACAAGTCGGACTTAACCTCGCGTCTCGGCACATTACATGTTTATGCACTTAGACCCCTCACATTAGATTCACCCCTTGTGGTTGTTGGATATGCTGGGTGGGTCCAGGCAGACTTCTACCATAAGTGTAATCTAACCTCGTGTCTAAGCACAGTTAAAGTTTCTAATTCCTGTAATTTTAGGCATTTTCATTCTTTAACAATTATCCCTTTCTCATTTAGGTTTTCATGACCCTTATTTAAGGCATATTCATCATGTACCATATGCTCCAAATTTTGACCTAAATCACAATTTGATTTATGCCTCGAATCCATATTCATGTATTTAGTTCAAGTTATGCCAAAATTTTCCAATACCAGTTATGCCCTAATTTTAACGTTTTCCCCTCATTCCCAATTTCACGCGTTTGCATATTTCAGCGGTATGCCTAGGCTCGAAGGTAGCCTAGCTATAAAAATAAAAAGGGAAAAGAAGAAGGGAAGAGAACGGAAATAAACATAATAACAAGATTGACACATGATGGCAGGAATAGGCATGACAACTAATAAACATATAGTGACAAAATTGGGCATAATAACCAGATAGGCATATAGGAACAGATCTGATGAACATGTGATAATAGAACTGATTAAGCATAGTGTCATGATCATAAAAAGGCATGATGAGTTCTAATCAGTGAATTAGACATACAAATAATGGCAAATATGACATGAGAAATAGGCATAGGCTTAGTTCCAATTCATAGTCATGTCAAAATAGCTTAGATAAACAGGTTATGGAAGATCTGATATGATTCAATTAGTTACAGGCTTAGATCCAATTCACAGACGTATCAAAAATAACTTTTAAGTTTTTATATCTAAAAATAACATAAACTCACAGAGAATGGATCTAAGAAAACCGAGGAAAGCATGTTGATGTTGAATTAACGACCTTTAAATATAATCATCGTTGCTGAAGAAAAGACTAATTTAATCTGAGTTGGAGTAGCATCTCAATGTCGCTATTACATTAGATGAATAAAACAATGGGTATAGGGTCTTATTTATAGCCATCAGCCGATGAATCTTGCATAAAATTCAGTCCACATTCGTAGGCCGGGATTTTTCCAGATCCATATGGGGGTGACCCCCTTGGTGTGTCGACCCAGGGACACCCCATTGATGGGGTCGACCCGTGGGTCGACACCCATTAGAGGGAATTTTCCCACTCCCCTCCTGCTGTTCAATTTTGAATTATTTTGAATTCTGGTACGGTTTTATTCATACATATTTCTCTTATGCGTATACAAGCTTTAAACCTTTATAACTTCTTCATACGATGTTCGTTTTACGCAAACCAGGTGTTTATTTTGACCAGAATTCCGAGACGAACGCAATGGAATAGTCTGTTTCACTTATTTCAAAATATTAAAATAAGTATTCTTTAGTTTGTCATCTTAATATGTTGTAGAATTATGGGGTGTTACATTATCCCATAATAATTTTCTTACTTAATTTATAAACGTTATTTATAAATTTAACTTCCTTGTTTTATATATTAAAACAATTTTCATTTCATAATCTATTTGAAACCCAATTCCTATTCAGGAATATTTTATCAATTATAACTTATATACATATATATATATAAACAGTGAATCTATTTTCATATTTAAATTTAAACTTCTATCTAATACAATCCTAATATCTTTTCTGAAAATATTTTATTTAGATAAATTCGATCTAATCGAATTCAAATCATAAATCCATATGGATTTATTTTAATTCAATTTACATTTTGAATATTAGAATAGATTTATCGTTTCTCTTTGAAACTAATTTCAATTTCCCTTTTTAAATTCTTATCTGAATTTAGACTTCCCAGATTATCCAAATGATAATTTTTCCATTTCAGTTATAAACACCATTTATAAATTTTCATAAATTCCCCGCATTATTTAATTTACGAACATCGTTTAAAAATTCACTTCAATTCTCGCATTATTTAATTTTTAAACATCGTTTATAAATTCACTTGTTTTATATCTTCAAAACAAGTTAATATTTCTTTGCCCATTCGAAATTCGACTTCTATTTTTAAAACAAAGAATTTTCCTTTTCAGTCTCAAAACCCCTCTTTACAATGTCTTTATAAATCAACATTCAATCCCATTGACATTTAGACATTCAAAAATACCCAATTATTAACCACATGTTTTCTAACACATCATACATGATAATATATATGAAACAAACAAATAATAATATTTCTGAGGAATCCAGTTGGATCCCTCCAACCTGTTTTTCCTACATCCACAGACGTTAGCCAATACAAATAATACACATCCTGCTTCGAGGCAGGATATCATGGTATATAAGGACATCCACTATAATATTGTGGGGCACATAGGGTCATTCGCTAATAATACAATGGGCATTCACTAATGGTATTGCGAGAAATATCAAAACTCCAATATATATAATAGCCACAAACGCCAACCCTAAATAACTAATATATATAATAACCATAGTAATATTTCTACGCATTCAAACAACCAACAAACAACATAAAAAATTATTTAAATAAAATCCGGATAGTGAGTTTATTCACCTTGAATTTTATTTGCATTCCGTTTTGATTTCAAATAGGTATTCCTTTGCATTTATTCCAATTGTTTCTCAATAAAATTCCAGATTGTAATTTCAAAGCTACTACCCTGTTTCGTCTTGTTCATGTATTTCAGACCTCGCATAAATTCATTTATGGATTATATAAGTTGATCGTTTTTAATATTAAACTAAATCATCAAACAATTTTAATTATAATAAAAACTTTAAAAACTAAATTAAAAGTAATTATCTTAATTTATGTTTTCGTTCTCTTCTTCCTTATCGCAAAATCCAAACTTGTTGCATCAGACTGAGTTGTCCATATGAATCTCTTTTACTTCTTCCCTTTGAATCGACAATAATCACTCTTGGCTTTATCCCCAATAGTTACTTTTACTTTGAATCATGACCATTTCCAAAGATTTGTTAAAGGTCTGTCGAAGCACAGTAGCAAACTTGAATCCTCCTGATATCGTGACTTCTCCTTATAGGACATAGCGCATCGCCTTAGAGAAATGTGACTTTTACTTGAACAAAACCTACCCAGAAATTTTACCACGGTACTGTTCTTCTCCCGATCCCGAGTCCGGCCACTTCTCATCGCCCTAAAAACATCTGCATTGACGAAGAACTCGAGCCCTGAATTTCCTTGCGAGTGGTATACGACTATCACCCAGTAGAACGTCACCGGTCTGGCTCCACCACCGTTCGTGCACACCCTCCATACTGATGACGAGGATAAAGGATTAATTGCGATATTTTTCTTTTTTTCATCACTGGATCGATTTTAGAAAATATGAGCAGTTATTTCAATTTCTTCGATAGTTCGAGTTTTCGATTCTCTGAAATGGAAAAAGGGTTGGATCACGATTCTTGATATTGAGGAAGAAAAAAAACAACGGCTTTGATTTCGAATGGAAAAATGAAATGGGGAAGGCTGGCTTCGATTGTATATTAGTTTCTAAGGAATGAAATTAAAACGGGGAGAAGGAAAAAAAGTGTGTGTGATTTTTAAGTAAAGAAGTCCAGCCATTTTTTCTTTTGATTTAATTTAAAGAAGAGCAAGAATGAAAGGGGTCAAAGAGGGAGAGTCATTGCAATTTAGATGAAGGAAAACTTAGGAGCCAAGGAACTAGGTTTGTGTATGGTACAATATAGGTGATTAATTAGTGCAATGTTTTTAATATGATTTTAATATTAAATTTAACAAGATTTGATATAAAGAGATTTTTGTGCTTTATAGACGAATATCGATTAGATTTTGAGCCTATCCACTAATCAAATATCTCGGGGTCCATTACTTGAAGTCACAAATCCATATTTTAATGTGCCGACCAATGTTTCAATGTTATAACGCTATTCTGAACCCAACAGAATAGATTCTAAAATTATATTTGAACGTATATAACTATATTTAATCGATAGAGAATAATTTAAATTAAGAAATAATAAATTCCACGATAATAAATTATTATTATTGTTTCTATTCAAATATAATTTCTATTAATTATTTTAACTCAGTTTAAATTTTGAATTGAATTACTTCAGATTCTCATATTACGATAATTATATATGTTCAAAATAAATTGTATTTCGTTTACTAAATTGATAACTCAATTTAAAAAATTGATTTATATTATCAACTCAATATTTGAAACCATATTAAATATTTAAAATAAATTGACCAAAAATCCGGATCGTTACATTCTTCCCTCCTTAAAATAATTTCGTCCCCGAAATTACTAAGATAGGAAAATGCTACAAACCCCTTTACTTTTCAGAATCCATTTATGTTGAAACTCAACATTTCATACTTCTACAAATTTAGTTCAACAAAAAATTTGGTTTCTATTTTCATTGCACGCCATAAATGCTTGCATTCATTTTATTTGAATGATTTACAATCAATACATTCGCATCCAATTCATATCCTATTTAGTTTCATTCAAATTGATTCTGATCAATTTATTCACTTCAATCCATTTAACTTTCTTAAGTTAAATTTAAATTCCCAGATTTTGATTTCGAATCCTTTAGAAATCATATAAATATAGACATATATTTATTTCCATTTCAAATTCAAAACATATGAATTTTTCAAACCTTCTTTTCTTTCAAACAAATTTTAATCAAAACTTTAATAAAGTAGCAATCCATCACTTAGAAACTCGAAAATGAATACTGATGATGTTGCAATCATCAGTAGAATTATTTCCTAGTGACTGAAGTGAGTTCAGTGATTTATCACATTCAAAATTCATTTAAAATGGTTCTTATTCAAAAACCCTTTCAAGACAAAACTATTTTATTTTAATATATTTAGGAAAATATTATTCCAAACACCGAGGATTTTAAATTCTCAAAATTTGATTCTGAATCCAATTTTGGTTCAACTTGTTTGTATATTTCATTCTTATACAAATTCTATTTGGTTATATATTACCATTTCAATTTTACAAACTCATTTGATTAAAATCATAACAATCAACATATCCATATATTACAATAATTTCAGAAAATTATCACCTTTATATCAAAATAGAAATTTTAGGTAAAATTATTTAATTTATCTACTTTAAAACAATAATGTGTTAAATTGCTCTGCGTAAGTGTTTAGAAATTCCTATCAAATTTGTGATGTCCCACGATTCGATCAGAATTCGAAAACCACTCAACAGACAAGCCAACATAATATAAAACAATTTTTATATTAATTAACAAATACGTGCTCTCGTATATATACACTCAACTCATTCTACGGTACTACTGGCCCTATCACTAATGAGTAAACCTGTAACAACCCGTATTTTCAGAACTAATTAAAAATTGGATTAATTGACAAGAATAATCCGAAGTTTAACGTGTCCGCCCATATTAATCCCAAGTTTGCGTTATTCAAGAATAATCCGAAGTTTGGGGGGTGTCTTCCCTAAATGATCCCATTTACTTGGTGACCTGCTATAGCCAGTTTCATCCCCTCTCTCTCACATGACACAACCTTTCTTCCTTAAATTGAAAATCTGTGTCTTCCTCTTGTGCACAAACCCAAACAAAAATACAAAGAAGCGAACCCATCTTCGTTAATCGTTCTCTTAAAACAACGCCACTTCTCAAGCACTGGACACCTCCACAGCGTTCACCTGCAAAAGCCTTATACCATCACCTGGCTTGTCTGCACCCCTTCCTCTGATCATTTCTGCACATCCGAACAGTGCAACCCTCCCTCAAACTTCCCCTCAAACATCCAAACGGTCATACACCCAAATCAACTTCACCCAAATTGACTTCACCGCTAAGCTTTGCCAATCAGTTCAGTTCCTTTCAAAATTCCCCTACCACACATTCCCTCTTCAAACAAACTGCTAACCACATACATACTCAGTCCCCAAAATCCTTCAACATACCTCCAAACTTCACTAACGTCCACTCTCCACTTCACCTGAAAACAACTCACTAACTCCCTACTGGCCTCAACATGCATCAACTTCCTAACCCTGCACATACCGAACTTTCCAACATTGACATTTCCATCACTAAACCACCCTATCATACAACACCATCCTTTAAACTGCTATAGAGCTTCAGAAATCAACCACAAGTCAGCATTCACTTCACCTCAAAGAACTCTATCTTTACCCTACAACGCATTTCCCATCTGCATGAATTCAACCATCCTCGAACTCCCTCAAATCCACGACCAGAACTCCGAACTGTTACCCACCGTGAAACCCCAAACATGCTCCTTGAAAATCACCCCAAATTCGAAACAATCCGAGATTGAATCGCCATTCCACACCCCTAACATTCAATCAACATCCGAGCTTGCTTGAGTCCTAATTGAAACCCTAATCGAAGCCCTTTTTTCACGGTGATGCTAAGGAAGCCGAAAGGGTCGACACTAGTGAAGGCGCCGACTTAGTGGGGAATTGGTTCGGTCGAGGAGACGGTCTGAACTACAGCGAGGGGAAGGTGGAGGGAAGGCGACGCTGGTGGCAGATGGGATGGACGGGGTTTTTGGTGGTGCTGGGGATAGTTGAGATAAGAGAAGGGGAGACGAAGAAATGCAATCATGAGGGGAGACAAATAGGAATTTGATTTGGGAAAGTTGGAGTGGAACCTGGCTATAGTAGGTCACCAAGTAAATGGGATCATTTAGGGAAGACACCCCCCAAACTTCGGATTATTCTTGAATAACGCAAACATGGGATTAATATGGACGGACACGTTAAACTTCGGATTATTATTGTCAATTAATCCTTAATAATTTTAATTTAAGCTATATTAATGAATATGAGAATATAATTTGGTTATTTTTTCTAAATAAAATTTGAGAATAATTTTAAAATTAGTTTTTATATCTTATTTGACTTAAAATAAACTCAGTAAAATTATTAAATTGATTTATAGGCTTTGTTTTTGAAAATTTTAAAAATTCGATTTTTAAAATCATCACATAGCCCTTAAAAAGTGAAATTTTGCCAAGAAGCTTAGAATTCGACGAGTTAATTTTTTGGATTCATAATGACAAATCATTTTTGAGTTCCAAAATGCACGTCGAACGGAGTCATTATGTGGCCGTGTGCGATAAAACAGTTTAGGGGAAAACTGACGATCAGTTTACAAAGGAACGTTAATGTGACGATCTCAGAATTCGATTCCCTTTTTTTTGGGATCCGTATCGTTAAATAATGATTAAATACAAAAGACTATAATTTTTGGAGTTAGCGTGGGGGCATGCAAGAAAAAATGTACGCTAAAATCGCATTTTCCAAGCTTATTTGTGCATTTTTGAAAAATTAAACGGGAAGCCAAACAAACTAAAGATTCAACCAAACTTGATTCGTTGAATTCGTCTTGACGTGTACTATTTTGTATCCGAAATCCATGACAAACGGAGATTGTTTGCAGCCGGATGATGGTAGAGAAATATGCATATATTCTCCTTTCTTACTTTTTCTTCCTCGCTTTTCTTTCTTCATTCCTTCTTCCTCCCTCAAAAATGGCCTCCTCTCCCCTAGGGCTGCCGCCTCCTCCCCTTCCCCGCTGTCGTCAGCCTCCCACACCACCTCTTCCTTCTCCTCTTCTCCTCTCCTCCTCTTCCTCCTTTCCTCTCTCCTTCTCTTTATCTCTTCCATTTACAAACCCTAAGCCCTAAACTCCACCAAATCACTCTCTCCCGCCCCTCCACCGCCGCCGCCACCCCTCCAGCCATGTCAGGACACCCTCGCCGTCTGTCAGGCCATCCCCTTGGCCATGGGCCCCACCATAGCCAAAAACTTCTCTTTCTCCAAAAATCCCGTTTTGCAAATAAACCCATGTACTTCTTTCCTCAATAACTTTCAATCTGTGCATTTATGGCCTAGGTTCCACCAGACGGAAGTTGTAAATCACGTTTTTCTCTACAATTTTTACATATCACAATTGAATTTTGGAGTTCAGAGCTGCTCGGAAAACATGTTTGAAGATCACATACCTAGAGCGAAGATTCGCAATTTCTGGCGAATTGGAGTGTTTTTGGATGAAACTCCACCAGGTAAAAGTTGTCCGGAATGGCGTGTATGTGCTAACGGCCTAGTTTGGTGAAGACTGGAGGTAGTATGCAAATTCTAGAGAAAGAAAGGAGAACTCGAGTGCGGAGAATGACAAACGGCGAGTGCACGACAAGAGAAAATCCACATTAGAAGTGTCGTGGGGTCTGGTTTTGCTTGGGTGAGAACTTCTATCTTAAGTTAGTATAGTAGAGTACTTAGTTAGTTATGCAATTTAAGTTGCAAGTTATAAATTGCATCATATATTCATAATTTACTTTTTGGAATTCAGCACTTGAACTATTTACAAATAATTTGCATTAAAAGCGTTGTATGAATATATGACACTCGCATGACATACGACACGGATGGACACTTATGGCATCTTAAATGGCATTTGATAGTTGAGTACTTATTTATTTATTTATGACTATGGTGTTGGTTTGAAAACCACACACGGGTGTTGGGATGATATTTGACTCACACATCTCCCTTGTGTGAATTTGCAGTTAGTCGATTAATTGACGAATTTATGTAAGCATCAGTTATTTGACTGAAGCATATATAAAAATAAAAATGCACATTGGATGTCATCTTGGATGTTGATAGTTGTTTGCGACAATTATTGGGTGTTTATGGTGAATGTAATCCATATAAATTTATTTATATGGATATTGGTTGAGATTTTATTCCAATCCGAAATGAACATGAATATTTTTGAATTGTGGTATTCAATGAGAATTGAAAAGTTGATTTTGATGTCCAACTTTGGATGGACACAAAAATATAAAAATATATAAAGCCGAGTTATGCAGAAAATGATATTTTAACTCGAATGGATTTCTATATTGATTTTATTTGTTTCTAAAATGAATATCGAGAAGACTGAATTTCAAAATAATACATTTTGAAAATATTATCTTTTTGAGATCATAATGAAAATGCAATGTTCAAGTTTAATTTAATGTAATGGAAGTGAAAAACGTTTTAAAATGAATGTACAAATGTTTTATATAATACGTTTTCAAATGGGAATCGACGATATTGTGTGTGTGTGTGTGTATACATACATGGTTTGAATAGAATGTATCGCATAATGATCGTTCGCGAATTTCTACAATTAACTTGAAGTGGACGTAATGGGAGATCCGACTGTCGAATTCTCCTAAAACCAGAGCGGTTGGGTTCATATTGAAAAGAGACATGGAATGATAATAAGAGATTTGAAATCTAACAGTTGGATTTTAAGATATGTCCAAATCAGTATTGAAAAGATCGTTATGGATCCAGTTCGGTGCCCGATATTGGAAACCTACTGTAAGGGCCTTAATATAATTATTAAAAATATGAATAAATTATGTAAATTCACAATAAATGTTTTGGAAAGATTTTGGATGAAATATTCCACTTTTGTAAAGGTAAAAGATATTTATTATCAGAATAAGTTGTTTTGCAACTTGAGATAAGAACTGAAAAGAGTGGAAATGGTTTTAATCAAATCAGAATTTTCCAATGTATGAATTGGAATGGAAATAATCTTCGGAATATTTGGATATTGGATTCTGTGATTATACGGATATTGTTAAGGAATATGGAAGATACAGATATCATTATTCCTAATACGATATTCGTTGGTTTCAAAATTTGACATTGAATATAATCCGATATGATTTCTATTCATAGCCTTTTATTTGATATCAAATTGGATTTTGGGTTGGTCGTGAATGGTTTCTTCAATAGCACTGTTCTTAAACCCAGTTGAGAAAAGAATAAATCTTTTAATTAATATTTAGAGAAGTTTACCAATTAATTAATTTAATTGGAATTGAACTGGATATTGGGTTTATCGTGAGCGATGTTTTAAATAACATTAGTTCTTTAACCCAATTAACAATGAAGATACGATTTGGAATTTATAAGTCTTTCTATTAAGATTTAATGAAAAATTTCCAAAGTAAAGTTTTCCAATTAAATATATTAAATTGGAATTGAATATAATTTGATTTGGTAATAATCGAGATGAGCTTTTATGAAGAAAGACCGTTACTATATATGAAATTTAAAATGCTTTGTTGTTATTCCATTTATATTATTATACTAACACGAAAATTTATATCAATTATATATATTGATCTATTTCCCACGAAGATTCCATATTTAATGAAAGTTGATTTAGGTTTATTCTGAACTATGTTTTTGATAACATTGGTTCTATAACCCAGTTAAAGACAAGATTAATTTCTTAAAGTTGAATAATCATAAAGTAATGATTTTTGAGATTAAAACCAAGTTGGAGTTTTAATGAATCTTTAATTAGAATGGAATGTGTATGAGGTAATTAAATTTACCGAATTCAAGAAATGATCGAGAATGGAGTACAACCAGTTTTACTCCATGCAATAGTTATTTCTTTAACTAGATTTGAAACGTGAAATGATAATTAATTTTACCGATAACATAGTGGATGCTAGATATGGAGTACTACCAGTTTTGCTCCATGGGATGAATAAGTTGGGATTGGAAAAATAAAATAAATGATTACTTCCGTAAGGCTCGATAATCCTGGCTAATTTTATAAACCTTGATTTGGTTTAAGATTGTAAAAAGATAATACAAAAT
Organism: Allium sativum; assembly: GCA_030737875.1. Lineage (NCBI taxonomy): Eukaryota > Viridiplantae > Streptophyta > Magnoliopsida > Asparagales > Amaryllidaceae > Allium > Allium sativum. The sequence continues at coordinate 692,512,222 of CM060924.1, forward strand.
CTTTCACAATGGAAGGGCGATTTGAAAAAGAGGTTTAAATGAATTAAATCTTTGATTGGATTTATGGGAAAAAATCCCAATGTAATGGATATTTGAATAAAAGCATATTCTAGATTGGAAAGAGTTGTATGTTGTATTTTATAGCACTTGATTATAAGATACGCGAGTTATTCAGAAAGGCCGGGTTTAACCCATTCTGAATAACTGATACAACGACTGAAAGTCGAAGAATACGGTGGTTGAATATCGAAGGTCTTCATATTGTTTGGATGATTACTGATGTCTTGATTGGGCTGTATACCCAAGACGAGGTAATAAGTGGTGATCGACCAGACGTACTTGGAGATCGACCAGATATGAGAGGGCCTCTCTCCTGTATTGGACATATGGGAAGAGGAATAAGGTGCCTCCGGTTTCCTTCAGACCCAGAATGGACATGTAAATGGATTATTTCTGACATTGTATTTCATTCTATATAGATTGATTTCTATTAAATATGTATCTCTTTTGTGGGGGAGAATTTATTCTCTTGCTTAATGCCCTTCTCTGAGACATATGAGCTTAGAGGTTATATATTGATAGATATCAGTTGTATGGCATGAATTGACAATGTGGCATGTTAAGATGCAAATGATTAAGGCTTTTGTTGGAAAGCAGGCCTTGTGGATGATGATCAAAGCACGGCTTTAAGTAGCATAGCTTTGTGTATAGCATTAATTCGCGAGCCCCACACTCCGGTATGAGTCAAAAACGGGATAGTGACTGCAGGGAGTGCATGCGTTTCTTTCTAGGTAGAAGTGGCGTCATGGTATGGAGCCCAGACATTTTTACTTATGTGGATGATGGATTATGTGGTACCTCCGATATCGAGCCGACTAAAAGGCTCAGAGATAGGTCTGATAGGACTGGGAAATGTATTTTTTAGCAATAACATATCCTCAAAAGTTAGAGAGGACAGGCCCTTAAGATCCAAGGGTCATGTGTGTTGATCCTGGGCATCGCGATAGAGATGGCCAGAAACCGGTGAGGAGACATCCCTTGCCTCGACTCATAGATGGAATCCAATTTCCAATACACGACTTTTTGATTTTAATTGTACACCTAAATGGCGACTTAATAGGATGGGGCTATTATGATTGATACATTTATATTCGAAGTTTTTTTTATACATATGCACTTATAATAATATCAAAATAATTTGTTTTAAAGCGTATCAAGCATGTTTGGTTATTATAAGGTAAAACTCTATCCTCTGGTTTGTGTTTGCATTGTGTGATGGGACCTGAGTCTTATAATAGCTTCATTTTCCAAAAAGCATTGTGTTGTTTTTTACGGTATTCTTGGGAGGAAACCCATTCCGTGTTATACGGCGTGGTTCCTTGATGTACCCAAATAAAGTTAATAATAATTGTTTTAATTCTCACACCAGTCTCATGACTGACCTGGAGTTTATTGCTTCTATCTAAACTCTGGGTCCCCATATTTTCCACATGGGCAGCTAGTAGTTTTGGTTTGCAGATATTTCTTTTCATAGAATCCTGGATTACAACTGGAGCTATATTCGGAATGCTTTGTATCCGTGTATTTCTTTCAGTTGTGGTAGTTGACGTTTGCCACTACATATTATGTTTATGTATTTAAATGTAATTTAAATTCTAATATTGCATTTCCGTTGTATGTTATTTATTTCATACTCTGGTATCTTTTACTCTAAATTAAATTGTTGTAATAGCAATGAAATGCTCTCATGATTGTACTCTGATGTGTCGGGTTCTCAAAGCACTCCGCCTTCCTATTTGATTTAGGCCGACTGGGAAGTTCTGGTCGCTACAGGTGGTATCAGAGCTTTGGTTTACAAAGCTCGAGAATAAGGCACATTAGAACCGAATGGAAGAATTCATCAGAGACAGGATTAGTAACAACCTATAAGAATAACTCGTTAGAGATAGGGTTACTAATACCCTAGAATGAGTTTGAAGAGTGTTATTTATCAAAAATAAATTTAGTTTCGAAAATCTTATCTTATTCTACGTATTTGAGTATTTATTTTACATTTTGCATATACGCCTAGCTAGCGTATATACATAGTGTCAAATATACTGGGTAGATATAGAATCACACTGTAGTCGCCCGGAGATGATTCTGATGATTGATGCGTCATCATCAGTATTTATGTTCAAGTTTCGAAAGTGGGATATCTATATGATTCCAATTGATTGGTGAGAACTGGAACTTAGTTAGAATTTATTGATTGAGATTTGGCGTTGAATATGTATTTTTGAGTATATAAAAAATTTATGCATTTGAAAATTTAATTAACAAATTGATTGCTGGTTGTGATGGTTGATAATTAATTTGGCCAATAAAAACATTGGAATAATAGAACCAATGTGAAAATGAAAGGGTATATTTAGCCAAATCGAATTTAATATTGAGCTGAATTGAAAATTTAGTTCGAATTGGATTTATGTACGTGGATATACAAATATATTTGTTTAAGCATGTTGTGGATTTACCGTTGAGTAGAGAAATAAATTTGCATGCCCGACAAACAGGTGCACCTTAATGAGTTGATCGCACAATTTTATTTACTATTAAACTATTGTGAGTGATTTGGATGCGCTGTGATGGTTGTTCTGTGTGAAATTAAAACATACGCCATACGATAGTAACAAATTAATTACGGATCACACTGCATAACATACTGCCGAAGACAACATATCATATCGTATTCCATATAAGCATTTGGCGCTTATATGATGAGGTTCAGATTATCATACGTGCGAGATGCTTGTATGGAGAGGACGGAACTACAGGTTGAACTGAGGACTAATCATGGACTTAATAACTTATTATGGTAAATAGCAAGATTTAATAACAAACCCTACTCGGGTCTTGAGATGACAAAAGAAATTTACACACGACACGTCTCTTTTGTTTTAATTGTCGGACGTGGGTTTGAGGGGGAAGCAAGGCTTATAAATTATTGTGGGTGTGCACATTTGTTATGTATGCGATATATTGATTTATTGGGTGCCTAATACGGCCCAATAAATTTTTCCAGACCATCCCGTGCAACGGAGGGTATGGCGAAATTTTTCAAAAATTTGAGGTATCAGCTAAATTTCAGAGAAATTTGGAAGTTCTCATAAATTGAAAATTGAAGATCTTAAGCCAGAACGAAAGTTGAGTTGGTTGGTTAAACAAATTTCAGCTCCGTCCTTTTTTGGGGACGAAAAAGATTTACGTGGGGGAGGTTGTAACAACCCATATTTTCAGAACCAATTTAAAATTTTAATTTAAGCTATTTTAATGAATATGAGAATATAAATTGGTTATTTTTGCTAAATAAAATTTGAGAATAATTTTAAAATTATTTTTATATCTTGTTTGACTTAAAATAAACTTAGTAAAATTAATAAATTGATTTATAAAGCTTTTTTTTGAAAATTTTAAAAATTCGGTTTTTAAAATCTTCGCATCGCCCTTTAAAAAGTGAAATTTTGCCAAGAAACTCAAAATTCGATGATATGATTTTTTTGGATTCACAATGACAAATCATTGTCGAATTTCAAAATGCACGTCGAACGGAGTCAGTATGTGGTTGTACGCGATAAAACTGTTCATGGTAAAACTGACGATCAATTTACAAAGGAACATTATTGAGACGATCTCAGAATTCGATTCCGTCTTTTTCTGGATTCGTATCGCCAGATAATGGTTAAATCCAAAAGGCCATAAATTTTGGAGTTAGCGTGTGGGCGTGCAAGAAGGAAATGTACGCTAAAATCGCCTTTTTGAAGCTTATTTGAGCATCTTTGAGAAATTAAACGGAAAGTCAAATGAACTTGGAATTCGACGAAACTTGGTTCGTTGGATTTGCCTTGAAGTTTACTATTTCGTGTTCGAAATCCGTGACAAACGGAGATTGTTTGCAGTCGGGCGACAGGAGAGAAATATGCATATAATCTCCTTTCTTCCTTTTTCTTCCTCACTTTGTTTCTTCATTCCTTCTTCTTCCCTCAAATATGGCCTCCTCTCCACTAGGGATGCCTCCCCCTCCCCCCCCCCCCCCGCTGCCGCCGGCCCACCATACCACCTTCTCTTCTCTCTCTCTTCTTTCTCTCTTCCATTTACAAGCCTTAAAATCGTCCAAATCACCTTCTCCCACCCCCTCCACCATCGCCACCACCCTCCAGCCACGTCAGGCTACCCCCGCTGTCTGTCAGGCCATCCCCTTGGTCGTGGGCCCACCATGGCCGAAAACCCCTCTTTCTCTAAAAATCCTATTTCGCAAATAACCCCCTGTCATACTTTCCTTAATAACTTTCAATCCGTGCATTCCCGTCCGAGGCTCCCCAAGACGAAAGTGGTAGATCTCGTTTAACTCTACAATTTTGACATATCACAATCGAATTTTGGAGTTCGGAGCTGCTTGGAAAATGCGTTTGAAGATCGCAAACCCGGAGTGAAGATTTGCGATTTTTGGCGAATTGGAGCATTTTTGGAAGAAAGTCCACTAGGAAAAAGATGTTCGGAATGGCGTATTTGTGCTTGTGATCACGATTGGTGAAGATTGGAGGTCGTATGTAAATTCTAGAGCCAGAAAGGCGAATTCGAGTGCGGAGAACGACAATCGGCGTGTGCACGACAAAAAAAATCTACACTAGAAGTGTCGTGGCATTTATTTTAGCATGGGTGAGAACTTCTATCTTAAATTAGTGTAGTACAGTAGTTAGTTAGTTATGCATTTTAAGTTACAAGTTAGAAATTGCATCATATAGTCATAATATCCTTTTTGGAGTCCAACACTTGAACTATTCACAAATAATTTGCATTAGAAGCGTTTTATGAATATGTGACACTTGGATGACATACAACATGGATGGACACTTGTGGCGCCTTAAATGGCATTTAATAGTTGAGTATTTATTTATTTAGGACTACGGTGTGTGCATTGTATGTGAGTGATGATTTATTAAATAATTGTTGTCGGTTGAAAACCACACACCGGTCTTGGGATGATATTTGACTCATACATCTCCCTTGTGTGAATTTACGATTAATAGATTGATTGACGGATTTATTAAGCATAAATTATTTGATTGAAGCTTATATAAAATAAAAATGCACATTGGATGTCATTTTGGATGTTAATAGTTGTTCGCAACTATTGTTGTGTGTTTATAGTGAATGTAATCCATACTATATAGATATTGGTTGAGATTTTATTCCAACCCGGAATGAACATGAATATTTTTGAAATGTGATATTCAATGAGAAATGAAAAGTTGATTTTGATGTCCGATTTTGGATGGACACGAAAATATAAAAATATATGAAGCCGAAGTAAGTAGAAAACGATATTTTAATACGAATGGATTTCTATATCGATTTTCTTCGTTTTTAGAATGAACACCGAGAAGATTGAATTTCAAAATATTATATTTTGAAAATATTATCCTTTTGAGATCATAATAAAAATGCAATGTTCAAATTTAATTTAAATTGGTAATGGAAGTGAAACCATTTTAAAATGAATGTATAAACGTTTTATAAAATATGTTTTTAAATGGGAATCAACGATATATATATATATATATATATATATATATATATATATATATATATATATATACGGTTTGAATAGAACGTATCGCACAACGACCGTTCGCGAATTGCAACCATTAACTTGAAATAGACGTAACGGGAGATCCGACCGCCGGATTCTCCTAAAACCAAAGCCTTGGGTTTGTATCGAAAAGAGCTTTGGAATGATAATAAGAGATTTGAAATCTAATGGTTTGATTTTATGGTATGTTCAAATCAGTTTTGGAAAAGGTCGCTATGGAAACTGACTGTAAGGGCATTAATATAATATTAAAAATATGAATAGATTATGTAAAATCATAATAAATGATTTGGAAAGATTTCGGATGAAGTATTCCACATTTGTAAAGGTAAAAGATGTTTATTATCAGAATAAGTTCTTTTGCAACTTGAGATAAGAACTGAAAAGAATGGAAATGGTTTAGTTTAACTAGAATTTTCCAACGTCTGAATTGGAATGGATTTGAATGGAAATAATCTTCGGAATATTTCAATATCCGATTCCGTGATTATACAGATATTGTTAAGGAATATGGAAGATACATATATCATTATTCCCAATAAGATATCCGTTGATTTGAAAATTTGATACTGAATATAATTCGATATGATTTCTATTCTGAGCCTTGTATTTGATATCAAATTGGATTTTGGGTTTGTCGTGAATGGTGTCTTCAATAACACTATAATTAAACCTAGTCGAAAAAGAATAAATCTTTTAATTAAAATTTTGAGAAGTTTACTAATTAATTAATTTAATTGGAATTGAATTTGATTTTGGGTTTATCGTGAGCGATGTTTTAAATAACATTATTTTTTAAACCCAATTAACAGTGAAGATATGATTTGGAATTTATAAATCTTTTTACTGAGATTTAATGGAAATTTTCCGAAGTAAAGTTTTCCAATTTAATATATTAAATTGGAATTGAATGGAATTCAATTTGATAATAATCGAGATGAGCTTTTGTGAAGGAAGACTGTTACTATATATGGAATTAAAAAGGTGTTGCCATTATTCCATTTATATTACTAGTCTGACATGGAAATTTATATCAATACATATATTGATCTGTTTTCTACGAAGATTACATATTTAATGGAAGTCGAATTGGGTTTATTGTGAACCGTGTTTTTAATAACATTGGTTCTTTAACCCAGTTAAAGAGAAGATTAATTTCTTAAAGTTGAATAATCATAAAGTAATGATTTTTGAGATTAAAACCAAGTTGGAGTTTTAATGAATCTTTAATTAGATTGGAATGTGAATGAGGTAATTAAATTTACCGAATTCAAGAAATGATCGAGAACAGAGTAACGCCATTTTTACTCCATGCGATAGTTAAATCGTTAATTAGATTTGAAACGTGAAATGGTAATTAATTTTACCGATAACACAGTGAGTGTTAGATATGGAGTACTATTAGTTTTTCTCCATGGGATGAATAGGTTGGAATTGGAAAAATAAGTAAACGATTACTTCGGTAAGGCTTGATAATCCCGACTAGTTTGATAAACCTTGATTTGGGTGAAAATTGTAAAAAGATAATACAAAATCTTTTGCACTGATTTTCGAAGAAAGATTTAAATAAGAGGTTTAAATGAATTAAATCTTTGATAAGAATTATGAGAAAATTCCCAATGCAATGGGTATTTGAATAAAATAATATTCTAGATTTCTATGATGTGTTTTATAGCACTTGATTATAAGATACGTGAGTTATTCGGAAAGACCGGGTTTAACCCATTCTGAATAACTAATACGACGAATGAATGTCGAAGAATACGTTGGTTAAATACCGGAGGTCTTCACATTGTTTGGATGATTACTGATTGTCTTGATTGGGCTGTATACCCAAGACGAGGTAATAAGTGGTGATCGTCCAGACGTACTTGGAGATCGATCGGATATGCGAGGGCCTCTCACCTGTATTGGACATATGAGAAGAGGAATAAGGTGCCTCCAGTTTTATTCAGATCTAGAACGGACTTGTAAATGGATTATGTCTGACATTGTATTTCATTCTGTATCTATGGAATTCTATAAAATATGTATCTTTTTGGGGGCGAAGAATTAATTCTCTTACTTAACACCCTTCTTTGAGACGTATGGGCATAGAGGTTATGTATTGATAGATATCAGTTGTACGGCATGAATTGACAATGTGGCATGTTTAGTGCAAATGATCAAGGCTTTTGCTGAAAAGCAGGGCCTTGTGGATGATGATCAAGGCACGACTTTAAGTAGCATAGCTTTCTGTATAGCGTTAATTCGCGAGCCTCGCACCTCGATATGAGTTCAAAAACGGGATAGTGACTGCAGGGAGTGCATGCGTTTCTTTCTTGCTAGAAGTGGTGTCATGGTATGTGTAACGACCCAGATTTTCTTGTCGATTTATTTTGAATATTTAATATTATTTTAAATATTGAGCTGGTAATATAAATCGATTTTTATATTGAACTATCGATATAATTATCGTAATACGAGGATCTTAAGTAATTCAATTTGAAATGGAGTCAAAATGATTTATATGAATTTTTATTTGAATTTAAACGATGATAATAATAATAATTTATTATCAAGTAATTTATTTGTTTTTGAATTTAAATTATATTATATTAATTTATTTTGGTTATTTATATTTACCTTCAAATTAAATATCAAAATATATTCAGTTAGTTCAGAATAGTGTTACACTGTTGAAATAACAGTGGTTACGTTAAAATAGCGGTTCGTGATTTAAATAAATGGACCCTGAGATATTTGATTGTCGATAGGTTTGAAATCAAATCGATATCCATCTAAAAAGAATAAAAATCGCTTTACATCAAATCGAATTAAATTTGAAATCAAATCAATTTAAAAATTGTCATGTACTTAACCAACATACATTTAACACCGTGTACTTCCTGTCCCCTTTCTCCTTTTATATAAATGCAACTAGCTTCTCCTTTTTTCTTCTTTGATTTTCGTAGGATTCATTCCCTCTGTAATAAAAATCAAAGCTTCCAGGGAATTGAAATGGCCGCTCCTCGTTTTAAATCATTCTTCCCCTCTTTGAAAATCGATTTCGAACAAAGGGCTTCAAGGAAAAAAAGAAACTACGTCACTCCTCTTTGTTCCTTTCCAACTCGAAATCGAACAAATTAAACCGCTTATTTTCTAATTTCAAAATCAAAATCGATCGCAACTATTGTCTATCTCCACTCGTATGAAAGTGTGCTTCACCCTGATGTCCTTTATTTGCGTTGTGATGCTTATAGGAAGTCGCGACTTCCTTTGGAAGTGTGAAATGGTCAGTGAAGATCGGAGGTCTAAATTAAAGTTTTGGGTGATATTTTGGTTGCGATGGTCTGTCGATCTAGGTTGAGTGGGATCGAATTAGGGAAATTCGAATATTTGTAGCTCGATTGATTTCTGGAACCTGGGATGTTCATTGTTGCGAGGAAAGAGATGGGCTTCGGCATCAATTCGAGATGGTCAAGCGGAGGTTCAGGTGTTGTTTTTGGGATAAACGGAAAGCCTTGACTAGCTCGTGCTCAAGCTGCAGGAAGCAGGTTGTGATGATGAACGGAAGAGGGTTATCTCGTGTTGGAGGCCATGTTTTGATGAATGGGTTGCGGTCTGAGGCAGTTGAGCACCGGAGGAGTTTGGTCTGAGTGAAGCAGTGGAGTGTTCAGGGCAGTAGCAGTTTTGGTGTGATATTCAATATGGATTCGAGGTCGAATTATCCAATAGCTGTGTGGTAAAAGATGATTAAGTTAAAAATTTAATTTAATTAAATTATAATGTCAAATTATATATATATATAGTGTATAACTTGTAATAATAACCATTTTGTCATATGATTCCAGACTACACTGAACTGAGTACGTTAAAGGAATATTGACGATATTTAAGCATACAACATGGATTTGAAGTTTGTAAGAATTAGATGAAAATTAAATCGAAAATTCTTTGATTTACTCGCGAATAAAAATCTCGGTGAGTAAATCTCACTCATCTTTTATTTAAAATTATTTTTATCAGTTAAAAATAATTGTTTTTTGCTTGTTTGGTTGCATTTAATATTTTTGTGCATCTTAAATATATTAGTTATTTGGGCTTGGTGGTTGCTATAATATATATATATATATATATTGGTGGTTGGATTTCCCGCAGTATCATTAGCGGATGCCCGCGGTATCATTAGCAGATGATTACCCTATACGCCCCACGCTACGATAGTGGATGACCTTCATACCGCGATGTAACGACCCAGAAAATATGAACCAATTTAAAATTTTTAAATTGGCTAAAATAATGGATTTTAAATATTTAAAATAAATATTTTAAATGATATCAATGAAAAGTGAGTTTGAATCGACGTTTGAAAACAAATATAATTAATTCTAATTATAAACAAGGCCTGAAAAGGCGCTACAGTTTCAAAAATGGAATTCAAACTTTGTCAATCTGTACCGAGTGCAAAACAAAACGGATTTCAGTGAAACCAAAAATATTTAAATCTATTAGTGAATACCTTTCTAACGAATCTGAAAAATCGAAGTTTCATAGCGGAAAGCAAAAATTATGGCCAAATGAATTTTCAGAAAGGTCGCTATGGAATTTATATAGCCCGTGAAATTGGCCATTTTGCATACGACCTCGAAATTCGACGAAACCACTTTTGTTGGATCCGAGATATGAAGTTATTGCTAGGTTTAAAATTTCATAATTTTTAAAGCTAGTATGTGAGCGTGGCAAAGGAAAACGTGTTTTGGTCAATTACAGTTAAATTGGATCAACCAGAAATGGGCCTTTTTGCAAACGGTCTCAGAATTCGACGAAACTAGTTTTGTTGGGACCGTATCGTCAAAACATAGCCAGATTTATTTTTCGAATCAGTTTGTGGCGTTGGCAAATTGAAATGTACGTTCAAATCAAATATTAAATGTTTTATATTTTAATTTGAAGGAAAACTGACTGAAACAGTCGAATGGGCCTATAAAACATATCCCATTGTGTTCGCAATGGGGGTAAAACACTAGGGACGACAGTCGTTGGGTCTGGATTGGGGTTCGTGTGTGAAAGGGGGTATTTTCGGAATTTAAAAATATATAAATTAAAGAAAAAAATTCATTGGCCAGAACGTTTTCTCTCTCCCCGATACCTTCAGACGCGCGACGGCGATAGGAGCTTCTCCCTTCCCTCCTCGTTTTCTCCTCCTCCACGCAATAATAGCCAATGCTCCAGTTAAGCTTTTTGTAGATCTTCCTGAGCTCTTCAAATCCATCTAAGCCACGCCCTTCCTCGTCGCTCCTACCTCGAGATATCCCCATCGAAAGAGGCGTCGTTCGAAGCCCTCTACCACCTTCTAGGCGCGCGCGAGTTCATTAGGAAGGGGACCCTCAGGTGCGACTCTCCAAGGCGGACAACGTGGCGGTGGTTGATCGGCGCAAAGCTTCAAGGTTTGGAAGAATTTGGCTAACCTAGTTTTGAACATCGAAAGAAAGGTAACGGCTGGTTTTATTTAATCTGATTTTAACACCTTTAAACCGTTGCAAACTTTGAAAAATCATATCTTTTTCGTTTCTTGACGAAATTCGATGAAACAGGAAACATCGTGACCGTGTGGACGTCTTCTACATTCTAGAAGAGACCGCATATTTTTCTGAGCCTTCTGCTATTTTTGGTGGAGTGGAACCCAATGTGAGATTTCTAATTTATAAACAATATAGAAAACGACGATCTATAAATTATATAGTTGATGTATGAGTTATATAAGCGTTGTACACCTCTTGTATAAGCGTTGTATAAGTTGTACGTTCGATGTATAAGTTGTATATGCGTTGTAAAAATTATATATGTGTTGAAATAGAAGTGAAATGCTATATATAAATATATATATATATATATATATATATATATATATATATATATACGCCCCTCGTCCACAAACCATAGACGATATTTATTGGTTGTGATTGGCGTGAAAAATTGATTGATAGCGAATGGTTGATTGGAATTGTCTGTGGTTGAAATTGATTGATTGTGGTTGAAAAATACCCGTTTGTGGTTGAGAAATATTTGGTTGAAGCCACATAGGATTAGTTTGTGGAAACGAAAAAATATACATGCCGCCTGCGTGCGAACTAGATGCATGATTTCCCATTGTCTAAAACCGCGTGGTTTTAAGGTAGAGCGAGGAGCCATACTAGGGACGGTCCCGGTTTTAACTACCCTGTCGTTATGCTGCCGAAATTTTGAATAATATTCATGTGTTAGAATTATTTTCCTGTGTTGAAATTATATTCGTCTGTTGAATAGAAAACCTTCATGTGTTGAATAGAAATTCATTCGTTGAATCATATTCATGTGTTGAATGGTATTCGTGTTTTGAATAAATGGTTTTAGCAATAAAAATCACATTTTTACCCTATTTATATAAACTATAGAAAACCTTCATGTGTTGAATCGATATTCATTTGTTGAATTGAAATTCATGTGTTGAATGGTATTTGTGTTTTAAATATAAAAATCACCTTTTTATCGATTTATATAAATTATAGAAAACCTTCATGTGTTGAATCGAAATTCATTCGTTGAATTGAAATTCATGTACTGAATGGTATTCATATTTTGAAAGAAATTGTTTTATAATAAAAATCCCATTTTTAACATCAATATGAAATGTATAAAATAATCTTGTTTTGAAATAAATTGTTTTATAATAAAAATCCTATTTTTATCACCTATATTAACTATATAAAATAGTCGTGTTTTGAAATAAATTGTTTTACATTAAAAATCACATTTTTATTATATACATGAATTGGTAAAAATAGTGAAGTGTTGAAATAGAAGCCAGTTAGATAAAAATATCATTTTTATCAAATGTATGAAAGGAATATAGTTTTGAAATCGAAGAGTCGATATATATATATATATATAAATAGAATCGAAATATATCGAATAACGAAGCTGCAGTTCGTATTTTGAAACCGTGATTTCAAACGATTAGTACGGGAGATCCGACCATCGGATTTTCCTGAAATCGTAACCGTTGGGTTCGCTTTGGAAATATCTTTCCAACGACACCAACTTTGTAAAAATCCAACAGTTGGATTGTCTGGAATGTTTAATTCAAATCTGAAGAAAAACAGCGCCAGAATCAATTATATTTATATATATATAAATATAATTAGATTTAATCGAATAAAGACGCTGCAGTTCGTATTTTGAAATCTAAACTACAAACGATTATACCGGGGGATCCGACCGTCGGATTTTCCCGAAACTGGAACCGTTGGATTCGTTTTGAAAAGATCCTTTTAATGATGTAAATTTTGTGAAGATCCAACGGTTATATTTTCAGATATGTGCAAATCAAATCTGAAGAAAAACAGCGCCACGGCCGCGTTATGGCCCGAAGCGTTGTTTTGAATAAATTGGCTATTTTAAATAAATAAAAATAGTGATTAATCGTTATAAAATATTATAAACAAAATGGATGTGAAATTTAGAAACTAACTGAAGTTTGGCTAAGTCGAATGGTTTCTTGGGTATTGATCTGATGTTGGTTTCGGCCTTCGGGGTTAATATTTGGGAAATCGTTCTCTTACTGATTGACGGTTAGTGACTAATGAATTGAAATGATGCGTGTGTATGTTAGTGTTGAACTTGTTTATTATATACGCGAGTTGCTCAGAAAGACCGGGTTTATCCCATTCTGAATAACTGAATCGACGATAAGAAATCGAAGATGAAGACGGTGGTCGAAGACCAGAGATCTTCACCTCGTTTGGATGGTAACCAAGGTCCTGATTGGGAGGCATCCCGAAATATGGATAATGAGTGGTGATCGTCCATACGTACGTGGTGATCGATTAGTTTGCGAGGTATATAGTGCCTCCAGTTTCGTTCAGACCCAGAACGGGCTTGTAAATGGACAGTTTGTCTGACATTGGAATTTATTCTGTGTGATTGATAGCCATCAGTTGCATGGTGTGAATTTCCTGTGTGGCATGCTAAGATGCAGCGATCAGGGCTTCTGTTGAAAAGCAAAGTCTTGTGGTGATGATCAAAGCACCGCCTGTGTGGCGTAGCTTTGTGTATAACATGAAATCGCGATCCTCACACCCGGTATGAACCAGAAACAGGAGAAAGGACCTCAGGGAGGGCCTGCGTTTCTTCCTAGCTAGAAGTGGCGTCAGTGGTTTTACACGCCCTGACGAGTTTGACTTATGTGGTTGTTGCTTTTGCGAGGCGCCTCGGTTATATCGGTCGATCTGGGACCGATGGAGTCATTCGTTGGCTCACTTACGCCCCAAAGGGCGGAGAAACGTAGTGTTCATGCATTTTAATCCACTCCGTGTGGACCGACCCTGTCGCTCCAAGGGTTGATGCGTTCTGATCCTGAGGCTCGGGCTAGGCAGCCTCGAATTCGGTAAAGACTATCTTTTGCCTTGGTTCATGACGGAAATCCAATTTCCAAACACGTGACTGTGCGATTTTGATTGTATATATATATATATATATATATATATATATATATGGCAACATGATATATGGTACCCATGCCGTCTATGATTGATAGTTATGATTTGAAATTGTTTTTGAAACATATAAACACTAGTAGTAATATGAAATGCTTTTTTTTATTCGTATCAAGCATATTTTGGCCATTATAAGGTAAAACTCTATCCTCCGGTTTGCGTTGCATTATGTGATTGGAACTGAGTCTTATAATGGCTTCATTTTTATAAAAAGCATTGCGATGTTTAAAAGAATGATTTGTTTTAAAGCACTGGCAATCCGATGGAGTAAACCCGTTCCACGAAAGTGGCGTGAACCTGTGATTAGCCGTATTATAAATGTGTTGAGTAGATTTCTCATACCAGTCCCATGACTGACTCGTAGTTTGTTTCACTTTCAAACTCGGGTGCCCCTTTTTCTACACGGGCAGCCTTGTGTTCAGGTTTAGCAGGCTCTATCCGGATAGCTGGAGCGGAAGATGGATTCTATCATTTATCTATTTTATGTTGTTCAGCTCTTATTGTACATATTTTGTTTGTTTTCCGCTGTAGACATTTATGTATACCTGAACTGTATTTGTACTAAGTATGATCCTGTATACTGTGTAACTCTGATGATTACGTTTATCCAGTATATTCTATTGTTCATTATCTGGCGTATTTATTTAATTCTGTTCTGCTGTTATTTTTTTATGTGTTATATTCCAAGGATTACCCTTGCCGCCGTCAGTACAGGGTTTGGGGTCGTCACATTTGGTATTAGAGCTTTGGTTAAGCTTAGTTCTCGAATATAACATATTAACGAACTCGTCAGAAATAGAACAAGTAGTGTTCTAGGACGAGTAACTCATTACAGACAGGATCAGTAATATCCTAGTATGAGTAAAGCAGAATGAAATACACCCCAATAGACACATTTACATTTGAAGTATATGTTTCTATGTTTTAAAATATCTTTTCTGTGACCTGACACTTGATCTGCTATTTGCAGAAGTACTAGAAAATGAGTGTCAGAAACAGAACAAATGCAGAACCGGATATTGAGGCCCTATTAATCAAATATCGAAATATGGGTGGAATATCGTTCACTGGTGAGGAATCTATTATGAAGACACAGGCTTGGATTCGTTCTGCTGAAAAGATCTTTGATGGTTTAAAGCTGAGGGATGACCAGAAAAGATTACTGGCATCCTAGGCACTCTATGAAGCTTTGTTCTGGTGGGATTCAGTTATTGAGAATAATCCAGAAGGTGATATCACCTGGGACAGATTCAAAGTGATTTTTCTGGAAAGATTTACTCCTCCTGAAGCAACTGAGCGATTATGTGATGAATTTTCTTATCTGATACAAGGAGATATGACCATTCCAGAATATCATAAGAAATTCAATGAACTTTCTCACTTCGCCCCTCATCTAATTCAGAATCCGAAGAGGAAGAATTTGAGATTTATCAACGGGCTTCAAAGAAAATATCAGAACAGTGTAATGAGGAATGTGAAGCTCCCCTTTTCTGAAATGACATACATGGCTTACCAGTACGAAGATCTAGACAAGAAAGATATGTTACAGTACGAAGAGGAATTCAGCTCTAGTGATAAAATTGAGTTTGAAACTGATCGTCCTAAGGCCAGTACGATGTCTGAGATCAGTAAGAAGCCCAGTGCCAAAAGGAAAAGGGCTAAATCTAAGAAGGAACCAGTAACAACTACCACATGCTCTAACTGCAATAAACAGGGGCATCTGACCAGGAAGTGTAAAACCTCGAAGAAACGAAAGAAGGGGTTTAAACCCGATAACCAGTTTTGAGAGAATAGAAAATGCTGTCAATGTCATCGGATTGGCCATCTTGAAAAGGACTGTAGGCAATTTAAGGAATCCAAAGTAGCACATGTAAATGAAGTGGTAGAATTACCTGCATCTTCGTCTGCTCAGGAAAGGTTTGATGTTTTAGAAGGCACGCTCAATGTCAAGAACATTCCAGTTAAAGTACTGTTTGACACAGGCGCGTCACGAAGCTTTATTGCAAAGAGTGCAGTCAAGAAGTTGGATTTGAAATTGAAGAAGCTCAAAGAACCAATGACTGTCCAAAATCCAGTTGGGGGTTCCATCGATCTCAGTTGGGTTTCTAGGGTGCCTGTCTCTTTTTCCTGCTGTAAATTCCCTACTATCTCTATCGTCATGAATTTGAATGAATTCGATCTTATTCTGGGATTGGATTAGTTAACCAAATATGAGGCAGAGGTTAGATGCGCCGAGAGAGATGTTAAAGCAAAGGCCCAATCAGGGAATTATATAACCATACCATGCGAAGGTCCGAATTCAAATAGAAAAGACTTCTGGGCAGCTCTCGATGTCTCTCCAGCTCAAATAGAAAATATCCTTGAAGTCACAGAGAATATTCCTGACCTCATCAAAGACATTCCTGTCGTCAAAAATTATGCGGATGTGTTTGAAGAAGTTGTTCGCTTACCTCCGCAGAGAGAAATAGATTTCAAGATTGCTTTGATTCCGAATGCAAGGCCGATAGTTCACGTTATTCGAAGAATGTCCTTGAAAGAGAAAGAGGAATTAGACAATCAAACACGGCAGCTCGTATGGAAGGGTCTGATCAGGCCTAGTTTCTCAGATTGGGGAGCAGCAGTAGTGTTTGTCCCAAAATCAGACGGTACTCTACGGCTATGTGTGGATTATCGTGATTTGAACAAGCAGACCATAAAGAACAAATATCCATTGTCGCGGATTGATGATTGTTGGATCGATTAAATGGCGCACAAGTATTTTCACGAATGGACCTAGCTACAGGTTCCCATCAGCTTCGTATCGCCGAGGAGTGTGTTCCTTTGACAGCATTCAGAGGTCCAGACTTATTCTACGAGTGGTTAGTAATGCCATTCGGCTTATGTAACGCTCCAGCATACTTCGTCAATTTGATGAATAGAGTGTTCAGAGGAGTTTTGAATAAATTTGTTCTAGTTTTTATTGACGATAATCTAATCTTCTCTAAATCAAAGGCCGAATATGAAAAGCATTTAGACCAGGTTCTGGAAATCCTCAGAAGGAATGTATTAAAAGCCAAACTATGCAAATGTATATTATGGCAAGATGAAGTAAAATTTCTAGGCCACATCGTATCGAAAGAAGGAATTGCTGTGGATCCAATAAAATCACAGCTATTCAAAATTGGCTGCAGCCTAGCACTCCTACAGAACTCCGCATTTTTCTCGGATTGGCTAGCTATTATCGGAAGTTCATTAAAAACTTTTCGAAGATATCTGGTCACTTAACGAAGCTTACAAAGAAGCACTCTAAATTCAAATGGACTCTAGAAAGTGAGGAGGCTTTTGAAGAGCTAAAGTTAAGATTAACGACAGCTCCAGTGTTAACCATCATCGATGGCAATCAGGATTTGAAAGCCTGGACTGATGCTTCTAGAGAAGGCCTTGGCGCAGTGTTAATGCAAAGGGGACAAGTGATTGCTTATGCTAGCCGTTAACTGAAGCCGCATGAGAAAAACTACGTAACTCATGATCTTGAGTTATTGGCTATAGTATTCGCCTTGAAAATCTGGAGACACTATCTCCTGGGTGAGAGATTTGAACTGTTTACAAATCACCAGTCGCTAAAGTATCTATTCACCCAGAAGGACTTGAATCTGAGGTAGCAACATTGGATGGAGTTTCTTGCAGCATATGACTTTGAAATTATATACACTCCAGGGAAAGCCAATGTCGTGGCCGATGCGTTAAGCCGAAAGAATGAAATGATCGCCAGTTTTATTATCACGACTTCATTGATAGATAAAATATCTTCTCTTCAGAAGGATGATCACTTCAATCATAAGATCAGAGAGATAATTCAACAAGGTGAACCCTCGAGTTTTCAAGTTGATAATGATGGGATTCTAAGGCTCAAAGGTCGAATTTGTGTCCCTAACATTGCTGAGCTCCGCAAGGAAGTTCTGGATGAATGCCACAAGTCAAAACTTAGTATCCATCCGGGAGTAAACAAAATGTATAATGACATCAAACGCACTTTCTGGTGGAAGTCGATGAAGAGGGACATTTCTCTATATGTTAGCTGATACCCTACTTGCCAACTAGTCAAAAGAGACCAACAGAAACTTGCTGGACTGTTACAACTGCTAGACGTTCCAGGTTGGAAGTGGGAACATATTTCTATGGATTTCACTGATGGTCTGCCCAGAACCGGAAAATGGAATGATAGTATTTGGGTGATCGTAGATCGCTTCACGAATACCGCCCATTTCATACCTGTCAGATCAAACAGAACTGCTCAGAGTCTGGCGTAGATATACTTCAAGGAAATAGTTAGACTACATGGAGTGCCGCTCAGTATAGTCAGTGAAAGAGATACAATATTTACTAGTAAATTCTAGGAGGCTTTTCAAGTAGAGTTGGGAACAAAGCTGAACTTGACCACCGCTTATCATCCTCAAACAGATGGTCAGACTGAGAGGGTGAATCGTATACTAGAAGATCTATTGCGAGCTTGTGTTCTATATTTTGGTGGATCATGGGAAGACCATCTGCATTTGGATGAATTCTCATATAATAACAGCTACCAAGCGATCCTGACATTGTCGCAATTCGAAGCATTATATGGTAGACCGTGCCGATCTCCTGCCTGTTGGGTCGAACCCGGTAATAGACTTGTATTGGGGCCAGACATGACCCGAGAAGATGCCAACAAAGTCGATTTTATTAAGAAACGATTATTGGCCGCTCAAAGCCGACAAAAGAGCTATGCCGATAGGAGAAGAAGAGATATATCCTTTGTTGTTGGCGACTATGTATATTTGAAAGTATCGCCGATGAGAGGAGTTATCCGGTTCGGTAAAACTGGAAAGTTGGCGCCCAAATTCATTGGTCCGTTTCCTATTCTGGAACGGATCGGAACTCTCGCTTATAGGGTTAAATTGCCAGATTGGTTGCCTGGAGTTCATGATGTATTTCACATATCTCAACTTCGAAAGCACGTTCATGATCCAGACTTGATCGTGGAAGAAGCAGCTCAACAGGATATTGAAATTACTCCAGAATTAGCTGTGAGAAGAGAGCCGCTCAAGATTATCGGCAAAGAAACCAAAGAGCTGAGGAACAAGAAGGTTCACTTAGTCAAAGTGCAATGGAGTGGAGATCCGCGAGATTGTACTTGGGAAACTGAAGAGAGCATTCAGAAGACCTATCCTAGATGCCGAGTGGATATATCTGATTGACTCCGGTGCAAGGTACATTTACCATACTTTACATTACCAATTAGTTCTCTACTTTGTTGTTATTTTCTTTCCATGGATGTGCACTTTTAATTCTATACTCTGAATGATTTTACAAGAATATAGAAATTGATTAGTATATTTTTGAAAAGTGAAAAACAATTTGATTGTTGTTTGTGTTGTGTGATTGTAGATTTGGTTAATTGAATTATTGAAACGATAGTTAATTTAATGAATAATAGAATAATGGTAGAATTTATTCATTTAAATCACACATTGAACTGATTAGAAAATAGATAGAAATATATACATATGCATTATATATGTTTGAACAGGTAAATGGATAGCGGTTGAGTAAAGATTTTATTTGCGTGCCCGACAACTAGGTAAACCTTAACGAGTTGGATGCGAAATATTATTATATCAACTCCTGTGAATGCCATTGGATGCGGAGTGCTGGTTATTCTGTGTGTAATAATAAACGTCGCCATAGGATAGTAACAATTAATTTTGAACTACATTACATGGCATACTTCTGAAGATAGGCATACTTCATCATATACCACATAAGCATTTGGAGCTTGTATGACGAGGTGGAAGATTTACCATACGAGCGAGAGGCTTGTATGGCGATGACTATATTTTACAGGTTGAACTGATGACTGATATGACCATATAAAATTTGTAATGATAAATTGCCAGATTAATAAAAAACCCACACGGGTCTGGAGTTGACAATAATCACGTCTCTCTAGTTATTAGATACGGCACATGGACTATTTATTTCCCACACGGGACGAGGTGACGAGAATATATCCTCTGGAGCACTTAAAATACACACTCCCTCAGGCTTTGACAGGGTGACGAGAATTTATTCTCTGGAGTTATTATCTATACACGCTCCCCTGTAAACACCAGAATATGTCACTATAAATATGTGTATGCTTATTAGGATTTATTGGGTACCTAATACGGCCCAATAAATTTCCAAACCTCTCCCCGTACAAAGGAGGTTATGGCGAAATTTTTCGAAAATTCCGGGTGTTAGCCAAATTTTTGAAGAATTTGAAAATTCTCAGAGATTGAAAAGTTGGAGAATGGAAGCCAGATTGAGCGTAGAGTTGATAAATCAAACCACTTTCGACTTTGTTCCTTTTCGGGGATGAAAAGTTTTAAGTGGGGGAGATTGTAACGACCCGGAAAATCTGAACCAATTTAAAATTTTTAAATTGGCTAAAATAATGGATTTTAAAAATTTAAAATAAATATTTTAAATGATATCAATGAAAAGTGAGTTTGAATCGACGTTTGAAAACGAATATAATTAATTCTAATTATAAACAAGGCCTGAAAAGGCGCTGTAGTTTCAAAAATGGAATTCAAACTTTGTCGGACTGTACCGAGTGCAAAACAAAACGGATTTGAGGGAAACCAAAAATATTTAAATCTGTTGGTAAATACCTTTCTTACGAATCTGAAAAATCGAAGTTTCATAAAGGAAAGCAAAAGTTATGGCCAAATGAATTTTCAGAAAGGTCGCTATGGAATTTATATAGCCCGTGAAATTGGCCATTTTGCATACGACCTCGGAATTCGACGAAACCACTTTTGTTGGATACGGGATGTGAAGTTATTGCTAGGTTTCAAATTTCATAATTTTTGAAGCTAGTATGTGAGTGTGGCAAAGAAAAACGTGTTTTGGTCAATTATAGTTAAATTGGATCGACCAGAAATGGGCCTTTTTGCAAACGGTCTCAAAATTCGAAGAAAATAGTTTTGTTGGGACCATATCGTCAAAACATAGCCGGATTTATTTTTCTGGAATTTTTCGAATAAGTTTGTGGCCCTGGCAAATTGAAATGTACGTTCAAATCAAATATTAAATGTTTTATATTTTAATTTGAAGGAAAACTGACTGAAACAGTCGAATGGGCCTACGAAACATATCCCATTGTGTTCGGAATGGGGGTAAAACGCTGGGGACGACAGTCATCGGGTCTGGATTGGGGTTCGGGTGTGAAAGGGGGTATTTTCGGAATTTAAAAATATATAAATTAAAGAAAAACTTTCATTGGCCAGAACGTTTTCTCTCTCCCCGATACCTTCAGACGCGCGACGGCGATAGGAGCTCCTCCCTTCCCTCCTCGTTTTCTCCTCCTCCACGCAATAATAGCCAATGCTCCAGTTAAGCTTTTTGTAGATCTTCCTGAGCTCTTCAAATCCATCTAAGCCACGCCCTTCCTCGCCGCTCCTACCTCGAGATATCCCCATCAAAAGAGGCGCTGTTCGAAGCCCTCTTCCACCTCCTAGGCGCACGCGAGTTCATCAATAAGGGGACCCTCAGGTCCGCCTCTCCAAGGCGGACAACGTGGCGGTGGTTGATCGACGCAAAGCTTCACGGTTTGGAAGAATTTGGCTAACCTAATTTTGAACATCGAAAGAAAGGTAACGGCTGATTTTATTTAATCTGATTTTAACACCTTTAAACTGTTGCAAACATTGAAAAATCATATCTTTTTTGTTTCTTGACGAAATTCGATGAAACAGGAAACATCGTTACCGTGTGGACGTCTTCTACATTCTAGAAGAGACCGCATATTTTTCTGAGCATTCTACTATTTTTGGTGGAGTGGAACCCAATGTGAGATTTCTAATTTATAAACAATATGGAAAACAACGATGTATAAATTATATAGTCGATGTATGAGTTATATAAGCATTGTACACCTCTTGCATAAGCGTTGTATAAGTTGTACGTTCGATGTATAAGTTGTATATGCGTTGTAAAAATTATATATGTGTTGAAATAGAAGTGAAATGCTATATATATATATATATTTATATTTATATACGCCCCTCGTCCACAAATCATGGACGATATATATTGGTTGTGATTGGCATGAAAAATTGATTGATATCGAATGGTTGATTGGAATTGTTTGTGGTTTAAATTGATTGATTATGGTTGAAAAATACCCGTTTGTGGTTGAGAAATATTTGGTTGAAGCCACATAGGATTAGTTTGTGGAAATGAAAAAAATATACATGCCGCCTGCGTGCGAACTAGATGCATGATTCCCCATTGTCAAAAACCGCAAGGTTTTAAGGTAGAGCGTGGAGCCGTACTAGAGACGGTCCCGGTTTTAACTACCCTGCCGTTATGCTGCCGAAATTTTGAATAATATTCATGTGTTAGAATTATTTTCCTGTGTTGAAATTATATTCGTCTGTTGAATAGAAAACCTTCATGTGTTGAATAGAAATTCATTCTTTGAATCATATTCATGTGTTGAATGGTATTCGTGTTTTGAATAAATGGTTTTAGCAATAAAAATCACATTTCTACCCTATTTATATAAACTATAGTAAACCTTCATGTGTTGAATCGATATTCATTTGTTGAATTGAAATTCATGTGTTGAATGGTATTCGTGTTTTAAATATAAAAATCACCTTTTTATCGATTTATATAAACTATAGAAAACCTTCATGTGTTGAATCGAAATTCATTCGTTGAATTGAAATTCATGTGTAGAATGGTATTCATATTTTGAAAGAAATTGTTTTATAATAAAAATCCCATTTTTAACATCAATATGAAATGTATAAAATAATCTTGTTTTGAAATAAATTGTTTTATAATAAAAATCCTATTTTTATCACCTATATTAACTATATAAAATAGTCGTGTTTTGAAATAAATTGATTTACATTAAAAATCACATTTTTAATATATACATGAATTGGTAAAAATAGTGAAGTGTTGAAATAGAAGCCAGTTAGATTAAAATATCATTTTTATCAAATGTATGAAAGGAATATAGTTTTGAAATTGAAGAATCGATATATATATATATAAATAGAATCGAAATATATCGAATAACGAAGCTGCAGTTCATATTTTGAAACCGTGATTTCAAACGATTAGTACAGGAGATCCGACCATCGTATTTTCCTGAAATCGCAACCGTTGGGTTCGCTTTGGAAATATCTTTCCAACGGCACCAACTTTGTAAAAATCCAACGGTTGGATTGTCTGGAATGTTTAATTCAAATCTGAAGAAAAACAGCGCCAGAATCGATTATATATATATATATATAATTATATTTAATCGAATAACGACGCTGCAGTTCGTATTTTGAAATCGAAACTTCAAACTATTATACCGGGAGATCCGACCGTCGGATTTTCCCGAAACTGGAACCGTTGGATTCGTTTTGAAAAGATCTTTCTAATGATGTAAATTTTGTGAAGATCCAACGGTTAGATTTTCAGATATGTGTAAATCAAATCTGAAGAAAAACAGCGCCATGGCCGTGTTATGGCCCGAAGCGTTGTTTTGAATAAATTGGCTATTTTAAATAAATAAAAATAGCGATAAATCGTTATAAAATATTATAAACAATATGGATGTTAAATTTAGAAACTAACTGAAGTTTGGCTAAGTCGAATGGTTTCTTGGGTATTGATCTGATGTTGGTTTCGGCCTTCGGAGTTAATATTTGGGAAATCGTTCTCTTACTGATTGACGGTTAGTGACTAATGAATTGAAATGATGCGTGTGTATGTTAGTGTTGCACTTGTTTATTATATACGCAAGTTGCTCAGAAAGACCGGGTTTATCCCATTCTGAATAACTGAATCGACGATAAGAAATCGAAGATGAAGACGGGGTCGAAGACAAGAGATCTTCACCTCGTTTGGATGGTAACCGAGGTCCTGATTGGGAGGCATCCCGAAATACGGATAATGAGTGGTGATCGTCCAGACGTACGTGGTGATCGATGGGTTTGCGAGGCATATAGTGCCTCCGGTTTCATTCAGACCCAGAACGGACTTGCAAATGGACAGTGTGTCTGACATTGGAATTTATTCTGTGTGACTGATAACCATCAGTTGCACGGTGTGAATTGCCTGTGTGGCATGCTAAGATGCAGTGATCAGGGCTTCTTTTGAAAAGCAAAGTCTTGTGGTGATAATCAAAGCACCGCCTGTGTGGCGTAGCTTTGTGTATAACGTGAAATCGTGAGCCTCACACCCCGGTATGAACAAGAAACGGGAGAAAGGACCTCAGAGAGGGCCCGTGTTTCTTCCTAGCTAGAAGTGGCGTCAGTGGTTTTACACGCCCTGACGAGTTTGACTTATGTGGTTGTTGCTGTTGCGAGGCGCCTCGGTTATATCGGTCGATCTGGGACCGATGGAGTCATTCGTTGGCTCACTAACGCCCCAAAGGGCGGAGAAACGTAGTGTTCAGGCATTTTAATCCACTCCATGTGGACCGACCCTGTCGCTCCAAGGGTCGATGCGTTCTAGTCCTGAGGCTCGGGCTAGACAGCCTCGAATTCGGTAAGGAATATCTTTTGCCTTGGTCATGACAGAAATCCAATTTCCAAATACGTGACTGTGCGATTTTGATTGTATATATATATGGCGACATGATATAAGGTACCCATGCCATCTGTGATTGATAGTTGTGATTTGAAATTGTTTTTGAAACATATAAACACTAGTAGTTGTAACACCCCGTATGTTGAATAACTTGTTATAATATAAATCAGGGCAGAATTAAATTTTATAATCTGAATCAGGGGAAACGGGTTGTGCCATTGCGTTCGTCTCGGAAAAATACGCGAAATAGAGTTCGAGTTTTCAAAAATCGGAGTCCGTATGACCCAGTTAGGGTCCGAAGAAGTTTTCAGAAAATTCAAAACAGATTTAAAATATTCAAATTTCAAATTTCAGAAGAGGCGGGAAAATTCCCGCCAGACAGAGGGTGTCGACACTAGGGTCGACATGGGTGTCGACCCCCCCAAGGGGTCGACCCAGGGGTCGACCCCCCCCAAGGGGTCGACCTACGGGTCGACCCCCCCTGTCGGTCAGTTTGGCCTGGGTGCACTGATTTGAGCTTTGGGCTGTGTTTTGGTGGCTTGTGACGAAATCTGACGGCTCTAAACTAAATTAGTGTTAATCTAAGGGCCTAAACTACATCCTAATTCTATAAATACACCCTAAGACTACCCTAATTCATACTAAAAATAGATACAACGTCGTTATGCCGTCAAAATGCAACTTGAAGGAGCCTCCATCAAATTGTAGAAGAAGATAGCTTCTCAAATCAACTTCTAATCAACTCTAGCAACTTAATCTTCTTCATAGGAGTGCTAATCAACAAGTTGTGAGTTACTATGACTTTAGCAAGAAATTGCTAAACTAATTATGATAGGATATAATGAGGTTATGGTTATGTATGTGGATCAATGCAAGTTATGTTATCATATGCTATGTGTTCATGATGCTATGCAAGTTATGCAAGTCATATGCTATGTGTTCATGATGTTATGCAAGTTATGCAAGTCATATGCTATGTGTTCATAATGTTATGCAAGTTATGCAAGTCATATGCTATGAGTTCATGATGCTAGTTATGCAAGTTTTATGCTATATGTTCATGATGCTAGTTATGCAAGTTTTATGCTATGTGTTCATGATGCTAGTTATGCAAATCACTATGATAAACATTGATCCATTATGACACCATGTTATGCAAGTTTGGTGTTTGATTATATGCAAGTTCATATAGGACATGTTATGCAAGTTTGGTGTTTGATTATATGCAAGTTCATATATGACATGTTATGCAAGTTTGGTGTTTGACTATATGCAAGTAACATGTGCAAGTTTACACCTTTGTATGATATGCATACATATGCAAGTTAACCCCTTTGTATGTCATACATACATATGCAAGTTTACCCCTTTGTATGACATAAGTAACTTATGCAAGTTACCCTCTTTATGACATATGTGATTCATGCAAGTTTGGGTTGATTATTTATGCTAGTTGGGTTTGATGCTATGGTCATATATGCATGTTGACACCTTTAAAACCCATGTTGATGCTAATGTTATGCAAGTTGAACGCATTGTATCTGTGATGAATCTTCCCTTTTAAGTATGTCATGTTAGCGAATTACGTGGGGAACGATGGGGTTAATATTCATGTTAATAAAATGGTGTGAAGTTGGTATGATTATGCATACCATAAAGTGGATGGACATAATTGAGTCAATTATGTACATCGTTAAATTTGTAATTAATTAGGGATAATTAATACAAATTATGGGGCTGATTAATTAGGTGTAATTAATCGACTAAGAAACGAGGTTGGACCCTTTTGTAGCATAAGACTGCCCGGAACCGACCGGCAAATCCAGCGGCTACAAATGACTGGCCCAATGTGAGAGGTCTTAGGCATAAACTAAATACGTGACAAGTGTAAAGACACGAGGTTAGACTCTGTTATGGCGTAAGGCTGCCCGGAACCGACCGGCATATCCAGCTGCCATAAAAGACAGTCTAATGTGAGAGGTCTTTACAAAGGTTACGTTCTTAATCAATTAAGAAACACTTAACCAGATAAGCATGTAGTGGGGTATGAGGGGTTAAGTGGGTGCCTTGGGTGGCATGTGGAAATCAAGTAAGTGCCTTGGGTGGCATGTGGAAATCTAGTGGGTTGCCTTGGGTGGCAATAGAAAATACGATTAGAATACTTAACCAAGTGGAAACATGTAATTAAACATGATTAAAGGGTTAAGTGGGATGCACTAGAAAAAGGGACAAGCTTAGGTGGGTAGCTTGTGGGGGCCCATTTCAACCAGTAACCCATATGTATCTTATTGGGCTCGACCCATGTCGAGGATGGGACACGCGTACTGGGCTTGACTATAAGAGGCCAAAACGGGTTAGCGATGGCAACGCAAGTCCAACGGGTTTCATATGCATGTATGGACTCGGGCTGGTAGGTAAGACGTTGTTGCATCGTGTAGGTATAATCCGTGCACCGTTGGTTGTATTGGGTTGCCACTTTGGGGAGTGATACACCCCACTGTGGGGCCAGCACGGGTATCTATGTTAGGGAGCCGATCGCTTGGGGAGTAGTGGGTACACCTAGTGGAGATAGGGCCAAATGACACCTATGTGGTCAGCTAGGGGTACAAGAAACTACTAGTTATATTTTCTAAGTCCTTGGGTGGGATCAACCTTTAAGTAGGAATGACTGGTGTGGTGCAGTTAGTAATTACCCTTGGGTGGGTAGATGCGTCTTTACCGTTATCTTAGTTCATCCTATGTCTAGTTGGCTGCTTAGTGTAGTCATTTATCCCCAGTCATCACTGTACCAAGTTTATATCATACCCTAATTACTTTAATGATTGTATTGTTAAAGTTATAGGGCTCACTCAGACTTATGTCTGACCCCGTTGTTTTTATCTTTTTCCCCCTCAGGTCCTCAGGTTGGGCCTAGTGCTAGTGGGCTTTGATCAGATCGCTTAACTATCTTTTGGAGCTTGGACCGTTGATGTAAAGCTCAGCTTATCTTTTCTTTTCTTTTATGGCTATTAGTTATGTAGTGGGATTATGTACTTATGTTTTTATCAGGATGGATATTTAGTACTTGACTCTTTTATGGTGTTGTAACTAAACATGTTTACCTTCTGCTGTAATGAAATGATGTTTTAGATTTTCAAGTATTATTTATATCTATCTTGTTGTAATTTTTTTGTTCTATATTCACTTAAAATACTCCACCGAAGTTAAGGCATTCCCTTAGTGAGTGACCTTAGCGGGTGTGGGGTGTTACACGTGGTATCAGAGCTGAAGGTTACCGGAACAGATAAAATTTTTAGAAAACTATTTTTCTAAAATCATTTTTGGAAGAAGTATTTTCAAAAACATGTCTTTTAAGAGAAAAGTTTTTGAAAGAAAAGCATAATCCCCAATAGCCATATCTTTATCGTTCGAATTCTCCGTTTTGAATCTTTCCTTTTTCGTTTCAGCATGGCTGAAGATCTTAACTTTCCGGAGGGTGTGACGATACCAGTATGGTATAGGAGATTGATGGAGGCTAGGGCCGCCACTGCGGGTCCAGCAAATGTTCCTCCACCAACAGTAGCACCCGATCTTCCTCCCCCTCCTCCTCCTCGCACGGATACTTTTGCTAAGACTTGCAAGGAATTTAAGGCTATGGGAGGGAAACCTTTTCAAGGATCAGAAACTTTTGTGGAAGCTAGAGATTGGCTTAAGGAGGTAGAAGATTTGATAGATATCTTTGAGATGGAAGAAGGAAAGAAAGTCAAGTTAGCTGCTTGGTTAATGAAGGGAGAGGCCTTGTTCTGGTGGGAAGTCACTAATGGAGAGCGCCCTGTTGACTCTTGGGCGGATTTCAGGCAAAGGTTTGTGGCAAATTTCTTTCAAGGGCGGAAGAAAATCTGTATATGGAAAGGTTCTTGACTCTAAAGCAAGGAAACCTATCAGTAAAGGAATATGTCAACAAGTTTAATCAGCTAGCAAGATTTGGCATAGACATGGTGAATACACCGGAGAAGAAGGCTTTGAGGTTCGTTAAGGGCTTGAATGAACCAATGCATGGATTGGCTATGACTCACATCCCTATGGGGGCCACCTTTGAGAAGCTAGTAGACATGGCACTCATGCATGAGGAAGAGAAGGGTCCCAATGCTAATAAGGCACCCGAGAAGAAAGGAGATCAGAAGAGACCTCAACAGCAACAACAAAACAAGGGTGGGAAAGGTAACGGTGGCAAGGGAAAGAAGAAGTGCTTCAATTGCGGGACACCAGGCCACCTAAGCAAAGATTGTCGGAAGAAGAAGAAGACGGGCTGCTTCCACTATGGCGAAGCAGGGCATCTAGTGAAGGACTGCCCTAAGAAGGGGCAGAGGACGGAATCTACCTCAGGGGGACAGGTGCAAGCTCTTGTGGCACCAGGTCAGGCAAGGGGGCAAGTTCAGGCTCTCGCGGTTCCACCGATTCAGGAAAGAGGTAGAACTATTTCTGTTGAAAGTCTTGTTTTTCTATTTGATCATCATGTCCGTACTTTATTCGACTCTGGCGCATCGCATTCGTTTATCTCATCATCATTAGTTGAGTCACTGCACTTAGACACCAGTCTAGTAGATGATCCCTTGGTTGTTTCAAACCCAATTGGGGGCTCCACTTATTTGTCCATGATATGTTTGGGTTTGAAGATTTCCATACTTAGCGTTGAGTTTAGATGTGATGCTTTTGTTTTGGGCTTCACGGGCTATGGGTTGATTTTGGGCATGGACTGGTTATCCAGTAATGGTGTCGTTCTTGATTGCGAAAGGAGAGTTGTTAGGCTCATGACCCGCTTGGGGAACACTCTCGAGATCTCTTGTAATCCCATAGATTATGTTATGCTAAGTTATCTTGAATCGCTTGACGCTTCGGTCGAGAGTTTGCGATCTGTTAGAGTGGTCCGGGAGTACTCGGATGTGTTTGAGGAGGTGAAGGGCTTACCTCCGAAGCGGGAGATAGACTTCCGAATATATCTGGTGGACAATGCTAAACCAGTATCCTTGCCAGTGCGCCACATGGCTCCTCGTGAGAGGAGGGAACTCCATAAGCAAATAGGGGAGTTGCTTGAGAAGGGGTTCATAAGACGAAGTATATCGGAGTGGGGTGCTCAAGTAGTTTTTGCCACGAAGGCGGATGGGTCCCTCAGACTTTGTGTAGACTATAGAGAACTCAACAAGCTCACAAAGAAGAATAGACACCCATTGTCGAGGATTGATGATCTCTTTGATCAGTTGGTTGGCGCCTCAATGTTTTCGCAGTTGGACTTGGCCACGGGGTTTCATCAGTTGAGAGTGGCCGAGGATAGTATAGACAAGACTACCTTTAGGACTCCGGATGGTTTCTATGAGTGGCGTGTGATGCCATTTGGTTTGACGAACGCCCCTGCATACTTTGTTGATTTGAAAAGTAGGGTGTTCAGGGAGTACCTTAATAAGTTCGTGGTGGTCTTTGTGGATGACATCTTAGTCTTTTCTAAGAGTGAAGAAGAGCATGCCCTACATCTTAGGGAAGTGTTAGAGACTCTTCGAGCGCATAGCCTTAAGGCTAAATTCTCTAAATGCCACTTTTGGAGGAAGGAAGTGCGGTTCTTAGGGCACGTGGTCTCTAAGGAAGGGATAGCTGTGCATCCCGCGAAGGTAGTATCCATCCAAGATTGGAAGGTTCCGAAGAGTGCTACCGAGGTGAGGAGTTTCTTGGGGTTGGCTGGCTACTATAGGAAGTTTATCAAGGACTTCGCGAAGTGTTCAGCCCCATTAACTCGCTTGACGAAGAAGAATCTAGTCTTCACATGGGACGTAGATTGTGATGATGCGTTCCAATGGTTAAAGAGAGCTTTAACCATAGCTCCAGTCTTAGTGTTGCCAGATGGGAGTAAGCCATTTGTTGTTTATACCGATGCTTGTGGGACAGGACTGGGCGTAGTCTTAATGCAAGAGGGAAGGGTAATAGCCTACGGTGGAAGGCAGTTGAGAAAGCATGAGAAAAATTACCCTACCCATGATTTAGAGTTGGCCGCTATTGTTTTTGCGCTTAAGACTTGGCGCCATTATCTTCTTGGAGAGAGGTTCGAATTGTTCACTGACCACAAATCATTGAAGTACTTGTTTTCTCAGAAGGATTTGAACTTGAGATAGCAAAGGTGGATGGAGTTCTTAGCATCCTATGATTTCGAGATAGCATATACCCCTGGCAAGGGTAACGTGGTGGCGGACGCCTTGAGCAGAAAAAGGTTGTCCTTGAGTCCATTGTTCGTGGAATGACGAAGCTTGGAATTTATCTCGATGTTTGATTTCAGACCTTCCGTTGACTTTATACCCGGTTTGCTAGCATCCTTAGAGGTCAGACCTACTCTTTTGGGATGGATTGGCGAGGCACAGCGGGATGACCCACAGTTGGTTGAGTTAGTAGAGAAGCTCATAAGGGGGGAGTCGTCCAGCCATTTGAGTAGGTACAGCCTTGACGATAGGGGGTGGTTGCGTAGAGACGGTAGACTTTGCGTACCACAAGACGAGGGTTTGAGGAAGGCTATACTTGATGATGCGCATCGTTCGAAGATGACCATTCATCCCGGTGGGGATAAGATGTACCAAGACATGAAGCGAGTTTTCTTTTGGGCCGGTATGAAGAAAGATGTGGCCGAGTATGTCGCTAGATGCTTGGTGTGCCAACAAGTGAAAGCGGAGCAAAAGAAACCTGGTGGGTTGCTTCACCCATTGGAAGTTCCTCAATGGAAGTGGGATAGCGTCTCGATGGATTTTATTGATGGGTTACCGAGATCGAGGAAGGTTAATACGGGAATTTTGGTTGTAGTAGACAGACTTACTGAGAGTGCCCATTTCATACCCGTGAAGAGCAAGAGGACTGCTCCATGGCTAGCTTCAGTTTACCTTCGAGAGATAGTTCGATTGCATGGGGTACCTTCTAGCATAGTGAGTGATCGAGATTCTATCTTCACTAGCGAGTTTTGGAAGAGTTTGCAAGAGGCAGTAGGGACTCAGTTGTGTTTGAGCACCGCATATCATCCTCAGACGGACGACCAGACCGAGAGGGTGAATCATGCTCTGGAAGACCTTTTGAGGCTATGTATCTTAGATTTTGGAGGTACATGGGAAGAGCATCTTCCATTAGTGGAGTTCGCATATAATAACAGCTTTCAATCTAGTATTGGTATGGCTCCTTTTGAAGCTCTTTATGGAAGGCCTTGTCGATCACCTACATGTTGGTGGGAATCTACGGATAAGATCTTGCTTGGGCCCGATATGGTTAGAGAGACTTCGGAAAAGATTGATTTGATTCGAAGAAGGATGAAAGCAGCGCAAGATAGGCAGAAATCTTACGCGGATAAGAGGAGGACGGATCTTGAGTTTGATGTTGGGGACATGGTCTTTATTAAAGTATCTCCATTATGGAATGTTGTTCGCTTTGGGTCCGTTGGGAAGTTAGCACCAAGATTTGTAGGACCGTTTCCTATTAAGGAAAGGATTGGACGGATGGCATATAGAGTGGATTTACCCGAGAGACGTAGTGGGGTACATGGCGTATTCCATGTGTCACATTTGAGGAAGTGCCTACATGAGACCGCAGAGGTGGTAGAGCCGAGCTTGCTTAGAGAAGTGGAGGTAGAGCGTGATGCGACTATTCGACGAGCTCCTACCCGCATCCTTGGGTCAGAGATTAGGAAGTTGAGAAACAGAGAGGTTCGACTAGTCAAAGTGCAATAGGGAGAGGATGAGAGCAATGCTACTTGGGAGACAGAAGCAAAGATGCGTTCATTGTACCCATTCCTTTTTGAGGGTATGTCTTTTAACTTCTCCTTTATCGTTTGTCTAGTACTTATCTTATCTTTAGTATGTCCTCTCATTAGTACCTTTGACCTTTAGATAGGGTAAACCTATGGTTGAAACATGTGTTTGAGACATGTTATGATTGATGGATGCGTGTGGATGCAAGTGTTTGCTAGTGGTTGCTCGTGGATGCATATACACACACTTTAGACACTAGATCGGCTCAGTCACTTCATATTGCATATTGCATATAATTGTGTGTAGGTAGCTATATTAATGGATGTATAATGGTTGTGTTATCATATGGATGATGCATTTTGGTGTATGGTTGTGCACACATGTAGAAATAGTATGTGTCGATAGGGTTCTTTCGCATACATATTGGATGCATGGCACCATCATGGTTTGCATTAAGGAGGTCAACTGAATCAGTAGACCGCCTGATTTTGCATTAGACAGGGAACATATACACACACTCTTTGCATATGTTCATACAGCATTAGAAACTTTAAGGACAATGGATGCCAGTGTTTGATGGTTTACTAGATGGTTGTTTGGTTGGTAGGATACATTCTTCTTGACTTAGAGATTTCGGGGACGAAATCCTTTAAGTAGGGGAGAATGTAACACCCCGTATGTTGAATAACTTGTTATAATATAAATCAGGGCAGAATTAAATTTTATAATCTGAATCAGGGAAAACGGGTTGCGCCATTGCGTTCGTCTCGGAAAAATA
This sequence comes from Allium sativum, assembly GCA_030737875.1. NCBI lineage: Eukaryota > Viridiplantae > Streptophyta > Magnoliopsida > Asparagales > Amaryllidaceae > Allium > Allium sativum. Next base: position 692,545,498 of record CM060924.1, read on the forward strand.
CGCGAAATAGAGTCCGAGTTTTCGAAAATCGGAGTCCGCATGACCCAGTTAGGGCCCGAAGAAGTTTTCAGAAAATTCAAAACAGATTTAAAATATTCAAATTTCAAATTTCAGAAGAGGCGGGAAAATTCCCGCCAGACAGAGGGTGTCGACACTAGGGTCGACATGGGTGTCGACCCGCCCATCAAGGGGTCGACCCAGGGGTCGACCCCCCATGTCGGTCAGTTTGGCCTGGGTGCACTGATTTGAGCTTTGGGCTGTGTTTTGGTGGCTTGTGACGAAATCTGACGGCTCTAAACTAAATTAGGGTTAATCTAAGGGCCTAAACTACATCCTAATTCTATAAATACACCCTAAGACTACCCTAATTCATACTAAAAATAGATACAACGTCGTTATGCCGTCAAAATGCAACTTGAAGGAGCCTCCATCAAATTGTAAAAGAAGATAGCTTCTCAAATCAACTTCTAATCAACTCTAGCAACTTAATCTTCTTCATAGGAGTGCTAATCAACAAGTTGTGAGTTACTATGCCTTTAGCAAGCAATTTTTAAACTAATTATGATAGGATATAATGAGGTTATGGTTATGTATGTGGATCAATGCAAGTTATGTTATCATATGCTATGTGTTCATGATGTTATGCAAGTTATGCAAGTCATATGCTATGTGTTCATGATGTTATGCAAGTTATGCAAGTCATATGCTAAGTGTTCATGATGTTATGCAAGTTATGCAAGTCATATGCTATGAGTTCATGATGCTAGTTATGCAAGTTTTATGCTATATGTTCATGATGCTAGTTATGCAAGTTTTATGCTATGTGTTCATGATGCTAGTTATGCAAATCACTATGATAAACATTGATCCATTATGACACCATGTTATGCAAGTTTGGTGTTTGATTATATGCAAGTTCATATATGACATGTTATGCAAGTTTGGTGTTTGATTATATGCAAGTTCATATATGACATGTTATGCAAGTTTGGTGTTTGATTATATGCAAGTAACATGTGCAAGTTTACACCTTTGTATGATATGCATACATATGCAAGTTAACCCCTTTGTATGTCATACATACATATGCAAGTTTACCCCTTTGTATGACATAAGTAACTTATGCAAGTTACCCTCTTTATGACATATGTGATTCATGCAAGTTTGGGTTGATTATTTATGCTAGTTGGGTTTGATGCTATGGTCATATATGCATGTTGACACCTTTAAAACCCATGTTGATGCTAATGTTATGCAAGTTGAACCCATTGTATTTGTGACGAATCTTCCCTTTTAAGTATGTCATGTTAGCGAATTACGTGGGGAACGATGGGGTTAATATTCATGTTAATAAAATGGTGTGAAGTTGGTATGATTATGCATACCATAAAGTAGATGGACATAATTGAGTCAATTATGTACATTGTTAAATTTGTAATTAATTAGGGATAATTAATACAAATTATGGGGGTGATTAATTAGGTGTAATTAATCGACTAAGACACGAGGTTGGACTCTTTTGTAGCATAAGACTACCCGGAACCGACCGGCAAATCCAGCGGCTACAAATGACTGGCCCAATGTGAGAGGTCTTAGGCATAAACTAAATACGTGACAAGTGTAAAGACACGAGGTTAGACTCTGTTATGGCGTAAGGCTGCCCGGAACCGACCGACATATCCAGCTGCCATAAAAGACAGTCTAATGTGAGAGGTCTTTACAAAGGTTACGTTCTTAATCAATTAAGAAACACTTAACCAGATAAGCATGTAGTGGGGCATGAGGGGTTAAGTGGGTGCCTTGGGTGGCATGTGGAAATCAAGTAAGTGCCTTGGGTGGCATGTGGAAATCTAGTGGGTTGCCTTGGGTGGCAATAGAAAATACGATTAGAATACTTAACCAAGTGGAAACATGTAATTAAACATGATTAAAGGGTTAAGTGGGATGCACTAGAAAAAGGGACAAGCTTAGGTGGGTAGCTTGTGGGGGCCCATTTCAACCAGTAACCCATATGTATCTTATTGGGCTCGACCCATGTCGAGGACGGGACACGCGTACTGGGCTTGACTATAAGAGGCCAAAACGGGTTAGCGGTGGCAACGTAAGTCCAACGGGTTTCATATGCATGTGTGGACCCGGGCTGGTAGGTAAGACGTTGTTGCATCGTGTAGGTATAAACCATGCACCGTTGGTTGTATCGGGTTACCACTTTGGGGAGTGATACACCCCACTGTGGGGCCAGCACGGGTATCTACGTTAGGGAGCCGATCGCTTGGGGAGTAGTGGGTACACCTAGTGGAGATAGGGCCAGACGGCACCTATGTGGTCAGCTAGGGGTACAAGAAACTACTAGTTATATTTTCTAAGTCCTTAGGTGGTATCAACCTTTAAGTAGGAATGACTGGTGTGGTGCAGTTAGTAATTACCCTTGGGTGGGTAGATGCGTCTTTACCGTTATCTTAGTTCATCCTATGTCTAGTTGGCTGCTTAGTGTAGTCATTTATCCCCAGTCATCACCGTACCAAGTTTATATCATACCCTAATTACTTTAATGATTGTATTGTTAAAGTTATAGGGCTCACTCAGACTTATGTCTGACCCCGTTGTTTTTATCTTTTTCCCCCTCAGGTCCTCAGGTTGGGCCTAGTGCTAGTGGGCTTTGATTAGATCGCTTAACTATCTTTTGGAGCTTGGACCGTTGATGTAAAGCTCAGCTTATCTTTTCTTTTCTTTTACGGCTATTAGTTATGTAGTGGGATTATGTACTTATGTTTTTATCAGGATGGATATTTAGTACTTGACTCTTTTATGGTGTTGTAACTAAACATGTTTACCTTCTGCTGCAATGAAATGATGTTTTAGATTTTCAAGTATTATTTATATCTGTCTTGTTGTAATTTTTCTGTTCTATATTCACTTAAAATACTCCACCGAAGTTAAGGCATTCCCTTAGTGAGTGACCTTAGCGGGTGTGGGGTGTTACAGTAGTAATATGAAATGCTTTTGTTTTATTCGTACCAAGCATATTTTGGCCATTATAAGGTAAAACTCTATCCACCGGTTTGCGTTGCATTGTGTGATGGGAGCTGAGTCTTATAATGGCTTCGTTTTTATAAAAAGCATTGCGATGTTTAAAACAATGATTTGTTTTAAAGCACTGGCAATCCGATGGAGTAAACCCGTTCCATGAAAGTGGTGTGGTCCTGTGATTAGCCGTATTATAAATGTGTTGAGTAGATTTCTCATACCAGTCCCATGACTGACTCGTAGTTTGTTTCACTTTCAAACTCGGGTGCCCCTTTTCCTATACGGGCAGCCTTGTGTTCAGGTTTAGCAGGCTCTATCCGGATAGCTGGAGCTGAAGATGGATTCTATCATTTATCTATTTTATGCTGTTCAGCTCCTATTGTACATATTTTGTTTGTTTTCCGCTGTAGACATTTATGTATAGTTGAACGGTATTTGTACTAAGTATGATCCTGTATACTGTGTAACTCTGATGATTACGTTTATCCAATATAATCTATTGTTCATTATCTGGCGTATTTATTTAATTTTGTTCTGCTGTTATCTGTTTATGTGTTATATTCCAAGGATTACCCTTGCCACCGTTAGTACGGGGTTTGGGGTCGTCTCACGCGATATCCTGCCTCGAAAACGAATGGGTATTATTTCTGTTGACTAATGTCTGTGGATGCAGGAAAAACAGGTTAGACAGATCCAACTAGATTCCTCAAAAATATATTATATTTTTGTATATTTGTTTGCATATATACTATCATATATGATATGTTAGAAAACCTGAAATAAATAATTGGTTGTTTGGTGTTTAAATATCACTGGGCCTAAGTGTTAATTTATTAAAAAATACCCTGAAAGTGGTATTTGAGATTTAAAAGGGAAATTCTATTTTTCTAAAATAGAATTTGAATTTTTAAATAGATTTGAAGTATTAACTTGTTTTAAAAGAAATAAAACAAGTAGTTCCTTTATAAACGAAGTTTATAAATAGTTCTTTTATAAACAAAGTTTATAAATGAAGTGAAAAGAATTATCATTGGATAATTCAGAAATAAAAATACAAGTGTGAAATTGAAAAGGGAAATCTATATTCCAAAAGTAGAAATATCGATTTCAAAAGGAATTGAAATCGAGACTTGTTTAAAGAATGAATAAAGAAAATTTGGAATAGAATTTGAATAAAGAAAATTCAAATAGAAATTCGAATAGAATTTTGAATATGAGAAATTCAATGGAATTCAAATATAGAATTTGAATATAGAAAATATAAAGGAAATTCAAATATAGAATTTGAATATCGAAAGTGAAATGGAATTTGAATAAAGAAATTTAAATATGGAATTGAATATAGAATTCAAATAGTTTAAATATGGAATTTGAATATAGAATTCAAATAGATTTAAATGGAATTGGAAAATAGAATTTCAAAATAGAATTTGAAATGGGAATTTGAATATATAATTCAAATGAAGTTTGAAAATAGATTTGAATATATAAATTCAAATGAAGTTTGAAAATAGATTTGAATACAGAAATTCAAATGAAGTTTGAAAATAGATTGAATATAGAAATTCAAATGGTGATTGAAAATGGAATTTGAATATAGGAAATTTAATTTGAATTGAAATAGAATTTGAATTCAAAGGAATTGAAATAGATTTTGAATTCAAAGGCATTGGAATAGAATTTGAATTAAAAGGAACTGAAATAGAATTTGAATTCAAAGGAATTCAAATGGATTTGAATAAAGAAAAGTCAAATAGAGATTTGAGTATAGGATTCAAATGAAGTTTAACTATAGAATTGGAAAATAGGATTCAAATGAAGTTTAACTATAAAATATGAAAATAGAATTCAAATGGAGTTTAAATATAGGAAATTCAAATAGGATTGAAATGAAATTTGAATTTAGAAGATCGGAAATATTATGTTGAATTGGAAAAATGGATTTGATATATATTAAAATATATCAGAATAGAGTTGAAATTATTTAAACAAAGTTTAAAAGTTTATATATATAAATATAATTAAAACGAGCTCGCCGCAGCGTGGCAGTTCGTAAATTTGCGTTTCGAACTTCAATTGGGTATACTAAACTCAACTGAAGTCGGAATTCTTTGAAATAAGAAATGTCAGGACCGATTTGATAATAGTTTTCTAATGGAGGAGAAAATCTGGATTTCGTCGAATAAATTTTGAGTTATATCAAAATCAAATTTTCAGAAAAACAACGCCATAACCATTTAAAAACCATAACGGTTGATTTAATTTTATAAAAGGATACTAAGCGAATAAAATACGAATTTCAATTTAGAAAATTTCAGATTTTGAGTTGTAGATTATATGTGAACTCAGGTGGAATAATGAATTGATTTTTGAAACAGAAATCAGATTTTTGATTATTAAATAGAATTAACTAATTTGAATAGTAATTAGTTAATGAGATTTTGAATTGATATTGGGCTTTAATTAAGTGAATTCGATTTGAAAATTTATATTCGAAATCGAAAAGGAAGCTAGAATTGAAATTGAAATTCAATTTGGTTATGAGCAAGTTAAATATTTTGTTTGAACATGTTATGTTCAAACAAAGAAGTGAAATAGGAAAAATAGCTAATTAAAGAATAAATGAGCGAAAACTGAATTCAAACAATTGGATTAAGTTGAATTGAATTGGAAACAGGTGAGCATGTGTTAGACAGATATGGGATGAAGTATATGAAGATTTTAATTTATGTGCCCGACAAAAAGGAACATGTTTAAATTCATATATGAGGGTTTATGCGCCGTATCGGCAAGCCGCTTGGCTTTTTCTCTTTCTTTTGGATTGGTGAGGGCGATCGGAGGCTATTTGAAATATCCTGATGCTCTCGGTACAAGGGAGGTTATGGCGAATTTTTCCGGGAATTTAAGGAGTTAGAATATTTTTAAGATAATTTGATAGTTAGAAATTAATGTATCGATATATATAGAATTCGATAAGGAAACAAAATAAAAAAATTGAATATTGTAAACAGAAAGGGAAATCTATAAATTAGAATTAGAAAGCGAACCATATACTTGTTTTCAAAATGAATAATTGGGTTTTATAGTGTGTTTATTTGAGGTTAGTGGTTTTGCCGTTTTGAAGTTGAGGATGTTTTCAGTCAAGATCTGAGTGGTAATTTTACCCCAGCTTGATTGATTTCATTTTTAATTGATATATAGCAGGATCCAGTCTCGAAGAGAAGTGTTTGAAAAAGAGTTAGTTGAATAAAATATTTTGGGTTGTTATAACGATGTTTTATACAGCATTCGTTTTAACCCAAGTGATGGAATTTTGGAAATATAAAAGTAAATATTTCCTGAGTCTAATTAAAGTAGTCGGGAAAGAGATAAGTGATTGTAATGTTTTAAATTTCAAATAGAATATATTTTCTAAGTGTAGAAAATAAAAGGAGGTGATATTGGGAAATGTTTTTTTTTTCAAATAGCATAAGGGTCCGACAAGATCACTGAAAATATTTGGTTAACGAATATTGATAGGGAAATGAGGAAGTGAATTAATTAATGAAATATTAATTAACAGGCCCAGTGATTGATGGATGTTATGGATGAATGTTTGTTTGTTTTTCTTCGATTGTTAAATAACCGACTATCGAAGTATTTTCCAATATCGTTGTCAATATGGTGAGACCGGTTGGATTATTTTCAGAGAACCACTCTGTATTGGCAGTAGCATTGCGAATCAGATTATACGAAGATATTCAAAGACGGAGTGAAATGCAAGGGCTTTTTCTATTAATAGAATTGTGCCTTCGGTTTCGTTCAATCCAAGAACGAACGCAAATGGACGAATGTCTGACAAAGTATTTCCAATGATCTAATGGGTTGGTCTGTATAAATATATTTGGTGGCAACGGATTTATTCCCTTAGCATAACATCCAGAATATTTGTGCAAATCAATTAGTGATTAACAGATCTGACAATGTGGCATTCAAAGTGATTGTGCTATCAATGAATAGAAAGTAATCATATCCTCAGGCCTCAACAACTGGGAAATGACAAAAATCGGGTATGCAGCATGGCTATATGGGTCGCTCCCATTAGGATATATAATCACCTATCTAGAGATTCATTTAATTCCTTATTCTGTTCGATGTTGTCCCAATCGGGAAACGGTTGCTGACCCCAACCGTTGGTGATATACATTCGATACACTCAAGCGAAATGAGTTGTCGGTCATGTGTGGGCCGGGTTGCAAGATGTTCTTATTGAACCCAGTGTATTCCTCTCTAGAGATACGCTATCGTGAGGTGGTTCCATACATTGTCATGTTGGAAATCCAATCTCCAATAAGTGCCCTGCGGTTTTTGATTTTATATCATATATGGAGCGTGAGATGCAAGCGTTCCGCTAGATTCTATTTATTTGATGTAGACAATATTATAATATCACTAGATTTGATAACAAGGATATTTTGGGTTATCGTAAGGTAAAAACCATCCGTATTTATGTGTGGATCGGTCTTACAATCATCATTTCTTTCGAAAGGATTTTGAAAAATTAATCAATTGGTTGGAGTTTACTCACACCAGTCCCATGACTGACCCAGAGTTTATTTTTGTTTGTTTTCCCTAAACTCTTGGGTGCCCAAATTTGTACGGGCAGTCAAGTAGTCCGGATTTTACAGATTCACTTGGAAGAGTTTGAAGCAGGAGACTTCACCAGTTAGCTTTAGACTATCATATTTCCGCTGTGTACTATGTTGTATCTGGAAACAGGTGTTTATAAATGTTCCAAGAATAGCAGTTGTGCTCTGATGATGGTATGTATATAAAGTTACTGATTTGTATTTCAAAAGTTATGTTATATAATATATTTTATTCGTTCCGCTGTGAGATTTGTCTTCTTTTTTTTCTTCTATTCCAATATTTCTTTCTTTCTATTTCTCATCCTCTAACTTCTTTCTATTAATGATTCTTATTTCTGTGCAATTTTGGGTTGGAGTGTGGTGTTATTAGTCAACTCAGATAGTACGGATTTGCAGGTCGTTGTAGTTGGTATCAGAGCCTAGGTTGAGCGAATACCTAGGCTTTGTGACACGACCCGAACTTCCCTGGTGAGGAAAGCACGGACGACGTTGAGAACAAGACAAAATAGAACGCAGACGGAAGAACATTTCATTGTTATTACAACAACTCCATCAGAAACAAGAATATACAGAGTATAAATGAATAAATTACATTCAACAAATATCAGAGATTTAAATTACATTTAAATACATCGCAGCGGAAAATAATACAAAAGCACAACTGAAAGTGATACAGGGATACAGAGCTTTCCGAGCATCGTTCCAGCTATAAATCAGGACCCTATGAATATAAATCTGCAAAACCAAAACTATTAGCTGCCCGTATGGAAAATAGGGGCACCAAGAGTTTAGGTTAAAACAATAAACTCCAGGTCAGTCATGTGACTGGTGTGAGAACTAAAACAATTATATAAAACTTTACTTTAAAAGAGAGTAATTCAAGGGACCACAATGTATAACACGGAACGGGTTTCCTCCCAAGAATACCAGTGCATATAACAAAACAACGCAATGCTCTTTGGAAAAATGAAGCTATTATAAGACCCAGGTCCCATCACACAATGCAACGCAAGCCGGAGGATACGGTTTTCCCTTATAATAGCCAAACATGTTTGGTACGTTTAAAACAAATCATTTGATACTATTATAAGTGTATAGTGTCAAAACCATTTGAATCATAAATATCAATCATAGACGGCATGGGTACCATATATCATGTCGCCATACTAGTTCTACAATTAAAACCGCAATATCACGTATTGGAAATTGGATTTCCGTCATGAGCCGAGGCAAGGGGCAAGCTCCTCTCCGCGTTCGAGACACTCTAGCAAATGTCTCAGGACCCCACTTTGATCCTTGGAATCGACTGGGCCGGTCCTCTCTTACTTTTGAGGATTGGCAATTCCTGAACACACGTTTCCCGGTCCTTACAGACCAATATCTGAGGCGCCTCGCATTCCAACAACCACACAGGTGAAAAGTATATAAATGTCAGGGCTGGTAGGTAACTGACACCACCCTAGCTAGAAAGAAACGCCGTGCTCTCCCAACGGTCCGTCTCCCGTTTTTGACTCATACCGAGGTGTGAGGCTCGCGAATTCATGTTATACACAAAGCTACGCCACACAGGCCGTGCTTTGATCATCAACCACAAGACTTTGCTTTTCAACAGAAGCCTTGATCAATTGCCACTTACGTGTGCCTCACTGGAAATTCACTCCATGCAACTGATGTCCATCGATATACAACCTCTGAGCTCGTACGTCTCAGAGAAGGGCGTTAAGCAAGAGAATAAATTCTCCGCCGCCAAACAGATGTATATTAATGAAGATCAATCAACACAGAATAAAATCCAATGTCAGACACACAATCCATTTACAAGTTCGTTCTGGGTCTGAACGAAACCGGAGGCACTTTCCTCGCATATCCATCAATCTCCAGGTACGTCTGGACGATCACCAACTGTTTCCCTCATCTTGGGTGTACAGCCCAATCGAGATCATCAGTAATCACCCAAACGATGTGAAGACTTCCGGTCTTCAACCATCGTCTTCATCTTCGACATCTCATCGAATCAGTTATTCAGAATGGGTATAAACCCGGCCTTTCAGAATAACCCACGTATATAATAAACAAATGTTACACAAACACAACAAACACCTTATTCCAATTCAGAATATTCTTTTATTCACAAAATCACATTCTTAGGGGAAAGGTTCCCATTAATTTTATCCAAGATAAATTCTTTTAAATTTATTCTTTAATCTTCATTTGGATATCATTTCAAACTAGTCGGGATTAGCGAACCACACCGAAGTAATTATTTGTTTTATTTCCCAATCCCAACCTATTCATCCCCTGGAGCTAAACTGGTTATACTCCATATCTAACACCACAGTATTATCGGTAAAATTAATTACCATTTCACGTTCAAATCTAATTAAAGATTTAACTATCGCTTTGGAGCAAAACTGGTGGTACTCCATTCTCGATCACCTTTCAGATTTGACAATTTAAATTATCAATTCACATTTCAATCTAATTAAAGATTCATTGAAATTCCACTTAGTTTTAATCTTCTCAAAAATTAACATCCTGCCTTTATCTGGGTTAAAGAAACAATGTCATATAAAACACGATTCACAATAAACCCAAATCACATTTGATATTAAATACAAGGCTCTGAACAGAAAATATACCGGCTTATATTAAATATCAAATCCTGAAACAAAAAAATATCGTATTGGAAATAACAATATAAAATATATCTTTCCAATTCCCATAACAATATCTGTATAGTCACGAAATCCAACATCGAAATATTCCAAAGATAATTTCGATTCAACTCCAGTCTAATTCACGTATTGGGAATATTGATTATTTTTAAAATCACTTTCAAATTCAATTTATTTATTTCAAAAATAAATTGATTTTTATTCTAGTTCAAAACTGGTTCATTTCAATAAAAAATCTATTTTTATCCTTTCAAATATGGAGTTTTTCATCCCAGTTCTTTCCAATTCACATATTATGATTTTACACAAATTATTAATAATTTTAATAATTTTATCAAGGCCCGTACAGTCGATTTCCATCAACGGCCATCGAACTGCACTTACAGCAACCTTTTCCAAATTTGATTTTAACATAATTCCAAATCCAACCATTAGATTTCAAATTTCTAATTTTCATTGGAAAGCTCTTTTCGATACGAACCCAACAGTTCCGGTTTTAGGAGAATCCGACGGTCGGATCTCCCGCAACGTCTATTCGAAGTCAATGGTCGAAATTAACGAACTGCCGCGGCGCGTTCTATTCAGGCCATTATATATATATAATATATATATATTATATATATTTCGTCGATTTCCTTTTTAAAACGTATTTTATAAATCGTTTTAAATTCGTTTCAAAATCATTTCAATTTTATATTCAATTTCAAATCAAAATTGAATAGTTCCTATCATTACTATATAAATGATAATATTTCCAAAACGTCATATTTTGAAATCACTACCTTTTCTATATTCATTATAAAAACGAATACAATCGATATAACTACCGTTCACGTCAAAATGGCGCAACTCTAATCAACACGGTTTTATATATATTTCAATAAATTCGTTATTCTATTCAACAAATGAATATTTATTCTATTCAACACATGAATCTATATTTCTTTTAACACCCGACTAATCTCAACACATGAGTACTGTCAACACACGACTATTTTTGTTAGGTAAAATATTTTATAAAATTATGGTATCTATCGTTTGATTTTCAATTAGACTTCAACCGTAAAGTAGTTCTAATTTTAAATATGATAAAGATGTAAATTTTATTATTAAAATATTTTACTCAACACATGAATAGTTTCAACACATGAACATCGTCGACACATGACTATTTATTCTATTCAACACATGAATTTTCTTTTATAATATTCATTATTTTCCCGATTGGAATGAGGCCCAATCAATCACCATATAACTTTATTATATGGGTTCCATACAACACATGTATATAATAGCAACGATAAACCATCAACCATCATCCAGAGTGCACCACACAACTGCATAAGCATCAAATATAAATAATCAACGCTTACACAGTCTGTCGACCAATCGATCAACATACAATTAAATAATTGGGATTAGTGTACCCAAATATCATCCCAACACCCGTGTGGGGTTCCAAATCAACAAACACACCTTCTTATTTGTGCAGTTGGGCGATGTGTAAAATTTATCGACCCAATCAATATCAGTCAAATCAGTGTATATAAACAAATCAGCCGATTTGTTTATAAATATTTATTTATTCACTTTCACATTAAAAATTATATTTTTAACGATAATGAATTTATTTCAACCATCTACAATTTATTATCGATTTCACATCAACATCACAAAAAAAATTTCACAACACATCAACCAAACAAACAAGCCATCCATGGTCTGTGGATGACGGGTGTCGGGTGCTGCTAAGCACCGTCTACATCCTAGTATATATATATATATATATATATATATATATATAACTAGAAAAAGAAATTTAGAGTGAGAAGTTCTCACCGACTAGCTAATCCAATTCCACGACACATCTAATGTAGGAAATCTTCAATGTTCTCGCTTTTTGTCACTTTCGTTGCCCGTAGCCACTACATATATAAAAATCACATTTTTATATTGTTGCTATGTATATAAAAATAATATTTTTATACTACTACTACATAGATAAAAATTCTATTTTTACACCGCTACTATATAGATAAAAATTCTATTTTTACAACGTTACTATATAGATAAAAATTCTATTTTTACATCGTTATTCTCTATATAAAGATTTCGCCTTTTCAAATATAAAGATTATATTTTTATATTCTCTATTATATAGAAATTTTATTTTCAATACACTACTTATATAAAAATGGTATTTTTATATCTTCTACTATATAAAGGTCATATTTTTACTCTACACAAGTAAAAATCATATTTTTGATTCACTACATATATAAAGATCAAATTTTTAACACTTCTATAATGGAAAAAATATATTTTTAACCTTCTACAATATAAAAGATTTTGAAGGTGATTAACCTAAACTAAGTATTTAAAATAAAATAGGAAAACTTACAGCGAACTAGAAGAGGAGGGGGGGGGTGGAGATTCGGTGGTTGGACCAGAGGTGGCGGCGGCGGAAAACAGGGGCTTCGGGTGCCCTAGCAGGCGGCGACGGCTCAGGGAAGAGAAGGGCGCGGTTTGGGGTGGGGGTTCATCGCGCAGCAGAGGAGAGGGGAAGCGGGAAGGAGAAGAGGAGGAGGGGAGAGGGGGCGCGGTGGACGTGGCGGCGACGCTCCACCAATGGGAAGCGGCGGTGGCGGATCGCGGTTTCCCGCTAAGAAGTTTTTTTCTTTTTTTTCTTCTTTATCGTTTTGAGAATGAACGATTGGGGGGGAGCAAAGGAGTTAAAAAGGATGAGAGAGAAGGGTTTCATATTTAATTATTTTATTTCAAAAAGTTGACTTTTTCATTTGACCTCTAAACCAGGTCTACCGCCTGTCGTCCATAGCTAATTACCCCCATTCCGAACACAATGGGATATGTATCATAAGCTGATTCGACTGTTTCGATCAGTTTTCATTGAATTTAAAATATAAATCTTTATATATTCAATTTAAACGCACATGTCAACATACCGGGCTCACATACTAACTCTATAAATCCCAGAAAAATATTTTCTAGCTTCGTATTGGCGATACGATCCTAACAAAATTAGTTTCGTCGAATTCTGAGACCATTGGAAAAATGGCCATTTTCCAGTCGATTAAAATCAACTGAAACTGGTCAAAACACGAATTCCTTTGCCACGCTCACATATTAACTCGATAAATTACGAAATTTGGAATCTAGCGATAATTTGACATCCCGGATCCAACAAAAGTGGTTTCGTCGAAATCCGAGGTCGTTTGCAAAATTTCCCTTTTTAAGGGCCTGAATTCCATAGCGACTATTCAGAATTTTCAACTGGACATATCTTTTTATTCGTGCTATGAAATTTCAATTTGTCGGATTCGTTAGAAAGATATCCTCAAATAGATCCTATTATTTTTGGTTTCGCTAAAATCCGGTGTATTTTGCACCCGGTATATTCAATTGAAGTTTGAAATCGAATTATCGAACTACCGCGCCATTTTCAATTCGATTTATAATTATGTATAATTATTTATATTCTAACGACGACGTATATAATATATATGTTCGAATTCTAGTCAAAATAAATTTCTCGTTGATATTATTTAAAATAATTCATTTTAAATGTTGAAAATTCGCTAATATTGCCAAAATAAAAATTTTAAACCGGCTCGCATTTCCAGGTTGTTACAATCTCCCCCACTTAAAACTTTTCGTCCCCGAAAAGGAACAAAGTCGAAAGTGGTTTGATTAATCAACTGTACTTGTGATCTGGCTTCCATTCTCCAACTCTTCAGTTTCTGAGAATTTTCAAATTCTTCAAAAATTTGGCTAACACCCGGAATTTTCGAAAAATTTCGCCATAACCTCCTTTGTACGGGGAGAGGTTTGGAAATTTATTGGGCCGTATTAGGTACCCAATAAATTCTAATATGCATACACATATTTATAGTGATATATTCTTGTGTTTACAGGGGAGCGTGTATTGATAATAACTCCAGAGAATAAATTCTCGTCACCCTGTCAAAGCCTGAGGGAGTGTGTATTTTAAATGCTCCAGAGGATAAATCCTCGTCACCTCGTCCCGTGTGGGAAATAAATAGTCCATGTGCCGTATCTAATAACTAGAGAGACGTGATTATTGTCAACTCTAGACCCGTGTGGGGTTTTTATTAATCTGGCAATTTTACCGTTACAATTTTATATTGTCCATATCAGTCATCAGTTCAACCTGTAAAATATAGTCATCGCCATACAAGCCTCTCGCTCGTATGGTAAATCTTCCACCTCGTCACACAAGCTCCAAATGCTTATGTGGTATATGATGAAGTATGCCTATCTTCCAGAAGTATGCCATGTAATGTAGTTGAAAATTAATTGTTGCTATCCTATGGCGATGTTTATTATTTCACACAGAATAACCAGCACTCCGCATCCAATGGCATTCACAGGAGTTGATATAATAATATTTCGCATCCAACTCATTAAGGTTTACCTATTTGTCGGGCACGCAAATATAATCTTTACTCAACAGCTATCCAATTTCCTGTTCAAACATATATAATGCACAAGTATATATTTCTAACTATTTTCTTATCAGTTCAATGTGTGATTTAATTGTATAAATTTGTTCTGGTTTTTATTGATGATATTCTAATCTTCTCTAAATCAAAGGCCGAAAAGGAACATAACAATGGAAGCCGAAAAGGAACAAAGCCGAAAGTTGTTTAACAAATCAACTCAACTTCCATTATTTTGACTACGGCTTAAGTTCTTCAACTTTTCAGTTTCTAAGAACTTTTCAAATTTTTCAAAAATTAGGCTAACACCCTAAATTTTCGAAAAATTTCTCCATAACCTCCCCTGCACCAGGAGCAACGGGAAAATCCCGAAATTGCCATACAGGCCTTCTGATCTCAAAAAGAAAAAGCCAAGCGGTTAGCCAATAGGCTCATAAAATCATCATCACCCAAACAAAACAGTAAATTATAGTAAACATGTACCTATTTGTCGGGCAAACAAATTTTATTCTTCTGCTCTAGCCTCCTTGCTATGACCTGTTCAATGTAAGCACATGTAAATGCAAGCAAATGCGACCAATTTTCAATACAATTCAATATGTGATTCAATTAGGCTAAATGGTTCAAAATTATCCAACAAATAAACAAACAACACAAACATCAATCAATTAGTGAATTAGAGTTTCGAATTCATAATTTTGATACATATATACAGAAAATCATGTTTTTGATGCCAATTCACAACAATAAATCTATCTAGTTTTGGTTCTCACACCAGTCTAATGGAAATATATATATCACACCTTCGAAATATGAACATAAATACTGATGATGTGGCCACATCATCAGAATTATCCCCGGGTTTCTAGAATGTGACTCTATATCTATCCAGTATATTAAAACTTCGACTATATGTTCATGACGCGTATACGCGAAATCTTTATATACTCGATTGTCCAAATTCAAAATAAATAAATATTCAAATATGTATAAAGCGATTTAAATTTCAAAACAAAATTGTTTTCATTTGAAAAATATACTCTTCACTCGTTCTAGGATACTACTGATCCCATCTCTAACGAGTAATTCTAATTGGATATTACTAATCCAATATCTGATGAATTCTTTCGCTGGGTTCTAATGTGTCTTGTTCTCGAGCTCTGTAAACCAAAGCTCTGATACCAAACTGACACGACCCGAACTTCCCCGGTGAGAAAAGCACAGATGGCGTTGAGGACAAGACAAAATAGAACGCAGACGGAAGAAAATTTCATTGTTATTACAACAATTCCATCAGATACAAGAATATATAGAGTACAAATGAATAAATTACATTCAACAAATATCAGAGATTTAAATTACATTTAAATACATCGCAGCGCAAAATAATACAAAAGCACAACCGAAAGTGATACACGGATACAGAGCTTTCCGAGAATCGTTCCAGCTGTAAATCAGGACCCTGTGAATATAAATCTGCAAAACCAAAACTACTAGTTGCCCGTGTGGAAAATAGGGGCACCCAGAGTTTAGGTTAAAACAATAAACTCCAGGTTAGTCATGTGACTGGTGTGAGAAATAAAACAGTTATATAAAACTTTACTTTAAAAGAGAGTTATTCAAGGGACCACGCCGTATAACACGGAATGGGTTTCCTCCCATGAATACCAGTGCATATAACAAAACAGCGCAATGCTCTTTGGAAAAATGAAGCTTATAAGACCCAAGTCCCATCACACAATGCAACGCAAGCCGGAGGATAGGGTTTTCCCTTATAATAGCCAAACATGCTTGGTACGTTTAAAACAAATCATTTGATACTATTATAAGTGTATAGTGTCAAAACAATTTCAATCATAAATATCAATCATAGACGGCATGAGTACCATATATCATGTCGCCATACTAGTTCTACAATTAAAACCACAATATCACGTATTGGAAATTGGATTTCCGTCATGAGCCGAGGCAAGGGGCAAGCTTCTCTCCGCGTTCGAGATACTCTTGCAAATGTCTCAGGACCCCACTATGATCCTTGGAATCAGCTGGACCGGTCCTCTCTTACTTTTGAGGATTGGCAATTCCTAAACACACGTTTCCCGGTACTTACAGACCTATATCCGAGGCGCCTCGCATTCCAACAACCACACAGGTGAAAAGTATATAAATGTCAGGGCTGGTTGGTCACTAACACCACCCTAGCTAGAAAGAAACGTCGTGCTCTCCCAGCGGTTCGTCTCCCGTTTTTGACTCATACCGAGGTGTGAGGCTCGCGAATTCACGTTATACACAAAGCTACACCACACAGGCCGTGCTTTGATCATCAACCACAAGACTTTGCTTTTCAACAGAAGCCTTGATCAATTGCCACTTACGCGTGCCACACTGGCAATTCACTCCATGCGACTGATGTCCATAAATATACAACCTCTGAGCTCGTATGTCTCAGAGAAGGGCGTTAAGCAAAAGAATAAATTCTCCACCGCCAAACAGATATATATTTAATGAAGATCAATCAACACAGAATAAAATCCAATGTCAGACACACAATCCATTTACAAGTTCATTTTGGGTCTGAATGAAACCGGAGGCACCTTCCTCGCATATCCGTCGATCTCCAGGTATGTCTGGATGATCACCAACTGTTTCCCTCATCTTGGGTGTACAGCCCAATCGAGATCATCAATAATCACCCAAACGATATGAAGACTTCCGGTCTTCAACCATCATCTTCATCTTCGACATCTCGTCGAATCGGTTATTCAGAATGGTTATAAACCCGGCCTTTCTGAATAACCCACGTATATAATAAACAAATGTTACACAAACACAACAAACGCCTCATTCCAATTCAGAATATTCTTTTATTCACAAAATCACATTCGTAGGGGTAAGGTTCCCATTAATTTTATCCAAGATAAATTCTTTTAAATTTATTCTTTAATCTTCCTTTGGATATCATTTCAAACTAGTCGGGATTAGCGAACCACACCAAAGTAATTATTTGTTTTATTTCCCAATCCCAACCTATTCATCCCCTGGAGCAAAACTGGTAATACTCCATATCTAACACCACAGTATTATCGGTAAAATTAATTACCATTTCATGTTCAAATCTAATTAAAGATTTAACCATCGCTTTGGAGCAAAACTGGTGGTACTCCATTCTCGATCACCTTTCAGATTTGATAATTTAAATTATCAATTCACATTTCAATCTAATTAAAGATTCATTGAAATTCCACTTAGTTTTAATCTTCTCAAAAATCAACATCCTGCCTTTAACTGGGTTAAAGAACCAATGTCATATAAAACACGATTCACGATAAACCCAAATCACATTTGATATTAAATACAAGGCTCTGAATAGAAAATATACCGGCTTATATTCAATATCAAATCCTGAAACCAACAAATATCGTATTGGAAATAATGATATAAAATATATCTTTCCAATTCCCATAACAATATTTGTATAGTCACGAAATCCAACATCGAAATATTCCGAAGATAATTTCGATTCAACTCCAGTCCAATTCACGTATTGGGAATACTGATTATTTTTAAAATCACTTTCAAATTCAATTTATTTATTTCAAAAATAAATTGATTTTTATTCTAGTTCAAAACTGGTTAATTTCAATAAAAATCTATTTTTATCCTTTCAAATATCGAGTTTTTCATCCCGGTTCTTTCCAATTCACATATTATGATTTTACACAAATTATTAATATTTTTAATAATTTTATCAAGGCCCGTACAGTCGATTTCCATCAACGGCCATCGAACAGCACTTACAGCGACCTTTTTCAAATTTGATTTGGATATAATTCCAAATCCAACCGTTAGATTTCAAATTTCTAATATTCATTGGAAAGCTCTTTCCGATACGAACCCAATGGTTCCGGTTTTAGGAGAATCAGACGGTCGGATCTCCCGCAACGTCTATTCGAAGTCAATGGTTGAAATTCACGAACTGCCGCAGCGCGGCGCGTTCTATTCAGGCCATTATATATATATATATAATATATATATATTTCGTCGATTTCCTTTTTGAAACGTATTTTATAAATCGTTTTAAATTCGTTTCAAAACCATATTTATTTTATATTCAATTTCAAATCAAAATTGAATAGTTCCTATCATTACTATATATATGATAATATTTTCAAAATGTCATATTTTGAAATCGCTACCTTTTCTATATTCATTATAAAAATGAATACAATCGATATAACTATCGTTCACGTCAAAATGGCGCAACGCTAATCAACACGGTTTTATATATATTTCAATAAGTTCGTTATTCTATTCAACAAATGAATATTTATTATATTCAACACATGAATCTATATTTCTTTTAACACCCGACTAATCTCAACACATGAGTACTTTCAACACATGACTATTTTTGTTAGGTAAAATATTTTATAAAATTATGGTATCTATCGTTTGATTTTCATTTAGACTTCAACCGTAAAGTAGTTCTAATTTTAAATATGATAAAGATGTAAATTTTATTATTAAATTATTTTACTCAACACATGAATAGTTTCAACACATGAACATCGTCGACACATGACTATTTATTCTATTCAACACATGAATTTTCTTTTATAATATTCATTATTTTCCCGATTGGAATGAGGCCCAATCAATCACCATATAACGTTAATTATATAGGTTCCATACAACACATGTATATAATAGCAACGATAAACCATCAACCATCATCCAGAGTGCACCACACAACTGCATAAGCATCAAATATAAATAATCAACGCTTACACAGTCAGTCGACCAATCGATCAACATACAATTAAATAATTGGGATTAGTGTACTCAAATATTATCCAAACACCCGTGTGGGATTCCAAATCAGCAAACACAGATTTTTATTTGTGCAGTTGGGCGATGTGTAAAATTTATCGACCCAATCAATATCAGTCAAATCAGTGTATATAAACAATTCAGCCGATTTGTTTATAAATATTTATTTATTCACTTTCACGTTAAAAATTATATTTTTAACGATAATGAATTTATTTCAACCATCTACAATTTATTATCGATTTCACATCAACATCACAAACAAATTTTCACAACACATCAACCAAACAAACAAGCCATCCATGGTCTGTGGACGACGGGTGTCGGGTGCTGCTAAGCACCGTCTGCATTCTAGTATATATATATATAACTAGAAAATGAAATACAGAGTGAGAAGTTCTCACCGACTAGCTAATCCAACTCCACGACACATCTAATATAGGAAATCTTCACTGTTCTCGCTTTTTGTCACTTTCGTTGCCCGTAGCCACTACATATATAAAAATCACATTTTTATATTGTTGTTATGTATATAAAAATTATATTTTTATACTACTACTACATAGATAAAAATTCTATTTTTACACCGCTACTATATAGATAAAAATTCTATTTTTTACATCGTTACTATATAGATAAAAATTCTATTTTTACATCGTTATTCTCTATATAAAGATTTCTCCTTTTCAAATATAAAGATTATATTTTTATATTCTCTATTATATAGAAATTTTATTTTCAATACTCTACTTATATAAAAATAGTATTTTTATATCTTCTACGATATAAAGGTCATATTTTTAATACTCTACACAAGTAAAAATCATATTTTTGATTCACTACATATATAAAGATCAAATTTTTAACACTTCTATAATGGAAAAATTATATTTTTAACCTTCTACAATATAAAAGAATTTGAAAGTGATTAACCTAAACTAAGTATTTAAAATAAAATTAAAATAAAATAGGAAAACTTACAGCGAACTAGAAGAGGAGGGGGGTGGAGATTCGATGGTCGGACCAGAGGTGGCGGCGACGGAAATCAGGGGCTTCGGGTGCCCTAGCAGGCGGCGGCGGCTCAGGGAAGAAAAGGGTGTGGTTTTAGGTGGGGGTTCATCACGCAGCAGAGGAGAGTGGAAGCGGGAAGGAGAAGAGGAGGAGGGGGGAGGGGGCGCGGTGGACGTGGCGGCGGCTCTCCACCGATGGGGCAGCGGCGCTGGAGGATCGCGGTTTCCCGCGATGAATCCCAGAAAAATATTTTCTAGCTTCGTATTGACGATACGGTCCTAGCAAAACTAGTTTCGTCGAATTCTGAGACCGCTGGAAAAATGGCCATTTTCCAGTCGATTAAAATCAACTGAAACTGGTCAAAACACGTTTTCCTTTGCCATGCTCACATATTAACTCGAAAAATTATGAAATTTGGAATCTAGCAATAATTTGACATCCCGGATCCAACAAAAGTGGTTTCGTCGAAATCCGAGGTCGTTTACAAAGTTTTCCTTTTTAAGGGCCTAAATTCCATAACGACTATTCAGAATTTTCAACTGGACATATCTTTTTATTCCCGCTATGAAATTTCAATCTGTCGGATTCGTTAGAAAGATATCCTCAAATAAATCCTATTATTTTTGGTTTCGCTAAAATCCGGTTTATTTTGCACCCGATATATTCAATTGAAGTTTGAAATCGAATTATCGAACTACCGCGCCATTTTCAATTCGATTTATAATTATATATAATTATTTATATTCTAACGACGACGTATATAATATATACGTTCGAATTCTATTAAAAATAAATTTCTCGTCGATATTATTTAAAATAATTCATTTTAAATGTTGAAAATTCGCTAATATTGCCATAATAAAAATTTTAAACTGGCTCGCATTTCCGGGTTGTTACACTTTGGTGGGATGTGCTCATTAGAGATAGGGTCAGTAGTACCCTAGAATGAGTTGAGTGTATATGAGAATGTGTATTTTTAATTGATATAAAAACTATTTTATATTGTGTTGGCTAGTCTGTTGAGTGGTTTATGAATTCTGATCGAATTGTGGGACGCCACGAAGTCGATAGGAATTTCTAAATACTTGAACAGAGAAATTCAACACGATATTGTTTTTAAGTAGGTAAATGAAATAATTTTACCCAAAATTCTACTTTGATAGTAAAGGAATAATTTTCTGAAATTATTATAATACATGGATGTGTTGGTTATTATTATAATCAGATGAGATTATAAGAAATGAAATGGTTATATAGAACCAAATAGAATTTTTATACGAATGAAATATACAAATGAGATGAATTAAAATCGAATTCAAAACAGAATTCAAAATTTAAATCCTGGGAAATTGGAAAATATTTTCTGAAGTATATTAAAATAATATAGCTTTGTTTGAAAGGGATTTTTGAATAAAAATCATTTTTGAATAGATTCTGAAAGTATTAAAGCACTGAACTCACTTCAATGGCTGGGAAATAATTCTGATGATGACTGCAGCATCAACAGTGTTCATTTTCGAGTTTCTAAGTGATGGATTGCTACCTTAGAAAAGTTTTGGTGGAATTAAATTTGTTGAAATATGAGCAGTTGAGTTTCAACATAAGTGAAGCTTTGAAAAGATAAATGGGTTTGTAGCACTTTTCCTACCTTAGCAATTTCGAGGACGAAATTATTTTAAGGGGGGAAGAATGTAACGACCCAGATTTTCTGGTCGATTTATTTTGAATATTTAATATTATTCTAAATATTGAGCTGATATTATAAATCGATTTTTATATTGAATTATCGATATAATTATCGTAATACGAGGATCTTAAGTAATTCAATTTGAAATGGAGTCAAAATGATTTATATGAATTTTTATTTGAATTTAAATAATGATAATAATAATTTGTTATCAAGGAATTTATTTGTTTTTGAATTTAAATTATATTATATTAATTTATTTTGGTTATTTATATTTATGTTCAAATTAAATATCAAAATATATTCAGTTAGTTCAGAATAGTGTTACACTGTTGAAATAACAGTGGTTACGTTAAAATAGCGGTTCATGATTTAAATTAATGGACCCCGAGATATTTGGTTGTGGAAAGGTTCAAAATCAAATCGATATCCATCTAAAAAGAATAAAAATTGCTTTACATCAAATCAAATTAAATTTGAAATCAAATCGATTTAAAAATTGTCATGTACTTAATCAACATACATTTAACACCGTGTAATTCCTGTTCCCTTTCTCCTTCTATATAAACGCAACTAGCTTCTCCTTTTCTCTTCTTTGATTTTCGTAGGATTCATTCCCTCTGTAAATAAAAATCAAAGCTTCCAGAGAATTGAAATGGCCTCTCCTCGTTTTAAATCATTCTCCTCCACTTTGAAAATCTATTTCGAACAAAGGGCTTTAGGGAAAAAAAGAAACTACGTCACTCCTCTTTGTTCCTTTCCAACTCGAAATTGAACAAATTAAACCGCTTATTTTATAATTTCAAAATCAAAATCGATCGCAACTATTTTTCTCTCCACTCGTATGAAAGTATGCTTCACCCTGATGTCCTCTATTTGCGTTGTGATGCTTATAGGAAGTCACGACTTCCTCTCGAAGTGTAACACCCCGTAATTCTGTTAAGATTAATATTCACAAATTAAAGAATAACTAATCTCAGACGTGAGAATTGTGGGAAACGGGTTGCGCCATTGTGTTCATCTCGGAATTCTGGTTGAAATAGAGTCCGAGTTTGCGTGATTTGGACTTCGTATGAAGAAGTTATGGCCATCGGAAGTTTCTGAAAATTTAAAACAGCTAGCAGGAAATTTAAAATTCAAAATTCGAAGTCAAACAGGCTAGGCGGCGAATTTCCCGCCCAGCACCCCAGGTCGACTGGGGAGTCGTCTGGGTAGTCGACACCCCAGGGGGAGTCGACTGGGCAGTCGACACCCCAGGGACCAGGTCGACTGCGCAGTCGACCTGGGTGTCGACCTGGTCTGACGGCTAGGGTTTCTGGCTGACCTGTTTTTAATGGGCTAATGACGCATTAGGGTTTTTGACCTAATCTGGTTGGCTGGGATTAGTGCTAAGTTGATCTGGCGGTCTAAAATAAATCCTAACTCTATAAATACCTAGGTAGTCTCTCACCCTAATTCATAAGAAAAATAGAATAGTTACCGTCATACCGTCGCCATGGAAATCAATGGAGCCGCCGCCAGCTAAGAAGGAAGAAAAGCTAATTCAATTCTAATTCTCTCAACCCTAAAGCAAAGCAAAACCCTCTTTTGTTCTCTAATTGTGAGTATGATAGTCTTAACAAGATTATTATCATTTTAATTAGGTTAAGTCATGAATGGATTATGAGTAGATGATGTGAATTGTCGTATATGTTATCATGTATGTTATTAATCCTATGCTATGTGGTGATGATATCTTATATGTTGTAAATCATGCTATGTTGATGTTATGTATGTTGAGAAATTATGATAAATCATACATGCTTTGAAGTCATGATGTTATTGCCTATGCTAGTTAGTTCATGTTAATTAAATCATCATGTTTGGGCTATGTTGATCTATATGACAAGTTACATATGCAAGTTAGATTGATTAGAAAAGTTGTGAACATATGCCATGAAATCTATTATGACACCTAGAATCATGCTATGACATATGTAATATTCTATGCTAGTTCACACCATTATTATGTTGCCTAAAAACCCCATATGCAAGTTTATGTATAGATTTGGGCTATGATCATATCATGTAAATTGTGACATTTAACAAGTTGACACCTTTTGATCCTTAACATGCGTAGTTTATGCAAGTTTCACCCCTATTATGATTAGATTTATTTTAATCGTCTATATGTTGTGATAATTTATCTTTGTGCTATGTGTTAGACTATTCAAGTCTAGCCTATATTATGCGTTGAATAAGCGATCGTATAAACGTGGGGTAGGGGTAATATTAAGGATTTAATAATAAGATGTTGGGATGCAATTGATATGATTTTGCATACCATGAGTGGATGACCATAATTGAGTCAATTATGGACATCATTAAAATTGGAAGTAATTAATAATTTGAATAGGGAATCACTAAAACTGGGGTAAAAGATTATGAGTGTTAATCAATGCTTAGGATACGAGGTTGGAATCGTTTGTGACGTAAACCTGCCCGGACCCACCCGGCAAATCCAGTGGTCACAAATGCCAGCCCAATGTGAGAGGTCCTAGGCCTAAACTAAAGCATAACAGTTGTAAAGACACGAGGTTAGATTCTTTTATGGTGTAAGACTGCCCGGACCCGCCCGGCAAATCCAGCTGCCATAAATGCCAGTCTAATGTGAGAGGTCTTTATGAGGTTATGGCCTGAAAGAATTAAGAAATACTTAACCAGATAACATGTAAAGTGAGACATGGGGGTTAAGTACGTGCCTTGGGTGGCATGAGGAATCTAGTGGGTGCCCTTAGTGGCATGAGAAATACGATTAGTAAGACTTAACCAAACACACATGTAAATGAACATGACTAAGAGGGTTAAGTGGGATATACTATTGTTGACAAGCTTAGGTGGGTAGCTTGTGGGGGCCCATTTCAACCAGTAACTCAAACGTA
The DNA here is from genome assembly GCA_030737875.1 of Allium sativum. NCBI lineage: Eukaryota > Viridiplantae > Streptophyta > Magnoliopsida > Asparagales > Amaryllidaceae > Allium > Allium sativum. Next base: position 692,570,755 of record CM060924.1, read on the forward strand.
TCTTTGTGGGCTCGACCCAAGTCGAGGACGGGACACGCATACTGGGCTTGACTGTAAGAGGCCAAAACGGGGAGCGGTGGCAACGCAAGTCCAACGGGTTTCATATGCGTGTGTGTGGACCCGGGCTGGTAGGTAAGACGTTGTTGCATCGTGAAGGTATAAGCCATGCATTCTCAAGTTGTATCGGGTTGCCACTTTAGGGGAGTGATACACCCCACTGTGGGGCCAGCACGGGTATCTACGAGTAGGTAGCCGATCGAAAGTGGGTAGTGGGGTACACCTAGTGGAGATAGGGGCAGACGGCACCTATGTAGTCAGCTAGGGGTACGTAAGGCTATTTATATGTTTCTGTGTGAAGCAAGTGGGATCAATCTGTAGGGTGACTGGTGCGGTGCAGTGTAGTAATTATTCGTTAGTAATTAGGTGTGCCTTTACCGTTATCTTTAACGTTATCTTACACGCTATCTTTATCTTCCTAATAGTTCATAGACATTTACTTGTCTTCCAGCTTATGCCTTAGTCTAATTATTTTGATAATAGTATTGTTAGAATTATCATACTCGCCAGACTTTATGTCTGACCCCCTCCATTTCTATCCTTTTTCCCCCTCCAGGTCCTCAGGTTGGACCCAGCTCTAGTGGAGTTTGATTGGATTGCTTCATCTCTTTAGAAAGCTTGGACCCTTGAAGTAAAGTCCAGCTTGTTATCTTCTTTAATGGCTATTTGTTTAATGGGATTATGTATTTTGTTTTATGAAGATGGATAATGTACTTGACTCTGATTAATGGTTTTGTGATGTAATAAACATGTTTCCGCTGCAATAAAATGAAGTTTTAGATTTCCAAGTACTACTTATTATCTGTCTTGTTGTACTTTTTATGTTCTATATTCACTTATAACCTCCATGGAAGTTAATGCATTCCCTTTGTGAGTGGCATTAATGGACGTGGGGTGTTACATGTGGTATTAGAGCTTAAGGTTACCAGAACAGATAAAAATACTTTAGAAAAATAGTTATTTTTGGAAGAAATGTTTTCAAAAACATGTTTTAATGAGAAATTTAAAGAGGAAGTTTTTATGAAAAACATAATCCCCAAATAGCCATATATCTTTATCTTTCAAATTCTCCATTTTGAATCTTTCCTTTTTCGTTTCAGCATGGCTGAAGATCTTAACCTACCTGACGGTGTAACGATACCAGGATGGTATAGGAGGTTATTAGAGGCTAGGGCCGCTGCAGGTCCAGTCAATGTTCCTCCACCACCAGTTGCACCCGTTCCTCCTCCTCCTCGCGTAGATACTTTTGCAAAGACATGCAAGGAATTTAAAGCTATGGGTGGAAAACCCTTTCAAGGGTCAGAAACGTTTGTGGAAGCTAGAGATTGGCTTAAGGAGGTGGAAGAATTGCTGGAAATCTTTGAAGTGGAAGAAGGGAGGAGAGTTAGATTAGCAGCTTGGTTGATGAAGGGAGAGGCCTCGTTTTGGTGGGAGGTCACTAATGGGGAGCGTCCTATTGACTCTTGGGCGGATTTCGTACGTAGGTTCGAGGCGAAGTTTCTCTCTAGGGCGGAAGAAAATCTATATATGGAAAGGTTCTGGACATTGAAGCAAGGAAGCTCATCAGTGAAAGAATATGTTAACAAATTTAATCAGTTAGCTAGGTTTGGCTTGGACTTAGTGAACAAGCCGGAGAAGAAGGCTCTAAGGTTCGTGAATGGCTTGAATGAACTGTTGCAAGGGTTGGCCATGACCCACATCCCTCTGGGGGCCACCTTTGAGAAGTTAGTAGAAATGGCGCTCATGCACAAGGAGAAAAGCACGAAATCTGTTAAGGCACCCGAAAAGAAAGGGGATCAGAAGAAACCACAACCGCAAAACAAAAAGGGTGGTAAAGACAATACTGGCAAAGGAAAGAAGAAATGTTTTAACTGTGGGACCCCAGGCCATCTCAGCAAGGACTGCCGAAAGAAAAAGAAGACAGGCTGTTTTCATTGTGGCGATGCGGGACATTTAGTGAAGGACTGCCCAAGGAAGGGGCAGGGGCTACCTCGGGAGTACAGGTGCAGGCTCTTATAAAACCAGGGCAGGCAAGGGGACAAGTTCAGGCTCTCGCGGTCCCACCGCTGCAAGAACGAGGTAGAACCATTTCTGTTGAAAGCTTAGTTTTTCTGTTTGATCATCCTATCCGTACCTTATTTGATTCGGGCGCATCGCATTCGTTTATCTCTACATCATTAGTTGAATCACTGCACTTAAACACCAGTTTAGTAGAGTATCCCTTAGTTGTTTCGAATCCAATTGGGGGCTCAGCTCATTTGTCCATGATGTGTTTGGATTTGAAAATTTCTATACTTAGCGTTGAGTTTCGATGTGATGCTTATGTGTTGGGCTTCACAGGCTATGGGCTAATTTTAGGAATGGATTGGTTATCCAGAAATGGGGCCGTTCTTGATTGTGAAAGGAGAGTAGTTAGGCTCGTGACTCGCCTTGGCAACACTCTCGAAATATTTTGTAATCCCATAAATTTTGTTATGCTTAGTTATCTATAATCGCTTGACGCGTCTGAGGAAAATCTACAATCTGTTAGAGTGGTCCGAGAGTATTCGGATGTGTTTGAGGAGGTGAAGGGCTTGCCTCTGAAGCGGGAGATAGATTTTCGAATATATCTTGTGGATAATGCGAAACCAGTATCTTTGCCAGTACACCACATGGCTCCTCATGAAAGGAGGGAACTCGATAAGCAAGTGAAGGAGTTACTTGAGAAGGGGTTAATAAGACGAAGTATATCGGAGTGGGGTGCTCCAGTGGTATTTGCCACGAAGGCGGATGGGTCCCTTAGACTTTGTGTGGACTATAGAGAACTTAATAAGCTTACTAAGAAGAACAAACATCCACTGCAGAGGATTGACGATCTCTTCGATCAGTTAGTTGGCGCCACAGTGTTTTCGCAGTTGGACATAGCCACTGGTTTCCATCAGTTGAGAGTGGCTGAGGATAGCATTGACAAGACTGCCTTTAGGACTCCATACGGTTTCTATGAATGGCTAGTGATGCCCTTCGGTTTGACAAACGCCCCCGCATACTTTGTTGATTTGATGAGTAGGGTGTTTAGGGAGTACCTTAACAAATTCGTGGTAGTCTTTATAGACGACATCTTGATTTTTTCTAAGGATGAAGAAGAGCAAGCCCTACATCTTAGGGAAGTGTTGGAGACCCTACGAGCGCACAGCCTTAAAGAAAATTTTTCTAAGTGTCACTTCTGGAGGAAGGAAGTACGGTTCTTGGGGGCACGTGGTTTCCAAAGAAGGGATAGCTGTGGATCCCGCGAAGGTGGTGGCCATCCAAGATTGGAAGGTCCCTAAAAATGCTACCGAAGTGAGAAGTTTCTTGGGGTAGGCTGGGTACTATAGGAAGTTTATCAAAGACTTCGCAAAGATATCAGCTCCATTGACACGCCTGACAAAGAAGAACCTAGTTTTCACATGGGACGTAGATTGTGATGATGCGTTCCAACGTTTGAAGAGAGCTTTGACTTCAGCCCCAATCTTAGTATTGCCAGACGGGAGAAAGCCGTTTACTGTTTATACAGACGCTTGTGGGACAGGACTAGGCGCAGTCTTAATGCAAGAGGGTAGGGTAATAGCCTATGGTGGAAGGTAGTTGAGAGCGCATGAGAAGAATTACCCTACACATGACCTAGAGTTAGCCGCTATTGTTTTCGCGCTTAAGTCTTGGCGTCACTATCTTCTTGGCGAGAAATTCGAATTATTCACTGACCACAAATCTTTAAAATACTTATTCTCTCAGAAGGACTTGAACTTAAGGCAGCAAAGGTGGATGGAGTTCTTGGCGTCCTACGACTTTGAGATAGCATATACCCCTGGCAAGGGTAACGTGGTGGCCGATGCCTTAAGTAGAAAAAGATTATCCTTAAGTCCTTTGTTTGTTGAGCGGCGAAGTTTAGAGTTCATCTCTATGTTTGATTTTAGACCTTCCGTTGACTTTGTACCCGGTTTGCTAGCATCCTTGGAGGTCAGACCTACGCTTTTGGGACGGATTGGCGAGGCACAACGAGACGACCCGCAGTTGGTTGAGTTAGTAGAAAAGCTCAAAGGAGGGGAGTCATCAAGCCATCTCTGTAGGTATACCCTAGATGATAAGGGTTGGTTACGTAGGGACGGTAGACTATGTGTACCAAAAGACGATGACCTAAGGAAGACTATTCTTGACGAAGCACATCGTTCGAAGATGACCATTCATCCCGGCGGGGACAAGATGTACAAAGACATGAAGAGAGTTTACTTTTGGGCCAGCATGAAGAAAGATGTGGCCGAGTATGTCGATAGGTGCTTGGTGTGCCAACAAGTAAAACCGGAGCAAAAGAAACCCGGTGGGTTGCTTCACCCATTGGAGGTTCCACTATGGAAGTGGGAAAGTGTCTCGATGGATTACCAAGATCAAGGAAGGGTAATACGGGGATTTGGGTTATAGTAGATAGACTTACTAAGAGCGCCCATTTTATTCCCGTGAAGAGTAAGAGGACTGCTCCATAGTTAGCTTCTGTATACGTCCGAGAAATAGTTCGTTTGCACGGTGTTCCTTCTAGCATAGTGAGCGACCGCGATCCTATTTTCACTAGCGAGTTTTGGAAAAGCTTGCAAGAAGCGGTAGGGACTCAGTTATGTTTGAGCACCGCATATCATCCTCAGACGGACGGCCAGAACTAGAGGGTGAATTGTATTCTAGAGGATCTATTAAGGCTTTGCATCCTAGACTTTGGGGGTATGTGGGAAGAGCATCTTCCATTAGTGGAGTTCGCATATAACAACAGCTTTCAGTCCAACATTGGCATTGCACCTTTCGAAGCTCTTTATGGACGACCTTGTCGTTCACCTACATGTTGGTGGGAATCTACGGATAAGATCCTACTTGGGCCCGATATGATTAGAGAGACTTCGGAGAAGATCGACTTGATTCGGAGGAGGATGAAAGCAGCGCAAGATAGGCAGAAATCTTATGCGGATAAGAGGAGGACAGATCTCGAGTTTGATGTTGGGGACATGGTCTTTGTCAAAGTGTCTCCATTACGAAACGTTGTTCGCTTTGGGTCTGTTGGGAAATTAGCACCAAGGTTCGTAGGACCGTTTCCTATTAAGGAGAAGATTGGACAGATGACGTATAGAGTGGAATTGCCTAAGAGACTTAGTGGTGTACACGACGTATTCCATGTATCACATTTGAGGAAGTGCTTGCACGAGACCGCGGAAGTGGTAGAGCCGAGCTTGCTTAGAGAGGTGGAGATAGAGCGTGATGCGACGATTCAACGAGCTCCTACGCGCATTCTTGGGTCGGAGATCAAGAAATTGAGGAATCGAGAGGTCAGACTAGTCAAAGTGCAATGGGGAGATGACGAGAGCAACGCTACTTGGGAGACAGAAGAGAAGATGCGTTCACAATACCCTTTTCTTTTCGAGGGTATGTCTTTTAATTTCTCCTTTATCGCTTATCTTGTACTTAGCTTATCTTTAGAATATCCTCTTGCTAGTATCTTTGACCTTTAGTTAGGATAATCCAATGGTTGAAACATGTGTTTGAGACATGTTATGTATGATGGATGCAAAGTGGATGCAAGTGTTTCCTAGTGGTTGCTCGTGGACTCATATACACACACTATTAAGCACTAGATCGGCTCAGTCACTTCATACTGCATATTGCATATAAATGGTTGTATTTAGTAAAATGGATGTATAATGGTTGTGCTATCATATGGATACCACATTTTGGTGAATAGTTGTGCACGCATGTAGAAATAATAATTAGCATTAGGGAATTTTTGCATACATAATGGACGCATGGCACTATCATGGTTTGCATTAAAGGAGGTCAACTGAATCAGTGGACCGCCTGATTTTGCATTAGATATGGACATATACACACACTGTGCATTTAAACATGAAAGCATTAGAAGTCTATAAGGACAATGGATGCCTGTGTTTGATGGTTGAGTAGATGGACGATTGGATGTTAGGATATACATTCTTCTTAACTTGAAGATTTCGGGGACGAAATCCTTTAAGGAGGGGAGAATGTAACACCCCGTAATTCTGTTAAGATTAATATTCACAAATTAAAGAATAACTAATCTCAGACATGAGAATTGTGGGAAACGGGTTCCGCCATTGTATCCGTCTCGGAATTCTGGTTGAAATAGAGTCCGAGTTTGCGTGATTTGGACTTCGTATGAAGAAGTTATGGCCATCGGAAGTTTCTGAAAATTTAAAACAGCTAGCAGGAAATTTAAAATTCAAAATTCGAAGTCAAACAGGCTAGGCGGGGAATTTCCCGCCCAGCACCCCAGGTCGACTGGGGAGTCGACTGGGCAGTCGACACCCTAGGGGGAGTCGACTGGGCAGTCGACACCCCAGGAACCAGGTCGACTGCGCAGTCGACCTAGGTGTCGACCTGGTCTGACGGCTAGGGTTTCTGGCTGACCTGTTTTTAATGGGCTAATGACCCATTAGGGTTTATGACCTAATCTGGTTGGCTGGGATTAGTGCTGAGTTGATCTGACGGTCTAAAATAAATCCTAACTCTATAAATACCTAGGTAGTCTCTCACCCTAATTCATAAGAAAAATAGAATAGTTACCGTCATACCGTCGCCATGGAAATCAATGGAGTCGCCGCCAACTAAGAAGGAAGAAAAGCTAATTCAATTCTAATTCTCTCAACCCTAAAGCAAAGCAAAACACTCTTTTCTTCTCTAATTGTGAGTATGATAGTCTTAACAAGATTATTATCATTTTAATTTGGTTATGTCATGAATGGATTATGAGTAGATGATGTGAATTGTCGTATATGTTATCATGTATGTTATTAATCCTATGCTATGTGGTGATGATATCTTATATGTTGTAAATCATGCTATGTTGATGTTATGTATGTTGAGAAATTGTGATAAATCATACATGCTTTGAAGTCATGATGTTATTACCTATGCTAGTTAGTTCATGTTAATTAAATCATCATGTTTGGGCTATGTTGATCTATATGACAAGTTACATATGCAAGTTAGATTGATTAGAAAAGTTGTGAACAAATGCCATGACATCTATTATGAAACCTAGAATCATGCTATGACATATGTAATATTCTATGCTAGTTCACACCATCATTATGTTGCCTAAAAACCCCATATGCAAGTTTATGTATAGATTTGGGCTATGATCATATCATGTAAATTGTGACATTTAACAAGTTGACACCTTTTGATCCTTAACATGCGTAGTTTATGCAAGTTTCACCCCTATTATGATTAGATTTATTTTAATTGTCTATATGTTGTGATAATTTATCTTTGTGCTATGTGTTAGACTATTCAAGTTTAGCCTATATTATGCGTTGAATAAGCGAACGTATAAACGTGGGGTAGTGGTAATATTAAGGATTTAATAATAAGATGTTGGGGTGCAATTGATATGATTTTGCATACCATGAGTGGATGACCATAATTGAGTCAATTATGGACATCATTAAAATTGGAAGTAATTAATAATTTGAATAGGGAATTATTAAAACTGGGGTAAAAGATTATAAGTGTTAATCAATGCTTAGGACACGAGGTTGGACTCGTTTGTGACGTAAACCTGCCCGGACCCGCCCGACAAATCCAGTGGTCACAAATGTCAGCCCAATGTGAGAGGTCCTAGGCCTAAACTAAAGCATAACAGTTGTAAAAACATGAGGTTAGACTCTTTTATGGTGTAAGACTGCCCGGGCCCGCCCGGCAAATCCAACTGCCACAAATGCCAGTCTAATGTGAGAGGTCTTTATGAGGTTATGGCCTGAATGAATTAAGAAATACTTAACCAGATAACATGTAAAGTGGGACATAGGGGTTAAGTAGGTGCCTTGGGTGGCATGAGGAATCTAGTGGGTGCCCTTAGTGGCATGAGAAATACGATTAGTAAGACTTAACCAAACACACATGTAAATGAACATGACTAAGAGGGTTAAGTGGGATATACTATTGTTGACAAGCTTAGGTGGGTAGCTTGTGGGGGCCCATTTCAACCAGTAACCCAAACGTATCTTTGTGGGCTCGACCCAAGTCGAGGACGGGACACGCATACTGGGCTTGACTGTAAGAGGCCAAAACGGGGAGCGGTGGCAACGCAAATCCAACGGGTTTCATATGCGTGTGTGTGGACCCGGGCTGGTAGGTAAGACGTTGTTGCATCGTGCAGGTATAAGCCGTGCATTCTCAAGTTGTATCGGGTTGCCACTTTGGGGGAGTGATACACCCCACTGTGGGGCCACCACAGGTATCTACGAGTAGGGAGCCGATCGAAAGTGGGTAGTGGGGTACACCTAGTGGAGATAGGGGCAGACGGCACCTATGTAGTCAGCTAGGGGTACGTAAGGCTATTTATATGTTTCTGTGTGAAGCAAGTGGGATCAACCTTTAGGGTGACTGGTGCGGTGCAGTGTAGTAATTATTTGTTAGTAATTAGGTGTGCCTTTACCGTTATCTTTAACATTATCTTAAACGCTATCTTCATCTTCCTAATAGTTCATAGACATTTACTTGTCTTCCAGCTTATGCCTTAGTCTAATTATTTTGATAATAGTATTGTTAGAATTATCATACTCGCCAGACTTTATGTCTTACCCCCTCCATTTCTATCCTTTTTCCCCCCTCCAGGTCCTCAGGTTGGACCCAGCTCTAGTGGAGTTTGATTGGATTACTTCATCTCTTTGGAAAGCTTGGACCCTTGATGTAAAGTCCAGCTTGTTATCTTCTTTAATGGATATTTGTTTAATGGGATTATGTATTTTGTTTTATGAAGATGGATAATGTACTGGACTCTGATTAATGGTTTTGTGATGTAATAAACTTGTTTCCGCTGCAATAAAATGAAGTTTTAGATTTCCAAGTACTACTTATTATCTATCTTGTTGTAATTTTTCTGTTCTATATTCACTTATAACCTCCATGGAAGTTAATGCATTCCCTTTGTGAGTGACATTAATGGACATGGGGTGGTACACGAAGTGCGAAATGGTCAGTGAAGATCGGAGGTCTAAATTGAAGTTTTGGGTGATATTTTGGTTGCGATGGTCTGTCGATCTTGGTTGAGTGGGATCGAGTTAGGGAAATTCGAACATTTGTGGCTCGATTGATTTCTGGAACCTGGGATGTTCACTGTTGTGAGGAAAGAGATGAGCTTCGGCATCAATTCGAGATGGTCAAGCAGAGGTCCAGGCGTTGTTTTTGGGATAAACAGAAATCCTTGACTAGTTCGTGCTCAAGCTACAGGAAGCAGGTTGTGCTGATGAACGGAAGAGGGTTATCTCATGTTGAAGGCCATGTTTTGATGAACGGGTTGCTGTGTAAGGCAGTTGAGCACCGGAGGAGTTTGGTCTGAGTGAAGCAATGGAGTGTTTACGGCAGTAGCAGTTTTGGTGTGATATTTAATATGGATTCGAGGTCGGGTTATCCAATAGCTGTGTGGTAAAAGATGATTAAGGTAAAAATTTAATTTAATTAAATTATAATGTCAAATTATATGTATACATATTGTGTATAACTTGTAAAAATAACCATTTTGTCATATGATTCCAGAATACACTAAACTGAGTACGTTAATGGAGTATTGACGATATTTAAGCATACAACATGGATTTGGAGTTTTTAAGAGTTAGATGAAAATTAAATCGAAAATTCTTCGATTTACTCGCGAATAAAAATCACGGTGAGTGAATCTCACTCACCTTTTATTTAAAATTATTTTTATCAGTTAAAAATAATTGTTTGTTGCTTGTTTGGTTGCATTTAATATTTTTGTGCATCTTCAATATATTAGTTATTTAGGCTTGGTGGTTGCTATTATATATATATATATATATATATATATATATATATATTGGTGGCTGGATTTCCTGTAGTATCATTAGCGGATGCCCGCGGTATCATTAGCGGATGATTACCCTATACGCCCCACGCTATGATAGTGGATGACCTTCATACCGCGTTATCCTGCCTCGAAGCAGGATGGGTATTATTTCTGTTGACTAACGTCTGTGGATGCAGGAAAAACAGGTTAGAGGGATCCAACTGGATTCCTCAAAAATATATTATCTGTTTGTGTATTTGTTTGCATATATACTATCATATATGATATGTTAGAAAACCTGAAATAAATAATTGGTTATTTGGTGTTTAAATATCACTGGGCCTAAGTGTTAATTTTAAAAAAAAAAATACCCTGAAAGTGGTATTTGATATCTAAAAGGGAAATTCTATTTTTGTAAAATAGAATTTGAATTTTTAAATAGATTTGAAGTATTTACTTGTTTTAAAAGAAATAAAATAAGTAGTTCCTTTATAAACGAAGTTTATAAATAGTTCTTTTATAAACGAAGTTTATAAATGAAGTGAAAAGAATTATCATTGGATAATTCAGAAATATAAATACAAGTGTGAAAATGAAAAGGGAAATCTATTTTCCAAAAGTAGAAATATCGATTTCAAAAGGAATTGAAATCGAGACTTGTTTAAAGAATGAATAAAGAAAGTTTGGAATAGAATTTGAATAAAGAAAATTCAAATAGAAATTTAATATAGAAATTCAAATAGAATTTTGAATATGAGAAATTCAATGGAATTCAAATATAGAATTTGAATATAGAAAATATAAAGGAAATTCAAATATAGAATTTGAATATTGAAAGTGAAATGGAAGTTGAATAAATAAATTTCAATATGGAATTGAATATAGAATTCAAATAGTTTAAATATGGAATTTGAATATAGAATTCAAATACATTGAAATGGAATTGGAAAATAGAATTTAAAAAAAGAATTTGAAATGGGAATTTGAATATATAATTCAAATGAAGTTTGAAAATAGATTTGAATATAGAAATTCAAATGAAGTTTGAAAATAGAATTAAATATAGAAATTCAAATGAAGCTTGAAAATAGATTGAATGTAGAAATTCAAATGGAGATTGAAAATGGAATTTGAATATAGGAAATTCAATTTGAATTGAAATAGAATTTGTATTCAAAGGAATTGAAATAGAATTTTAATTGAAAGGCATTGAAACAGAATTTGAATTCAAAGGAATTGAAACAGAATTTGAATTCAAAGGAATTCAAATGGATTTGAATAAAGAAAAGTCAAATAGAGATGTGAGTATAGGATTCAAATGAAGTTTAACTATAGAATTTGAAAATAGGATTGAAATGAAGTTTAACTATAAAATTTGAAAATAGAATTCAAATGGAGTTTAAATATAGGAAATTCAAATAGGATTGAAATGAAATTTGAATTTGGAAGATCAGAAATATTATGTTGAATTGGAAAAATGGATTTGATATATATTAAAATATATCAGAATAGAGTTGAAATTATTTAAACGAAGTTTAAAAGTTTTTATATATAAATATAATTAAAACGAGCTCGCCGCAGCGCGGCAGTTCGTAAATTGGCGTTTCGAAGTTCAATTGAGTATACAGAACTCAAATGAAGTTGGAATTCTTTAAAACAAGAAATGCCAGGACCGATTTGATAATAGGTTTCTAATGGAGGAGAAAAATCTGGATTTCGTCGAATAAATTTTGTGTTATATCAAAATCAAATTTTCAGAAAAAACAGCGCCATAACCATTTAAAAACCATGACAGTTTATTTAATTTTATAAAAGGATTTTAAGCGAATAAAATCCGAATTTCTATTTAGAAAATTTCAGATTTTGATTTGTAGATTATATGTGAACTCAGGTGGAGTAATGAGTTGATTTTTGAAACAGAAATCAGATTTTTGATTATTAAATAGAATTAACTAATTTGAATAGTAATTAGTTAATGAAATTTTGAATTGATATTGGGCTTTGATTAAGTGAATTCAATTTGAAAATTTATATTCGAAATCGAAAAGGAAGCTAGAATTGAAATTGAAATTCAATTTGGTTATGAGCAAGTTAAATATTTTGTTTGAACATGTTATGTTCAAACAAAGAAGTGAAATAGGAAAAATAGCTAATTAAAGAATAAATGAGCGAAAACTGAATTCAAACGATTGGATTGAGTTGAATTGAATTGGAAACAGGTGAGCATGTGTTAGACAGATATGGGATGAAGTATACGAAGATTTTAATTTATGTGCCCGACAAAAAGGTACATGTTTAAATCCATATATGAGGTTTTATGCGCCATATTAGCAAGCCGCTTGGCTTTTTCTTTTTCTTTTGGATTGGTGAGGGCCATGGGAGGCTATTTGAAATATCCCGATGCTCCCGGTACGAGGGAGGTTATGGCGAATTTTTCCGGGAATTTAAGGAGTTATAATATTTTTAAGAAAATTTGATAGATAGAAATCAATGTATCGATATATATATATATATATAGAATTCGATAAGGAAACGAAATAAAAAAATTGAATATTGTAAACAAAAAGGGAAATCTATAAATTAGAAATAGAAAGCAAACCATATAGTTGTTTTAAAAATGAATAATTGGGTTTTATAGTGTGTTTATTCGAGGTTAGTTGTTTTGCCGTTTTGAATTTGAGGATGTTTTCAGTCAAGGTCTGAGAGGTAATTTTACTCCAACTTGATTGATTTCATTTTTAATTGATAAATAGCAGGATCCAGTCTCGAAGAGAAGTGTTTGAAAAAGAGTTAGTTGAATAAAATATTTTGGGTTGTTATAACGATGATTTATGCAGCATTCGTTTTAACCCATGTGATGGAATTTTGGAAATATAAAAGTAAATATTTCCTAAGTCTAATTAAAGTAGTCGGGAAAGAGATAAGTGATTGAAATTGTTTTAAATTTCAAATAGAATATATTTTCTAAGTGTAGAAAATAAAAGGAGGTGATATAGGGAAATGTTTTTTTTTAAATAGCATAAGGGTCCGACAAGATCATTGAAAATATTTGGTTAACGAATATTGATACGGAAATGAGGAAGTGAATTAATTAATGAAATATTAATTAATAAGCCCAGTGATTGATGGATGTTATGGATGAATGTTTGTTTGTTTTTCTTCGATTGTTAAATAACCGATTATCGAAGTATTTGCCAATATCGTTGTCAATATGGAGAGACCAGTTGAATTATTATCCGAGAACCACTCTGTATTAGCAGTAGCATTGCGAATCAGATTATACAAAGATAATCAAAGACGGAGTTAAATTCAAGGGCTTTTTCTATTAATAGAAATTGTGCCTTCGGTTTCGTTCAATCCCAGAACGAACGCAAATGGACGAATGTCTAACAAAGTATTTCCAATGATTTAATGGGTTGGTCTGTATAAATATATATATGGTGGCAATGGATTTATTCCCTTAGCATAACATCCAGAATAATTGTGTAAATCAATTAGTGATTAAGGGATCTGACAATGCGGCATTCAAAGTGATTGTGCTATCAATGAATAGAAAGTAATCGTAGCCTCACGCCTCAACAACCGGGAAATGACAGAAATCGGGCAGGCAGCATGGCTATGTGGGTCGCTTTCATTAGGATATATAATCACCTATCTAGAGATTCATTTAATTCCTTATTCTTTTCGATGCTGTCCCAATCGGGAAATGGTTGTTGATCCCAACCGTTGGTGATATACATTCGATACACTCAAGCGAAATGAGTGGTCGGTCATGTGTGGGTCGGGTTGCAAGATGTTCTTGTTGAACCCATTGTATTCCTCTCTAGATATACACTATCAGAAGGTGGTTCCATACCTTGTCAAGTTGGAAATCCAATCTCCAATAAGCGCCCTGCGCTTTTTGATTTTATATCATATATGGAGCGTGAGATTCAAGCGTTCCGCTAGATTCTAATTATTTGATGTAGACATTATTATAATATCACTGGATTTGATATCAAGGATATTTTGGGTTATCGTAAGGTAAAAACCATCCGTATTTATGTGTGGATCGGTCTTACGATCATCATTTCTTTCAAAAGGATTTTGAAAAATTAAACAATTGGTTGGAGTTTACTCACACCAGTCCCATGACTGACCTAGAATTTATTTTTGTTTGTTTTCCCTAAACTCTTGGGTGTCCAAATTTGTACGGGCAGTCAAGTAGTCAAGATTTTACAGGTTCACTTGTAGGAGTTTGAAGCAAGAGACTTCACCAGTTAGCTTTAGACTACCATATTTCCGCTGTGTACTATGTTGTATCTGGAAACAGGTGTTTATAACTGTTCCAGGAATAACTGTTGTGCTCTGATGATGGTATGTATATAAAGTTACTGATTTGTATTTCAAAAGTTATGTTATATAATATATTTTATTCGTTCCGTTGTGAGATTTGTCCTCTTTGTTTTCTTCTATTCTAATATTTCTTTCTTTCTATTTCTCATCCTCTAACTTCTTTCTATTAATGATTCGTATTTCTGTGTAATTTGGGTTGGACGTGTGGTGTTATTAGTCAACTCAGATAGTACAGATTTGCGGATCGTTACAGTATGGAGCCCGGACATTTTTACTTATGTGGATGATGGATTATGAGGTGCCATGGATATCGAGCTAACTAAAAGGCTCAGAGATAGGTCCGATAGGACCGGGAAATGTATTGTTCAGGAATAACCAATCCAAGGGTCTTGTGTGTTGATCCTGGGCATCCTATTAGAGATGGCCCAAAACCGGTGAGGAGACATCCCATGCCACGACTTATAAATGGAATCCAATTTCAAATACACGACTTTTCGGTTTTAGTTGTAAACCTATATGGCGATATAATAGGATGGGGGACTATGCCGTCTATGATTGATACATTTATATTCGAAGTTGTTTTATAGACTATGCACTTATAGTAATATCAAAATAATTTATTTTGATGCGTATCAAGCATGTTTGGCTATTATAAGGTAAAACTCTATCCTCTGGTTTGTATTTGCATTGTGTGATGGGACCTGTGTTCTATAATAGCTTCATTTTCCAAAAAAGCATTGCGTCGTTTGTTTATGGTATTCATGGGAGGAAACCCATTTCGTGTTATACGGCATGGCTGCTTGATTTACCCAATATAAATACCAAGTTAATAATAGCTGTTTTTGTTCTCACACCTGTCTCATGACTGACCTGGAGTTTATTGTTTCTACCAAAACTCTGGGTCCCCATATTTTCCACACGGGCAGGTAGTAGTTTTGGTTTGCAGATATTTCTTTTCATAGGATCCTGGGTTACGGCTGGAGCTATATTCGAAATGCTTTGCATCCGTGTATTTCATTCAGTTGTGATAGTTGATGCTTCCCACTGCATATTACCTTTATGTATTTAAATGTAATTTAAATGTCTGATATTGTATTTCCGCTGTATATTATTTATTTCATACTCTGATATCTTGTACTCTGATGTAAATTGTTGTAATAGCAATGAAATATTCTCAAGTTTGTGTTCTAATGCGTCTGGTTCTCAAAGCAGTCCACCTTCCTATTCGGTTTAGGTCGGCCGGGAAGTTCGAGTCACTACAAAATCCCCACCAAAGCCTAGGTATTCGCTCAACCTAAGCTCTGATACCAAATGTAATGGCCCGCAAATAAGTACTATTTGAGTTGACTACACACATCACACGTCCAACCCAAATTGCACAAAAATACGAATCATTATGAAATAAGAAGAAAATGGTAGAAGAAGAATAGAAAAAGTAACACAGAATCTCACAACGCAGCAGAATAAAATATAATATATAACACCTTTAAGGATACAAAATCTTTTTCTGTATATATATAACATTTTCAAAGTAAAACATTTGATCATTACAAAATACAATAAGTGGAATATAACACTAGATAACTAAAACTGAAGCCGCATGCCTAAGCTCCTTTAGATAAATTTATAAAATCCTGAATTACTTGACTGCCCGTACAAATTTTGTGTAATGTCCCGTATTTTCAGTAGTTAGATATTTAGTATATTTTATTATTTTAAATATCTATTTTGAATTTTAAATAGATTAAAAAAATATAGTTCGATTATAAAACGAAGTTCGAACATTAATATATATATAATTATAAATCGAGCTCGAAATAGCTCTGTAGTTCGTAAAATGGAGTTTTGAACTTCAACTGAATATATAAGATCCGATATAAGTCGGATTTCTGTGAAACAAGAAACTTTGAATCTAACTAGTTATAATTTTCATATGAAAGAGAAAAATCCAAATTTCGTGTTATAGATTGTAAGTTATGTCTAAATCAAAATTTAGAATAGTCGCTATGGAAATTGTTATTAAAATATAGCGTTTATTTAATATATTTAGGAAATTTAAATTGTTAAACTCAAAATTGATGATATAGAGTTGTATAAATTATTTTTGGAGTTGTATATATATTCTGGTTGGATATATATAATAAAAATAATTTATTAGGATTTATTTGGGAATTTATATAATATTTTATTAATCTTATATGAGCGTGAAAAATAGCCATTTTTACGAATGGTCTCAGTTTACGATGAAATTAGTTTCATTGGAACTGTATCATTAAATTATTGTAAAAAAATCAAATTTCGTCGCAAACCGATATCGTATGTGACTTCGGTGACAAAAAATGTCTTTGTTTCTGTATAATTATTTATATAACTTAGACAAGGGTAACTTCTAATAAATAAATGACTGGCCAAACAAACTCCAAAATTAACGAAACAAGATTCATTGGATCCATTAGCAAGAAGTCTAGTAAAATTAAGGCATCATATTTATTGAATTTTTTGTAATTATAGGAATTTTAAACGCTTGATTTTTCATTGATATTTATAAAGGACTTTTCATAAACTACCTCGAAATTCGACGAAACCTATCCCATTGGGTCCGGTATATTTTTTTTATGTTGGGATTACCTTTGTTTGTTAAAAATGGATGTCGTATGTGAGTGTTTGAGAGGATACTTCACATCGAAGTTTCAATTTAATATTCTATTATTAAATGTGTCTATATATATATATATATATATATATATATATATATATTGACCAACATCTCATAACCCTAGAACATTTCTGCGCATGGTCAAGGCCATGACCAGCCGTCATCTTGCCCAAACAAACAATCAGAATTGCACCAAAATTCTCCTCAAATTTTCTCCAAATCCTCTCACCTTTTCAGAAAAATTATAACTACGTATATGTTTGACTATATGAGATCTTTACATGGTGCGGTTGTGATGAATCGTCGTTCACCATAATAGCCCGAAATGGCCCTGAAATATACCGTGTTCGAGGAGCTTGCTTGGACGGTTGGAGCAATCGAGTTTAGTGGCCTTACTGGCGGTGATAGAGGACGTGGAGGAGAGTGGAGTTGTAGTGTTCGATCACCATCTGGTCATCGACAGAATAGGCTTCAGCGAGTATTTGGATGGGCTTCAAAGGGAACGGACCTGGCGTTGCGGTTTGAAGTGGATGGTGGGAAGTCTTCATGAGTGAATGAACAGGGAAGTAACTGGGCACACAAGATATGGATAAAATATTGAAGAACAGATTGGGATTGAGTATATTCCAAAACATGTTGGGTCTGAAGTACTGGAATGAAGATGCAAAAGGGGACAAGCGTGGATTCATTTTGGCATAGGTGACAGGAAGCAATGTGAAGAAGTAGTGAAGAAAAGTATGGTGGCCAGTTACTGTTAACCCAAAGTAAATTCGATTTTAAAAAAAATATAATTAAAGTTTTAATTATTATTAATAAATAGTTAGGAAACTAATTATGTTATAACAACTCTTGCTTGAACAGGAACTGAATGCGTTGAGAAAGGAATAGTATCAGGGTATTTGAAATGAAGACCAGAAACCTTTCTAAGCTGAGTATACTCTAATAAAAGTAATTAAACATTTTTATTGATTATTTAATTATAATTAGGGGATTATCATTCTAATTAAAATCCTGTAACAATAATATTTATAATTTGTGCAGTATTAACGATACAGCGTGTGTTATATTTGTTGTTCAAGCAGAAGCGTGAAGAAAGAAATTTAATCCGCCTTGGATTATACTAATTAATGGTTAATAATTATTAATTAAGGAAAATAATTAGTTTAATTTAAACCAGGAAATTATAATATTTATAATCTATGTATATGTTATCAGAATTGGACCAGAAAAGAGATGTTAGGACCGTATGGCCGAACTCAACATTATGGGTCGAATTTGGACAGAAATGGATACTACTGGAAATTATTGTTAAATTAAATGTTGTTTAATTTAACAGAAATTATTGTTAAATTAAACGCTGTTTAATTTAACAGGAACCGCTTGAATGACAAATGAAAATTCGGTGAGTTAAACTCACTCGGTATTTCCCACTTATATTTATATAAGTTGGGTTTTATAATTGTGTGCTATGATTGCTAATGATTGCTATGGTTGATTATGATTGGCTATTTGTTGTTTATATATTCATACGCTTTATTTAATCGATGAAATTAAACGTTGTTTAATTTCAGTAAAACCAGATCGTTATTTTAACGATTGATCCCAATGAAGGTAACTTACCCTATTGGTCACGGTTAAAATATATCCATGTTTAATTTAATGAATTATTTGAATTTTCTGAATTGTTTGTTAGTGTTAAATAAATTGGTTGATATAAAATTGCTATTAATTTACTATTTTAGAATTAAATCAGTAAAATTGAATTGAATGACATCACATAAATTGAACGTTTAGATGCAGAGAAGAACAGGTTGGAGGAATCCAACTGGATTCATGATATTTATTTTTATATTATCATTATATAGACTGTTTAAAACTCTTCTATTTGGATGGTTAATTTGGATGTCGATTATTGACCTGAGATTCAACATTCATTTTATTTTAACCAGTGGGAAGTATTGGTTGAGTAATTGGCAGCAGATGGCCTATAAATCCATCGCTTTGAAATATTGATTTACCGTCAGGTAAATCGATATAAAAATGAAGTCATGAAATTTATTTTATAACTGAATATATATTTTTAAATATGTTATTTAAAAATGAAGTTTATAAAAAGGGAAATCAGCCGTGTGCGGTGCACGTGCCTTATCTTCATTAATTTAAGGATTTACAAGTGAGATTAATTGTTTTTAAGAAACGATTAGAATGGAATTATATTATTATCAATTGAAGTAAATGATGTTTATTTAAATTAATTTATTAATTTAAATGAAGTTATTTAAATTAATTCATTAATTAATTTAAATGAAGAGACGAGTAAATGTGATCAACGAGTTAATCATGGTTTAGAGTTGACCAAGTCAACTGTTTTAATTGAAACTGATTATTTAATTAAATTAGTTTGTGCCAATTAGAAATGAAATAATTTATAATATAGTGGTTTAACTTGAATAAGATTTTAAAAAGAAATTTAATACTAATTCAAGATAATAATGAACTAAATTATTATTTTAATTTATAACAATGAATAATTACTTCTTAAATGAAATACATTTAAGTAAGTAACCATTTCTGAAATGGAATATGGTTGAACTTTGAAAGGAAGTTATAAACGATTTTTATAACGAAGTTATAAAAGGAATTATAAGCGCATATGATGGTTTAAATAAATGTTTAATCAACATTTGAAATACATAGGAAAAGGAAAAACAAGATAAGAAGGGTTTTATTTAATCCAGAGATTCAGAAACAAAGTTTATGAAAGGAAATGTGAAGTCAAAGCGTGATTTGAAATAATGATACTTAATAACGGAATTAAGTAAATGGTTGAAATTGAAAGAAACGATTTAAAAGGATTTGTAATTGAATCTGGTAAAGGATTTAGAAATGAGACTCGATCATGATAAATTCTAGTATAAAATGAATTCTTTGAAAGAAGTTATGGTTAAGAAGTGATTTTATTAAGTAATTACTTAATCAACATATTAAGTAATAATAAGTTATATTTGAAAAGATATATTTTAAAAAGGATAAGAAGGTTTTATAACCATATTTTAGATAAAATAGTTTAATGGGATTTTGGTTGATGTTAGAATGAATATGGGTTTTGAGTCATAATTCATATCCATCTTAAGATAAGAACATTGTTGATCAAGGTTCGAGAGGTAAATAAATACCCTAACTTGAAGGACTTCAGGATTATCTGAAGATGATATTAGTTGTAATGGAAAAGAGGTTAAGTGTAACGACCCGGAAAATCTGAACCAATTTAAAAAATTTAAATTGGCTAAAATAGTGGATTTTAAATATTTAAAATAAATATTTTAAATAATAGCTATGAAAAATGAGTTTGAATCGACGTTTGAAAATAAATATAGTTACTTTGAATTATAAACAAGGCCTGAAATGGCGCGGTAGTTTCAAAATTTGAATTCAAACTTTGACTGGCCGTACCGGGTGCAAAACAAAGCGGATTGGAGTGAAACTAAAAATATTTAAATCTGTTAGTGAATACCTTTCTAAAGAATCTGAAAAATCGAAGTTTCATAGCGAGATGCAAAAGTTATGGCCAAATGAATTTTCTGAAAGGTCGCTATGGAGTTTATATAGCCCGTGAAAATGGCCATTTTGCAAACGACCTCGGAATTCGACGAAACCACTTTTGTTGGATTTGGGATGTTAAACTATTGCTAAGTTTCAAATTTCATAATTTTTTAAATTAGTATGTGAGCGTGGCAAAGGAAAATGTGTTTGGTCGATTTCTATTAAATTGGATCGACCAGAAATGGGCCATTTTTCAAACGGTCTCAGAATTCGACGAAACTAGTTTTGTTGGGACCGTATCGTCAAAACATAGCCAGATTTATTTTTATGGAATTTTTCGAATCAGTTTGTGGCCCTGGCAAATTGAAATGTACGTTCAAATTAAATATTGAATGTTTTATATTTTTATTTGAAGGAAAATTGACCGAAACATTCGAATGGGCCTTCGAAACAAATCCCATTGTGTTCGGAATGGGGGTAAAACATTGGGGACGACAGTCGTTGGGTTTGGATTGGAGTTCTGTGTGAAAGGGGGGTATTTTCGAAAATTTAAAATGTATAAATTAAAGAAAAAACCTTATTGGTTAGAAAATTCTTTTTCTCTCTCCCCGCAGCCGATAACCGAGCGGGACCCCCTTCTTTCCTTCTCTCTTCGATTTCTTCTAATCCACTCAATAAAAACCCATCCCCCTGTGGAGAATTTTGTAGTGCTCCTCACCACCTTCAAATCCATATATAGTTTGGATTTTTTTCATTGTGTATTTTGGGAGAACAGACGCCAGGAAGTTCTCGACTTCCAGCCGCTGCCGTGACTGGTGGGGACCACCGAACTGGGCGAGACGACCTGGCGCGCGGAGCTGGTTCCAAGCCTTTTCGAGAGGCGATGGCCGATCGTCGTATAGCTACATGGATTTCGCGAAAATTGAAAACCTAGTTTCAAACCAAAGTGCTGAGGTATGGCTGAAAATTATATAAACTATATTATAGCAGTTTAAAGAGCTACGGTTTTTGATTTCACTGTAAAAATCATATCTTTTTCGTTTCTTGACGAAATTCAGTGAAACAAAAGACAGTGGACTCGTGTGGACGTCTTCCACATTCTAGAAGAGACCACATATTTTTCTGAGCTTTCTACTATTTTTGGTGGAGTGGAACCCAATGTGAGATTTCTAATTTATAAACGATATTCAAAATGACGATGTATAAATTATATAGCCGATGTATGAGTTATATAAGCGTTGTACACCTCTTGTATAAGCGTTGTATAAGTTTTACGTTCGATGTATAAGTTATATATACGTTGTAAAAATTATATATGTGTTGAAATAGAAGTGAAATGCTTATATAAATATAAATATATATAAACGCCCCTCGTCCACAAACCATGGACGATATTGATTGGTTGTGATTGATGTGAAAATTGGTTGATTACGAATGGTTGATTAGAATTGTTTGCGGTTGAAATTGATTGATTGTGGTTGAAAAATACCCGTTTGTGGTTGAGAAATATTTAGTTGAAACCACATAGGATTAGTTTGTGGAAATGAAAAAAATATACATGCCGCCTGCGTGTGAATTAGATGCATGATTCCCCATTGTCAAAAGCTGCGAGGCTTTAAGGTAGAGCGAGGAGCCGTACTAGGGACGGTCTCGGTTTTAACTACCCTGCCGTTGTGCTGCCGAAATTTTGAATAATATTCATGTGTTAGAATTATTTTCATTTGTTGAAACCATATTTATTCGTTGAATAGAAAACCTTCATGTGTTGAATTGAAATTCATTCGTTGAATAGAAATTCATGTGTTGAATGGTATTCGTGTTTTAAATATAAAAATCTCCTTTTTATCTATATATATAAACTATAGAAAACCTTCATGTGTTGAATCGAAATTCATTCGTTGAATTGAAATTCATGTGTTGAATGGTATTCGTGCTTTAAATAAATTGTTTTAACAATAAAAATCACATTTTTACTCTATATATAAACTATAGAAACCTTCATGTGTTGAATCAATATTCATTCGTTGAATTGAAATTCATGTGTTGAATGGTATTCGTGTTTTAAATAAATTGTTTTAACAATAATAATCACATTTTTACTCTATATATATAAACTATAGAAACCTTCATGTGTTGAATCGATATTCATTCGTTGAAATGAAATTCATGTGTTGAATGGTATTCGTGTTTTAAATAAATTGTTTTAACAATAAAAATCACATTTTTACTCTCTATACATATAAACTATAGAAAACCTTCATGTGTTGAATCGATATTCATTCGTTGAATTGAAATTCATGTGTTGAATGGTATTCGTGTTTTAAATAAATTGTTTTAACAATAAAAATCACATTTTTACTCTATATATATATAAACTATAGAAAACCTTCATGTTCGAATCGATATTCATTCGTTGAATTGAAATTCATGTGTTGAATGGTATGCGTGTTTTAAATAAATTGTTCTAACAATAAAAATCACAAATTTTACTCTATATATATAAACTATAGAAAACCTTCATGTGTTGAATCAATATTCATTCGTTGGATAGAAATTCATGTGTTGAATGGTATTCATGTTTTGAATATAAAAATCACCTTTTTATCTATATATATAAACTATAGAAAACCTTCGTGTGTTGAATCGAAATTCACTTATTGAATTGAAATTCATGTGTTGAATGGTATTCATATTTTGAAAGAAATTGTTTTATAATAAAAATCCTATTTTTATCATCAATATGAACTATATAAAATAATCTTGTTTTGAAATAAATTGTTTTATAATAAAAATCCTATTTTTATCACCTATATTAACTATATAAAATAGTCGAGTTTTGATATAAACTGTTTTACATTAAAAATCACATTTTTATTATATACATTAATTGTTAAAAATAGTGAAGTGTTGTAATAGAAGACAGTTAGATAAAAATATCATTTTTATCAAAAGTATGAAAATTATATAGATTTGAAATCGAAGAATCGATATATATATATATATATAGAATTGAAATATAACGAATAACGAAGCTGCAGTTCTTATTTTGAAACCGTGATTTCAAACGATTAGTGCGGGAGATCCGACCATCGGGTTTTCCCGAAACCGCAACCGTTGGGTTCGCTTTGGAAATATCTTTCCAACGCCACCAACTTTGTAAAAATCCAACGGTTGGATTGTCTGGAATGTTTAATTCAAATCTGAAGAAATATAGTGCCATAATTGATTATATTTATATATATATATATAAATATAATTATATTAAATCGAATAACGACGCTGTAGTTCGTATTTTGAAATCGAAACTTCAAACGATTATACCGGGAGATCCGACCGTCGGATTCTCCCGAAACTGGAACCGTGGATTCATTTTGAAAAGATCTTTCTAATGATGTAAATTTTGTGAAGATCCAATGGTTAGATTTCCAGATATGTGTAAATCAAATCTGAAGAAAAACAACGCCACGGCCGCTGTTATGGCCCGAAGCGTCGTTTGAATAAATTGGCTATTTTAAAATAAATAAAAATGGCGATAAATCGTTATAAAATATTATAAATGATATAGATGTGAAATTTAGAAACTAACTGAAGGTTGGCTAAGTCGAATGGTTTCCTGGGTGTTGATATGATGTTGGTTTCGGCCTTCGGGGTTAATATTTGGGAAATCGTTCTCTTACTGATTTACGGTTAGCGACTAATGAATTGAAATAATGCGTATGTGTGTTTGTGTTGCACTTGTTTATTATATACGTGAGTTGCACAGAAAGACCAAGTTTATCCCATTCTGAATAACTGAATCGACAATAAGAAATCGAAGATGAAGAAGGTGGTCGAAGACCGGAGATCTTCACCTCGTTTGGATGGTAACTGATGTCCTGATTGGGAGGTATCCCGAAATATGGATAATAAGTGGTGATCGTCCAGACGTACATGGAGATCGAAGGGTTTACGAGGTATATAGTGCCTCCGGTTTTGTTCAGACCCAGAACGGACTTGTAAATGGACCGTGTGTCTGGCATTGGAATTCATTCTGTGTGATTGACAGCCATCAGTTACATAGTGTGAATTGCCTGTGTGGCATGCTAAGATGCAGTGATCAGGGCTTCTGTTGAAAAGCAAAGTCTTGTGGTGATGATCAAAGCACCGCCTGTGTGGCGTAGCTTTGTGTATAATGTGAATTCGCGAACCTTACACCCCGCTATGAACCAAAAATGGGAGAGGACATCAGGGAGGGCCTGCGTTTCTTTTTAGCTAGAGGTGGTGTCGGTGCTTAAACTGACCGACATTTATATTTTTTTCACCTATGTGGTTGTTGTTGTTGCGAGGCGCTTCGGATATACCGGTGACTATGTGAAGCCGAAGGAGCCATTCGTTGGCTCATTTACGCCCCATAGGGCGGGGAAACGCAGTGTTCAGGCATAATAATCCACATCGGTGGACCGGCCCTGACGATCCAAGGGGCAGTTGCGGCTGTTCCTGAGGGGCGGGCTAGAGCGTCTCGAATTCGATGAGCACGATCCCTTGCCTCGGTTCATGAAGGAAATCCAATTTCCAAATACGTGACTGTGCGGTTTTGATTGTATATATATATGGCGACATGATATATGGTACCCATACCATCTATGATTGATAGTTATGATTGAAATTGTTTTTGAAACTTATAAACACTAGTAATAATACCAAATGCTTTAGTTTTATTCGTATCAAGCATATTTTGGCCATTATAAGGTAAATTTCTATCCTCCGGTTTGCGTTGCATTGTGTGACGGGAACTGAGTCTTATAATGGCTTCATTTTTATAAAAAGCATTGCGATGTTTAAAAGAATGAATTGTTTTAAAGCACTGGCAATCCAATGGAGTAAACCCGTTCCACGAAAGTGGCGTGGTCCTGTGATTAGCCATATTATAAAGGTGTTAAGTAGATTTCTCATACCAGTCCCATGACTGACTCGTAGTTTGTTTCACTTTCAAACTCGGGTGCCCCTTTTTCTACACGGGCAGCCTTGTGTTCAGGTTTAGCAGGCTTTTTCTGGATAGCTGGAGATGAAGATGGATTCTATCATTTATCTCTTTTTATGCTGTTCAGCTTCTATTGTAAATATTATGTTTATTTCCGCTGTAGACATTTATGTATAGCTGAACTGTATTTGTACTTAGTATGATCCTGTATACTGTGTAACTATGATGTTTATGTTTATCCAGTGTATTATTTGTTCATTATCTGGTGTATTTATTTAATTCTGTTCTGCTATTATCTGTTTATGTGTTATATTCCAAAGATTACCCTTGCCGCCGTCAGTACGGGGTTTGGGGTCGTCACAACGTGGTATCAGAGCTTTGGTTAAGCTTAGTGTTGGGATATAACACATTAACGAACTCGTCAGAAATAGAACCAGTAGTGTTCTAGGACGAGTAACTCATTACAGATAGGATCAGTAATATCCTAGTATGAGTAAAGCAGAATGAAATACACCCCACTAGACACATTTACATCTGAAGTATATGTTTCTATGTTTTAAAATACCTTTTCTATGACCTGACACTTGATTTGCCAATTGCAGAAGTACTAGAAAAATGAGTGTCAGAAACAGAAGAAATGCAGAACCCGATCTAGAGGCTCTATTAAAGAGATATCGAAATTTGGGCGGAGCACAATTCTCGGGCAATGAGTCTATTATTCAAACTAAAGCTTGGGTGAGCTCTGCAGAAAGAATATTTGAGCGTTTCCAGCTGAGAGATGACCAAAAAAGATTAGTAACATCTTGGGCGCTCAAAGAAGAAGCTTTTATCTGGTGGGAAACAATCATCAAAGATAATCCAGAAGGTGATATCACCTGGGACAGATTCAAAGAGATTTTCCTAGAAAGATTTACTCCTCCTGAAGCGACTGAGCGATTATGTGATGAATTCTCTTATTTGATACAAGGAGATATGACCATTCCAGAATATCATAAGAAATTCAATGAGCTCTCTCACTTTGCCCCGCATCTGATTCAAGATCCAAAGTGGAAGAATCTGAGATACATTCATGGCCTACAAAGAAAATACCAGAATAGTGTAATGAAAAATGTGAAGCTTCCTTTTTCAGAAATGATTTATATGGCTTATCAGTACGAAGACCTCCATAAGAAAGGTATGTTGCGCGACGAAGAAGAAGTCAGTTCGAGTAACAAAGTAGAGTCGATGACTGATAGTCTTGGGGCTAGTAAGAAGCCCAGAGCCAAGAGGAAGAGGACTAGATCTGAGGAAGAACCAATAATGACTGCCACATGCTCAAGCTACAATAGGCAGGGACATTTGGCGATAATTTGCAAGTCTTCGAACAAACGAAGAAAGGATGAATCTAAATCCAAGAACAAGTTTCATTCAGCCCGAGAATGTAATCTTTGTCATCAGGCTGGTCACGTAAAGCAAGACTGTTGGATGTTAAAAAAGACCAATGTGGTTCAAGTAAATGAAGTGGCAGAAACTACAGCACCCTCAGCTAGTCAGGGAAGATCTGATGTTTTAGAAGGCACGCTTACGGTCAAAAACATTCCAGTCAAAATATTGTTTGACACAGGCGCGTCAAGAAGCTTTATTGCCAAAAATGCGGTCAAGAAGTTGGACTTGAAATTAAGGAAGCTCAAAGAACCCATCACTGTCAAAATCCGGTTGGGGGTTCTATCGATCTTAGCTGGATTTGCGCGGTGCCTGTCTCTTTCTCCTGTTATAAGTTCCCTACCATCTCTATCATCATGAATTTTACTGAATTCGATCTTATTTTGGGATTGGATTGGTTAACCAAATATGAGGCAGAGGTTAAATGCGCCGACAGAGTCGTTAAGGCGAAGATTAAATCAGGTGATTATATAACCATTCCCTGTGAAGGTCAGAATGCTAATAGAAAAGACTTCTAGGCAGCTTTGGATGTTTCTCCTGTTCAAATAGAAAATATCCCTGAAGTCACAGAGAATATTGCGGACCTCATCAAAGACATTCCTATCATCAAGAACTATGCGGATGTGTTCGAAGAAGTTGTTCGCTTACCTCCGCAGAGAGAAATAGAATTCAAGATCGCTTTGATTCCGAATGCAAGGCCGGTAGTTCACGCTATTCGAAGAATGTCCTTGAAAGAGAAAGAGGAATTAGACAATCAAACATGACAGCTCGTATGGAAGGGTCTGGTCAGGCCTAGTTTCTCTGATTGGGGTGCAGCAGTGGTGTTTGTCCCAAAATCTAACGGTACTCTACGGCTATGTGTGGATTATCGTGATTTGAACAAACAGACAATAAAGAATAAATATCCATTGCCGAGAATCGATGATTTATTGGATCGTCTGAATGGAGCACATGTATTTTCAAGGATGGACCTAGATACAGGCTTCCATCAGCTTCATATTGCCGAAGAGTGTGTTCTTATGACAGCATTCAGAGGTCCATACTTATTCTATAAGTGGTTAGTAATGTCGTTCGGCTTATGTAACGCTCCAGCATACTTCGTTGATTTGATGAATAGAGTGTTCAGAGAGGTCCTGAATAAGTTTGTTCTGGTTTTTATCGATGATATTCTAATCTTCTCTAAATCAAAAGCCGAACATGAAAAGCATTTGGAACAGGTTCTAGAAATTCTGAGAAGGAATGTATTGAAAGCCAAACTGTCCAAATGTATATTCTGGCAAGATGAAGTGAAATTTCTAGGCCATGTCGTATCGAAAGAAGGAAATGCTGTGGATCCAAATAAAATCACGGCTATCCAAAATTGGAAACAGCCTAGTACTCCTACAGAAGTCCGCAGTTTTCTTGGATTGGCTAGTTATTACCGGAAGTTCGTTAAAAACTTTTCGAAGATATCTGGTCACTTAACGAAGCTCACAAAGAAGCACTCAAAATTCAAATGGACTCCAAAATGTGAGGAGGCTTTTGAAGAGCTAAAGTTAAGATTAACGACTGCTCCAGCGTTAACCATTATTGACGACAATCAGGATTTAAAAGTCTGGACAGATGCCTCTAGAGAAGGCCTTGGAGCAGTGTTAATGCAAAGAGGTCAAGTGATTACGTATGCTAACTGCCAGCTGAAACCGCACTAGAAAAACTATGTAACTCATGATCTTGAGTTATTGGCTATCGTATTCTCTTTGAAAATTTGGAGACACTATCTTCTAGGTGAGAAATTCGAACTGTATACAGACCATCAGTCATTGAAATATTTGTTCACTCAAAAAGACTTGAATCTGAGGCAGCAACGTTGGATAGAATTCCTTGCAGCATACGATTTTGAGATTCCATACACTCCAGGGAAAGCCAATGTCGTGGCCAATGCGTTAAGCCGAAAGAATGAAATGATCGCCAGTTTTATTACCACGACTTCATTGATAGATAAAATATCTTCTCTTTAGAAGGATGATCACTTCATTCAGAAGTTCAGAGAGATAATTCAAAAGGACGAACCCTCGAGTTTCCAAGTTGATAATGAAGGGATTCTAAGGCTGAAAGGTCGAATTTGTGTTCCTAACATTCCTGAGCTCCAAAAGGAAGTACTGGATGAATGCCACAAGTCAAAACTTAGAATCCATCCGGGAGTAAGCAAAATGTATAATGTCATCGAACACACTTTCTGATGGAAGTCGATGAAGAGGGACATTTCTTTATATGTAAGCCGATGCCCTACTTGCCAACTAGTCAAGAACGACCAATAGAAACTGGCTGGATTGTTGCAACCGCTGGACGTTCCTGGTTGGAAGTGGGAACATATTTCCATGGACTGCATAGATGGTTTGGCCAGAACCATAAAAGGAAATGACAGTATTTGGGTGATCGTAGATCGCTTCACGAAGACCGCCCATTTCATACCTGTCAGATCAAACAGAACTGCTCAGAGTCTGGCGCAGATATACTTCAAGGAAATTGTTAGACTACACGGAGTGCCGATCAGTATAGTTAGTGATAGAGATACAATATTTACTGGCAAATTCTGGGAGGCATTTCAAGTAAAGCTGGGAACAAAGCTGAACCTAAGCACCGCTTATCATCCTCAGACAGATGGTCAGACTGAGAGGGTGAATCGTATTTTAGAAGATCTATTACGGGCTTGTGATCTAGATTTTGGTGGATCATGGGAAGACCATCTGCATTTGGCTGAATTCTCATATAACAACAGCTACAAGGCGAGCCTGACAATGTCGCCATTCGAAGCATTGTATGGTAGACCGTGCCGATCCCCTGCTTGTTGGGTCGAACCCGGTGATAGACTTGGATTGGGACCTGATATGATCCGAGAAGCTACCAGCAAAATCGATTTTATTAAGAAACGATTACTTGCCGCTCAAAGCCGACAAAAGAGTTATGCCAATAGGAGAAGAAGAGATATATCATTTGCTGTTGGCAACTATGTATATTTGAAAGTATCGCCGATGAGAGGAGTTATCCGGTTCGGTAAAACTGGGAAGTTGGCGCCCAAATTCATTGGCCAGTTTCCTATTCTTGAACGGATTGGAACTCTCACTTATAGGGTTAAATTGCCTGATTGGTTGCCGGGAGTACATGATGTATTTCACATATCTCAACTTCGAAAGCACGTTCATGATACAGACTTGATCATGGAAGAAGCAGCTCAACAGGATATTGAAATTACTCCTGAATTAGCTGTGAGAAGAGAGCCACTAAAGATTATCGGCAAAGAAACCAAGGAACAAGAAAGTTCACTTAGTCAAAGTGCAATGGAGTGGAGATCCGCGAGATTGTACTTGGGAAACTGAGGAGAGCATTCATAAAGCCTATCCTAGGTGCCGAGTGGATATCTCTGATTGACTCCGGTGCAAGGTACATTTACCATACTTTGCATTACCAATTAATTCTCTACTCTGTTGTTATTTTCTTTCCATGGATGTGCACTTTTAATTCTATAGTCTGAATGATTTTAAAAGAATATAGAAATTGATTAGTATATTTTTGAAAAGTTAAAAACAAATTGCTTGTTGTTTGCATTGTGTGATAGTAGATTTGATTAATTAAATTATTAAAATGATAGCTAAATTAATCAATAATAGAATGAATGGTAGAATTTATTCGATTAAATCAACATTGAACTGATTTAAAAATAGATAGAAATATATACTTGTGCATTATATATGTTTGAACAGGTAAATGGATTAGTTGTTGAGTAAAGAAATTATTTGCGTGCCCGAAAAATAGGTAAATCTTAATGAGTTGGATGCGAAATATTATTATATCAACTCCTATGAATGCCATTGGATGCGGAGTGCTGGTTATTCTGTGTGTAATAATAAACATCGCCATAGGATATTAACAATTAATTTTGAACTACACTACATGGCATACTTATGGAAGATAGGCATACTTCATCATATGCCACATAAGCATTTGGAGCTTGTGTGACGAGGTGGAAGATTTACAATACGAGCGAGAGGCTTGTATGGCGATGACTATATTTTACAGGTTGAACTGATGACTGATATGACCATATAAAATTTGTAACGATAAATTGCCAGATTTATAAAAACTCCACACGGGTCTGGAGTTGACAATAATCACGTCTCTCTAGTCATTAGATACGACACATGGACTATTTATTTCCCACACGGGACGAGGTAACAAGGATTTATCCTCTGGAGCAATTAAAATACACACTCCCTCAGGCTTTGACAGGGTGACGAGAATTTGTTCTCTGGAGTTAATATCTATACACGCTCCCCTGTAAACACCATAATATATCACTATAAATATGTGTATGCTTTATAGGATTTATTGGGTACCTAATACGGCCCAATAAATTTCCAAACCACTCCCCGTACAAAGGAGGTTATGGCGAAATTTTTCGAAAATTCCGGGTGTTAGCCAAATTTTTGAAGAATTTGAAAATTCTCAGAAACTGAAAAGTTGGAGAATGGAAGCCAGATTGAACGTAGAGTTGATTAATCAAACCACTTTCGACTTTGTTCCTTTTCGGGGACGAAAAGTTTTAAGTGGGGGAGATTGTAAAGACCCGGAAAATCTGAACCAATTTAAAATTTTTAAATTGGCTAAAATAGTGGATTTTAAATATTTAAAATCAATATTTTAAATAATAGCAATGAAAAGTGAGTTTGAATCGACGTTTGAAAATAAATATAGTTACTTTGAATTATAAACAAGGCCTGAAATGGCGCGGTAGTTTCAAAATTTGAATTCAAACTTTGACTGGTCGTACCGGGTGCAAAACAAAGCGGATTTGAGTGAAACCAAAAATATTTAAATCTGTTAGTAAATACCTTTCTAACGAATCTGAAAAATCGAAGTTTCATAGCAGGACGCAAAAGTTATGGCCAAATGAATTTTCTGAAAGGTCGCTATAGAGTTTATATAGCCCGTGAAAATGACCATTTTGCAAACGACCTTGGAATTCGACGAAACCACTTTTTTTGGATCCGGGATGTTAAACTATTGCTAAGTTTCAAATTTCATAATTTTTGAAGTTAGTATGTGAGCGTGGCAAAGGAAAATGTGTTTGGTCGTTTTCTATTAAATTGGATCGACCAGAAATGGGCCATTTTTCAAACTATCTCAGAATTCGACGAAACTAGTTTTGTTGGGACCGTTTCGTCAAAACATAGCCAGATTTATTTTTATGGAATTTTTCGAATCAGTTTGTGGTCCTGGCAAATTGAAATGTACGTTCAAATTAAATATTGTATGTTTTATATTTTAATTTGAAGGAAAACTGACTGAAACATTCGAATGGGCCTTCGAAACATATCCCATTGTGTTCGGAATGGGGTTAAAACGTTAGGGACGACAGTCGTTGGGTTTCGATTGGAGTTCATGTGTGAAAGGGGGGTATTTTTGAAATTTTAAAATATATAAATTAAAGAAAAAACCTCATTGGTTAGAAAATTCTTTTTCTCTCTCCCCGTAGCCGATAACCAAGCGGAACCCCCTTCTTTCCTTCTCTCCTAGATTTCTTCTAATCCGCTCAATAAAAACCCATCCCCCTTTGGAGAATTTTGTAGTGCTCCTCACCACCTTCAAATCCATACATAGTTTGGATATTTTCATTGTGTACTTGGAAGAACAGACGCCAGGAAGTTCTCGACTTCCAGCCGCTGCTGTGACTGGTGGGGACCACTGAACTGGGCGAGACGACCTGGGCGGGGAGCTGGTTCCAAGCCCTTTCGAGTGGCGATGGCCGATCGTCATATAGCTACACGGATTTCGCGAAAACTGAAAACCTAGTTTCGAACCAAACTGCTGAGGTACGACTGAAAATTGTATAAACTATATTATAGCAGTTTAAAGCGCTACGGTTTTTTATTTCACTGTAAAAATCATATCTTTTTCGTTTCTTGACGAAATTCAGTGAAACAAGAGACAGTGGACTCGTGTGGACGTCTTCTACATTCTTGAAGAGACCGCATATTTTTCTGAGCTTTCTGCTATTTTTGGTGGAGTGGAACCCAATGTGAGATTTATAATTTATAAACGATATGGAAAACGACGATGTGTAAATTATATAGTCGATATATGAGTTATATAAGCGTTGTACACCTCTTGTATAAGCGTTGTATAAGTTGTACGTTTGATGTATAAGTTATATATGCGTTGTAAAAATTATATATGTGTTGAAATAGAAGTGAAATGCTTATATATATATATATATATATATATATATATATATATATATATATATATATATACGCCCCTCGGCCACAAACCATGGACGATATTTATTGGTTGTGATTGATGTGAAAATTGGTTGATTACGAATGTTTGATTAGAATTGTTTTTGGTTGAAACTGATTGATTGTGGTTGAAAAATACCCATTTGTGGTTGGGAAATATTTAGTTGAAACCACATAGGATTAGTTTGTGGAAATGAAAAAAAAATATACATGCCGCCTGCGTGCGAATTAGATGCATGATTCCCCATTGTAAAAAGCTGTGAGGCTTTAAGGTAGAGCGAGGAGTCGTACTAGGGACGGTCCTGGTTTTAACTACCCTGCAGTTATGCTGCCGAAATTTTGAATAATATTCATGTGTTAGAATTATTTTCATTTGTTGAAACTATATTTGTTCATTGAATAGAAAACCTTCATGTGTTGAATTTAAATTCATTCGTTGAATAGAAATTAATGTGTTGAATGGTTTTCGTGTTTTAAATATAAAAATCACCTTTTTATCTATATATATAAACTATAGAAAACCTTCATGTGTTGAATCGAAATTCATTCGTTGAATTGAAATTCATGTGTTGAATGGTATTCGTGTTTTAAATAAATTGTTTTAACAATAAAAATCACATTTTTACTCTATATATATAAACAATAGAAAACCTTCATGTGTTGAATCGATATTCATTCGTTGAATTGAAATTCATGTGTTGAATGGTATTCGTGTTTTAAATAAATTGTTTTAACAATAAAAATCACATTTTTACTCTATATATATAAACTACAGAAAACCTTCATGTGTTGAATTGTTATTCATTCGTTGAATTGAAATTCATTTGTTGAATGGTATTCGTGTTTTAAATAAATTGTTTTAACAATAAAAATCACATTTTTACTCTATATATATAAAAACTATAGAAAACCTTCAGGTGTTGAATCGATATTCATTCGTTGAATTGAAATTCATGTGTTGAATGGTATTCATGTTTTAAATAAATTATTTTAACAATAAAATTCACATTTTTACTCTATATATATAAACTGTAGAAAACCTTCATGTGTTGAATCGATATTCATTCGTTGGATAGAAATTCATGTGTTGAATGGTATTCGTGTTTTAAATATAAAAATCACCTTTTTATCTATATATTTTAACTATAGAAAACCTTCATGTGTTGAATCGAAATTCATTCGTTGAATTGAAATTCATGTGTTGAATGATATTCATATTTTGAAAGAAATTGTTTTATAATAAAAATCCTATTTTTATCATCAATATGAACTATATAAAATAATCTTGTTTTGAAATAAATTGTTTTATAATAAAAATCCTATTTTTATCACCTATATTAACTATATAAAATAGTCGAGTTTTGAAATAAACTGTTTTACATTAAAAATCACATTTTTATTGTATATATGAATTGTTAAAAATAGTGAAGTGTTGAAATAGAAGACAGTTAGATAAAAATATCATTTTTATCAAAAGTATGAAAATTATATAGTTTTGAAATCGAAGAATCGATATATATATATAAATAGAATTGAAACATATCGAATAACGAAGCTGCAGTTCGTATTTTGAAACCGTGATTTCAAACGATTAGTGCAGGAGATCCGACCATCGGATTTTCCCGAAACCGCAACAGTTGGGTTCGCTTTGGAAATATCTTTCCAACGCCACCAACTTTGTAAAAATCCAACGGTTGGATTGTCTGGAATGTTTAATTCAAATCTGAAGAAAAACAGCGCTAGAATCGATTATATATATATATATATATATATATATATATATATATATATATATATAATTATACTAAATCGAATAACGACGCTGTAGTTCGTATTTTGAAATCGAAACTTCAAACGAGTATACCGGGAGATCCGACCGTCGGATTCTCCCGAAACTGGAACCGTGGATTCGTTCTGAAAAGATATTTCTAATGATGTAAATTTGTGAAGATCCAATGGTTAGATTTTCAGATATGTGTAAATCAAATCTGAAGAAAAACAACGCCACGACCGCGTTATGGCCCGAAGCGTCGTTTGAATAAATTGGCTATTTTAAAATAAATAAAAATGGCGATAAATCGTTATAAAATATTATAAACGATATGGATGTGAAATTTAGAAACTAATTGAGGCTAAGTCGAATGGTTTCCTGGATGTTGATCTGATGTTGGTTTCGGCCTTCGGGGTTAATATTTGGGAAATCGTTCTCTTACTGATTTACGGTTAGCGACTAACGAATTGAAATGATGCGTATGTGTGTTTGTGTTGCACTCGTTTATTATATACGCAAGTTGCTCAGAAAGACCGGGTTTATCCCATTCTGAATAACTGAATCGACGATAAGAAATCGAAGATGAAGACGGTGGTCGAAGACCAGAGATCTTCACCTCGTTTGGATGGTAACTGATGTCTCGATTGGGAGGCATCCCGAAATATGGATAATAAGTGGTGATCGTCCAGACGTACGTGGAGATCGAAGGATTTGCGAGGTATATAGTGCCTCCGGTTTCGTTCAGACCCAGAACGGACATGTAAATGGACCGTGTGTCTGACATTGGAAATCATTCTATGTGATTGACAACCGTCAGTTACATGGCGTGAATTGCCTGTGTGGCATGCTAATATGCAGTGATCAGGGCTTCTGTTGAAAAGCAAAGTCTTGTGGTGATGATCAAAGCACCGCCTGTGTGGCGTAGCTTTGTGTATAACTTGAATTCGCGAACCTCACACCCCGGTATGAACCAGAAACGGGAGAGGACATCAGGGAGGGCCTGCGATTCTTTCTAGCTAGAGGTGGTGTCGGTGCTTAAACTGGCCGACATTTATATTATTTTCACCTATGTGGTTGTTGTTGTTGCGAGGCGCCTCGGATATACCGGTGACTAGGTGAAGCCGAAGGAGCAATTCGTTGGCTCATTTACGCCCCATAAGGCGGGGAAACGCAGTGTTCATGCATAATAATCCACATCGGTGGACCGGCCCTGACGATCCAAGGGGCAGTTGCGGTTGTTCCTGAGGGGCGGGCTAGAGCGTCTCGAATTCGGTGAGGATGATCCCTTGCGTCGGTTCATGAAGGAAATCCAATTTCCAAATACATGACTGTGCGGTTTTGATTGTATATATATATATATATAGCGACATGATATATGGTACCCATGCCGTCTATGATTGATAGTTAAGATTGAAATTGTTTTTGAAACTTATAAACACTAGTAATAATACCAAATGCTTTTGTTTTATTCGTATCAAGCATATTTTGGCCATTATAAGGTAAAACTCTATCCTCCGGTTTTCGTTGCATTGTGTGATGGGAACTAAGTCATACAATGGCTTCATTTTTATAAAAAGCATTGCGATGTTTAAAAGAATGATTTGTTTTAAAGCACTGGCAATTCAATGGAGTAAACCCGTTCCTAGAAAGTGGCGTGGTCCTGTGATTAGCCATATTATATAGGTGTTAAGTAGATTTCTCATACCAGTCCCATGACTGACTCGTAGTTTGTTTCACTTTCAAACTCGGGTGCCCCTTTTTCTACACGGGCAGCCTTGTGTTCAGGTTTAGCAGGCTTTTTCTGGATAGCTGGAGCTGAAGACGGATTCTATCATTTATCTCTTTTTATGCTGTTCAGCTCCTATTGTACATATTATGTTTATTTCCACTGTAGACGCTTATGTATAGATGAACTGTATTTGTACTAAGTATGATCCTGTATACTGTGTAACTCTGATGTTTATGTTTATCCAGTGTATTATTTGTTCATTATCTTGTGTATTTATTTAATTCTGTTCTGCTGTTATCTGTTTATGTGTTATATTCCAAAGATTACCCTTGTCGCCGTCAGTACGGGGTTTGGGGTTGTCACAACAAGAATAATTTATTATTTCCAAATGAGAAATAATAACGCAATGTAAATTGCGAGATGCGAGAATATAATGAGATTTCCAAAGTAACGGAAATGACAAGATTTGATAATATAAAAACGAGATTTCCAAAGTAACGGAAATGGATATGTTTGAGAATAAATGTATATATAAGAAATTTCCCAACATAAAGGAAATAAAAGAGATTATATAAAATCATAACGATATTCTCAAAGTAAAAAGGAATGAAAGTTGAGCTTTGAAATGAGTTTATTCTAAAAAAGAGAAGTGTTAGATTTTGTTTTCAAAAATAATAAAAAAAAGAGATTTTTAACGTTATTTTTTGAATGGTAAGATGAATTGATTTTCCGAATTAAGGCTAATAAGTAATGATATAGAAAATGTTTAAAAATGATAGAAGAATAAGAAACTGGATACGATTATAGGATTTTTCCTAAGTACTAAAATAAAATAGTTTTGAAATAACCTTATGCTAATAAGAATTGAAAAGCGATATTCGTAATATTGAAATTCTTAAAGAGTTCTAAATTAACCGTAATTATTTATTTTTAATTAAAAAGGCCAAGTAATGTCGAGTGCTGAATCTGTGAACTCAATTTTATTTTATTTGATAGTTAAATAACCGACTATCAAATCTGACCATACGATCGTTGGTACGGAAAGACCGGGATCGAATTTATATTCGAAAACCATTCCTATCAGCAAATAGTAACATTAAAGATTGAAGATAGAGCAATCAAAGACCCTGTATCTTCATAAGCGGAAGCATTACTTGTCAAATATTCTCTGGAATTGCAATCTGAGGTATTCTGACGTGATTCGTTCGTGGTTGAGAATTTACGGAGTGCAAGGACTACTCGCTTAATTCAAGATTGTAGTAGGATGGTACCTTCTATTTGTCCAGCCCAGGACAACTTGTATGGACGAATGTCTGACAGAGTATTTCCAAGGGATTACGTATATTGATTTCTTCAACATATTTTGTTGGTGGCAGAGGAATTTGTTCTTCTTGCGTAAACACCTAGAGTATTTTTGTGGACGTCAATTAATGATTTTCTGGCGGATCTACCGACGTGACATTCAAAGTGAATGGTGACCAGATGTTCTAAAATAATAATAAAGGTAAAGTAATTAACGAATTAATTAATTATGACCTCAAGTCTCTTCAACCGGGAAAAGGTATAAAATCGGGTAGGTCGCATGGCTATGTGGGTCGCACCCATCAAAACGGTATATCATTAATTGATCTTGAGAAATCAAGTGCCTTCGGTTGACCCTTTTTATTTTTGTATGTATGTTATCGATTCGGTTGGCTGGCCCCCAACTGTGGTAATGATATATTCGGTACTCTCAAGCGAAGTAAGGGGCCGGTCATATTTAGCCGGGGTTGCAAGACGTTCTTATTGAATCCCCAATGTATTCATCTTCAGAGGTACAATTTTGGAAGGTGGTCCCATACCTTGCCATAGTTGGCAATCCATTCTCCGATTAGAGCCTGCGGTTTTGATTGTATACTATATATGTAGAGCGCGAGATGCAAGCGTTCTGCTAGATTGATATTTATTTGTATTTAGACACTATTATATTATATGAGAAGATATTGATTTCAAAAACGTTTTGGGTTATCGTAAGGTAAAAACCATCTGTATTTATGTGTGGATTTGGTCTTATGGTTATCCTTTTCTTTCAAAGGGATTTTGACTTTAAAATCAACTTGTGTGATACCTATAAACTTAGTGTGTTTTTATCACTTTGGTTCACCAGACTGACCTGATGTTTGTAATGCTCGGGTTAGACCGGGATGTATAGATTCAGGTTATCAGACGTAGTAAAGAATAAAGCTGGAAGAGTCCAGACGTATGATATATATTTATTCCGTTGTGTGTTGTATATGAGGATAGGTCATTGTAACTGTCCGGATGTGTGATGTGCTCTGATGGCTGTAAGTTTATTTTCAAGTTCTATATAAAGATTTAATTCTATATTATATTTTGTTCCGCTGCGATGTAAGAATGTACGTTGTGTTCTTCTTTTTCTTTTATTCTAATATTTCTTTCTTCTTACCTCACCCTCTAACTTCTTTCTATTGGCATCTGGGTTTCCAGTGCATTTTGAGTTGGACTTGTGTTGTTGGTCAGCTCAAAGGGTACTGGAAATTTGGGTCGTTGTCACAGTTGGTATCAGAGCAATGGTTTAGAAATAACCTTGGCTCTGTGGTATAACTCGATAGAGATGGGACTGGTAATATCCTAGATTAAGTTGAGTGAATATATGAGAGCGCGTATTTGTAAATTTCATATACAAATGTTTTGTATTGTATTTGTTGATCGGTTCAAGTGTTGAGAAGTATTGAATTGGTAATGGACACAATGTTGTTTTGTAAAGCGGGTAAATGCAATAATTTTACCAAAAATATATTTTATATAGAAAGGAAATAATTTTACCAATTATTGACATACTGGGTTGGATGTTTTGTTGAATTATTTGAATGGAATTCAAATTAAACTAAAATTTGAAATGGTTTAATGTAACCAAGAATATTTCCATATGAAATAGTAAATGAGAAGTTTAATTTGAAATTAAAACGAATCATTTCAAATGGAGATTTAACTTGAGCTAAGAAAGAACATCTGTGAATTAAATGTCAAAATTCTTATATGCATAATTTATGGGATTGAATGAATTTAGAATTAGGAAATCATATTAATAAAAACAAAATGGAAATCAATTTGATATAAATCGATTGATATTAAACCCAGGTGAATATAAGAAAATATTTACATGGAATGCAAATTCAATTGATTTGATTATGTATTGGTTGTTGATTGTGAATTATTGTTGATTGGTTGATAGATTGTTGAATAAAATTAATCACCAGTTAATGGAGATGAATGAATTGGAAACCAAGAGAAATTAACTCTAAAGTAATAAACTGAAACAAAACCGCATATGAATTAGAAATGAATGTGTTAACCCTGTATTTGTATATGAAGGAGGTCGTATCTTTGATTTTGGAAATCGGTTGGGTTAGAATGTGGATTACTGAAGTATTATTGAAATTTCACATATATGTTACTTAAATGTTAAACTGAGTTAAGTACAGGTGCCAGATGGTTACAGAATTGACTTTGGTTAAATAGATCATATTAAATTGAGTGAATATGCTCAATAGCACTCGCATAAGGTACGCCTACGCGAAAATACAAATTTTTGGGTTTTGAATTTTGTTCTCCGACCGTGTGGTCGATGTATATATATTATTTGTTCCTGCGATATCACATATGTCACTCTGTAT
Source organism: Allium sativum (assembly GCA_030737875.1). Lineage (NCBI taxonomy): Eukaryota > Viridiplantae > Streptophyta > Magnoliopsida > Asparagales > Amaryllidaceae > Allium > Allium sativum. The sequence goes on from CM060924.1 coordinate 692,611,018, forward strand.
AGGGGAGACTCTGCCGAATTTTTTCGGGAATTTAAAGTGTTAGAATTTTTTTGATATTTTTGAAAATTTATAATGATAATAGTGAATTGGTTTTCGATTTTTAAAATAAATGGTTAGTAACATTTTTCTTACCATAGTAATTTCGGGGACGAAATTCTATTAAGGGGGGAAGATTGTAATGTCCCGTATTTTCGGTAATTAGATATTTAATATATTTTATTATTTTAAATATTGATCTGGAATTTTAATTGGATTTAAAATATATAATTCGATTATGAAACGAAGTTTGAACATTATTTTATATATAATTATAAATCAAACTCGAAATAGCGCTGCAGTTCATAAAATGGAGTTTTGAACTTCAACAGAATATATAGGATCCGATATAAGTCGGATTTCTATGAAACAAGAAACATTTGAATCTAATTAGTCATAATTTTCGTATAAGAGAGAAAAATCCAGTTTTCATATTATATACTGTAAGTTATTACCAAATCAAAATTCAAAATAGTTGCTATGGAAATCGTTATTAAAATATAGCGTTTATTTAATATATATAAATAGGAAATTTAAATTGTTTAACTCAAAATTGATGATATTGAGTTGCATAAGTTACAATTGGAGTTGTATATATATATTCTGGTTGGATATATATATATATATATATATAGTAAAAATAATTTATTATGACTTATTTGGTAATTTATATAATATTTTATTAATATTATATGAGCATTAAAACTAGCCATTTTTATGAATGGTCTCAGTTTTCAATGAAATTAGTTTCATTAGAACCGTATCGTTAAATTATTATAAGAAAATAAAATTTCCTGGTAAACCGATATCCTACGTGACTTCAGTGGCAAAAAATGTCTTTGTTTCTGTTTAATTATTTATACAATTTAGACAGGGGTAACTTTTAATGAATAAACGACTGGCCAAACAAACTTCAAATTTAACAAAACAAGATTCATTGGATCCGTTAGGAAGAGGTCTAGTAAAATGTCAGGGCCTTATATTTATTGAATTTTTTCTGTAATTATAGGAATTTTAAACGCTTGATTTTTCATCGATATTTATAAAGGACTTTTCACAAACGACCTCAGAATTCGATGAAACCTATCCCATTGGGTCCATAATATTTTTTTATGTTAATATTACTTTTGTTTGTCAAAAACGGATGTCGTATGTGAGTGTTTGAGAGGATACTTCACATCGAAGTTTCAATTTAACATTATATTATTAAATGTGTCCATATATATATATATATATATATATATATAAACCAACATCTCATAACCCTGGAGCATTTCTGTGCGTGGTCAAGGCCATGAGCAGCCACCATCTTGCCCAACCGAACGACCAGAATTGCACCAAAATTCTCCTAATAATTTCTCCAAATCCTCTCACATTTTCAGAAAAATTATAACTACATATAAGTTTAACTATATAATGTCTTTACATCGTGCTGTAACACCCCACCTCCATTAAGGTCACTCTCACAGGGAATGCATTAACTTCAGTGGAGCATCATAAGTGTATAAAACAGATAAATTACAAAACAGACAAAATTTATACAGCGGATAATAAATTAAACTTTGCTTTATTGATAAAACAACAGCTTGGTAAAACAGCTTGTACAAGGATTGTTTTCAACACCAAGACACCAATACCCATTACAACAAAGCATATGTCTTGTTTAACAAAATAAAGAAGCATAAAATGACTATGATATTCCCCAATAAAGCATGAGCCAGCCATAGCAGTGGAAAAAGAGAGTTCAGAGCTACACATCGACTATCTTCGAGCTTGGGAAGAAAAACTAGCTAAGTGGTAATATTCCCTCCTTGTGAACCTGGGGGGGAGGGGGGACGGAAGAAAAGAGGCGAAACAAACTAGGTCAGACATAATCTGGTAAGACAAGTGATTTTTAGCATGTAGATAGGTAAAAGCATCATGACATGAATAGACTGGATACAAGACATAACCATGATAATAAGTATACCAAGACAACAAATGATGAGCGCAAGATATGACAAGGTACACAAGATAAACAGGATATGATGTTTGCGCTTCTAATTATTAAGAAATTTCCTACACTGCACAGTTCGATATGACAAGGCAAGATACACTGAATGTGCTTCGGTTCTTTCTCTGATTTCCTATTTTCTCTGCACCACCAAACTAGCATCCTAACTAGTGTCTTTTATAGAATGATTTCTATTCCCTACTAGTATCCCAACTAGTATCCTGTGTTAAATAATAAGGTGATCCCAACCCCGCAATTGTGGTAGTGTACATCTAGTATGAGGATCTTACCTCAATCAGCATAATTGCCATGGATACGTTAGATGTACCCTTACTACCCTATCTATCGGCTCCCTAACTCGTATGTATTCATTAATTATATCACTTTGCCCCGCTTGTATGTAGATACCTGTGCTGGTCCCACCATGGGGTGTATCAATTCCTATGGTGGCAACCCGACACAAATTCAAGATGCACAGTGTATACTACTGATGCCCAGTGCCTACTTTTCCCGCTCCGAAGCACGTGCACGCCCGTACTCCATCGAGACCTATACTGCTGCACCACCCGCCACTATTTTGACCGCTTATAATCAGCCTAGTAATCATGCCCCACCCTGCCTAGTTCAGGGTACCATGATACATCTATGTGGGTTACTACTGAAATGGGCCCCCACTACTAGGGTTTCCTAATCAACATGTTATAATGGTTAAGTGCTCCCAATTTAACTTAACCCCACCCATTTGCTTAACAAACATGTTGTACTGGTTAAGTGTTGCATATTCATATGTTACTTAACCTTCCCACTGATTCATGTACGTTTATATAACGGTTAAGTTTGTGGGCCTATATATATTAATACTGCCCACTTACCCAAGATTTACTTAACCCTTCCCCTTATCAAGTCCATACGTATTATTGGTTAAGCTTGCCTTAACCCTATCCACTTTGAAATATTGGTTAAGTGTCATCAATCAATTAAAGTTAACTTAACCCACCCATTCATCATGTTGTATTGGTTAAGTGTCATCAATCCAGTCGAGTTAACTTAACCCACCCACTTGTCATGTTACCTTGGTTAATTGTTGCCTTCTTGTGTTACTTAACCCTACCATACATCATGTTATATTGGTTAAGTGTTGCCCTCTTGTGTTAACTTAACCCTACCACACATCATGTTGTATTGGTCAAGTGTTTCCTATTAAGTTAACTATGTTCAATCATCATGTTATATTAGTTAACTTAACCCTGCTCACTTGTCTAATTAACATGTTATAATGGTTAAGTGTACTAAATTTACTTAACCCCACCTTCTTGTCTAATTAACATGTTATAACGGTTAAGTGTTCTAAATTTACTTAACCCCACCCACTTGTCTAATTAACATGTTGTATTGGTTAAGTGTCGCTTATCCATATATTACTTAACCTTACCATTCTTAGCATGTCTGTTTATTAGCATTAATTTATTCATTAATGCCTTAAACTCTCACATTAGAACTGTTGTTTGCGGTTTCTGGATGTGCCAGGCGGTTCCAGGCAGACTTCTACCACAAAATCATTCTAACCTCAGGTTTTGGGCTAAATACGCTAACCTCTCACATCAGATCTGTGTTATTGCGGTTACTAGATGTGTCGGGCGGTTCCAGGCAGTTTTACACCGCAACTCAATCTAACCTCGGGTTAGGCATGTTCATCTTTTAGCCAATTTACATATTACCATACATGTCCAAGTCTAGATTTTATATGCTAATTATCCCAATTTCACAAAACTAGTCATGTTTCAATTCTCAAGTTATGCCCAACAAATTCGATTACAAGTTATTAATATTTCAATTTACAGTTTACGCCCAATCTAGATTTAATATTTCAATTTACCCCAAGTTCGCAACAACAACAATTATGACCCAAAACTTGATTTACGTGCCAATTAACCCAAACTTGCAGTTATAATGATAATGCCCCAATATCATTGACAAGTTATACCAACAATTTCATCGAATATGTTATGCACAATTATTTCACCAAAATAGGTTATACCCAAATATCCCCCGTATTCCAATGGTTTGTATTTCGCGATTTCAGCCTAGGTTCGAAGTTAACACAGGTTCATAAAAGAAAAAGGAAATAGGGGAAGAGAGAGAAGCAGCATAAAATAAAAATAGGCATAAAAATAGGCATGTAACAACAGACCTACTACAGGAAATTTAGATCCAACAATGATAGATTCTTGACTAAACTGATACAATCATTATCGTAGGAATAAGAATAACATCATGAACCCAAAAAGATTATAAACCTGATGTACATCAAAGATAGGCCTGATTTAATCAACAAAATGACCTCTATGGCATGCAAAGACATAGATTCAATAGAAGGATAGGGATATATCTGAAAAGATTATCTTAAAATCAGGCATAGATCTTGATTCATTTTATTACATGTCAAGATTACAATCAGGTATTCAATTCTGAAAATAAAGAAAAGAATGGATCTTGTATTCTAGGATCTGATTTCTGAATTTGTAAAGCTAATCCTTTGATGTAGACGCTTGATTCTCTAATTTGGATTTGGTTTGGAGCTTTCTAACTTGATTTCTAGTTTGGAGAAGAATGGTGGCTATGCTAGTTTGGAGATGGACGACATGACGGCTTCATGGAATGAAATTATGAGGTATAGGGTTGAGGTTTGAGGTGATTATATAGAAGTTTAGATTAATATAAGCTATTAGATTCAACCTAGGAGTATACAGCGCCATTCAGATCAAAGAGAGCCAACCAGAAATTTCCACATATGCCCTAATGACTCAGAAATCGCCACAGGAACATGATCAAAAATGGGTCGACTCCCTACAGGGGGTCGACATCTATGTCGACTCCCCCTGGGGGGTTGACATCCCTGAGCGGGAAATTTGCCGCTTAGGCCACTCTGACCGAATTATCGAATTTTGAACCGTTTTGACTCTTAATTATTATTTTAATTTAATTTCTATTTAAACTTGAAATTTTCTGAACTATAACTTCTTCATACGGAGTCCGATTTACGCAAATTCGGGCTCTATCTCAAGCAGAATTCCGAGATGAATGCTATGACATAACCCGTTTCCCTTAATTCTTCTTTTAGAATTAATATTCATTAATTCGTTACTTTAATATTCATGGAAAATACGGGGTGTTACATTCTCCCCCTACTTCAAAGGGTTTCGTCCCCGAATTCTCTAAGTTAAGAAGAATGTTTATCCTACCGTCCAACATCCATCTACTCAATCATTCAATCATAGGAATCCATTGTCCTTAGAAGATCTCTAATGCTTTTCATGAGCATATGTATAGTGTGTGTATATGTCCTTATCTAATGCAAAATCAGGCGGTCTACTGATTTAGTTGACCTCCTTAATGCGAATTATGTTAGTGCCATGAGTCCATCATGTATGCAATTACTCCTAATCGTATTTCATAACTTTTACATGAGTGCTCAATCATTCATACAAATGCAACATCCATATGATAACATCTCAAGTTTCAATCCATATACAAATACATATATGCATATGCAATATGAAAGTGACTGAGCCGATCTAGTGTCTAATTTTTGTGTATATGCATCCACGAGCAACCACTAGGAACCACTTGCAACCATCAATCATAACATGTTTCAAACACATGTTTGCATACATTGGCTTCTACCCAAGGATCGAAGATATGACCTAGAGGATAAACCTAAAAAGATAGAAACAAGTATGCATAAAATTCCTAGAAAAAGAGATCAAGGATATACCCTCAGGAAAAAAGGGTATGATGCGCGTATTTAGTCTTCAGTCTTCGAAGTTGCATCTTCTTGAGCTTCACTCTATTGTGCTCTGACTGTCTTAACTTCATGGTTGCATAGCTTCTTAATTTCTGTTTCCCAAACATAAGTTGGGACTCATCTCACAGTCGCCTCTCGTTCCACCTCTTCTCCTTCTAGTTTACCCGGCACTACAACTTTTGTTCTGTCATGCTAAAATTCCAAGAACTATCTCTTGAAAATAAACAGATGCTAACCATGTTACCAAGTGTATTTATTAAGGTGACTAGAGGTCCCTTCTCTATTTAACTTATCCAGTGCGTCAGCTATCTAAGAGTCTTTTCTTTATGAAGTCCCTATTTAATTCAAAAGCGTAGGTCTTACTCCTAGCGATGCCAACTACTAACTTAACCGAAGGTTTTAAAATCAAAGTTTGATATGTATTCTGAACTTTTCCTTTTCAAAAAAAAAGAGGACTTGAAGTCAACCTTTTCTTCTTAAGGCATCAGCTACGATCTTACCTTTCCTTCTTATATCAAAATGGCGCCTAGCCCCATGCCGCATGCATCCGTGTATACTGTAAACCTTTTACTACCGTAAGGTAAAATTCAAAATTGGGGTCGTTGTAAGAGCCCTCTTCGATTATTAGAAAGCAACATCACAGCCAATATCCCAAGCAAATGTAAGATTCTTCTTCGCCAATCTTGTTAGTGGGGCTATTACCTTCGCAAATTCCTTAATGAACTTCCTATATTAGGCCGCTAATCCTAGAAAACTTCTTACTTCCATTGGGTTTTTAGGAATCTTCCAATCTTGGATTGCCACCACCTTTTCAGGATCCACTGCTATCCCTCCCTTAGAGACCACGTGTCTTAAGAACCTCACCTCTTTCCTCCAAAAATGATATTTGGAGAAATTAGCTTTGAGTTGATGTGCTTGGAGCGTATCCGGGACTTCCCTTAGATGCAAAGCATGTTCTTCCTCACTCTTAGAGAAAACCAAAATATCATCAATGCACAAGCAAAGTGAACCATCTACTTTTCCCTTGGAGTCATGTGTCGTATAGGAAATGCAACTTGCTTTGCACTGTCAACTAAATATATGCAGAAGTCTATCTCACGTTATGGGACAAACACCTAACTTAATCAAAAACGTCAACATACTCATGGACTATTCTAACGGATCACAAATCATCGATAAACGCATCAAGTGATTCTAGGTAGCTAAGCCAAACTGATCCCTTAGGATCGCACGAAATCTCGAGGGTATTCCCGAGGCAAGTCAAAAATCTAACTACCCTCCTTTCACAATTTCTAGCTAACCAATCCATGCCTAGAATCAATCCATAGCCCATGAAACCAAAAACATAAGTATAACACTTAAACTTAATATAGCTATTCTCAAATCCTTACAAACTAAATATAAATGAGACGAATCACCAATTGGATTTGATACAATGATGGGATCCTCTACCCTACTAGTACAAAGGTGCAGAAACTCAACTATGGAAGTAGATAGAAAAGAATGTGAAGCGCCAGAGTCAAAAAAAGTTTGAAAAAAAGAAAATCAAACTTTCAACAAAAATGTTTCTATCTCTCTCCTATCCTGGTGCCATGAGAGCATGAACCTATCCTCCAGAAGTAGGTCGTGCCCTTGCCCTTGTCCTTCGGGCAATCCTTGATAAGATGCCCTGCTTCACCACTTGTCTTCTTCTTCCTACAATTAAATAACCCGTTATACCACAGAAAAGACACTTCCTCTGTTCGCGGGATCTATTATTTCTTCCACCCTCCTTATATTCCAATCCCTTGTTTGTAATTCTTCCACTTTGGCCTCTTTCTTTTCACCTTTCTCCTTCTGCGTGGATTAAGCCATATCAACCAGCTTCTTATCCTTGGGCTTGTGCTCCTTGGCCCAAACTCCCTGATTTTCATCCTTACTATCCTTGTGTAGCTTGTTGACAAGTTTCTCGAAACTACCTCCATCGCATGGCAACCTACAAAGCTTGAAAGAAGATTAGCCGCAGGTGAAGCTATTGCGGCTACAGATGGAGGTTGGGCACTACTTCGCCCTTGACATGTCGTATGCCTACGAAACGATGGTGGAATGTAAGGAATAAAAGATTCAAATAGGGAACTGGAAGATAGTATCTACGGCTTTATGGAATATGCCTTTCAAAAACAATACTTTTCTCTTGAAAAACGCTTCTTTAAAACATATTTTTGTAAATATTTCTTTATAAAAATACTTTTGGAAACGGTTTTCAAATTCCTTTTTATCTGTTCCGGTAACCTTCAGCTCTGATACCACGTGTAATACCCCACGTCCGTTAAGGTCACTCTCACAGGGAATGCATTAACTTCAGTGGAGCATCATAAGTGTATAGAACAGATAAATTACAAAACAGAAAAAATTTATACAGCAGAAAGTAAATTAAACTTTGATTTATTGATAAAATAACAGCTTGGTAAAACAGCTTGTACGAGGATTGTTTTTCAACACCAAAACACCAATACCGATTACAACAAAGCATCTGTCTTGTTTGACAAAATAAAGAAGCGTAAAATGACCGTGATATTCCCTAATAAAGCAAGAGCCAACCATAGCAGTGGAAAAAGAGAGTTTAGAGCTATACATTGACTATCTTCGAGCTGGGGAAGAAAACTGAGCTAAGTGGTAATATTCCCTCCCTGTGAACCTTGGGGGGGGGGGGGGGGATGGAAGAAAAGAGGCGAAACAAACTAGTTCAGACACAAGTCTGGTAAGTCCAGTGATTTTCAGCTTGTAGATAGGTAAAAGCATCATGTCATGAATAAAATGGATACAAGACATAACCATGATAATAAGCATAGCAAGGAAACAAATGATGAGCGCTAGATATGCCAAGGTAAACAAGATAAACATGATATGATGGTTGCGCTTCTAGTTATTAAGATATTTCCTACACCGCACTGTTCGATATGACAAGGCAAGATAAACTAAATGTGCTTCGGTTCTTTCTCTAATTTCCTATTTTTTAAGCACCACACAACTTGCATCCTAACTAGTGTCTTTTATAGAATGATTTGTATTCCCTACTAGTGTCCTAACTAGTATCATGTGTTAAATAATAAGGTGATCCCAACCCCGCAATTGTGGCAGCCTTCAGGTGTACATCTAGTATGAGGATCTTACCTCAATCTGCCTAATTGCCATGGATATGTTACACGTACCCTTACTACCCTATCGATCGGCTCCCCAACTCGTATGTATTCATTACTTGTGTCACTCGACCCCACTTGTATGTAGATACATGTGCTGGTCCCACCATGGGGTGTATCAATTCCTATGGTGGCAACCCAACACAAATTCAAGATGCACAGTGTATACTACTGCCAGTGCCTGTTTTTCCCGCTCCAGAGCACGTGCACGCTCGTACTCCATCGACACCTACGCTGTTGCACCACCCACCGCTATTTTGAGCGCTTATAATCAGCCCAGTAATCGTGCCCTACCCTGCCTAGTTCAGGGTACCATGATACATCTATGTGGGTTACTGCTGAAATGGGTCCCCATTACTAGGGTTTCCTAATCAACATGTTATAATGGTTAAGTGTTCTCAATTTAACTTAACCCCACCCATTTGCTTAATTAACATATTGTACTGATTAAGTGTTGCCTATTCATATGTTACTTAACCTTCCCACTGATTCACGCACGTTTATATAACGGTTAGGTTTATGGACCTATATATATATATATATATATATATATATATATATATTGCCCACTTACCCAAGATTTGCTTAACCCTTCCCCTCATCAAGTCCATACGTATTATTGGTTAAGCTTGCCTTAACCCTATCCACTTTGAATTATTGGTTAAGTGTCATTAATCAATTCAAGTTAACTTAACCCACCCATTCATCATGTTGTATTGGTTAAGTGTCATCAATCCAGTCGAGCTAACTTAACCCACCCACTTGTTATGTTACCTTGGTTAAGTGTTGCCTTATTGTATTACTTAACCCTACCATACATCATGTTATATTGGTTAAATATTGCCCTCTTTTGTTTACTTAACCCTACCACACATCATGTTGTATTAGTTAAGTGTTTCCTATTAAGTTAACACTGTTCATTCATCATGTTATATTGGTTAACTTAACACTGCTCACTTGTCTAATTAACATGTTATAACGGTTAATTGTTCTGAATTTACTTAACCCCGCCTTCTTGTCTAATTAACATGTTATAAAGGTTAAGTGTTCTAAATTTACTTAACCCCACCCACTTTTCTAATTAACATGTTGTATTGGTTAAGTGTCTCTTATTCATATATTACTTAACCTTACCATTCTTAGCATGTCTGTTTATTAACATTAATTTATTCATTAATGCATTAACCTCTAACATTAGAACTGTTGTTTGCGGTTGCTGGATTTGCCGGGTGGTTCCAGGAAGACTTCTACCACAAACTCATTCTCACCTCGGGTTTTGGGCTAAATACGCTAACCTCTCGCATTAAATCCGTGTTGTGGCGGTTACTGGATGTGTCGGGCTGTTCCGGGCAGTTTTACATCGCAACTCAATCTAACCTCGGGCTAGGCTTGTTCATCTTTTAGCCAATTTACATATTTACCATACATGTCCAAGTCTAAATTTTATATGCTAATTATCCCAATTTCACAAAACTAGTCATGTTTCAATTCTCAAGTTATGCCTAACAAATTCGATTACAAGTTATTAATATTTCAATTTACAGTTTACGCCCAATCTAGATTTAATATATCAATTTACCTCAAGTTCGCAACAATAACAATTATGCCCCAAAACTTGATTTACATGCCAATTAACCCAAACTTGCAGTTATAATGATAATGCCCCAATATCATTTACAAGTTATACCAACAATTTCACCGAATATGTTATGCCCAATCATTTCACCAAAACAGGTTATACCCAAATATCCCCCGTATTCCAATCGTTCGTATTTCGCGATTTCTGCCTAAGTTCGAAGGTATCCCAAGTTCATAAAAGAAAAAGGAAATAGGGAAGAGAGAGATGGAGCATAAAATAAGAATAGGCATAAAAATAGGCATGTAACAACAGACCTAATACAGGAAATTTAGATCCAACAAAGATAGATTCTTGACTAAACTGATACAATCATTATCGTAGGAATAAGAATAACATCATGAACCCAAAAGGATTATAAACCTTATGTTCAACAAAGATAGGCCTGATTTAATCAATAAAATACCTCTAAGGCATGCAAAGACATAGATTCAATAGAAGGATAGGGATAAATCTGAAAAGATTATCTTAAATCAAGCATAAATCTTGATTCATTTTATTACATGTCAAGATTACAATCAGGTATTCACATCTGAAAATAACGTGAACTTACAGAAAAGAATGGATCTTGTATTCTGGGATCTGATTTCTAAATTTATAAAGCTAATCCTTTGATGTAGACGTTTGATTCTCTAATTTGGATTTGGTTTGGAGCTTTCTAACTTGATTTCTAGTTTGGAGAAGAATGGTGGCTATGCTAGTTTGGAGATGGACGGCATGACGGCTTCATGGAATGAAATTATGAGGTCTAGGGTTGAGGTTTGAGGTGATTATATAGAAGTTTAGATTAATATGAGCCATTAGATCAACCTAGGAGTAATCAACGCCATTCAGATCAAAGAGAGCCAACAGGAAATCGTCACACATGCCCTAATGACTCAGAAATCGTCAGTGGAACAAGATCAAAAAGGGGTCGACTCCTTATGGGGAATGGGGTCGACACCTATGTCGACTCCCCTATAGTGGGGTCGACACCTATGTCGACTCCTCCCGGGGGGGTCGAGACCCCTGTGAGGGATATTTCTCGCTCAGGCCGCTCTGACTGAATTTTCGAATTTTGAACCATTTTGACTCTTAATTATTATTTTAATTTAATTTTTGTTTAAACTTGAAATTTTCTGAACTCCATAACTTCTTCATACGGAGTCTGATTTACGCAAACTCGGGCTCTATCTCAAGTAGAGTTTTGAGACAAACGCATTGGTGTAACCTGTTTCCCTTAACTCTTCTTTTACAATTAAGTATTCATTAATTCGTTACTTTAATATTCACGGAAAATACAGGGTGTTACACGTGCGGTTGTGATGAGTCGTCATTCACCATAATAGCCGTAAATGGCCTTGAAATACGCCGCGTTCGAGGTGTTGGCTGGGACGGTTAGAGCAATCTAGTTCAGTGGCCTTTCTGGCGGCGATAGAGGAAGTAGAGGCGAGTGGAATTGTAGCGTTCGATCACCATCTGGTCATCGATAGAGGAGGCTTCAGCGAGTATTTGGATGAGCTTCAAATGGAAGAGGCCAGGCGTTGCGATCTGAAGTGGATGGTAGGAAGTCTTCATGAGGGAATGAACAGGGCAGTAACTGGGCACAAAAGACATGGATAAAAAATGAAGAATAGATCGGGATTGAGTATATTCCAAAACATGTTGGGTCTAAAGTATTGGAATGAAGATGCAGAAGGGGACTTGCGTCAATTCAATTTGGCATAGGTGACAGGAAGCAATGTGAAGAAGCAGTAAAGAAAAGTATGGCGGCCAGTTACCGTTAACTCAAAGTAAATTCGGTTTTAAAAAAATACATATATATATATAATTAAATTTTTAATCACTATTAATAAAAAGTTAGGAAACCATCCACATTCATAAGTAGGGATCTAATCAGATCCTGTATGGGGGTCGACCCCCCTTGGTGTGTCGACCCAGGGACACCCCCTTGATGGGGTCGACCCATAGGTCGACACCCATGGGAGGGAATTTTCCCGCTCCCCTCCTGCTGTTCGATTTTGAATTATTTTGAATTCTCGTATGGTTTTATTCATATATATTTCTCTTATGCGTATACAAAATTCAAACATTAATAACTTCTTCATATGATGTCTGTTTTACACAAACCAGGTGTCTATTTTGACAAGAATTCTGAGACAAACACAGTGGCACAGTCCGTTTCACTTAGATCCAAATATTAAATTAAGTATTCTTTAGTTTGTCATTTTAATGCATTGTAGAATTACGTGGTGTTACATTATCGCATGATAAATTTTTTACTTAATTTATAAATGTTGTTTATAAATTTAACTTCCTTGTTTTATATATTAAAACAAGTTTCATTTCATAATCTATTTGAAACCCAATTCCTATTCAATTTATGTAACACCCCGCCTCCGTTAAGGTCACTCACAAAGGGAATGCCTTAACTTTGGTGGAGCATTTTAGTAAACAGAACAGAAACATACAAGACAAATAAAATAGTACTTGAAAATTTTATAACTTTATTTCAATAGAAACCAAAATAAACTTGGTTACATCCTTTCAAATCACATTATCAGAATTCAAGTACAAAATATCAGTCTTGTACAAAAGCCTTCAGAATGCATAGTTTAAAATCATAATCCCCATAGAACGGAAGCTATACAGAGCCAAGCCATACTTTAAGCACTTCAAGAAGAAGAAATCCGGATCAAGCTAAAGTATTCCCTCCTTGGATAACCTGGGGGGAAATGGAAGAAAGGAGGCGAAACAACAAGGGTCAGACAAAAAGTCTGGCAAGTCCAGTGATTTTCAGTTATGAACAGATAATAATAACATGACATGAAAATAAAACTGGATGAGAGATAACTGTAACAGGTATAACAGATATAACAGAAGAACAAAATGACATAAGCTATTTCTTTACACTTCTCTGCACTAATACTAGTTTAACAGGATTAGGTGTCACCCTAATGTCTAAACTGAAACAGAAACGGGTACAGAATAATTTCCACAGAAGAGAATGCTAGTAATGGGCCTTTACCACGCGAACAGAAACAGACAGAAGCAGAAACAGATTAATTCCTGCAGAAACAGAATGTAGAATTAGGTGTACACTAGTAATTGGGCCTTTACCACCCGAAAAGACGGTACCACGCAGAAACAGACAGGTGTTGCCACCCAACAGAAACAGACGGTACCAACAGAAAGAGACAGAACTAAGTGTACCCTAAAACTCTACCCCAAGCGATCGGCTCCCTAATACATAAATATCCTGTGTCGGCCCCACAGTAGGGTGTATCATTCCCTAAAGTGACAACCAATTGGCACAGACCTATTTACAGATGTCACGGCGTCTTACATCCTCAGAGGAAGAGCGGGATCCATGCACGCACATGACCCGGTTGGAACGCACCATCAACACCCCTCGCCATTATCAGAATGAACCGCTTATAATTAGTTCAGTAAGCGTGCCCGGACCCTACTTACTGTTGGGTCAAAGTTTTGGTACCGGAAAGGGTTACTGACTAATATGGGTCCCAAACAACAGATGACACAAGTAATTCCCCTCCTAACCTTGTGTCCCCAGACTAACAGATTTCATCTTAACTTGTCTACAAGTTTCAGACATACAAAGTTTAGATTAAATAGTTCACAGATTAGACAATCAAGTTAACAGGTTTTCAGACTAACAGATCAGATGTTCGGATTAACAGGCTTACAGATTAACTGGTTACAGATTAACAGACTTACAGATTAACTAGTTACAGATTATCTAACTTTGTATTGGGCCTATGGATTCACGAAACGGGTTTATCAGATTCATTGGTCCAATTGGTTTAACCTTTCCCAACACGTTGTAGATATCATAATTATCTCAGATTTTCATTAATTAAATATTAATGCCCAAACCTCTCACATTAGACTGACAGTTTGCGGCTACTGGTTAGGCCGGTTGGTTCCGGCCAGGTTTCTGTCGCAAACTGAGTCTAACCTCGGGTTTCAAGCACTTTATGACTAACTTCTCACATTAGAACCTATTGTTTGCGACCACTAGAATATGCTGGGCGGTTCTGGGCAGAATTACGCCACAAACTCATTCTAACCTCGAGTTAGCCATGTTTATCTTTGCGGCCAATTAATTAATGATTTACCATTTATACCCACGCCTAATATACATGTCAATTATTCATAACTATAGCCAATTCAGATTATGTCAATAGCGGACTAATTATATCAACTCAACAAATATTGCAGATAACAGATTTTTCAGATTAGGCGACTTAACGGATTTAGCAGATTAAGCAAACTAGCAGATCTAGCATTTTCAACAGACTTAGCAGATGACAGATTTGGCAGATGAACAAATCTAGCAGACTAGGAAGTAGAGCAGAACTAGCAGATTAAGCAATACAACTGTAACACCCCACCTCCGCCAGGGTGGCTCTTTCAAGCAACTCTGACTTTGGTGGGGCGTTTTAAAACAAGGTAAACATGCATAATGATATAACAAGGCAGGACATGACATATATATATGTAAATAAACAGAGTAAGTAGATAAAACAGCGGAAGATTTTTAAACCATTTCAAAACACAAGTCTGGTACATCAAAATGTCAATTTCCCAAAATTACAAGTCTAGATAAAAACATCATCTGATAAACTGAAATACATAAGTACTATCCCCAAATAAGAGTGATAAACCATAGCGGGCTCAATACCCAAACGTACATGAGCTAATCCAGCAAGCAAGCTAAGCGATCCAAGCTAAGCACCAATGTTCCCACCCTGAGAACCTGGGGGGGGGGGGAACGGAAGAAAAGAAGCGAAAAGAAAACGGGTCAGTCATAAAGACTGGTAAGCCCTGCTACGATCAGTCTATAAACTAATAAAGTTAACAGCATGATGGAAACTGAGATGATCATAGATAACAACATACTAGCATGATAAATTAACTACAAGATAGATAGAGGTGTCATCGCATAAACAAGGTTAAGTTTTGCACCACGGTGTACTAGCAAACCAACATAACAGGTATTGATCCCTTGGCCCAAGCTTTGACCCAATAACATGAAGTGACCTTAATATAAGGTCCAACCAAACGGTCTAGTCGATCGGCTCCCTATAAGCCTAACACGTCAAGTGTTGGTGTCCATACGGCCCACATATGGATGTAGTCAGACTGTGCTGGGTCCACCTTCGGGTGTATCAAGCCCTCGGGTGTCAACCCCAGACACTGAAGCAATAATGCACAGTCTAAACCTACTGGTACCCGTGCCTCGAGTTTGTCCAATACCGGACTACGTGCACGTCCGTAGCCCGCCTGGACCCGCACCGCTGTACCACTCAGCCATCGCTTTGGTCGCTTACATCAGTCCAGTAATCGTGCCCCGCCCTAGCCTAGCCTCTAGGGTTGTGATGATACCAAACTGGGATTACTGCTGGAACAGACCACGTTGCTAGGGTTTTGTAACACCCCACTCCCGCTATGATCACTCACTAAGGGAATGCCATAGCATCGGTGGAGTATTTTAGTGAATATAGAACAGAAAAATTACAACAAGACAGATATAAATAGTACTTGAAATTTTAAAACATCATCTCATAACAGCGGAAGTAAAACATGTCTGGTTACATCATAAAACCACAATAAAGGTCAAGTACAATATCCATCAAAATAAAGAAGTACATAATCCCACTCTCATACAATAGCCAAACAAAAGAAAAGATAACTGGATAACTGGAGCTTTACATCTATCCAAGCTCCTAAAGACTGGAACAGCAATCCGATCAAGCTCCACTACTGCTAGGATCCACCGTAGGACCTGAGGGTTGGGAAAAAGATAAAAACAACAGGGTCAGACATAAGTCTGAGCGAGTCCTATAACTTTAACAATACAATCGTTAAAGTAACCAGAGAAGACATAAACTGATATACGGTAACATATAGGGATGAATGGCTACCCTAAGCAGTCAACTAAACGAAGATAAAGGATAAAGACGCATCTACCCTCCCTAAGGTAAATTACTAAACTGCACCACACCAGTCGTTCCTAACTTAAAGGTTGATCCCACCCAAGGACTTATAAAATTTACTAATTAGTACCTGCGTACCCCTAGGTGACCAAGTAGGCGCCACGGGGCCCTACAATCCACTAGGTGTACACACTACTTCCCATTCGATCGGCTCCCTAACGTAGATACCCGTGCTGGCCCCACCGTGGGATGTATCATTCCCCAATGTGGCAACCTGATGAAACTAAAGGTGCACGGCTTATATCTACTCGATGCAACAACGGCTTACCTACCAGCCCGGGCCCACTCACGCATATGAAGCCCGTTGGACTTGCGTTGCCACCGCTAACCCGTTTGCCTCTTACAGTCAAGCCCAGTATGCGTGTCCCGTCCTCGACATGGGTCGAGCCCACAAAGATACGTATGGGTTACTGGTTGAAATGGGCCTCCACAAGCTACCCACCTAAGCTTGTCCCTTTTTCTAGTATATCCCACTTAACCCTTTAATCATGTTTTAATTACATGTTCTATTTTGGTTAAGTATTCTAATCGTATTTTCTATTGCCACCCAAGGCAACCACTAGATTTTCTCATGCCACCCGAGGCACCCACTTAACCCCTCATGTCCCTCTACATGCTAATGTGGTTAAGTGTTTCTTAATTAATTAATTAAGAACGTAACCTTTGTAAAGACCTCTCACATTAGACTGTCTTTTATGACCGCTGGTTAAGCCGGTTGGGTCCGGGCAGCCTTATGTCATAACAGAGTCTAACCTCGTGTCTTTACATTAATTACGTATTTAGTTTGTGCCTAAGACCTCTCACATTGGGCTAACATTTGTAGCAACTGGTTAAGCCGGTTGGGTCCGGGCAGTTTTACGCTACAACTGAGTCCAACCTCGTGTCTTAGTCAATTAATTACACCTAATTAATCACCCTCATAATTTTATATTAATTATCCCTAATTAATCAAGTTTTCTTAACATGGGTAGACCTAACTTAATAGGTAAATTCCCATGGGGTAGACCTAACTCAATAGGTAAATTCCCAACACATAGTATGGGTACACCTAACCAAATAGGCAAATTCCCATACTATGTTTATTTATTTTGTGTTATGCATAATTATATTAATTTCACACAATCTTATTAACTTATGCATTTAATTACCCCATCGTTCCCACGTAATTTCGTTCATGATATAACACATATAAAAGGTGTCAACTTGCATATGAATGAACATGTTTCAAAGGTGCCATCTTGCATATTAACAAACACATAACTTGCATATGAACTTGCATAACATGTCACATAACTTGCATATAATATGTCACATAACTTACATATTCATTTTGCATAACAAACTTGCATATTAGCTTATAGACTTGCATAATGTGTCATCATGAACTTGCATATTAATAAACATGTAACTTGCATATTTACATACATGTAACTCGCATATTAACAAACATGTAACTTGCATATAAAGAAACATGTAACTTGCATATTTACATACATGTAACTTGCATATTAACAAACATGTAACTTGCATATTAACAAACATGTAACTTGCATATTTACATACATGTAACTTGCATATTAACAAACATGTAACTTGCATATTAACAAACATGTAACTTGCATAGCATATTACCATGAACTTGCATAACATGCATATGATTACATAGCCCACAACTTGCATATTTAGCATCATGCAAACATAACATACATCATATTAAACTTGCATAAGCTTACATACTCAACATGCATAAACATAAGATTAATGCTAACATCATATCATATGATTCAAAGCTCATTAACCCACATACAAAACCATAAATCTCATCACATCTCATCTAATTAGTTTACCAAAAGATCATCAAAGTGATAGAAACTCACAACTAGCAACTTTGAACACCAAATGAAGAAGATTAAGATGCTAAGAAGGGATTAGAAGTTGATTAGAGAGTGATTAGTATGCAACCCTCTTCATAAAATTAGTGGAGGCCATGAGAGCTAGCATTTTGCCATAGTTTAGTCACTAGGTTTAATTATGAATGAATTAGGGTAGGTTAGGGTCTTATTTATAGATTAGGCAAGTGTTTTAGGCCATAGGATTAACCCTAGATTCAATCCAAGCCATCAAAGCATGTCTTGGGGAAGAAGTCAAGTGTAGGAACCATCTAGGGCCTTTAGATTAAAGATGGACCATGAGAACCATTCAAATGCAAAATCTGCACTTGAGCGAATCGGCCCACGGGTTGACAGCCAAACACCCTGGATTAACCCCTAGTCGACCCAGCGGGCTCGGGTCGACTTCAAAAATCGGCCGGTTCGGTTATTCCCCTCTCCCAATTCGCTGTTTTGAGCATTTTTGCATATTTATTTATTAAATTTTCAATTATATATATATATATATATCAATATATATATATATATATATATATATATATATCTACACAACCCATTTCACTTAATTAAGTATACTTTAATTTGGGAATTTTCGTGAAACTTCGCGAGGCCATATCTTGGTCATACGGACTCCGATTTTCGAAAACTCGGACTCTATTTCGCGTATTTTTCCGAGACGAACACAATGGCATAGCCCGTTTCCCTTGATTCCCATTTTAGAATTAAATTCTGCCTCGATTTATGTTATTACAGGTTATTGAAAATACGGGTTGTTACATTCTCCCCTCCTTAAAGGATTTCGTCCCCGAAATCTTCAAGTTAGGAAGAACGTATCCTACCATCCAATCATCCATCTACTCAAAGCATCATCCACGAGCAATCATTGTCCTTACAAGATTCTAAATGCTGGATGGATATATGCAAAAGTGTGTGTATATGTACTTACCTAATGCGAAAATCAGGCGGTTACTGATACAGTAAACCTCCTTAATGCAAACCATGATAGTGCCATGCATCCAATATGTATGCGAAACCCTATTGACACATACAAATTTCTACATGCGTGCACAACCATACACAAAAATGCATCATCCATATGATAACACAGCCATGATACATCCATCAATCTAACTACCACATCCATTTATGCAATATGCAACATGAAGTGACTGAGCCGATCTAGTGCCTAATGTGTGTGTATATGCATCCACGAGCAACCACTAGCAAACAATTGCATCCATATGCATCCATCAACCATAACATGTTTCAAACACATGTCTCAACCATAGGTTTTACCCTATCTAAAGGTCATAGGTATTAGCGAGAGGATATACTAAAGATAAGATAAGTACTAGACAAGCAATAAAGGAGAAGTTAAAAGACATACTCTCAAAAAGAAATGGATACAAAGAACGCATCTTTGCTTCCGTCTCCCAAGTAGCATTGCTTTCGTCATCTCCCCATTGCACTTTAACTAGCTGAACTTCTCTGTTCCTCAACTTCCTAGTTTCTGACCCAAGGATGCGAGTAGGAGCTCGTCGAATCGTCGCATCACGCTCTACCTCTACATCTCTAAGCAAGCTCGGCTCTACCACCTCCGCGGTCTCATGTAAGCACTTCCTCAAATGTGATACATGGAATACATCATGAACACCACTAAGTCTGTCGGGCAACTCCACCCTATATGCCATCCGTCCAATCCTTTCCTTAATAGGAAACGGCCCAACAAATCTCGGTGCTAACTTCCCTACGGACCCAAAGCGAACAACATTTCTCAATGGAGATACTTTGACAAAAACCATGTCCCCAACCTCAAACTCAAGATCCGTCCTTCTCCGATCCGCATAAGATTTCTGTCTATCTTGCGCTGCTTTCATCCTTTTTCGAATTAAATCAATCTTCTCTGAAGTCTCTCTAACCATATCCGGCCCAAGCAAGATCTTATCCGTAGATTCCCACCAACATGTAGGAGATCGACAAGGCCTTCCATAAAGAGCTTCGAAAGGAGCCATACCAATACTGGACTGAAAGCTGTTATTATATGCGAACTCCACCAAAGGAAGATGTTCTTCCCATGTACCTCCAAAATCCAAGATACAAAGCCTCAAAAGATCTTCTAAGATACGGTTCACCCTCTCGGTCTGACCGTCCGTCTGAGGATGATATGCGGTGCTCAAACACAACTGAGTCCCTACCGCCTCTTGCAAACTTCTCCAAAACTCACTAGTGAAAATAGGATCTCGATCACTCACAATGCTGGATGGTACGCCATGCAATCTAACAATCTCTCTAACATAGACTGAAGCAAGCCATGGAGCGGTCCTCTTACTCTTTACGGGTATAAAATGGGCACTCTTTGTAAGTCTGTCTACCACAACCCAAATTCCCGTATTGCCCTTCCTCGATCTCGGTAACCCGTCGATGAAATCCATCGAGACACTATCCCACTTCCACTGTGGAACTTCCAATGGGTGTAGCAACCCACCGGGTTTCCTTTGCTCCACTTTAACTTGTTGGCACACTAAGCATCTAGCCACATACTCGGCCACATCTTTCTTCATACCGGCCCAAAAGAAAACTCTCTTCATGTCTTGGTACATTTTGTCTCCACCGGGATGAATAGTCATTCTTGAACGATGTGCATCATCCAAAATAGCCTTCTTCAAACCCTCATCTTGCGGTACACAAAGTCTACCGTCTCTATGCAACCATCCCTTATCATCTATGGTGTATCTACCCAAATGGCTGGACGACTCCCCTCTTATAAGCTTCTCTACCAACACAACCAACTGTGGGTCGTCTCGCTGAGCCTCGCCAATCCGTCTCAAAAGAGTAGGTCTAACCTCCAAGGATGCCAACAAACCAGGTACAAAATCAACAGAAGGTCTGAAGTCAAACAAAGAAAGAAACTCCAAGCTTCGTCGTTCCACGAACAATGGACTCAAAGATAGCCTTTTTCTACTTAAGGCGTCTGCCACCACGTTACCCTTACCAGGGGTATACGCTATCTCGAAATCATAGGATGCTAAGAACTCCATCCACCTTTGCTGTCTTAAGTTTAAATCCTTCTGAGAGAATAAGTACTTCAATGATTTATGGTCGGTGAACAACTCGAATCTCTCACCAAGAAGATAATGGCGCCAAGACTTAAGTGCGAAAACAATCGCGGCCAACTCTAGATCATGGGTAGGGTAATTCTTCTCATGCACTCTCAATTGTCTCCCTCCATAGGCTATTACCCTTCCCTCCTGCATCAAGACTGCGCCTAATCCTGTTCCACAAGCATCGGTATAAACAACAAACGGCTTACTCCCATCTGGAAGCACTAAAACTGGAGCGGTGGTCAAAGCTCTCTTTAACCGTCGGAAAGCATCATCACAATCTACATCCCATGAGAAAACCAGATTCTTCTTCGTCAAGCGGGTTAATGGGGCTGATATCTTCGCGAAGTCTTTGATGAACTTCCTATAATATCCTGCCAACCCCAAGAAACTTCTTACCTCGGTAGCATTTCTAGGAACTTTCCAATCCTGGATAGATACTATCTTTGCGGGATCCACAGCTATCCCTTCCTTAGAGACCACATGCCCTAAGAATCGCACTTCTCTTCTCCAAAGATGGCATTTAGAGAATTTAGCTTTAAGACTATGCGCTCGAAGAGTCTCCAACACTTCCTTGAGATGTAAGGCATGCTCTTCTTCATTCTTGGAAAAGACCAAGATGTCATCCACAAAAACTACTACAAACTTATTCAGATACTCTCTGAACACTCTACTCATGAGATCAACAAAGTATGCGGGGGCGTTTGTCAACCCAAATGGCATCACTAGCCACTCATAAAAACCATCCGGAGTCCGGAAAGCAGTCTTCTCTATACTGTCCTCCGCCACTCTTAACTGATGAAACCCTGTAGCTAAGTCCATCTGCGAAAATACTGACGCGCCAACCAACTGATCAAAGAGATCATCTATCCTCGGTAATGGGTGTCTATTCTTCTTCGTGAGCTTATTAAGTTCCCTATAATCCACACAAAGTCTGAGGGACCCATCCGCCTTCGTGGCAAACACTACTGGAGCTCCCCACTCCGATATACTTCGCCTTATGAACCCCTTCTCAAGCAACTCCCCTACTTGCTTATGAAGTTCTCTTCTCTCACGAGGAGCCATGTGGCGTACTGGCAAAGACACTGGTTTGGCATTATCCACCAAATAAATTCGGAAATCTATCTCCCGCTTCGGAGGCAAACCCTTTACTTCTTCAAACACATCCGGATATTCCCGGACTACTCTGACAGAACACAAACTTTCGACCGAAGCATCGAGCGATTCAAGATAACTTAGCAAAACAGATTCCATGGGATTGCAAGAGATCTCGAGAGTGTTACCCAAGCGGGTCATGAGCCTGACAACTCTCCTTTCGCAATCAAGAACGGCACCATTACTGGATAACCAGTCCATGCCCAAGATCAACCCATAGCCCGTGAAGCCCAATACAAAAGCATCACATCTAAACTCAACGCTAAGTATAGAAATCTTCAAACCCAAACATATCATAGACAGATATATGGAGCCCCCAATTGGGTTTGAGACAACCAAGGGATCATCAACTAGACTGGTGTCTAAGTGCAGTGACTCAACTAACGATGATGAGATAAAAGAATGCGATGCGCCAGAGTCAAACAAAGTACGAACTGGATGATCAAACAGAAAAACCAGACTTTCAACGGAAATAGTTCTACCTCTCTGCTGAATCGGTGGAACTGAGAGAACCTGAACTTGCCCCCCTGACTGAGGTGGTGCTATAAGAGCTTGCACCTGGCCTCCTGAGGTAGACCCCGTCTTCTGCCCCTTCTTTGGGCAGTTTTTCACAAGATGCCCTGCTTCACCACAATGAAAGCAACCGGTCTTCTTCTTTTTGCGACAATCCTTACTGAGGTGTCCTGGTGTTCCACAATTGAAGCACTTCTTCTTCGTCTTCTTTTTGTCACCATTGCCTTTTCCGCCCTTGCCTTGTTGTTGCTGTTGCGGTTTCTTCTGATCCCCCTTTTTCTCTGGTGCCTTAGAATTCTTATCATCCTCATGCATAAGTGCCATGTAGACAAGCTTCTCAAAAGTGGCCCCCATAGGAATGTGAGTCATAGCTATTCCTTGCAATGGTTCGTTCAAGCCTCTAACGAACCTCAAAGCCTTCTTCTCCGGTGTATTCACCAACTCTATGCCAAACCTTGCTAATTGATTGAATTTGTTGACATATTCTTTCACCGTGAGATTCCCTTGCTTCAAATTCAAGAACTTCTCCATAAACAGATTCTCTTCCGCCCTTGAGAGAAACTTAGCCTCAAACCTTTGCTTAAAATCTGCCCAAGAGTCAACAGGGCGTTCTCCATTAGTGACCTCCCACCAGAATGAGGCCTCTCCCTTCATTAACCAAGCCGCCAACTTGACTTTCTTTCCCTCTTCCACTTCAAAGATATCTAGCAACTCTTCCACTTCCTTAAGCCAATCTCTAGCCTCTACGAAAGTCTCTGAACCAAGAAAAGGTTTTCCTCCTATAGCCTTGAACTCCTTGCAAACCTTAGCAAAATTATCCACTCTAGGCTGAGGAGGAGGAGCGGTTGTCTCTGGTGTAGTAGCATTGGCCGGACCCGCAGCCGCGGCCCTAGCCTCTTGCAACCTCCTATACCATAGTGGTATAACTAAACCCTCCGGGATGTTAAGATCTTCAGCCATGCTGAAACGAAAGAGGAAAGATTCAAAAAGGAGATTCCGAAAGATAAAGATATGGCTATTGGGGATTATGCTTTTCTTTTTCAAAAACTTTTTCTCTTAGAAGACATGCTT
The DNA here is from genome assembly GCA_030737875.1 of Allium sativum. Classification (NCBI taxonomy): domain Eukaryota; kingdom Viridiplantae; phylum Streptophyta; class Magnoliopsida; order Asparagales; family Amaryllidaceae; genus Allium; species Allium sativum. The sequence goes on from CM060924.1 coordinate 692,635,395, forward strand.
TTAAAAATACTTTCTTCGAAAATACTCTTAGAAAGTAGTTTTTCTCAAAAATTTTATCTGTTCTGGTAACCTTAAGCTCTGATACCACGTGTAACACCCCACTCCCGCTATGATCACTCACTAAGGGAATGCCATAGCATCGGTGGAGTATTTTAGTGAATATAGAACAGAAAAATTACAACAAGACAGATATAAATAGTACTTGAAATTTTAAAACATCATCTCATAACAGCGGAAGTAAAACATGTCTGGTTACATCATAAAACCACAATAAAGGTCAAGTACAATATCCATCAAAATAAAGAAGTACATAATCCCACTCTCATACAATAGCCAAACAAAAGAAAAGATAACTGGATAACTGGAGCTTTACATCTATCCAAGCTCCTAAAGACTGGAACAGCAATCCGATCAAGCTCCACTACTGCTAGGATCCACCGTAGGACCTGAGGGTTGGGAAAAAGATAAAAAAAACAGGGTCAGACATAAGTCTGAGCGAGTCCTATAACTTTAACAATACAATCGTTAAAGTAACCAGAGAAGACATAAACTGATATACGGTAACATATAGGGATGAATGGCTACCCTAAGCAGTCAACTAAACGAAGATAAAGGATAAAGACGCATCTACCCTCCCTAAGGTAAATTACTAAACTGCACCACACCAGTCGTTCCTAACTTAAAGGTTGATCCCATCCAAGGACTTATAAAATTTACTAATTAGTACCTGCGTACCCCTAGGTGACCAAGTAGGCGCCACGGGGCCCTACAATCCACTAGGTGTACACACTACTTCCCATTCGATCGGCTCCCTAACGTAGATACCCGTGCTGGCCCCACCGTGGGATGTATCATTCCCCAATGTGGCAACCTGATGAAACTAAAGGTGCACGACTTATATCTACTCGATGCAACAACGGCTTACCTACCAGCCCGGGCCCACTCACGCATATGAAGCCCGTTGGACTTGCGTTGCCACCGCTAACCCGTTTGCCTCTTACAGTCAAGCCCAGTATGCGTGTCCCGTCCTCGACATGGGTCGAGCCCACAAAGATACGTATGGGTTACTGGTTGAAATGGGCCTCCACAAGCTACCCACCTAAGCTTGTCCCTTTTTCTAGTATATCCCACTTAACCCTTTAATCATGTTTTAATTACATGTTCTATTTTGGTTAAGTATTCTAATCGTATTTTCTATTGCCACCCAAGGCAACCACTAGATTTTCTCATGCCACCCGAGGCACCCACTTAACCCCTCATGTCCCTCTACATGCTAATGTGGTTAAGTGTTTCTTAATTAATTAATTAAGAACGTAACCTTTGTAAAGACCTCTCACATTAGACTGTCTTTTATGACCGCTGGTTAAGCCGGTTGGGTCCGGGCAGCCTTATGTCATAACAGAGACTAACCTCGTGTCTTTACATTAATTACGTATTTAGTTTGTGCCTAAGACCTCTCACATTGGGCTAACATTTGTAGCAACTGGTTAAGCCGGTTGGGTCCGGGCAGTTTTACGCTACAACTGAGTCCAACCTCGTGTCTTAGTCAATTAATTACACCTAATTAATCACCCTCATAATTTTATATTAATTATCCCTAATTAATCAAGTTTTCTTAACATGGGTAGACCTAACTTAATAGGTAAATTCCCATGGGGTAGACCTAACTCAATAGGTAAATTCCCAACACATAGTATGGGTACACCTAACCAAATAGGCAAATTCCCATACTATGTTTATTTATTTTGTGTTATGCATAATTATATTAATTTCACACAATCTTATTAACTTATGCATTTAATTACCCCATCGTTCCCACGTAATTTCGTTCATGATATAACACATATAAAAGGTGTCAACTTGCATATGAATGAACATGTTTCAAAGGTGCCATCTTGCATATTAACAAACACATAACTTGCATATGAACTTGCATAACATGTCACATAACTTGCATATAATATGTCACATAACTTACATATTCATTTTGCATAACAAACTTGCATATTAGCTTATAGACTTGCATAATGTGTCATCATGAACTTGCATATTAATAAACATGTAACTTGCATATTTACATACATGTAACTCGCATATTAACAAACATGTAACTTGCATATAAAGAAACATGTAACTTGCATATTTACATACATGTAACTTGCATATTAACAAACATGTAACTTGCATATTAACAAACATGTAACTTGCATATTTACATACATGTAACTTGCATATTAACAAACATGTAACTTGCATATTAACAAACATGTAACTTGCATAGCATATTACCATGAACTTGCATAACATGCATATGATTACATAGCCCACAACTTGCATATTTAGCATCATGCAAACATAACATACATCATATTAAACTTGCATAAGCTTACATACTCAACATGCATAAACATAAGATTAATGCTAACATCATATCATATGATTCAAAGCTCATTAACCCACATACAAAACCATAAATCTCATCACATCTCATCTAATTAGTTTACCAAAAGATCATCAAAGTGATAGAAACTCACAACTAGCAACTTTGAACACCAAATGAAGAAGATTAAGATGCTAAGAAGGGATTAGAAGTTGATTAGAGAGTGATTAGTATGCAACCCTCTTCATAAAATTAGTGGAGGCCATGAGAGCTAGCATTTTGCCATAGTTTAGTCACTAGGTTTAATTATGAATGAATTAGGGTAGGTTAGGGTCTTATTTATAGATTAGGCAAGTGTTTTAGGCCATAGGATTAACCCTAGATTCAATCCAAGCCATCAAAGCATGTCTTGGGGAAGAAGTCAAGTGTAGGAACCATCTAGGGCCTTTAGATTAAAGATGGACCATGAGAACCATTCAAATGCAAAATCTGCACTTGAGCGAATCGGCCCACGGGTTGACAGCCAAACACCCTGGATTAACCCCTAGTCGACCCAGCGGGCTCGGGTCGACTTCAAAAATCGGCCGGTTCGGTTATTCCCCTCTCCCAATTCGCTGTTTTGAGCATTTTTGCATATTTATTTATTAAATTTTCAATTATATATATATATATATATATCAATATATATATATATATATATATATATATATCTACACAACCCATTTCACTTAATTAAGTATACTTTAATTTGGGAATTTTCGTGAAACTTCGCGAGGCCATATCTTGGTCATACGGACTCCGATTTTCGAAAACTCGGACTCTATTTCGCGTATTTTTCCGAGACGAACACAATGGCATAGCCCGTTTCCCTTGATTCCCATTTTAGAATTAAATTCTGCCTCGATTTATGTTATTACAGGTTATTGAAAATACGGGTTGTTACAGGTTTCCTAAGAGGGTTAAGTGCGATTTAACCCTTCACTAATCATGGATTAAATTGGTTAAGTGTAACCGACAGTTCACAACTTAACCCCATTTCAATCCCTCAAACCCCCAAATGGATTAAATTGGTTAAGTGTAACCGACAGTTCACAACTTAACCCCATTTCAATCCCTCGAATCCCCAAATTGGTTAAGTATTAGTGGACCCTGACTTAACCCTAATCATGAGGCATTAATTAATTTAATGCACCTTAACCTCTCACATTAGACTTTGTTGTGGTTACCTAGTTAAGACGGTGGGTTCCGGGTAGATTTACACCACAACTTGGTCTAACCTCGGGTCTTGGCACCACATGACCAACTTCTCACATTGGGTCCTATTGTTTGTAGCCACTAGTTAAGCCGGTAGGTTCCGGGTAGAATTACGCTACAAACTCAACCCAACCTCGAGTTGGCCATACTTATGTTTTCTAAGTGTCATGTCCACTTTATTTCAAAACATAATTACAAGTCAACAAATACTTGGGTAGACCTAACTTAATAGGTAAATTCCCAAGGGGTAGACCTAACTTAATAGGTAAATTCCCAATCTTATATTTTTATGTATTTTAAGTTTACCCAAACCCCCCAACGTCATTCTATCGCTTACATATTCGTCATAACGCATAAAGGATAGAAAGAGGGAACTTGGCACAACATACATGATGAATCTTACATATCATAATAAACATGCATAACATGTTGGACTTGCATAACTTAGCATAGTGAACTTGCATAAACATGCATAACTTGTTAAACTTGCAAATCATGGCATAGTAAACTTGCATAAACATGCATAACTTGTTAAACTTGCAAATCATGGCATAGTGAACTTGCATAAACATGCATAACTTGTTAAACTTGCAAATCATGGCATAGTGAACTTGCATAAACATGCATAACTTGTTAAACTTGCAAATCATGGCATAGTGAACTTGCATAAACATGCATAACTTATCAAACATGTGTAACATGGCATATTGAACTCGCATAAGCATGCATAACTTATTAATCATGCATAAATCCCAACTTTCATCACATATTAACTTTAGAGTTTCTAAAATGAAGGTAAGAGGGATTACAATGCTTATGCGGACTCAAATGAGTATAGCAAATGTAAGAAACCCCTTATGCAACAAAATAAAACCCCAAAATGCAAGCAAACTTGATCAAGACTCCTCCTTTATGATGACAATAGAGAAACAAGACTTTAATGCAAGCTAAAGAGGATCATACAAGCCTAAATACACTTGTATGCATGGAAATCTCTTAGGAATTTGTTTAGGAATTGTATAAAGAGAGTGGAGGCCATGAGAGGATGGATTTTGACATAGTTTAGTTGCTAGAATGAATAATGAATGATTTAGGGTAGGTTAGGGTCTTATTTATAGATTAGGCTAGTGATTTAGACCATAGGATTAAACCCTAGTTGAATTAGGTCCATCAGATTTCGGAATTCTCCAGAACCAAGCCACAAGACCAGACCAAGACCCAAAATGGTGCGCCAGGCAAAACTGCCCGGCCACCCTGTGTCGACAGGGCTGTCGACAGGGCTGTCGACGCCCTGGGGACCCTGTCGACATGCCTGTCGACATGGGGGTCCTGGCGGGAGTTTTCCCGCCTGCGCCAGTTTGCCCTAATTTCCAACTTTGAACTTGAAATTCAAATCTGTTTTTGACATGGAAATTTCTGAAAACTTCAATGGGCCTTAACTGGGTCATACGGACTCCGATTTTCAAAAACTCGGACTCTATTTCGCGTATTTTTCCGAGACGAACGCAATGGCATAGCCCGTTTCCCTTGATTCAGATTTTAGAATTAAATTCTGCCTCGATTTATGTTATAACAGGTTATTGAAAATACGGGTTGTTACATTCTCCCCTCCTTAAAGGATTTCGTCCCCGAAATCTTCAAGTTAGGAAGAACGTATCCTACCATCCAATCATCCATCTACTCAAAGCATCATCCACGAGCAATCATTGTCCTTACAAGATTCTAAATGCTGGATGAACATATGCAGAGGTGTGTGTATATGTACTTATCTAATGCAAATATCATCAATGCGAATTATGTTGGTGAAATGAATCCATATGTATGCAATTCCTAACATAATGTATATCATCTATATGTGTGCACATAACATACACCCATATGCAACATCCATGTGATAACACACAATTTTCATCCATGAATAAGCATAAACACTCATGCATATGCAATATGAGGAGTGTGCGAGCCGATCTAGTGCCTAATTGTGTATAATGCATCCACGAGCAACCACTTGCAAACACTTGCAACCACTTGCAACCATCAAACATAACATGTCTCAAACACATGTTTCATCCAAAGGATTCTACCTAAGGTTCTCATGACAAGATAAACACGATAAACTAGATAAACATGGATAGAGAGATATGCTAAAAAGAGATCTTAGAAGATAAGCAAGATAAACTCCTTTTTGGATTACAAGAAATCCATTCAAACTCTGACATATAGTACTAACCGATGAGTCATAACCCCCTTATGGAGTTTATAACAGAAATAAGATCGAGAATGGGACCGAGAGGATATATACAAAAGATAACTTGCAAGCAAGCTCCACAGGAAAACAAGGATCAAGGATGCACTCTTAAAAAGAGATATGATGCGCGTATCTAGTCTTCACTGTTCTTAGTCACGTTTCCTTGAGCTTAACTCCACTGTGCTTTGACCGTCTTTTACTTCATGATTTCTTGGCTTCCTAACTCCTATTTCCCAAATTCGAGTTGGAACTCATTTCATTATCGCCTCTCGTCTTCCTTTTCCACTTATTCTTCTTTCTGTATACTTGGCTTAAACATAACTGTAACCTCATGATTTCATGCAAGCTCTCCAAAATTCACTAGTGAATCCTGGATCTCGTCTACTTACTATAAAGTATTCCACGCAGCAGAACTTTTCTTGAAAATACCAATCCACGTTGCCAATTGCCCTTATAAACGTGATTTTCTATAACTCATGCTTAATCGAAATGAACCATCCGCCTATGAGTGATAGGCCATACCTAGATTCAGTTGCCTACCCATGGCTTCCAGTAGGCTATTCCAAAACTGGCCAACTTCTTGAGGGTAAACCGTTGCCAACCATGATGCAGTCCTCTCGCTCTTCACCGGACTGAAATGAGCACTCTTCGTGAGTCTACCTATTATGACCCACATACCCGTATTCCCTTTCTTTGATCTAGGTAGTCTATCCACATAATCTATCGAGATGTTTTCACACTTCCCTTGCGGAACCTCCAATGGAGGTAATGGCCCGCCGGGCTTCTATGACTTGGCCTTAACCTGGTGGCACAACATGCATCCTGAGACCAACTCGGCCACCTCCTCGAGTGATGCGCATCTTCAAGAACCTTCTTTACCAAGTCTTCCACTCGAGGAACACATAATCTCTCATCGCGCCTTAGTCATCCCTTGTCATCTATAATATATCTAGCGAGGTGACTTAACATCTCGCCTCGAATCAACTGGTCCATGTTCTTGACTAACTGCGGGTCTTCTTCCTGTGAAACCCCCTTCTTGATCCAGAAGAGTAAGTCTAAGCTCAGGGAATGCTAACTAACTAGCCAAACGGAGAAAGCTTCTTACTTCAATTGCCCTCCTCAGAGTTTTCCGGTCTTAAACCGCAACCACTTTAGCGGAATCCACCGCTAAGCCTTACTTAGGAACTATGTGCCCAAGAAATCCAACTTCTTTCCTCCAAAGTGACATTTGGAGAACTTGACCTTCAACTGGTGGCTCTAAGCGTATCCATCACCTCCTTGAGATGTCTACCATGCTCTTCCTCGTTCTTTTAAGGAGATCAAAATATCGTCTACGACGACCACGACAAACTTGTTCAAGGACTCCCTAAACACCCTACCCATCAAGTTCACGTAATATGCGGGTGCATTAGTCAAACCAAATAGCATGACTAGACATTCTAAAAATCCATCTAGAGTCCTAAACGCAGTCTTGTCAATTCCATCTTCAGCCATCCTAAGCTGATGGAATCCGGTAGCTAGATCAAAAGAAAACAGATGCTCCCACAAGCTGATCAAACAAATCATCGATCCTTGGTAACGGTTGTCTATTCTTCTCACGATAATCAACACATAAGCGAAGCAAACTGTCCACATTAGTAACGAATACTACTGGAGCACCCTACTCGAAAATGCTTCGTCTCAGGAAGTTCTTCTCAAGCAACTCCTTGACTTGCTTTCTTAACTCTCATCTCGTGAGGTCATGTGCCTAACCGGCCACGAAACTGGCTTGGTATTACCAACCAGATAATGCGGAAATCTATCCCACGTCTAGGGGTAACCCCTTTACTTCCCCCAAGATATCAGGATATTCTCGGACCACCCTCACAGATTGCAAACTATCGATAGACGAGTTGAGGGATTCAAGATAACATAACATGACGGGACCCATAGGGTTGCTAGAAATTTCTAGGGTATTACCGAGGTGAGTCATGAGCCTCACAACCCTATATACAAAAACCAAGAATGGCTCCAAAACAGGACAACCATTCCATGCCCAAAACCAACCCATATCCCCTGAAACCGAGAATATAAACATCCCACGAGAATTCTATACTCAAGATAGAAATTTTCAAATCCACTCAGACCACAGACAAACGGGCAAAACCCCCAATTGGATTTGAAACACATACGGGATCATCAACTAGACCAGTACTTAGGTGCAAACTAGATCAGATGAAATAAAACTATGAGATGTGCCAGAATCAAACAAAGTACGAACAGGGAAAATCAGAAAATGTAAACAAGACTTTCAACAGAAACACTACCTCTATCATGAGCTGGAAGAACGGTGTTGAGGGGATGAACTCGCCCTCCAGATAGTCCTGCATACTGAGTCTGACCTTGCCCTTGTTTCCTCGGGCAATCCTTGCTAAGATGTCCAAACTCACCACAATGAAAGCATTCGCCCCGCTTTCTCTTCTTCTTCCTACATTCCCTGGATATATGTCCAACTTTACCACAGAAGTTGCATTTCCTATTCTCTCTTGGCTTGTCCTTGCGGTTGTTGTTATTCTTGCCTCGTTTCCCGGAATTTACCCTCTTGCCTTGAGACTCATTCGCCTTGACCTCTTTCTTGTCATTGTTATCTTCTTCTTGAAGTAGGGCCATATTCACCAAATTCTCGAAAGTCGCCCCCAAGGGTATATGAGACATGGCCAAACCATGTAATGGCTCGTTTAATCCTAGAGCAAAGTGTAGGGCCTTCTTCTGAGCTGTATTAACCAAGTCTAAATCGACCCGATCCAGTTGATTAAACTTATCTATGTATTCCCTAATAGTCATGTCCCCTTGCTTCAGGGATAAGAACCTCAGTCCAAACCTTCCTCTAAAGTCATCCCAAGTCTCAATTGGCCTAGTAGCGGTGGTGACTACCCACCAACATGCAGCTTCTTCCTTTAGCAACCATACTGCTAATAAAACCTTCCTGCGGTCACCTATATCAAAGGTGGCTAAAAGATCTTCGGTCTCTTTCAACCAATTCCTTGCCTCTACAAAAGTCTTTGTTCCACTAAAATTCTTGCCACCCATCATCTTAAAGTTCTTACAAGTTTCCGCAAAATCCGCTTGTGGAGGCTGAGGGAGAAGAGGAACATCAGATACGGAAGGAGGAGGAGGAACAACGGCCTTGACTGGAAAGACAACATTAGAGACACCCGGGACCGGTGCCGTGACTTCCAAGTACCGACGAAACCAATCGGGTATTGTTACTCCTTCGGGCAAGATGAGATTATCAGACATGCTGGAAACGAAAAGAAAAGAGTTCAAACGAGGGGTCAAAGGATAGTGCTAATGGCTTTTGGGGAATAGCCTTTAAAAATAACTAGACTTTTCTTTGGAAAATACTTTATACTTGGTTTTGAAAATAGTATTTCAAAAGTTTTAAAAACCTTTTTATCCCTTCTCGTAAACCATATGCTCTGATACCAAATGTAATACCCCACCTCCGCCAGGGTGGCTCTTTCAAGCAACTCTGACTTTGGTGGGGCGTTTTAAAACAAGGTAAACATGCATAATGATATAACAAGGCAGGACATGACATATATATATGTAAATAAACAGAGTAAGTAGATAAAACAACGGAAGATTTTTAAACCATTTCAAAACACAAGTCTGGTACATCAAAATGTCAATTTCCTAAAATTACAAGTCTAGATAAAAACATCATCTGATAAACTGAAATACATAAGTACTATCCCCAAATAAGAGTGATAAACCATAGCGGGCTCAATACCCAAATGTACATGAGCTAATCCAGCAAGCAAGCTAAGCGATCCAAGCTAAGCACCAATGTTCCCACCCTGAGAACCTGGGGTGGGGGGGGGGGAAACGGAAGAAAAGAAGCGAAAAGAAAACGGGTCAGTCATAAAGACTGGTAAGCCCTGCTACGATCAGACTATAAACTAATAAAGTTAACAGCATGATGGAAACTGAGATGATCATAGATAACAACATACTAGCATGATAAATTAACTACAAGATAGATAGAGGTGTCATCGCATAAACAAGGTTAAGTTTTGCACCACGGTGTACTAGCAAACCAACATAACAGGTATTGATCCCTTGGCCCAAGCTTTGACCCAATAACATGAAGTGACCTTAATATAAGGTCCAACCAAACGGTCTAGTCGATCGGCTCCCTATAAGCCTAACACGTCAAGTGTTGGTGTCCATACGACCCACATATGGATGTAGTCAGACTGTGTTGGGTCCACCTTCGGGTGTATCAAGCCCTCGGGTGTCAACCCCAGACACTGAAGCAATAATGCACAGTCTAAACCTACTGGTACCCGTGCCTCGAGTTTGTCCAATACCGGACTACGTGCACGTCCGTAGCCCGCCTGGACCCGCACCGCTGTACCACTCAGCCATCGCTTTGGTCGCTTACATCAGTCCAGTAATCGTGCCCCGCCCTAGCCTAGCCTCTAGGGTTGTGATGATACCAAATTGGGATTACTGCTGGAACAGACCACGTTGCTAGGGTTTCCTAAGAGGGTTAAGTGCGATTTAACCCTTCACTAATCATGGATTAAATTGGTTAAGTGTAACCAACAGTTCACAACTTAACCCCATTTCAATCCCTCAAACCCCCAAATGGATTAAATTGGTTAAGTTTAACCGACAGTTCACAACTTAACCCCATTTCAATCCCTCGAATCCCCAAATTGGTTAAGTATTAGTGGACCCTGACTTAACCCTAATCATGAGGCATTAATTAATTTAATGCACCTTAACCTCTCACATTAGACTTTGTTGTGGTTACCTAGTTAAGCCGGTGGGTTCCGGGTAGATTTACACCACAACTTGGTCTAACCTCGGGTCTTGGCACCACATGACCAACTTCTCACATTGGGTCCTATTGTTTGTAGCCACTAGTTAAGCCGGTAGGTTCCGGGTAGAATTACGCTACAAACTCAACCCAACCTCGAGTTGGCCATACTTATGTTTTCTAAGTGTCATGTCCACTTTATTTCAAAACATAATTACAAGTCAACAAATAATTGGGTAGACCTAACTAAATAGGTAAATTCCCAAGGGGTAGACCTAACTTAATAGGTAAATTCCCAATCTTATATTTTTATGTATTTTAAGTTTACCCAAACCCCCCAACGTCATTCTATCGCTTACATATTCGTCATAACGCATAAAGGATAGAAAGAGGGAACTTGGCACAACATACATGATGAATCTTACATATCATAATAAACATGCATAACATGTTGGACTTGCATAACTTAGCATAGTGAACTTGCATAAACATGCATAACTTGTTAAACTTGCAAATCATGGAATAGTGAACTTGCATAAACATGCATAACTTGTTAAACTTGCAAATCATGGCATAGTGAACATGCATAAACATGCATAACTTGTTAAACTTGCAAATCATGGCATAGTGAACTTGCATAAACGTGCATAACTTGTTAAACTTGCAAATCATGGCATAGTGAACTTGCATAAACATGCATAACTTGTTAAACTTGCAAATCATGGCATAGTGAACTTGCATAAACATGCATAACTTGTTAAACTTGCAAATCATGGCATAGTGAACTTGCATAAACATGCATAACTTGTTAAACTTGCAAATCATGGCATAGTGAACTTGCATAAACATGCATAACTTGTTAAACTTGCAAATCATGGCATAGTGAACTTGCATAAACATGCATAACTTATCAAACATGTGTAACATGGCATATTGAACTCGCATAAGCATGCATAACTTATTAAACATGCATAAATCCCAACTTTCATCACATATTAACTTTAGAGTTTCTAAAATGAAGGTAAGAGGGCTTACAATGCTTATGCGGACTCAAATGAGTATAGCAAATGTAAGAAACCCCTTATGCAACAAAATAAAACCCCAAAATGCAAGCAAAATTGATCAAGACTCCTCCTTTATGATGACAATAGAGAAACAAGACTTTAATGCAAGCTAAAGAGGATCATACAAGCCTAAATACACTTGTATGCATGGAAATCTCTTAGGAATTTGTTTAGGAATTGTATGAAGAGAGTGGAGGCCATGAGAGGATGGATTTTGACATAGTTTAGTTGCTAGAATGAATAATGAATGATTTAGGGTAGGTTAGGGTCTTATTTATAGATTAGGCTAGTGATTTAGACCATAGGATTAAACCCTAGTTGAATTAGGTCCATCAGATTTCGGAATTCTCCAGAACCAAGCCACAAGACCAGACCAAGACCCAAAATGGTGCGCCAGGCAAAACTGCCCGGCCACCCTGTGTCGACAGGGCTGTCGACACCCTGGGGACCCTGTCGACATGCCTGTCGACATGGGGGTCCTGGCGGGAGTTTTCCCGCCTGCGCCAGTTTGCCCTAATTTCCAACTTTGAACTTGAAATTCAAATCTGTTTTTGACATGGAAATTTCTGAAAACTTCAATGGGCCTTAACTGGGTCATACGGACTCCGATTTTCGAAAACTCGGACTCTATTTCGTGTATTTTTCCGAGACGAACGCAATGGCATAGCCCGTTTCCCTTGATTCAGATTTTAGAATTAAATTCTGCCTCGATTTATGTTATAACAGGTTATTGAAAATACGGGTTGTTACAACAACAGAACTAGCAGATTAAGCAATATAGCAGAACTAGCAGATTAGGCAAATATAACAGATTTAATCATTCCTTAAAGTTTCACAAACATATCTTGGCTAATTTTAAATTTGGCCTAAACATGCCTAAATAATTGTCATGATTCACACTATGATCATATACCAAATATAACCATTGATTACTATGCATGTCATATATCCCAAAGATCCCTTACTTAGGTGTTTATTTACATTTAATAGATGTCCTACCTTAATGTAAATCTTTATACCTAAGCCATATTTTATTTGTCTCAAGTCATATGTTAACATACCATGGTTCCTCTTCTTCCAATTCACAGAATATGCATAGATCTAAATCTAGTTTACAACCTATGTCCTTTTTCTTAAATCAGTCACGGATTAACCATGTCCAATTATTCCACATTCATTATTTGTCCCAAACATTTTAGCGTTCGTGCGTTAATCTCTTAGGAGATGTGCGCAGGCTCGTAGTAGCCTGGCTATAGAACAGAAAGAAGAAGAGATACAGAATAAAATAGATCAGAACAGAACATACACAATCTCAAATTCAGATTTACAATCATGTCACAATTATGATTAAAGTTTATATCGGAAAATAACTGCACTTGCCTTGGTTGGATTAAAGAAAGAACTTTAATTGTTATAGAATCGTTGCAGAAGCTTTAATCTCTAATTTGAATTGAGTTTCTTAGGTTGATGTTGATTAGCTTCTAGTTTTGATTCCAGCAGAGTAGCGACGCCATTTTTATTTTTATTTAGAACGGAGGCAGAGAAGAAGCAGAATAGAATTGTGTGTAGGGAAGGCTAGGTCTTAGGTTGTTTTTATAGGTGTAGCAATTCATTTCAGCCATTAGATTAACCCTAAAACCAATCCGGACCATCAAAAATCGTCCCTGGGCTTCAAAAACGTGTTCTGGACCGAAACAGGCCGACCAGGTCGACCTGTAGGGGGGAGGTCGACTCCCAGGTCGACCCTCGGGTCGACCTGCCCAGTTCTGTGCTGACCGAAACCTTCTGAATCTTCTACAGGCCATAACTTCTTCATCCGGACTCCGATTTTCAAAAACTCGGACTCTATTTCATGTAAAATTTCGAGAGGAACGCAATGGTGATGTCCATTTTACCTAATTCCTGATTCTTAAATTAATTATCCTCATTTTACTATCTTTTCCGTTACACACACCGTTATCGAACTAATTTTTCTTCTCTTTCATGTATTAATTAATTCTTCTTATGCATCACCATTATTTACCTATCATAAGCATATTTTCATATATTTTATTTCATTTTTAATTATACTTAAAAATGCGGGGTGTTACATTCTCCCCTCCTTAAAGGATTTCGTCCCCGAAATCTTCAAGTTAAGAAGAATGTGTCCTACCATCCAATCATCCATCTACTCAATCACCAATCACAGGCATTCATTGTCCTTAAGATATTTCTAATGTTGTATGAACATATGCAAGAAGTGTGTATATGTTCCTTATCTAATGCAAAGATCAGGCGGTCCACTGATTCAGTTGACCTCCTTAATGTGAATTATGCCAATGCCATGAGTCCAACTTGTATGCAATTTTCCTACTCGATACATATCATTTCTATATGAGTGCACAACCATTCAGTCATATGAAACATCCATGTGCTGAGTCAATCATTTTGCATCCACAAAAATTAAAAATGCTCACACATCCATATGCAGTATGAGAGTGATTTCGAGCCAATCTAGTGCCTAGTGTGTGTATATGCATCCACGGGCAACCACTAGCAACCACTTGCATCCACTTGCAACCATCAAACATAACATGTCTCAAACACATGTTTACACCCATTAGTTTCTACCTAAAGTTCGAAGATTAGATCGATAGGATACAGTCGAATGATGGAAGCGAGTACAGATAGAACAAAAACTTGGTTCCCATTAGGCATGGGTCCTAAGTATCGGCCCCGAAGACCGAAACCAACATCAAATTGACACCCAGAGGATTACCCTCTTTAGAAAATGTCAAAACTGGAAATCTTATCAGAAGTATTCAGATATTTACAGACTACTGGTACAGATCAGGTTCCCTAATGATTCTTAGGAAGCTAAGCATGATAAAATCATACCACAAAAACACAGAATGTATGCGTCATACTTGACGCCTAACACAGATATCTCTCAAAACCCAATCTATCACAACAGATGAGTCATAACCCTTATGGGTCTGAGTCTACAGCGGAATCAGAAATAATACTAGTATTAAAGTGCAGAGTATCGATTACAAAATCAAAATACCAGAATCAGAAAGAGTCTTAACTCCATAATCAGGTAAAAAAAATAAAACCTACTATAGGAATTCTCTTATTTCCATCCTAGCCACTAGCCTCAAGAGTGTTCGCCTGCCCTCCTTGTCCTCGTCTCTTCGGGCAGTCCGTAGTGAAGTGTCCCATCTCTCCACAGTTGAAGCAAGTGCCCTTCCTTTTTCTGCAATCCTTGTTCAGATGAGTCGAGCTTCCACAAGTAAAGAACTTTTTCCCCTTCTTATCTTCAGACTTCTCATCCTTCTTTTGTGTTTCCTTTTTGGGCCCTGCTTTCTTATTCTGTGGTTCTTCCTTCTTTGTCTCTTTCGGGCCCTTGTCTTCCTCGTGCAGTAGCGCCATGTCCACCAATTTCTCGTAAGTCGCTCCCATGGGTACATGGGTCATGGTTAGGCTGTGCAGTGGCTCGTTCAACCCTTTAACAAAGCGGAGAGCCTTTTTATGCTGAGTGTTGACTAAATCCAATCCGAACCTAGCTAGTTGGTTGAACTGGTTGACGTATTCCTTGACCGTCATACTTCCTTGCTTCGACGAATGATTCAGTTCCCTTGAAATCCTTTCCAACCATGGCCCTAAAATCTCTACAGATCTTTGAGAAAGCAATTGCACGAGGAGGGGGCGGAGGAGAAGGGGGATCATTTGCTGGACCTGCGGCGGCGGTCCTAGCTTCAAGATATTGACGGAACCAACCGGGTACATGAACAGCCGCTGGTATCTCAGATGCTTCAGACATACTGAAACGAAAATGGAAAGATTCAATACAAAAAAAAGGACTGAAGGAAAGATATATGGCTCTTGGGGATCATATTTTTCAAAATAAGGTTTTTTTTTGAAAATAGTTCCTTTCAAAACCTTTTTGAAAATAGTTTTTCAAAAACTTTTATTTAATCTGGTAACCTTTAGCTCTGATACCAAGTGTAACACCCCACCTCCGTTAAGGTCACCCACAAAGGGAATTCCTTAACTTTGGTGGAGCATTTTAGCAAACAGAACAGAAACTTACAAGACAGATAAAATAGTACTTGAAAAATTTATAACTTTATTTCAACAGAAACCGAAATAAACTTGGTTACATCCTTTCAAATCACATTATCAGAATTCAAGTACAAAATATCAGTCTTGTACAAAAGCCTTCAGAATGCATAGTTTAAAATCATAATCCCCATAGAACGGAAGCTATACAGAGCCAAGCCATACTTTAAGCACTTCAAGCAGAAGAAATCCGGATCAAGCTAAAGTATTCCCTCCTTGGATAACCTGGGGGGAAACGGAAGAAAGGAGGCGAAACAACAAGGGTCAGACAAAAAGTCTGGCAAGTCCAGTGATTTTCAGTTATGAACAGATAATAATAACATGGCATGAAAATAAAACTAGATGAGAGATAACTGTAACAGGTATAACAGATATAACAGAAGAACAGAATGACATAAGCTATTTCTTTACACTTCTCTGCACTAATACTAGTTTAACAGGATTAGGTGTCACCCTAATGTCTAAACTGAAACAGAAACGGGTACAGAATAATTTCCACAGAAGAGAATGCTAGTAATGAGCCTTTACCACCCGAACAGAAACAGACAGAAGCAGAAACAGATTAATTCCTATGGAAACAGAATGTAGAATTAGGTGTACGCTAGTAATTGGGCCTTTACCACCCGAACAGACGGTACCACGCAGAAACAGATAGGTGTTGCCACCCAACAGAAACAGACGGTACCAACAGAAACAGACATAACTAAGTGTACCCTAAAACCCTACCCCAAGCGATCGTCTCCCTAATACATAAATATCATGTGTCGGCCCCACAATAGGGTGTATCATTCCCTAAAGTGACAACCAATTGGCACAGACCTATTTACAGATGTCACGACGTCTTACATCCTCAGAGGCAGACAGGGATCCATGCACGCATATGACCCGGTTGGAACGCACCATTAACACCCCTCGCCATTATCAGAATGAACCGCTTATAATTAGTTCAGTAATCGTGCCCGGACCCTACTTACTGTTGGGTCAAATTTTTGATACCAGAAAGGGTTACTGACTAATATGGGTCCCAAACAACAGATGACACAAGTAATTACCCTCCTAAACTTGTGTCCCCAGACTAACAGATTTCAGCTTAACTTGTCTACAAGTTTCAGACATACAAAGTTTAGATTAACTAGTTCACAGATTAGACAATCAAGTTAACAGGTTTTCAGACTAACGGATCAGATGTTCGAATTAACAGGCTTACAAATTAACTGGTTATAGATTAACAGACTTACAGATTAACTGGTTACATATTATCTAACTTTGTATTGGGCCTACGGATTCACAAAACGGGTTTATCAGATTCATTGGTCCAATTGGTTTAACCTTTCCCAACACGTTTTTAGACGTCATAATTATCTTAGATTTTCATTAATTAAATATTAATGCCTAAACCTCTCACATTAGACTGACAGTTTGCGGCTACTGGTTAGGCCGGTTGGTTCCGGCCAGGTTTCTGTCGCAAACTGAGTCTAACCTCGGGTTTCAAGCACGTTATTACTAACTTCTCACATTAGAACCTATTGTTTGCGACCACTGGAATATGCTGGGCGGTTCCGGGCAGAATTACGCCGCAAACTCATTCTAACCTCTAGTTAGCCATGTTTATCATTGCGGCCAATTAATTAATGATTTACCATTTATACCCACGCCTAATATACATGTCAATTATTCATAACTATAGCCAATTCAGATTATGTCAATAGCGGACTAATTATATCAACTTAACAAATATTGCAAATAACAGATTTTTCAGATTAGGCGACTTAACGGATTTAGCAGATTAAGCAAACTAGCAGATCTAGCATTTTCAACAGGCTTAGCAGATGACAGATTTGGCAGATGAACAAATCTAGCAGACTAGGCAGTAGAGCAGAACTAGCAGATTAAGCAATACAACAGAACTAGCAAATTAAGCAATATAGCAGAACTAGCAGATTAGGCAAATATAATAGATTTAATCATTCCTTAAAGTTTCACAAACATATCTTTCCTAATTTTAAATTTGGCCTAAGCATGCCTAAATAATTGTCATGATTCACACTATGATCATATATCAAATATAACCATTGATTACTATGCATTTCATATATCCCAAAGATCCCTTACTTAGGTGTTTATTTACATTTAATAGATGTCCTACCTTAATGTAAATCTTTATACCTAAGCCATATTTTCTTTGTCTCAAGTCATATGTTAACATACCATGGTTCCATTTCTTCCAATTCACAGAATATGCATAGATCTAAATCTAGTTTACAACCTATGTCCTTTTTTTTAAATCAGTCACGGATTAACCATGTCCAATTATTCCACATTCGTTATTTATCCCAAACATTTTAGAGTTCGTGCGTTAATCTCTTAGGAGATGTGCGCAGGCTCGTAGTAGCCTGGCTATAGAATAGAAAGAAGAAGAGATACAGAATAAAATAGATCAGAACAGAACATACACAATCTCAAATTCAGATTTACAATCATGTCACAATTATGATTAAAGTTTATATCGGAAAATAACTGCACTTGCCTTGGTTGGATTAAAGAAAAAACTTTAATTGTTATAGAATCGTTGCAGAAGCTTTAATCTCTAATTTGAATTGAGTTGCTTAGGTTGATGTTGATTAACTTTTAGTTTTGATTCCAGCAGAGTAGCGATGCCATTTTTATTTTTATTTAGAACGGAGGCAGAGAAGAAAAAGAATAGAATTGTGTGTAAGGAAGGCTAGGTCTTAGGTTGTTTTTATAGGTGTAGCAATTCATTTCAGCCATCAGATTAAACCTAAAACCAATCCGGACCATCAAAAATCGTCCTTGGGCTTCAAAAACGTGTTCTGGACCGAAACAGGCCGACCAGGTCGACCTGTAGGGGGGAGGTCGACACTATAGTCGACCCCCATGGGGTAGGTCGACTCCCAGGTCGACCCCCTGGTCGACCTGGCCCCCAGGTCGACCCCCCGGTCGACCTGCCCAGTTCTGTGCTGACCGAAACCTTCTGAATCTTCTACAGGCCATAACTTCTTCGCCCGGACCCCGATTTTCGAAAACTCAGACTCTATTTCATGTAAAATTTCGAGAGGAACGCAGTGGCGATGTCCATTTTAACTAATTCCTGATTCTTAAACTATTTATCCTCATTTTACTTTCTTTTCTGTTACACACACCGTTATCGAACTAATTTTTCTTCTCTTTCATGTATTAATTAATTCTTCTTATGCATCACCATTATTTACCTATCATAAGCATATTTTCATATATTTTATTTCATTTTTAATTATACTTAAAAATGCAGGGTGTTACAATTTACATTTTGAATATCAGAATAGATTTATCGTTTCTCTTTGAAACAAATTTCAATTTCAATTTTTAAATTCTTATCTAAATTTAGACTTCCCAAATTATCCAAATGTTAATTTTTCCTTTTCAGTTCTAAACACCATTTATAAATTTTCTTAAATTCCCCGCATTGTTTAATTTATAAACATCATTTAAAAATTCACTTCAATTCTCGTGTTATTTAATTTATAAACATCGTTTATAAATTCACTTGTTTTATATATTCAAATCAAGTTAATATTTCTTAGCCCATTCGAAATTCAACTTCTATTTTAAAAAAAATAGAATTTTCCTTTTAAATCTCAAAACCCTTTGTACGATGTCTTTATAAATCAACATTCAGTTCCATTGATATTTAAACGTTCAAAAATACCCAATTATCAACCGCTTGTTTTCTAAAACGTCATATATGTTAATATATATGAAACAAAAAATAATAATATTTTTGAGGAAGCCAGTTGGATCCCTCCAAGCTGTATTTCCTACATCCACAAACGTTAGCCAACATAAATAATACACATCTGCTTCGAGGCAGGATATTATGGTACAGAAGGTCATCCACTATCATATTGTCGGGCGCATAGGGTCATTCGCTAATGATACTACGGGCATCCGCTAATGGTACTACGGGAAATATCTAACCACCAATATATATAATAGCCTCAAACACCAAGCCTAAATAACTAATATATATATATATATATGTAACCACAGTAATATTTCTACGCATTCAAATAACCAACAAACAACTTAAAAAATTTATTTAAATAAAATCCAGATAGTGAGTTTACTCACCTTGAATTTTATTTTCATTCCATTTTGATTTCAAATTGGTATTCCTTTGCATTTATTCCGATCGTTTCTCAACAAAATTTCAGATTGTAATTCCAAAGCTACTACCCAGTTTCGTCTTGTTCATGAATTTCGGACCTCGCATAAATTCATTTATGGATTATATAAGCTGACCATTTTTAATATTAAACTAAATCATCAAACAATTTTAATTATAATAAAACCTTAGTAACTAAATTAAAAGTAATTACCTTAATTTACGTTTTCATTATCTTCTTCCTTACTACAAAATCTGAACTTGTTGCACTAGACGGAGTTTTCCATTTGAATTTCTTTTACTTATTCCTTTTTAATTGACAAGAATCACTCTTTTCTTCTGCCCCAACAGTTACTTTTCCTTTGAATCATGATCATTTCCGAAGATTTTTTGATTGTCTATCGAAGCGCAGTAGCAAACTTGAATCCTCCTGATATCGCGACTTCTCCTTCTGGGCCATAGCATATCGCCCTAGAGAAATGCAACTTTTTGTAACAACCCGAAAATCTGGGCCAGTTTAAAATTTTTATTTTGGCAATTTTAGCGAATTTTGATTATTTAAAATGAATTATTTTAAATAATATCGGCGAGAAATTTAATTTGAATATAATTCGACGTATATATTATACGCGTCGTCGTTAGAATATATATAAATATTTATATATAATTATAAATAGAATTGAAAATGGCGCGGTAGATCGATAATTCGATTTCAAACTTCAATTGAATGTACCGGGTGCAAAACAATCCGGATTTTAGTGAAACCAAAAATAATGGAATCTAATTGATGATATCTTTCCAACGAATCAGAAAAATCAAGATTTCATCTTAGAAATGATAAGATATGTCCAGTTGAAAATTCTGAATAGTCGCTATGGAATTCAGGCCCTTAAAAATGGACATTTTGCAAACAACCTCGGATTTCGACGAAACCAGTTTTGTTGGATCCGCAGTGGCAAGTTATTGCTAGGTTTCAAATTTCATAATTTTTCGAATCAATATGTGAGCGTGGCAAAGGAAAATGCGTTTGACCATTTTTAGTTGATTTTAATCGACTGGAAATTGGCCATTTTTCAAACGGTCTCAGAATTCGACGAAACTAGTTTTGTTAGGACCGTATCGTCAATACGAAGCTAGAAAATATTTTTCGGGAATTTTTCTAGTTAGTATGTGACCCCGGTAATTTGAAATGTACGTTTAAAATTCAATATACAGAGTTATATGTTGATTTTGACGAAAACTGTTCGAAACGATCGAATCAGCTTACGGTACATATCCCATTGTGTTCGGAATGGGGATAGAACGTTATGGACGACAGGCGGTGGGCCTCGTTTCGGGATCATATGTAAAAGTCAACCTTTTTGAATAAATAAATAATTAAATAATAAAAAAAAAATATAACTTCCCTCCTATACCTCTGCCCCCCCCCCCCCCCGAATTCATTTATACAGAAAAAAAAAAGAAAACCTAAATTAGGTCGAGCGCCTCCCTCCAGACATCATCGTCGACGCCCCCCTCGTCATTCCCAAATCCGACTGCCTCGACACCCAATCGCCGCCGCGTCAAGACCGTCCGCCACCTCTGCAACGCCCTCCTCTCTCCTCATGACATCTCCAAGACCTATCGTTCGACGACACTTTCAGGGCAGGGGAAGGCCTCGTGTTCGCCGCCGGTTCCAGCATTGGGAAGAGGAGCAGAAGCTCGTTCGCATGGCAGGTGGAGATCATCACCAGAACGCCTCAAGAAGGGTGTGATTTTGGGCAACGATGGGGTGGCAATGTCAAACCCTAGGGGCTGACGTTTCGTGAAAGGGGTTCATGAAGAGGACGATGCGCATCTTCTTTTTCCAGTAAGAAAATTGATTTTATTTATTTTAGAAAACTGATTTTATTTATTTTAGAAAACAGATTTTATTTATTTTAGAAAACTGTTTTTATTCAAGATAGAAAACTGTTTTTATTCAAGATAGAAAACTGTTTTTATTCAAGATAGAAAACTGTTCTTATTCAAGATAGAAAACTGTTCTTATTCAAGATAGAAAACTGATTTTATTCAAGATTGAAAACTGATTTTATTCAAGATAGAAAACTGATTTTATTCAAGATAGAAAACTGTTCTTATTCAAGATTGAAAACTGATTTTATTCAAGATTGAAAACTGATTTTTAACAAGATTGAAAACTGATTTTTAAAAAAAGATTTGAAAAGGAAAATATAATCTTTTATAGTGTCGAGAGGAAAATATAATCTTTTATAGTGTCGAAAGGAAAATATAATCTTTTATAGTGTCGAAAAGGAAAATATAATCTTTTATAGTGTCGAAAGGAAAATATAATCTTTTATATTGTCGAAATAAAAATATGATTTTTATATATTGAACCTCGAAGTAAAAATTCGATTTTTATATATTGAATAGCGAACTAAAAATTCGATTTTTATATATTGAACCTCGAAGTAAAAATTCAATTTTTATATATTGAATAGCGAACTAAAAATTCGATTTTTATATATTGAATAGCGAAGTAAAAATTCGATTTTTATATATTGAATAGCGAACTAAAAATTCGATTTTTATATATTGAATAGCGAACTAAAAATATGATTTTTATATATTGAACCTCGAAGTAAAAATTCGATTTTTATATATTGAATAGCAAAGTAAAAATGTGATTTTTACGTATGTAGTGAAAGGAGCAACGAAGATGCAATAGCGATGAAGATTTCTATCAATGAAGAGCCGTGGAGCTAGGATAGCTATATGTGAGAATTTCTCACCTTTCAATTTCTTTTCTAGTTTTATATATATACTAGGATGCAGACGGTGCTTAGTAGCACCCGACACAACCGTCCACAAACCATGGACTTGTTTGTTTGGTTGCATAGCTTAGTTATATGATTTGATTTGAATTTGGTTGTTTGGTGAATTTGATTGATGTGTGAATGGCGTGGGCCTTCACTAGTCCGGGGATAAGGCTAGGCCTTGTCCCGTTTCTAGTATCGCGCCGTTATGCCGCCGAAATTTTCTAAAATAAGTTAGAAAAATAAAATATCAAATTATTTAAAGAATGAACTGGATAGAAATTCATAGGTTGAAATAAAATGTTTTATCGTTAAAAATATAATTTTTAACGTGAATGCGAATAAATAAATTATTCATTTACAAACCAGACGGTTTGTTTATGTACACTGATTTGACTGACATTGATTGGGTCGATAAATTTTACACATCGCCCAACTGCACAAATAAAATATTTGTTTGATTGTTTGAAACCCTACATGGGTGTTAGGATGAAATATGCAGTTCACTCATCCTGATTGATTAAATATGTCGATCGATTGATTGACAGGCTGTTATAAGCGTTAGATATCTATATTTGATGCTTATACAGTGTAGTGCACTTTGGTTGATGGTTGATTATTTTTCAATGCTATGATATTCATGTGTTGTATGAAAATCCATATAATGAACTTTATATGGTAATTGATTGGGCCTCATTCCAATTTGAAAAATAAAGAATATAAAAAAATAAAAGTTCATGTGTTGACAGTACTCATCTATTGAGATTGGTCATGTGTTGAACGAAATATTTTAATATTAAAATTTACATCTTTATCAATATAAAATAAAGTTCATGTGTTGACAGTTTCATTCATTGAGATTGGTCATGTGTTGAACGAAATATTTTGATAATAACAACGATTTTGAAAAAGAAATATTTGAAATAGAATATTTGAAAATAGAAATTTGTGAAGCCGTGTTGGTTAGATTGACGCCATTTTGACGTAAACGATATTTATATCGATTTATTCGATTTCGAATAGAAATGAATTGAAAACGATTTCGAATAGAAATGAATTGAAAACGATTTCGAATAGAAATGAATTGAAAACGATTTCGAATAGAAATGAATTGAAAACGATTTCGAATAGAAATGAATTGAAAACGATTTCGAATAGAAATGAATTGAAAACGATTTCGAATAGAAATGAATTGAAAACGATTTCGAATAGAAATGAATTGAAAACGATTTCGAATAGAAATGAATTGAAAACGATTTCGAATAGAAATGAATTGAAAACGATTTCGAATAGAAATGAATTGAAAACGATTTCGAATAGAAATGAATTGAAAACGATTTCGAATAGAAATGAAAGCAAATTGAAATGAATTCGAATTGAATTCAAATTTGAATGGAATAGAAATGAATTTCGAACCGAATTTATAAAGAAGAATTCAATTTTGATTTGAATTTAAAAGGAAGTTGAAATTGCTTTTGAAACGAATTTAAAACTATTTTTATAATTCGTTTTAAATAGTAATCGAC
Organism: Allium sativum; assembly: GCA_030737875.1. NCBI lineage: Eukaryota > Viridiplantae > Streptophyta > Magnoliopsida > Asparagales > Amaryllidaceae > Allium > Allium sativum. Next base: position 692,659,735 of record CM060924.1, read on the forward strand.
GATATATATATTATATATATTACATATATAATATAATGGCCTGAATAGAACGCGCCGCGCCGCGGCAGTTCGTGAATTTCGACCATTTATTTCAAACGGACATTGCGGGAGATCCGACCGTCGGATTCTCCTAAAACCGGAACCGTTGGGTTCGTATCGAAAAGAGCTTTCTAATGAATGTTAGAAATTTGAAATCTAACAGTTGGATTTGGAATTATGTCCAAATCAAATTTGAAAAAGGTCGCTGTAAGTGCAGTTCGATGGCCATTGATGGAAATCGACTGTACGGGCCTTGATAAAATTATTAAAAATAGTAATAATTTGTGTAAAATCATAAGAAATGATTTGGGAAGAATTGGGATGAAAAACTCCATATTTGAAAAGATAAAAATAGATTTTTATCTAAATGAACTAGTTTTGAACTAGAATTATAATTCTATTTATTTTTAAATAAATAAATTGAATTTGAAAAGGGTTTTGAAAATAACCAAAATATCCAATGATTGCATTGGAATGGATTTGAATCGAAATTGTCTTCGGAATATTTCGATGTTGGGATTCGTGATTATACAGATGTTGATATGGAAATTTGAAAGATATATATTTATATCGTTATTTCCAATACGACATTTGTTAGTCGTAGAATTCGATATTGAATATAAGCCGATATATTTTCTATTCAGAGCCTTGTATTGAATATCGAATGTGATTTGGGTTTGTCGTGAATGGTGTCTTCACTAACACTGTTCTTGAACCCAGTTGAGAAAAGATTAAATCTTTTTATTTAGATTTAATGAAGTGTACCAGTTAAATAATATGTAATTGGGATTGAATAGATATTGATTTTTGGGTTTATCGTGAACAGTGTTTTAAATAACACTCGTTCTTTAACCCGATAATTAATGAATGTGATTTTGGGTTTATCGTGAACCGTGTTTTAAATGACACTGATTCTTTAACCCAGTGAACGATTAAAACTAAGTGGAGTTTTAATGAATCTTTAATTAGATTGAAATAATCGAAATGGAGTATCACCAGTTTTGCTCCAGGCGATAGTTAAATCTTTAATTAGATTTGAACGTGAAATAGTAATTGAATTTACCGATAACACTGTGGTGTTAGATATGAAGTATAACCAGTTTTACTTCATGGGATGAATAGGTTGGGATTGGGACATTAAAACAAATGATTACTTCGGTAAGGTTCGCTAATCCCGACTAGTTCGAATTGAGATTCAAATATAAATTCAAGGAATTTATCTTGGATAAAATTAATGGGAACCTTTCCCTATGAATGTGAAATTTAGAAACTAACTGTCGGTTGGCCAAGCAGAATGATTTTCTGGGTATTGATCTGATGTTGGTTTCGGCCTTCGGGGTTAATATTTGGGGAATTATTCTCTTGATTAATTTACGGTTAGTGACTAATGAATTGGAATGAGGCGTATGTTGTGTTTGTGTAACACTTATTTAAAATATACGCGAGTTATTCGGAAAGACCGGGTTTATCCCATTCTGAATAACTGATGCGACGATAAGTCGAAGATGAAGACGATGGTCGAAGACCGGAGGTCTTCACGTCGTTTGGGGGATAACTGATGATCTTGATTGGGCTGTACACCCAAGAAGATGGAAACAGTTAGTGATCGTCCAGACGTACTTGGAGATCGATGGATATGCGGGGTACTAGGTGCCTCCGGTTTCGTTCAGACCCAGAACGGACTTGTAAATGGACTGTGTGTCTGACATCGGATTTCATTCTGTGTGACTGATATCGGTTGCATAGGATGGTTTGCCTGTGTGGCATGCTAAGATGCAAATGATCAAGGCTTCTGTTGAAAAGCAAAGTCTTGTGGTGATGATCAAAGCAAGGCCTTTGTGGCGTAGCTTTGTGTAACGTTTGATTCGCGAGTTTCACACCCGGTATGAATCAAAAACGGGAGACGGACCTCAGGGGGGACATGCGTTTTCTTTCTAGCTAGAAGTGGCGTCAGTGGTTTTACACGCCCTGACGAGTTTGACTTATGTGGTTGTTGCTGTTGCGAGGCGCCTCGGATTGATCGGTCGTTCTCGAACCGATGGAGTCATTTAGTTGGCTCATTTACGCCCCAAAGGGCGGAGAAACGCATTGTTCAGGCATTATAATCCACTTCGTGTGGACCGGCCCTGACGATCCAAGGTACGGTTGCGGCTGTGCCTGAGGGGCGGGCTAGAGCGTCTCGAATCGGTTGAGGACTATCTTTTGCCTCGGTTCATAGATGGAAATCCAATTTCCAAATACGTGACATTTGCGGTTTTATTTGTAAACCTATATATGGCGACATGATATATGGTACCCATGCCGCCTATGATTGATACTTATGATTTGAAGTTGTTTTATACACTACGCACTTATAATAGTATCAAACGATTTGTTTTAAGACGTATCAAGCATTCTTTGGCTGTTATAAGGGAAAACCCTATCCCCCGGCTTGCGTTGCATTGTGTGATAGGACCTGGGTCTTATAACAGCTTCATTTTTCTTTATTTAGCATTGCGATGTTTGTTTTATGCACTGGTATTCTTGGGAGGAAACCCGTTCCGTGTTATACGGCGTGGTCCCTTGATTTACCCAACTTTAAAATAAAGATTTATAACTGTTTTAGTTCTCACACCAGTCACATGACTGACCTGGAGTTTATTGTTTTAACCTAAACTCTGGGTGCCCCTATTTTGACACGGGCAGCTAGTAGTTTTGGTTTTGCAGATTTATATTCACAGGATCCTGGTTTACAGCTGGAATGATATCCGGAAAGCTTTGTATCCGTATATCTCTTCTAGTGGTGTATTGTATTATTTTCCGCTGCTATGTATTTAAATGTAATTTAAATCTCTGATATTTCTGTGTAATATTCATTCATACTCTGTATATTCTTGTAATCTGATGCATTGTTGTAATATACAATGAAATGTTCTTCTGTATGCGTTCTGTTTTGTCGTGTTCTCAAACGAAAGGGCATTTCGAACGGCCTGAATCGGTTTAGCGACTGGTTCGGACCGAGCGAAATTCCTTGCCGTCACATTTGGTATCAGAGCTTTGGTTTACAAAGCTAGAGAACAAGACACATTAGAAACATACGAAAGAATTCATCAGATATTGGATTAGCAATATCCAATGGGAATGACTCGTTAGAGATGGGATCAGTAGTATCCTAGAACGAGTGTGAAGAGTATATTTTTAAAATGAAAACAAATCTTGTTTTGAAATATAAATCAATTATTCGTAGTTGATTATCTATTTATATTGAGTTGGACAATCCAGTATATATAGATTTTGCGTATACGTCTGATCCGCGTGTATTCGAAGTTTTAATATACTGGATAGATATAGAATCATACTCTAGTGGCCCGAAGATGATTCTGATGATTGACTAGTCGTCATTAGTATTCATGTTCGAGTAACGAAGGTGTGATATCTATATATTTCCATTAGACTGGTGTGAGAACCAAAACTAATATAGTTAGAATACATTGTTGTGGATTGGCATCAAAAACATGATTTTCTTTATATGTAGTAAAATTTATGAATTTGAAACATTAATCCACTAATTGATTGATGTTTGTGTTGTTTGTTTATTTGTTTGCTAATTTTTAGCCATTTAGCCTAATTGAACCGAATATTGAATTGTATTGAAAATTGGTCGCATTTGTTTGCATATACATATATATCATTGAACAGGTCATAGCAAGGAGGCTAGAGCCAGAGAATAAAATTTGTTTGCCCGACAAATAGGTACATGTTTACTACATAATTTCCTGTTTTGTTTGGGTGATGATGATTTTGTGAGCCTATTGGCTAGCCGCTTGGCTTTTTCTTTTTCTTTTTGAGATCTGAAGGACCGGGGAAGCTATTTGAAATTCCCCGATGCTCCCGGTGCAGGGGAGGTTATGGCGAAATTTTTCAAAAATTTAGGGTGTTAGCCAAATTTTTGAAATTTGGAAAATTCTCAGAAACTAAAAAGTTGGAGAATAGAAGCCGGATCGAACGTAGAACTGAATAATCAAACCATTTTCGACTTTGTTCCTTTTCGGGGACGAAAAGTTTTAAGTGGGGGAGATTGTAACAACCCGAAAATCTGGGCCAGTTTAAAAATTTTATTTTGGCAATTTTAGCGAATTTTGATTATTTAAAATGAATTATTTTAAATAATATCGGCGAGAAATTTAATTTGAATATAATTCGACGTATATATTATACGCGTCGTCGTTAGAATATATATAAATATTTATATATAATTATAAATAGAATTGAAAATGGCGCGGTAGATCGATAATTCGATTTCAAACTTCAATTGAATGTACCGGGTGCAAAACAATCCGGATTTTAGTGAAACCAAAAATAATGGAATCTAATTGATGATATCTTTCCAACGAATCAGAAAAATCAAGATTTCATCTTAGAAATGATAAGATATGTCCAGTTGAAAATTCTGAATAGTCGCTATGGAATTCAGGCCCTTAAAAATGGACATTTTGCAAACAACCTCGGATTTCGACGAAACCAGTTTTGTTGGATCCGCAGTGGCAAGTTATTGCTAGGTTTCAAATTTTATAATTTTTCGAATCAATATGTGAGCGTGGCAAAGGAAAATGCGTTTGACCATTTTTAGTTGATTTTAATCGACTGGAAATTGGCCATTTTTCAAACGGTCTCAGAATTCGACGAAACTAGTTTTGTTAGGACCGTATCGTCAATACGAAGCTAGAAAATATTTTTCGGGAATTTTTCTAGTTAGTATGTGACCCCGGTAATTTGAAATGTACGTTTAAAATTCAATATATAGAGTTATATGTTGATTTTGACGAAAACTGTTCGAAACGATCGAATCAGCTTACGGTACATATCCCATTGTGTTCGGAATGGGGATAGAACGTTATGGACGACAGGCGGTGGGCCTCGTTTCGGGATCATATGTAAAAGTCAACCTTTTTGAATAAATAAATAATTAAATAATAAAAAAAAAAAATATAACTTCCCTCCTATACCTCTGCCCCCCCGAATTCATTTATACAGAAAAAAAAAACCTAAATTAGGTCGAGCGCCTCCCTCCAGACATCATCGTCGACGCCCCCCTCGTCATTCCCAAATCCGACTGCCTCGACACCCAATCGCCGCCGCGTCAAGACCGTCCGCCACCTCTGCAACGCCCTCCTCTCTCCTCATGACATCTCCAAGACCTATCGTTCGACGACACTTTCAGGGCAGGGGAAGGCCTCGTGTTCGCCGCCGGTTCCAGCATTGGGAAGAGGAGCAGAAGCTCGTTCGCATGGCAGGTGGAGATCATCACCAGAACGCCTCAAGAAGGGTGTGATTTTGGGCAACGATGGGGTGGCAATGTCAAACCCTAGGGGCTGACGTTTCGTGAAAGGGGTTCATGAAGAGGACGATGCGCATCTTCTTTTTCCAGTAAGAAAACTGATTTTATTTATTTTAGAAAACTGATTTTATTTATTTTAGAAAACAGATTTTATTTATTTTAGAAAACTGTTTTTATTCAAGATAGAAAACTGTTTTTATTCAAGATAGAAAACTGTTTTTATTCAAGATAGAAAACTGTTCTTATTCAAGATAGAAAACTGTTCTTATTCAAGATAGAAAACTGATTTTATTCAAGATTGAAAACTGATTTTATTCAAGATAGAAAACTGATTTTATTCAAGATAGAAAACTGTTCTTATTCAAGATTGAAAACTGATTTTATTCAAGATTGAAAACTGATTTTTAACAAGATTGAAAACTGATTTTTAAAAAAAGATTTGAAAAGGAAAATATAATCTTTTATAGTGTCGAAAGGAAAATATAATCTTTTATAGTGTCGAAAGGAAAATATAATCTTTTATAGTGTCGAAAAGGAAAATATAATCTCTTATAGTGTCGAAAGGAAAATATAATCTTTTATATTGTCGAAATAAAAATATGATTTTTATATATTGAACCTCGAAGTAAAAATTCGATTTTTATATATTGAATAGCGAACTAAAAATTCGATTTTTATATATTGAACCTCGAAGTAAAAATTCGATTTTTATATATTGAATAGCGAACTAAAAATTCGATTTTTATATATTGAATAGCGAAGTAAAAATTCGATTTTTATATATTGAATAGCGAACTAAAAATTCGATTTTTATATATTGAATAGCGAACTAAAAATATGATTTTTATATATTGAACCTCGAAGTAAAAATTCGATTTTTATATATTGAATAGCAAAGTAAAAATGTGATTTTTACGTATGTAGTGAAAGGAGCAACGAAGATGCAATAGCGATGAAGATTTCTATCAATGAAGAGCCGTGGAGCTAGGATAGCTATATGTGAGAATTTCTCACCTTTCAATTTCTTTTCTAGTTTTATATATATACTAGGATGCAGACGGTGCTTAGTAGCACCCGACACAACCGTCCACAAACCATGGACTTGTTTGTTTGGTTGCATAGCTTAGTTATATGATTTGATTTGAATTTGGTTGTTTGGTGAATTTGATTGATGTGTGAATGGCGTGGGCCTTCACTAGTCCGGGGATAAGGCTAGGCCTTGTCCCGTTTCTAGTATCGCGCCGTTATGCCGCCGAAATTTTCTAAAATAAGTTAGAAAAATAAAATATCAAATTATTTAAAGAATGAACTGGATAGAAATTCATAGGTTGAAATAAAATGTTTTATCGTTAAAAATATAATTTTTAACGTGAGTGCGAATAAATAAATTATTCATTTACAAACCAGACGGTTTGTTTATGTACACTGATTTGACTGACATTGATTGGGTCGATAAATTTTACACATCGCCCAACTGCACAAATAAAATATTTGTTTGATTGTTTGAAACCCTACACGGGTGTTAGGATGAAATATGCAGTTCACTCATCCTGATTGATTAAATATGTCGATCGATTGATTGACAGGCTGTTATAAGCGTTAGATATCTATATTTGATGCTTATACAGTGTAGTGCACTTTGGTTGATGGTTGATTATTTTTCAATGCTATGATATTCATGTGTTGTATGAAAATCCATATAATGAACTTTATATGGTAATTGATTGGGCCTCATTCCAATTTGAAAAATAAAGAATATAAAAAAATAAAAGTTCATGTGTTGACAGTACTCATCTATTGAGATTGGTCATGTGTTGAACGAAATATTTTAATATTAAAATTTACATCTTTATCAATATAAAATAAAGTTCATGTGTTGACAGTTTCATTCATTGAGATTGGTCATGTGTTGAACGAAATATTTTGATAATAACAACGATTTTGAAAAAGAAATATTTGAAATAGAATATTTGAAAATAGAAATTTGTGAAGCCGTGTTGGTTAGATTGACGCCATTTTGACGTAAACGATATTTATATCGATTTATTCGATTTCGAATAGAAATGAATTGAAAACGATTTCGAATAGAAATGAATTGAAAACGATTTCGAATAGAAATGAATTGAAAACGATTTCGAATAGTAATGAATTGAAAACGATTTCGAATGGAAATGAATTGAAAACGATTTCGAATAGAAATGAATTGAAAACGATTTCGAATAGAAATGAATTGAAAACGATTTCGAATAGAAATGAATTGAAAACGATTTCGAATAGAAATGAATTGAAAACGATTTCGAATAGAAATGAATTGAAAACGATTTCGAATAGAAATGAATTGAAAACGATTTCGAATTGAAATGAATTGAAAACGATTTCGAATAGAAATGAATTGAAAACGATTTCGAATAGAAATGAATTGAAAACGATTTCGAATAGAAATGAATTGAAAACGATTTCGAATAGAAATGAATTGAAAACGATTTCGAATAGAAATGAATTGAAAACGATTTCGAATAGAAATGAATTGAAAACGATTTCGAATAGAAATGAAAGCAAATTGAAATGAATTCGAATTGAATTCAAATTTGAATGGAATAGAAATGAATTTCGAACCGAATTTATAAAGAAGAATTCAATTTTGATTTGAATTGAAAAGGAAGTTGAAATTGCTTTTGAAACGAATTTAAAACTATTTTTATAATTCGTTTTAAATAGTAATCGACGATATATATATTATATATATTACATATATAATATAATGGCCTGAATAGAACGCGCCGCGCCGCGGCAGTTCGTGAATTTCGACCATTTATTTCAAACGGACATTGCGGGAGATCCGACCGTCGGATTCTCCTAAAACCGGAACCGTTGGGTTCGTATCGAAAAGAGCTTTCTAATGATTGTTAGAAATTTGAAATCTAACGGTTGGATTTGGAATTATGTCCAAATCAAATTTGAAAAAGGTCGCTGTAAGTGCAGTTCGATGGCCATTGATGGAAATCGACTGTACGGGCCTTGATAAAATTATTAAAAATAGTAATAATTTGTGTAAAATCATAAGAAATGATTTGGGAAGAATTGGGATGAAAAACTCCATATTTGAAAAGATAAAAATAGATTTTTATCTAAATGAACTAGTTTTGAACTAGAATTATAATTCTATTTATTTTTAAATAAATAAATTGAATTTGAAAAGGGTTTTGAAAATAACCAAAATATCCAATGATTGCATTGGAATGGATTTGAATCGAAATTGTCTTCGGAATATTTCGATGTTGGGATTCGTGATTATACAGATGTTGATATGGAAATTTGAAAGATATATATTTATATCGTTATTTCCAATACGACATTTGTTAGTCGTAGAATTCGATATTGAATATAAGCCGATATATTTTCTATTCAGAGCCTTGTATTGAATATCGAATGTGATTTGGGTTTGTCGTGAATGGTGTCTTCACTAACACTGTTCTTGAACCCAGTTGAGAAAAGATTAAATCTTTTTATTTAGATTTAATGAAGTGTACCAGTTAAATAATATGTAATTGGGATTGAATAGATATTGATTTTTGGGTTTATCGTGAACAGTGTTTTAAATAACACTCGTTCTTTAACCCGATAATTAATGAATGTGATTTTGGGTTTATCGTGAACCGTGTTTTAAATGACACTGATTCTTTAACCCAGTTAACGATTAAAACTAAGTGGAGTTTTAATGAATCTTTAATTAGATTGAAATAATCGAAATGGAGTATCACCAGTTTTGCTCCAGGCGATAGTTAAATCTTTAATTAGATTTGAACGTGAAATGGTAATTGAATTTACCGATAACACTGTGGTGTTAGATATGAAGTATAACCAGTTTTACTTCATGGGATGAATAGGTTGGGATTGGGACATTAAAACAAATGATTACTTCGGTAAGGTTCGCTAATCCCGACTAGTTCGAATTGAGATTCAAATATAAATTCAAGGAATTTATCTTGGATAAAATTAATGGGAACCTTTCCCTATGAATGTGAAATTTAGAAACTAACTGTCGGTTGGCCAAGCAGAATGATTTTCTGGGTATTGATCTGATGTTGGTTTCGGCCTTCGGGGTTAATATTTGGGGAATTATTCTCTTGATTAATTTACGGTTAGTGACTAATGAATTGGAATGAGGCGTATGTTGTGTTTGTGTAACACTTATTTAAAATATACGCGAGTTATTCGGAAAGACCGGGTTTATCCCATTCTGAATAACTGATGCGACGATAAGTCGAAGATGAAGACGATGGTCGAAGACCGGAGGTCTTCACGTCGTTTGGGGGATAACTGATGATCTTGATTGGGCTGTACACCCAAGAAGATGGAAACAGTTAGTGATCGTCCAGACGTACTTGGAGATCGATGGATATGCGGGGTACTAGGTGCCTCCGGTTTCGTTCAGACCCAGAACGGACTTGTAAATGGACTGTGTGTCTGACATCGGATTTCATTCTGTGTGACTGATATCGGTTGCATAGGATGGTTTGCCTGTGTGGCATGCTAAGATGCAAATGATCAAGGCTTCTGTTGAAAAGCAAAGTCTTGTGGTGATGATCAAAGCAAGGCCTTTGTGGCGTAGCTTTGTGTAACGTTTGATTCGCGAGTTTCACACCCGGTATGAATCAAAAACGGGAGACGGACCTCAGGGGGGACATGCGTTTTCTTTCTAGCTAGAAGTGGCGTCAGTGGTTTTACACGCCCTGACGAGTTTGACTTATGTGGTTGTTGCTGTTGCGAGGCGCCTCGGATTGATCGGTCGTTCTCGAACCGATGGAGTCATTTAGTTGGCTCATTTACGCCCCAAAGGGCGGAGAAACGCATTGTTCAGGCATTATAATCCACTTCGTGTGGACCGGCCCTGACGATCCAAGGTACGGTTGCGGCTGTGCCTGAGGGGCGGGCTAGAGCGTCTCGAATCGGTTGAGGACTATCTTTTGCCTCGGTTCATAGATGGAAATCCAATTTCCAAATACGTGACATTTGCGGTTTTATTTGTAAACCTATATATGGCGACATGATATATGGTACCCATGCCGCCTATGATTGATACTTATGATTTGAAGTTGTTTTATACACTACGCACTTATAATAGTATCAAACGATTTGTTTTAAGACGTATCAAGCATTCTTTGGCTGTTATAAGGGAAAACCCTATCCCCCGGCTTGCGTTGCATTGTGTGATAGGACCTGGGTCTTATAACAGCTTCATTTTTCTTTATTTAGCATTGCGATGTTTGTTTTATGCACTGGTATTCTTGGGAGGAAACCCGTTCCGTGTTATACGGCGTGGTCCCTTGATTTACCCAACTTTAAAATAAAGATTTATAACTGTTTTAGTTCTCACACCAGTCACATGACTGACCTGGAGTTTATTGTTTTAACCTAAACTCTGGGTGCCCCTATTTTGACACGGGCAGCTAGTAGTTTTGGTTTTGCAGATTTATATTCACAGGATCCTGGTTTACAGCTGGAATGATATCCGGAAAGCTTTGTATCCGTATATCTCTTCTAGTGGTGTATTGTATTATTTTCCGCTGCTATGTATTTAAATGTAATTTAAATCTCTGATATTTCTGTGTAATATTCATTCATACTCTGTATATTCTTGTAATCTGATGCATTGTTGTAATATACAATGAAATGTTCTTCTGTATGCGTTCTGTTTTGTCGTGTTCTCAAACGAAAGGGCGTTTCGAACGGCCTGAATCGGTTTAGCGACTGGTTCGGACCGAGCGAAATTCCTTGCCGTCACACTTTTACTCGAACAAAACCTCACCAGAAATTTTTCCATGGTACTTTTCTTCTCCCGATCCTGACTCCGTCCACTTCTGATCGCCCTAACAGCATTAATGAAGAACTCGAGACCTAAATTTCCTTGCGAGTGGTACACGGCTATCACCTAGTAGAGCATTCACCGGTTTGGCTCAACCACCGTTCGTGCACACCCTCCATACTAACGCGAGGTTATAGAATTAATTGAGATTTTTTTCTTTTTTCATTAGTGGATCGATTTTAGAAATTGGGAGCAGCTATTTCAATTTCTTAGACAGTTCGAGTTTTCGATTCTCTGAAATGGAAAAAGGGTGGGATCGCGATTCTTGATGTTGATGAAGAAAAAAACAATGCTTTGATTTTGAATGGAAAAATGAAATGGGGAGGGCTGGCTTTGATTTTTTTTTCTGAGGAACGAAATTAAAAAGGGGAGAAGGAAAAAAGTGCATGTGATTTTTAAAGTAAAGGAGTGCAGCCATTTTTGCCTTTGATTTAATTTGCAGAAATGCAAGAATGAAAAGGGGTCAAAGAGGGAGAGTCATTGCAATTTATAGATGAAGGAAAACTTAGGACACAAGGAATTAGGTTGTGTATGATACAATATAGGTGGTAAGTTAAGTGCAATGTTTTTAATATGATTTTAATATTAAATTTAACAAGATTTGGTATAAAGAGATTTTGATGCTTTTTAGATGGATATCGATTTGATTTTGAGCCTATCCACTAATCAAATATCTTGGGGTCCATTACTTGTAATCAAGAACCCCTACTTTAATGTGCCGACCAATGTTTCAATGTTATAACGTTATTCTGAACCCAACAGAATAGGTTCTAAAATTAAATTTGAACGTATATAACCATATTAAATCGATATAAGATAATTTAAATTCAAAAATAATAAATTCCATGATAATAAATTATTATTTTTATCATTTCTATTCAAATAGAATTTCTATTCATTATTTTGACTCAGTTTAAATTTTGAATTGAATTATTTCTGATTCTCGTATTACGATAATTATATATATTCGAAATAAATTATATTTTGATTACTAAATTGATAACTCAATTTAAAAAATCGATTTATATTATCAACTCAATATTTGAAACCATATTAAATATTTAAATAAATCAACCAAAAATCTGGATCGTTACATTCTTCCCTCCTTAAAAGAATTTCGTCCCCAAAATTACTAAGGTAGGAAAATGCTACAAACCCCTTTACTTTTCAAAATCCATTTATGTTGAAACTCAACATTTCATACTTCTACAAATTTAGCTCAACCAAAACTTTTGGTTTTCATTTTAATTGCATGCCATATATGCTTGCATTCATTTTATTTGAATGATTTACAATTAATACATTCGCAATCATTTCATATCCCATTTAGTTTCATTCAAATTGATTCTAATCAATTTATTCACTTCAATCCATTTAACTTTCTTAAGTTAAATTTAAATTCCCGAGTTTTGATTTCGAATCCATTGGAAATTATATAAATATAGACATATATTTATTTCCATTTCAAATTCAAAACATATGAATTTTTCAAATCTTGTTTTCTTTCAAAAATTTTTAATAAAAACTTTTCTAAAGTAGCAATCCATCACTTAAAAACTCGAAAATGAACACTGATGATGTTGTAGTCGTCATCAGAATTATTTCCCAGCGACTAAAGTGAGTTCAGTGCTTTATCACATTCAAAATCCATTTAAAATGGTTTTTATTCAAAAAAAACTTTCAAAACAAAACTATTTTATTTTAATATATTTAGGAAAATATTTTTCCAAACGCGGAGGATTTTAAATTCTCAATTTTGATTCTGAATCCAATTTTAGTTCAACTTGTTTGTATATTTCATTCTTATACAAATTCTATTTGGTTATATATTACCATTTATTTTTATAAACTCATTTTATTAAAGTCCTAAGGTCCGAACCGACTGATGTTGAAGAATCAGCGGATGAGTTGTGGTTAGGGGTGAAATGCCACTCGAACCCAGAGCTAGCTGGTTCTCCCCGAAATGCGTTGAGGCGCAGCAGTTGACTGGACATCTAGGGGTAAAGCACTGTTTCGGTGCGGGCCGCGAGAGCGATACCAAATCGAGGCAAACTCTGAATACTAGATATGACCCCAAAATTACAGGGGCCAAGGTCGGCAAGTGAGACGATGGGGGATAAGCTTCATCGTCAAGAGGGAAACAGCCCGGATCACCAGCTAAGGCCCCTAAATGACCGGTCAGTGATAAAGGAGGTAGCAACATATCCATATATTACAATAATTTCAGAAAATTATTACTTTATATCAAAATAGAAATTTTAAGTAAAATTATTTCATTAACCTACTTTAAAACAATAATGTGTTAAATTGCTTTACTTAAGTGTTTAGAAATTCCTATCGACTCCGTGACGTCTCACGATTCGATCAGAATTCATAAGCCACTCAACAGACAAGCCAACACAATATAATTTTTTTTATATTAATCAACAAATACGCGCTTTCGTATATATACACTCAACTCGTTCTAGGGTACTACTGACCCTATCTCAAATGAGTAAACCAGTAACAACCCGTATTCTCAGAACCAATTTAAAATTTAAATTTAAGCTATTTTAATGAATATGAGAACATAATTTGGTTATTTTTTCTATATAAAATTTGAGAATAATTTTAAACAAGTTTTTATATCTTATTTGACTTAAAATAAACTCAGTAAAATTATTAAATTGATTTATAAGCTTTGTTTTTGAAATTTTAAAAATTCGATTTTTAAAATCACCGCCAAGCCCTTGAAAAGTGAAATTTTGCCAAGAAGCTCAGAATTCGACGAGATAATTTTTTTTGGATTCATAATGACAAATCATTGTTGAGTTCCAAAATGTGCGTCAAACAGAGTCACTATGTGGCATGCACGATAAAACAGTTCAGGGAAAAACTGACGATCAATTTACAAAGGAACATTAATGAGACGATCTCAGAATTCAACTCCGTTTTTTTCGGATCCGTATCATCAAATAATGGTTAAATCCAAAAGGCCATAATTTTGGAGTTAGCGTGTGGGCATGTAAGAAGAAAATGTACGCTAAAATCGCATTTTTGAAGCTTATTTGAGCATTTTTGAGAAATTAAACGGGATGCCAAACGAACTCGAGATTTGATGAAACTTGATTCGTCTTGACGTGTACTATTTTGTATCTGAAATCCATGACAAACGGAGATCATTTGCAGTCAGACGATAGTAGAGAAATATGCATATAATCTCCTTTCGTCCTTTTTCTTCCTCGCTTTTCTTTCTTTCTTCATTCATTCATTCTCCCTTAAAAATGGCCTCCTCTCCCCTAGGGTTGCCGCCTCCTCGCCTCCTCCGCTGTCGTTGGCCGCCCATGCAACCTCCTCCTTCTCTCCTCTCTCTCCTCTTTCTCTCTTCCATTTACAAACCCTAAGCCCTAAACTCCACTAAATCACCTCCTCCCGCCCCTCTGCAGTCGCCACTACCACCCTCCAGCTATGTCAGGATGCCCCCGTCATCTGTCAGGCCATCCCCTTGGCCATGGGCCCCACCATAGCCAAAAAACCCTCATTATTTAAAAACCCGGTTTTGCAAATAACCCCACGTACTTCTTTCCTCAATAACTTTCAATCCATGCATTTTTGGCTGAGGCTCCACTAAACCGAAGTTGTAGATCTCGTTTTTCTCTACAGTTTTGACATATCACAATCGAATTTTGGAGTTCGGAGCTGCTCGAAAAATGCGTTTGAAGATCGCAGACCTGGAGCGAAGATTCGCGATTTCTGGCGAATTAGAGTGTTTTTGGAACAAAGTCCACTAGGTAAAAGTTGTCCGGAATGGCGTGTTTATGCTAATGGCCTAGTTTGGTGAAGATTGGAGGCAGTATGCAAATTTTAGAGCAATAAAGGAGAATTCGGGTGCGGAGAACGACAAACAGCGAGTGCACGACAAGAGAAAATCTACATTAGATGTGTCATGGTGTTTGGTTTAGCTTGTGTGAGGACTTCTATCTTAAGTTAGTATAGTAGAGTAGTTAGTTAGTTATGCATTTTAAGTTGCAAGTTATAAATTGCATCATACAGTGATAATATCATTTTTGGAATTCAACACTTGAACTATTCACAAATAATTTGCATTAAAAGCATTGAATGAATATATGACACTCGCATGACATACGACGTAGATGGACACTTATGGCACCTTAAATGGCATTTGATAGTTGATTATTTATTTATGACTACGGTGTGTGCAATGTATGTGAGTGATGATTTACTAAATAATTTTTGATGATTTAATAGAGCGTATCGCACAGCGACCGTTTGCGAATATCAACAATTAACTTGAAATGGACGTAACGGGAGATTCGACCGTCGAATTCTCCTAAAACTAAAACAATTGGGTTCGAATCAAAAAGAGCTTTGGAATGATAATTATATATTTCAAATATAACAGTTGGATTTTAAGATATGTTCAAATCAGTTTTGAAAAAGGTCGCTATGGATGCGGTTCGGTGGCCGATATTGGAAACCGACTTTAAGGGCCTTAATATAATTAATAGAAATATGAATAAATTATGTAAAATCATAATAAATGTTTCGGAAAGATTTTGGATGAAATATTCCACATTTGTAAAGGTAAAATATATTTATTTTCAGAATAAATTGTTTTGCAACTTGAGATAAGAATGAAAAGAATGGAAATGGTTTTAATCTAACCATAATTTTCCAACGTATGAATTGGAATGGATTTGAATGGAAATAATCTTTGGAATATTTGGATATTGATCTGTTTTCCACGAAGATTCTATGTTTAATGGAAGTTGATTTGGGTTTATTGTAAACTGTGTTTTTAATAACATTAGTTCTTTAACCCAGTTAAAGACAAGATTAATTTCCTAAAGTTGAATAATCATAAAGTTATGATTTTTTAGATTAAAACCAAGTTGGAGTTTTAATGAATCTTTAATTAGAATGGAATGTGAATGAGGTAAATAATTTACCGAATTCAAGAAATGATCGAGAATGGAGTACCGCCAGTTTTACTCCATGCGATAGTTAATAGGTTAGGATATCAACAATTAGATTTGAAACGTGAAATGATAATTAATTTTATCGATAACATAGTGGGTGTTAGATATGGAGTACTACCAGTTTTGCTCTATGGGTTGAATATGTTGGGATTGGAAAAATAAAATAAATGATTACTTTGGTAAGTCACGATAATCCCGACTAGTTTGATAAACCTTGATTTGGTTTAAGATTGTAAAAAGATAATACAAAATCTTTTGCAATGGTTATCAAAGAAAGATTTAAACAAGAGGTTTAAACGAATTAAATCTTTGATAAGATTTACGGGAAAAAATCCCAGTGTAATGGATATTTGAATAAAAGAATATTATGGATTGGAATGAGGTTTATGACGTGTTTTATAGCACTTGATTATAAGATATGCGAGTTATTCAGAAAGGTCGGGTTTAACCCATTCTGAATAACTGATACGATGATTAAAAGTCGAAGAAGTCGATGGTTGAATATCAGAGATCTTCACATCGTTTAGATGATTACTGATGTCTTGACTGGGCTATACACCCAAGTCGAGGTAATAAATGGTGATCATCCAGACGTACTTGGAGATCGACCGGATATGCGAAGGCCTCTCTCCTGAATTGGACATATGGTAAGAGGAATAAGGGGCCTCCGGTTTCGTTCAAACCTAAAACAGACTTGTAAATGGAATATGTCTAAAATTGTATTACATTCTGTATTGATTGATTTCTATTAAACATGTATCTATTTAGTGGTGGAGAGTTTATTCTCTTGATTAACACCCTTCCCTGAGACGTATAAGCTTAGAGGTTATATATCGATAGATATCAGTTGTATGGCATGAATTGACAATGTGGCATGTTAAGATGCAAATGATTAAGGCTTTTGTTGAAAAGTAGGGCCTTGTTGATGATGATCAAAGCACGACTTTAAGTAGCATAGTTTTGTGTATAGCATTGATTCGCGAGTCCCACAACTCGGTATGAGTCAAAAAAGGAATAGTGACTGCAGGGAGTGCATGTGTTTCTTTATAGCTAGAAGTGGTGTCATGGTATGGAGCACGGACATTTTACTTATATGGATGATGAATTATGAGGTACCTCGGATATCGAGCCGACTAAAAGGCCCTGCGATAGGTCCGATAGAACTGGAAAACGTATTGTTTAGCAATAACCAATCCTCAAAAGTAAGAGAGGACAGGCCCTGAAGATCTAAGGGTCACGTGTGTTGATCCTGCACATCGCGCTAGAGATGGACCGAAACCAGTGAGGAGACATCCCTTGCCTTGACTCATAGATGGAATCCAATTTCCAATACATGACTTTTCGATTTTAATCGTACACCTATATGGCGACATAACAGGATGGGGTTACTATGCCGTCTATGATTGATACATTTATATTCGAAGTTGTTTTATACACTATGCACTTATAACAATACCAAAATATTTTGTTTTAAAGCGTATCAAGCATGTTTGGCTATTATAAGGTAAAAATCTATCCTCTGGTTTGTGTTTGCATCGTGTGATGGGACCTGAGTCATATAATAGCTTCATTTTCCAAAAAGCATTGTGTTGTTTTTTATGAAATTCTTGGGAGGAAACTTGTTCCGTGTTATGCGGCGTGGTTCCTTGATTTACCCAACATAAAAATCAAGTTAATAATAACTGTTTTAATTCTCTCACCAGTCTCATGATTGACCCGGAGTTTATTTTTCTACCTAAACTCTAGGTCCCCATATTTTCCACATGGGCAGTTAGTAGTTATGGTTTGCAGATACTTCTTTTCATAGGATCCTGAATTACAACTGGAGCTATATTTGGAATGCTTTGTATCAGTGTATTTCATTCAGTTGTGGTAGTTGACGTTTGCCACTACATATTATGTTTATGTATTTAAATGTAATTTAAATGTCTGATATTGTATTTCCATTGTATATTATTTATTTCATACTTTAATATCTTGTACTTTAATGTAAATTGTTGTAATAGAAATGACATATTCTCATGTTTGTGTTATGATACCTCAAGTTCTCAAAGCAATCTGCCTTCATGTTCGATTTAGGCTAGCTGGGAAGTTCGGATCGCTACAGGTGGTATCAGAGCTTTGGTTTACAAAGCTCGAAAACAAGGCACATTAGAACCGAATGGAAGAATTCATCAGAGATAGGATTAGTAACAACCTGTAGGAATAACTCGTTAGAGATAGGATTAGTAATACCCTAGAATGAGGTTTAAGAGTGTTATTTATCAAAAATAAATTTAGTTTTGAAAATCATATCTTATTATACGTATTTGTGTATTTATTTTTCATTGAATTTGGACTATCGAGTATGAGAAGATGTTGCATATATGCATAGCTAGCGTATATACGTAGTCTCAAATATACTGGGTAGATATAGAATCACACTCTAGTCGCCCGGAGATGGTTCTGATGATTGATGCGTCATCATCAGTATTTATGTTTGAGTTTCGAAAGTGGGATATCTGTATGATTCCAATTGACTGGTGTGAGAACCGGAACTTAGTTAGAATTTATTGGTTGTGATTTGGCATTGAATATATATTTTCGAGTATATGAAAAATTTATGCATTTGAAAATTTAATTAACAAATTAATTGTTGGTTGTGATGGTTGATAATTAATTTGACCAATAAAAACATTGGAATAATAAAACCAACGTGAAAATGAAAGGGTAAATTTAGCCAAATCGAATTTAATATTGAGCTAAATTGAAAATTTAGTTCGAACTGGATTTATGTACATGGATATACACATATATTTGTTTGAGCATATTGTGGATTTACAGTTGAGTAGAGAAATAAATTTGTATAACCGGCAAACAGGCACCTTAATGAGTTGGTTGCGCAATTTAATTTGCTATTAAACTACTGTGTGTGATTTGGATGCGCTGTGATGGTTCTTCTATGTGAAATTAAAACGTACACCATATGATACTAACAAATAAATTATGGATCACACCGCATAACATACTACTGAAGACAACATATCATATCATATTCCATATAAGCATTTGATAAGGTTTGGATTCCCATACGAGCAAGATGCTTGTATGGCGAGGACGGAACTGCAGGTTGAATTGAGGACTGATCATGGACTTAATAACTTATAATGCTAAATTGCAGGATTTAATAACAAACCCTACTCAGGTCTTGAGATGACAAAAGAAAATTACACACGACATGTCTCTTTTGTTTTAATTATCGGACATGGGTTTGAGGGGGAAGCAAGGCTTATAAATTATTGTGGGTGTGCACATTTGTTATATATGCGATATATTGATTTATTCGGTGCCTAATACTGCCCAATAAATTTTCCCAGACCATCCCGTACAAAGGAAGTTATGGCGAATTTTTTTGAAAATTTGAGGTATTAGCCAACTTTCAGAGAAATTTGGAAGTTCTTAGAAATCGAAAATTGAAGAACTTAAGCCAGGATGAAAGTTGAGTTGGTGAGTTAAACAACTTTCAGCTCCGTCCTTTTTCGAGGATGAAAAAGATTTAAGTGGGGAAGATTGTAACAACCTGTATTTTCAGAACCAATTTAAAATTTTAATTTAAGCTATTTTAATGAATATGAGAATATAAATTGGTTATTTTTGCTAAATAAAATTTGAGAATAAATTTAAAATTATTTTTTATATCTTATTTGACTTAAAATAAACTCATTAAAATTATTAAATTGATTTATAAGCTTTTCTTTTGAAAACTTCAAAAATTCAATTTTTAAAATTATCGCATAGCCCTTAAAAAGTGAATTTTGCCAGGAAGCTCAGAATTTGATGAGATATTTTTTTGGGATTCATAATGACAAATCATTGTTAAGTTTCAAAATGCGCATCATACGGAGTCATTATGTGATCGTACGTGATAAAAAACTGTTCAGAGAAAAACTAACGATCAATTTACAAAGGAACATTATTGAGACGATCTCAGAATTTGATTCCGTCTTTTTCTAGATTCGTATCGCTAGATAATGGTTAAATCCAAAAGGCCATAATTTTTGGAGTTAGCATGTGGGCATACAAGAAGAAAATGTACGCTAAAATCGCATTTTTGAAGCTTATTTGAGCATCTTTGAGACATTAAACGGAAAGTCAAACAAACTCGGAATTCGACGAAACTTATTTCATTCAATTCGTCTTGACGTGCTATTTCATGTTCGAAATCCGTGACAAACAGAGATCGTTTGTAGTCGGGCGATAGGAGAGAAATATGCATATAATCTCCTTTCTTCCTATTTCTTCCTCACTTTTCTTTCTTCATTCCTTCTTCCTCCCTCAAAAATGACCTCCTCTCCACTAGGGCTGCCGCCTCCTCTCCTCCCCCGCTACCGTCGGCCTACCCCACCACCTCCTCTTCCCCCTCTCCTCTCTCTCCTTCTCTTTCTCTCTTCCATGTACAAGCCCTAAACTCCACCAATTCACCTCCTCCCGCCCCATCCACCGCCGCTACCACCCTCCAGCCACGTCAGGCCACCCCCGACGTTTGTCAAGCCATCCCCTTGGTCGTGCGCCCTACCATTGCCAAAAACTCCTCTTTTTCCAAAAATCACATTTTGCAAATAACCCCCTGTCCTTCTTTCCTCAATAACTTCAATCCATGCATTCCTGGTCGAGGCTCCACAAGACGAAAGTTGTAGATCTCGTTTTGCTCTACAATTTTGACATATCACAATCGAGTTTTGGAATTCAGAGCTTCTCAGAAAATGCGTTTGAAGATCGCAGACCTGGAGTGAAGATTTGCGATTTCAAGTGAATAGGAGCGTTTTTGGAAGAAAGTCCACAAGGAAATAGTTGTCCGGAATGGCTTGTTTGTGCTAGTAACCACGATTGGTGAAGATTGGTGGTCGTATGCAAATTCTAGAGCCAGAAATGCGAATTCGAGTGCGGAGAACAGCAATTGGTGAGTGCATGACAAGGTAAAATATACATTATAAGTGTAGTGGCGTTTGGTTTAGCTTGGGTGAGAACTTCTATCTTAAATTAGTATAGTAGAGTAGTTAGTTAGTTTTACATTTTAAGTTGCAAGTTATAAATTACATCATATAGTCATAATATCCTTTTTGGAGTTCAACACTTGAACCAACAATTTGCATTAGAAGCATTGTATGAATATGTGACACTCGCATGACATACGATGTGGATTAACACTTGTGGCCCATTTAAATGGCATTTGATAGTTGAGTAACCATTTATTTATTTATGACTAGGTGTGTGCATTGTATATGAGTGATTATTTATTAAATAATTGTTGTTGGTTGAAAACCACACACCGGTCTTGGGATGATATTTGACTCATACATCTCCCATGTGTGAATTTGCGGTTAATTGATTGATTAACAGATTTATGTAAGCTTCAATTATTAGATTTAAGATTATATATAAAAAAGCACATTGGATGTCATTTTGGATTTGATAGTTGTTTGCAACTGTTATTGTGTGTTTATGGTGAATATATTCCATATAAATTTATTTATACAGATATTGGTTGAGATTTTATTCCAATCCGGAATGAACATGAATATTTTTGAAATGTGGTATTCAACGAGAATTGAAAAGTTGATTTTGATGTCCGATTTCGGATGGACACGAAAATATAAAAATATATGAAGCCGAATTAAGTAGAAAACGATATTTTAACTCAAATGTATTTCTATAACTAATTTATTCGTTTTTGAAATGAATGTCGAGAAGATTGAACTTCAAAATATTACATTTTGAAAATATTATCCTTTTGAGATCATAATAAAAATGCAATGTTCAAGTTTAATTTAATTTGATAATGGAAGTGAAACCGTTTTAAAATGAATGTAAAAACGTCTTATAAAATACATTTTTAAATGGGAATCGACGATATGTGTGTGTGTATATATATATATATTAGTGGTTCGAATAGAACATATTGCACAGTGACCGTTCGCGAATTTCAACCATCAGCTTGAAATAGACATAACGGGAGATCTGGTCGTCAGATTCCCCTAAAACCAAAACCGTTGGGTTCGTATCGGAAAGAGTTTTGGAATGATAATAAGAGATTTGAAATCTAATGGTTTGATTTTATGACATGTCCAAATCAGTTTTGGAAAAGGTCGCTATGGAAACCGACTGTAAGGGCCTTAATATAATATTAAAAATATGATTAAATTATGTAAAAACATAATAAATGATTTGGAAAGATTTTAGATGAAGTATTTCATGTTTGTAAAGGTAAAAGTTATTTATTATCAGAATAAGTTGTTTTGCAACTTGAGATAAGAAATGAAAAGAATGGAAATGGTTTAATCTAACCAGAATTTTCCAACGTATAAATTAGAATGGATTTGAATGGAAATAATCTTCGGAATATTTCAATATTAGATTCCATGATTATACAGATATTGTTAAGGAATTTGGAAGATACAGATATCATTATTCCCAATATGATATCCATTGATTTCAAAATTTCATACTGAATATAATTCGATATGATTTCTATTCAGAGCCTTGTATTTGATATCAAACTGGATTTTGGGTTTGTCGTAAATGGTGTCTTCGATAACACTGCTCTAAAACCCTATTGAGAAAAGAATAAATCTTTTAATTATGATTTAAAGAGGTTTACCAATTAATTAATTTAATTGGAATTGAATTGGATTTTGGGTTTATCATGAGCGATGTTTTAAATAACATTAGTTATTTAACCCAATTAACAGTGAAGATATGATTTGGAATATATAAATATTTTTACTAAGATTTAATGGAAATTTCAGAAGTAAATTTTTTCAATTTAATATATTAAATTGGAATTGAACGGTATTCGATTTGGTAATAATCGAGACGAGCTTTTGTGAAGGAAGACCGTTACTATATATGGAATTTAAAAGGCGTTGCTGTTATTCCATTTATATTATTAGTCTGACACGAAAATTTATATCAATTACATATATTGATCTATTTTCTGCAAAGATTACATATTTAATGGAAGTTGATTTGGGTTTATTATGAACTGTGCTTTTAATAACATTGGTTCTTTAACCCAATTAAAGACAAGATTATTTTCTTAATGTTGAATAATCATAAAGTCATAATTTTTTAGATTAAAACCAAGTTGGAGTTTTAATGAATCTTTAATTAGATTGGAATGTGAATAAGGTAATCAAACTTACCGAATTCAAGAAATGATCGAGAATGGAGTACCGCCAATTTTACTCCATGCGATAGTTAAATCTTTAATTAGATTTGAAACATGAAATGGTAATTAATTTTACCGATAACACAGTGTGTGTTAGATATGGAGTACTACTAGTTTTGCTCCATAGGATGAATAGGTTGGGATTGGAAAAATAAATAAATAATTGTTTCAGTAAGGCTCGATAATCCCGACTAGTTTGATAAACCTTGATTTGGGTTAATATTGTAAAAAGATAATACAAAATATTTTGCAATGGTTTTTGAAGAAAGATTTAAACAAGCGGTTTAAATGAATTAAATCTTTGATAAGATTTATGGGAAAATTTCCCAATGTAATGGGTATTTGAATAAAAGAATATTCTGGATTGGAATGAGTCGTATGATGTGTTTTATAGCACTTGATTATAAGATACGCGAGTTACTCGGAAAGACCGGGTTTAACCCATTCTGAATAAACGATACGATGACTAAAAGTCAAAGAATATGGTGGTTGAATACCGAAGGTCTTAACATCGTTTGGATGATTACTGATGTCTTGGTTGGGTTGTATACCCAAGACGAGGTAATAAGTGGTGATTGTCCAGACGTACTTGGAGATCGACTCGATATGCGAGGGCCTCTGTCCTGTATTGGACATATGGGAAGAGGAATAAGGTGCCTCCGGTTTCATTCAGACCCAGAACAGACTTGTAAATGGATTATATCTGACATTTTATTTCATTCTGTATTTATTGATTTCTGTTAAATATATATATCTGTTTGGTGGCGTAGAATTTATTCTCTTGCTTAACACCCTTCTCTGAGATGTATGGGCTTAGAGGTTATATATTGATAGATATCAGTTGTATGGCATGAATTGACAATGTGGCATGTTAAGATGCAAATGATTAAGGCTTTTGTTGAAAAGCAAGGCCTTGTGGATGATGATCAAAGCACGGCTTTAAGTAGCATAGCTTTGTGCACAGTGTTAATTCGCGAGCCTTACACCCCTTTATGAGTCCAAAAACGGGATAGTGACTGCAGGGAGTGCATGTGTCTCTTTCTAGCTAGAAGTGGTGTCATAGTATGGAGCCAAGACATTTTTATTTATGTGGTGCCATGGATATCGAGCCGACTAAAAGTCTCAGAGATAGGTCCTATAGGACCGGGAAATTTATTGTTCAGGAATAACCAATCCTCAAAAGTAAGAGTGGACCGGCCCTGAAGATCCAATGGTCACGTATGCTGATCCTGGGCATCCCGCTAGAGATGGCCCGAAACCAATAAGGAGACATCCCATGCCTCGATTTATAAATGGAATCCAATTTCCAATACACGACTTTTTGGTTTTAGTTATAAACCTATATGGCGACATAATAGGATGGGGGTACTATACCGTCTATGATTGATACATTTATATTCGAAGTTGTTATAGACTATGAACTTATAGTAATATCAAAATAATTTATTTTAAAGTGTAACAAGCATGTTTGGCTATTATAAGGTAAAACTCTATCCTCTGGTTTGTGTTTGCGTTGTGTGATGGGACCTGGGTCTTATAGCAGCTTCATTTTCCAAAAAGCACTTCGTCGTTTGTTTATGGTATTCATGGGAGGAAACCCGCTCCGTGTTATACGACATGATGGCTTGATTTACCCAACATAAAAATCAAGTTAATAATAACTGTTTTTGTTCTCACACCATTCTCTTGACTAACCTGGAGTTTATTGTTTCAACCTATACTTTGGGTCCCCATATTTTCCACATGGGCAGCTAGTATTTTTGGTTTGTAGATATTTCTTTTCATAGGATCTTGGATTATGGCTGGAGCTATATTTGGAATGCTTTGTATCCGTGTATTTCATTCAGTTGTGGTAGTTGATTTTTCCCACTGCATATTACATTTATGTATTTAAATGTAATTTAAATGTTTGATATTGTATTTCCGCTGTGTATTATTTATTTCATACTCTGATATCTTGTACTCTAATGTAAATTGTTGTAATAGCAATGAAATGTTCTCATATTTGTGTTCTGATGCGTCAGGTTCTCAAAGCAGTCCGCCTTCCTGTTCAGTTTAGGTCGGCCGGGAAGTTCGAGTTGCTACAAAACCCCTGCCAAAGCCTACGTATTCGCTCAACCTAAGCTCTGATACCAAATGTAATGGCCCGCAAATCAGTACTATTTGAGTTGACTACATACATCACACGTCCAACCCAAATTGCACAAAAATATGAATCACTATGAAATAAGAAGGAAAAGGTAGAAGAAGAATAGAAACAATAACACAAAATCTCACAACGCAGCGGAATAAAATATATAATATATAACAACTTTTGGGATACAAAATCTTTTTCTGTATTTACATAACATTTTCAAAGTACAACATTTAATCATTACAAAATACAACACAACGGAATATAACACTAGATAACTAACACTGAAGCCTCCTGCACCAAGCTCCTTTAGATAAATCTGTAAAATCCTGAACTACTTAATTGCCCGTACAAATTTTGTGTAATGTCCCGAATTTTCGGCAGTTAGATATTTAATATATTTTATTATTTTAAATATTGATTTGGAATTTTAAATGGATTTAAAATATATAATTCGATTATATAATGAAGTAATAACATTAATTTATATGATTATAAATCGAGCTTGTAATAGTGCTGTAGTTTGTAAAAAACTTTAACTGAATATATAGGATCCGATATAAGTCGAATTTCATTGAAACAAGAAATTTTTTAATCTAACTGGTTATAATTTTCATATGAAAGAGAAAAATCCAGATTTCGTGTTATAGATTGTAAGTTATGTCCAAATCAAAATTTAAAATAGTCGCTATAGAAATCGTTATTAAAATATAGCGTTTATTTAATATATTTAAATAGGAAATTTAAATTGTTTAACTCAAAATTGATGATATTATGTTGTATAAATTATATTTAGAGTTGTATATATATTCTGGTTGGACATATATAATAAAAATAATTTATTGTGATTTATTTGGGAATTTATATAATATTTTATTAATTTTGTATGAGCGTTAAAAATAGCCATTTTTATGAAAGGTCTCGGTTTTCGATGAAATTAGTTTCATTGGAACCGTATCGTTAAATTATTGTTAGAAAATCAAATTTCGTGGCAAACCGATATGGTATGTGACTTCGGTACCAAAAAAATGTCTTTGTTTCTATTTAATTATTTATATAATTTAGACAAGGGTAACTTTTAATGAATAAACGACTGGCCAAACAAACTCCAAATTTAACGAAACAAGATTCATTGGATCCATTAGGAAGAGGTCTTGTAAAATGTCAAGGCCTCATGTTTATTGAATTTTTCCTGTAACTATGGAATTTTAAATGCTTAATTTTTCATTAATATTTGTAAATGACTTTTCACAAACGACCTCGGAATTCGACGAAACCTGTCCCATTGGGTCCAGAATATTTTTTATGTTAAGATTACCTTTGTTTATCAAAAATGGATGTCATATGTGAGTGTTTGAGAGGATACTTCACATCAAAGTTTCAATTTAATATTACATTATTAAATGTGTCCATATATATAAACCAACATCTCATAACCCTAGAACATTTCTATGCATGGTCAAGGCCATAACCAGCCGCCATCTTGCCCAAATGAACGATCAGAATTACAGCAAAATTCTCCTCAAATTTTCTCCAAATCCTCTCACCTTTTCAAAAAATCATAACTACATATATGAGATCTTTGCGTGGTGCGGTTGTGATGAATTGTCGTTCACCATAATAGCCGGAAATGGCCCCAAAATACACTGCCGTCGAGGAGCTAGCTTGGACAGTTGGAGCAATCGAGTTCAGTGACCTTTCTGGCGGTGATAGAGGAAGTGGAGGCGTGTGGAGTTACAGTGTTCGATCACCATCTGGTCATCGAAATGTGAGAATATAATGAGATTTCCAAAGTAATAGAAATGACAAGATTTGATAACATAAAACGAGATTTCCAAAGTAACGGAAATGGATATATTTGAGAATATATGTACATATAAGAAATTTCCTGAAATAAAGGAAATAAAAGAGCACTACAATAAATTGACCATATTACAACGGTGGAACGCAGTTGTAAAAGACTTTTTACAACGGTGGAGTAACCGTCGTCTATTAAGAAGTTGTAATAGACTGAAATCTTTTACAACTTTTTTGCACCGTTGCGACACTGTTGTGAAATGAATATTTTACAACTGTTTTCCACTGTTGTAATAAACTTTAGAACAACTATTTATAACTGTTGTAATATATTTTATTAAAAGAATTATTTTACATTTGTAATGTATGAACAAATTATATACATATTGCTATTAAAAGAATTCATTTTAAAACAAGTTATCTACAAAGCTGAAGATATCATACAAACTTAAAACATGAATCAAAACAATATATTAGAATTTTCAAACTCTCATCATTTTTTTATAAATCATACAAGTATCTCAAGTACATAAAGCAACTACAAAGTCCATTATCCAAGACACTAAAATCCAAATGACATGAAGTCATCTTTCATAAATATACATCACTAGGAGTAATACAAAAATAATGAAATTGATATTTTCTCGTAATGTTGCTGGTCTTGCAATGGTCTTCATTCTTGAGTTGACTTCCAATGAATTTGAGATTTTCTCGCAATGTGCAGGTGTTCTTGAATTAAAGTGTATGAAGTAACATATTAAGCAATAAGAATGAAGTATATTAAAATATGAAGTAACCTAAGCTATAAAACGTAACAGAAGCTATGCAACATTTAATGTTAATATTTCTATAAATAAATATGAACTGATACGATAATGTGCAGTATAAACAGTTTTAGAAGACATTATTATTCTAGAAGACAAGGTATATTGATTGTAATATTGGATCTTACCTTTATCCACTTGCCTTCTCTGCAAGTTACAATACAGTTGCTTGTTTGGATGGGCAAATGCATCGTTGACTCCTACAACATGAGCAGTAACAAGAAACAAGGAAAACTATCATCGCACATCTATATTTATATTGATAAATATTGCATCGAAAAAATCATTAACCTCTACTAGGTGGCATAATTCATTTGGAGGTTGAGAAGCATGCAGATGGACCAAGATGTTTAGAAAATGCAACTATTGCAACCATACTATATTTGTCAAACAAACAATAATAAAAATTCAGTTAAAATTGAAGTCAAAGAGGAACTACGGCTACAAAACTGCAAACTACAAAGTCAACAGTTGCTAGCCTATTTTCTAGAAGCTTGGCTATATCTTTTACCATGTGCTTCTAGTGATCCTTTCTTTTGTGCAGGAATGCTCATAGATTTTAAGGGACTTGTCCTATAAAAACTGCAGAAGATAGGGTGTTCTTTCATATTAAGTTTTGATCCTAGGGAGCGGAATCAAATTGCCACTTCAGTATTTTTATCATGTTCCAGATAAAGTTTTACGTTTAAATTATAAAATATGTTTTTCCATGCAAACAATTTTGTGTTTAAGGCGTGGCTGTAGTGCTAGAACTTGTTAGTTATTGGATGATGGTATGTTGCATTACGAAACAACAGACTACTCATATATATGCCTTAAGTGGTGAAAACAGTATATCACTTTTTAGAAATTTATGGTACAGTGCATAAATTTACATCTGTAAGAACAACTGAAAAATGTGATTAAAGGCAATGTTTCATCTAAATGTATGGTTAAAGACGGATAACATGCTCTTATTATCTTGTTCCTATTTTGGTGCCCGATTAGTTGAACTAGTATACTTTAAGGTCTTCAGCTAACTAGCCATTCACTCATAGTACATGCTACTAAGAGATGTAACAAACAAAAAAAGATCCTAATCGATATAAAATAGAACTTACCTGTGAGCAAATATTCAAATCAAAATCACATTGTGATATCATATTACATAGAAGTTTATATCACTTCCGTGTATGATAGGGATTCTACTTCATACATAGTTTATGTTTGCCAAAAAGGTGCATAGCCTACCCAAAGGCTTCTATGTTAATGCAGCAAACATCAGCCAAAAGAATAAGGTCCAGAAACTCCACTAGGGCACGAAATGAGGAGCATGCAAGCTCATTTGATATACCAAATTTGTCATTTATAAAGTTTCCCGCATCACCTACTCTAATATTTGCTCGATTTCTTTTTTTTTGAATTTACATGATAATCAAATGCTATTAACTTAGCAGCTGTTGTTGGATACTTGTGAATCAAAAATAAAAACCAATTAGCAGTATTTGAGACCATTGATAGTTGGTAACTCACCGTTAGTTGCTGAATCTATAACCGAAACCTTTGTAGGAAAAATCTCTTCCATTTGAAGTATTATAGGCTTTGCAGCCTCGGAATCGCGTCTGATTTGAGTTGCCACCATCGTCGACGTCCAAAGTCATGCCAATCATGTGTTGCGCCTGACTAAGCTATTGTCTCACTGTTCGTGAAATCCTATAGTGAATTGGAGGAGAACGATTAGGGGATTTGGGCAAGATGAAATAAAATAGGGGAGAACGACTTGATTAGAGATTTTGGGGAAGTAGAAGGTGGTGAGGAAATTTTTTAATTAAAGATTAACCTAACGATTGGCGAGGTGAAATTAATTGTTGGAGAACACCTTCGGATTTTGGGAAACTAGAAGGCGCGGCCATCCAAAAATTTTACTTACCGCTTTTTTCCCTTCTAAATTTTGAACCTGGTTACTTTTGTTTTAATTAAAATTAAGATAATGATCGTTAATGTTTCAATGGGTTTTCTACTGTACATAACATCAATTATTTGATTGATTAACAACTCTTAGTAATTAAATCAATTCTACAGTTAAGCCACTTAAATATTTCAATTCGACTTTGATGTTTATTCATTCTAAAAAATAGAGAGAGTTTAACGTTAAAATTTTACAAAAGAGGAATTTAACAAGTTTTCATAAATTTTAATTATTTTATAAACTTCTAAATTTACTTTTAAAAAAAATCTTTTATGAATTTATGAAAATTTCAAAATTTTATAAATGCTTTAAAATAAAATTCAGATATTTCCAAAAATTTAAACTTCATGGAACAATAAATATAATTATTAGCGACATTTAAATACTAATATTAAATGTTACCTTTATATTACTAAAGACCGCTTAAGTGGTAAATATCAAATGTTGATCATACTTGTTAATTTTACTTCTTAATTATTAATAGTAATTTTTAATTATTAATAATCAGTAATAATTATTAAATAATAATTATTATACTTATTTTTTAAATATATTAATTTAATAAATTATTTAGTATTAATTATTTTTTGTATTTTTACAATGAATAGAATGAAATGTTGTGATATATATGTTTATTACAACTGTGCTTTACGCACAGTTGTAAAATTAAAGTTGTAATATGGTGTTCTTCTTGTAGTGGAGATTATATAAAATCATAGCGATATTCTCAAAGTAAAAAGGAATGAAAGTTGAGCTTTGGAACGAGTTTATTCTAAAAAGAGAAGTGCTAGATTTTGTTTTCAAAAATAAAAAGATTTGTAACGTTATTTTACGAATGGTAAGATGAATTGATTTTCCCAATTATAACTAATAAGTAATGATATCGAAAATGTTTAAAATGATACAAGAATAGGAAACTAGATAGAATTATAGGATTTTTCCTAAGTATAAAAATAAAATAGTTTTTAAATAACCTTATGTTAATAAGAATTGAAAAGCGATATTCGTAATATCGAAATGCTTAAAAAGTTTTAAATTAATCATCATTAATTATTTTTAATTAAAAAGGCCAAGTAATGCCAAGTACTGAATCCGTGAACTCATTTTTATTTTATTTGATAGTTAACTAACCGACTATCAAATCTGACTATACTATTGTTGGTACGGAAAGACCGAGATCGAATTTATATTCGACAACCATTCCTACCAGCAAATACGTAATGTTAAAGATTGAAGATGGAGCAATTGAAGACCGTGGATCTTCATAAGCAAAAGGATTACTTGTCGAATATTCTCTGGAATTGCAATCAGAGGTATTCTGAAGTGATTTCTTCAAATGCATTTTGTTAGTGGCGGAGGGATTCGTTCTTCTTGCGTAAACACATAGAGTATTTTTGTGGACGTCAATTAATGATTTTCTAGCGGATCTGACGATGTGACATTCAAAGTGAATGGTGACCATATGTTCCAAAATAATAATAATGGTAAAGTAATTAATGAATTAATTAATTATGACCTCAAGCCTCTTCCACTGGGAAATGGTATAAAATCGGGTAGGTCGCATGGCTATGTAGGTCACACCCATCAAATGGGTATACCATTACCTGATATGGAGAAATCAATTGCCTTTGGTTGTTCCTTTTTATTTTTGTATGTATGCTATCGGTTCGGTTGGCTGGCCCCCAACCGTAGCAATGATATATCCGGTACTCTCAAGCGAAGTGAGGGGCCAGTCACGTTTAGCCGGGGTTGCAAGACGTTCTTGTTGATTTCCTAATGTATTCATCTCTAGAGGCACATTGTCGGAAGGTGGTTCCATACCTTGCCATAGTTGGAAATCTATTCTCCAATAAAAGCTCGCGATTTTGATTGTATACTATATACGTAGAGCGTGAGATGTAAGTGTTCTGCTAGATTGATATTTATTTGTATTTAGCCACTATTATAATATCAGATAAGATACTGATTTCGAAAACGTTTTGGGTAATCGTAAGGTAAAAATTGTCAGTATTTATGTGTGGATTTGGTCTTACGACTATCCTTTTCTTTCAAAAGGATTTTGACTTTAAAATCAAATTTTGTGATACCAATAAACTTAGTGTGTTTTTCTCAATCTTGTTCACCAGACTGACCAGGCGTTTGTAATGCTCAGGTTAGACTGGGATGTACAAGTTCAGGTTATCAGATGCACTGAAGAAACGAGCTGGAGGAGTTCAGACGTATGATATATATTTATTCCCCTGTGTGTTGTATATGAAGACAGGTCATTATAACTATCCGGATGTGTGATGTACTCTAATGGCTGTAAGTTTACTTTCAAGCTCTCTGTAAAGATTTAATTCTATATTATATTCGTTCTGCTGCGATGTGTGACTCTGTGTTGTGTTCTTCTTTTTCTTCTATTCTAATATTTCTTTCTTCTTACCTCACCCTCTAACTTCTTTCTATTGGCATCTGAGTTTCCAGTGCATTTTGAGTTGGACTTGTGTTGTTTGGTCAGCTCAAAAGGTGCCGGAAATTTGGGTCGTCACAGTTGGTATCATAACAATGGTTTAGAAATAACCTAGGTTCTATGGTATAACTTGATAGAGTTGGGACTAGTAATATCCTACATTGAGTTGAGTGAATATATGAGAGCGCGTATTTGTAAATTTTATATACAAATGTTTTGTATTGTTTTTGTTGATTGGTTCAAGTGTTAAGAAGCATTGAATTGGTAATGGACACAATGTTGTTTCGTAAAGCGGATAAATGCAGTAATTTTACCCAAAATATATTTTATATAGAAATGAAATAATTTTACCAATTATTGAGATACTGGGTTGGTTGTTTGGTTGATTGATTTAAATGGAATTCAAATTGAACTAAAATTTGAAATGGTTTAGTGTAACCAAGAATATTTCCAAATGAAATAGTAAATGAGATGTTTAATTTGAAATTAAAACGAATCATTTGAAATGGAGATTTAACTTGAGTTAAGCAAGAACATCTGTGAATTAAAGGTCAAAATTTCTATATACATAATTTATGGGATTGAATGAATTTAGAATTTGGAAATCGTTTTAATAAAAACGAAATGGAAATCAATTTGATATAAATTGATTGATGTTAAACCCAGGTAAATATAAGTAAATATTAACATGGAATGCAAATTCAATTGATCAATTGATTTGATTGTGTATTGGTTGTTGTTTGTGAACTGTTGTTGATTGGTTGATAGATTGTTGAATAAAATTAATTACTAGTTAATGGAGATGAATGAGTTGGAAACCAAGAGAAATTAACTCCAAAGTAATAAACTGAAACGAAACCACATATGAATTAGAAATGAATGTGTTAACCCTGTATTTCCATATGAAGGAGGTTGTATCGTTGATTTTGGAAATTGGTTGTGTTAGAATGTTGATTAGTGAATATTATTGAAATTTCACATATATGTTACTTAAATGTTAAACTGAGTTAAGTATAGGTGCTAGATGACTAGAGAATTGACTTTGGTTGAATAGATCATAATAAATTGAGTGAATATGCTCAATAGTGCTCGCATAAGGTATGCCTACGTGAAAATAAGAATTTTTGGGTTCTGAATTTTGTTTTCCGACCGTGTGGTCGATGTATATATATTTCCTGCGATGTCGCAGATGTCACTCCGTACAAGGGAGACTCTACCGAATTTTTCCGGTAATTTAAAGTGTTAGAAGATTTCTGATATTTTTGAAAATTTATAACAATAAGATTGAATTGGTTTTTTATTTTTAAAATAAATTGGATTTTGAAAATAAATGGGTTGTAACATTTTTCTCACTTAGTAATTTCGGGGAATAGGGGGGAAGATTGTAATGTCCCGTATTTTCAGCAGTTGGGTATTTAATATATTTTATTATTTTAAATATTGATTTTGAATTCTAAATGGATTTAAAATATATAATTCGATTATAAAACGAAGTTTTAACATTAATTTATAATTATAAATCGAGCTTGAAATTGCGCTATAGTTCATAAAATGGAGTTTTGAACTTCAACTGAATATATAGGATCCGATATAAGTCGGATTTCTGTGAAACAAGAAACATTTGAATCTAATTGGTTATAATTTTCATATCAGAGAGAAAAATCCAGATTTGTATTATAGATTATAAGTTATGTCCAAATCAAAATTTAAAATAGTCACAATGGAAATCATTATTAACATATAGCGTTTGTTTAATATATTTAAATAGGAAATTTAAATTGTTTAACTCAAAGTTAATGATATTGAGTTGTATAAATTATATTTGGGGTTGTATATATGTTCTGTACATAATAAAAATAATTTATTATGATTTATTTGGGAATTTATATAATATTTTATTAATATTATATGAGCGTTAAAAATAGCCATTTTTACGAACGGTCTAAGTTTTCGATGAAATTAGTTTCATTGGAACCGTATCGTTAAATTATTGTAAGAAAATCAAATTTCATGGCAAACCGATATCGTATGTGACTTCGGTGGCAAAAAATGTCTTTGTTTCTGTTTAATTATTTATATAATTTAGACAGGGGTAACTTTTAATGAATAAACGATTGGCCAAACAAACTCGAAATTTAACGAAACAAGATTCGTTGGATCCCTTAGGAATAGGTCCAGTAAAATATCAAGGCCTCATATTTATTGAATTTTTCTGTAATTGTAGGAATTTCAAACGCTTGATTTTCATCCATATTTATAAAGGACTTTTCACAAACGACCTCGGAATTCGACGAAACCTATCCCATTGGGTCTGGAATATTTTTTCTGTTAAGATTACCTTTGTTTGTCAAAAATGGATGTCGTTTGTGAGTGTTTCGGAGGATACTTCACATCAGAGTTTCAATCTAATATTATATTATTAAATGTGTCAATGTATATAAAAACCCACATCTCATAACCCTAGAACATTTCTGCGCATGGTCAAGGCCATGATCAGCCGCCATCTTGCCCAAACGAACGATTAGAATTGCACCAAAATTATCCTTAAATTTTATCCAAATACTCTCACCTTTTCAGAAAAATTGTAACTACATATATGTTTAACTATATGAGATCTTTACATCATGCGGTTGTGATAAATCGTCGTTCACCATAATAGCCGGAAATGGCCCCGAAATACGCCGCGTTCGAGGAGCTGGCTTGGACTGTTGGAGCGATCCAGTTTAGTGGCCTTTCTGGCGGTGATAGAGGAAGTGGAGGCGAGTGGAGTTGCAGTGTTCGATCACCATCTGGTAATCGACAGAGGAGGCTTCAACGAGTATTTAGATGAGCTTCAAAGGGAAGGGACCAAGCGTTGCGATCTGAAGTGGATGGTGGGAAGTCTTCATGAGTGAATGAATAGGGAAGTAACTAGGCACAAAAGACATGGATAAAACAATGAAGAACAGATCGGTATTGAGTATATTCGAAAAAGTGTTGGGTCTGAAGTACTGGAATGAAGATGCAGAAGGGGACGTGCGTGGATTCGTTTTGGCATAGGTAATAGGAAGTAATGTGAAGAAGCAGTGAAGAAAAGTATGGTGGCCAGTTACCGTTAACCCAAAGTAAATTCGGTTTTAAATATATATATATATAATTAAAGTTTTAATTGTTATTAATAAATAGTTAGGAAACTAATTATGTCATCACAACTCTTGCTTGAACAGGAACTAAGCGCGTTGAGAAAGGAACAGTATAAGGATATTTGAAATGAAGACCAGAAACTTTTCTGGATTGAGAATACTCTAATAAAAGTAATTAAACATTTTTATTGATTATTAAATTATAACTAGGGGATTATCATTCTAATTTAAATCCTATAACAATAATATTAATAATTTGTGCAGTATTAACGAGACAGCGTGTGTGTTATCTATTGTTCAAGCAGAAGCGTGAAGAAAGAAATTTAATCCACCCTGGATTGTACTAATTAAAGGTTAATAATTATTAATTAAGGAAAATAATTAGTTTAATTTAAACCAGGAAATTATAATATTTACAATCTATGTACATGTTATCAGAATTGGAACAGAAAAGAGACGTTAAGACCATATGGCCGAACTCTACATTGTGGGATGAATTTGGACAGAAATGGATACTACTGGAAATTATTGTTAAATTAAACAATGTTTAATTTAACAGGAACCGCATAAACGACAAATGGAAATTTGGTGAGTTAAACTCACTTAGTACTTCCCACTTATATTTATATAAGTTGGGTTTTATAATTGTGTGCTATGATTGCTATGACTGCTTATGATTGGTTGTCTGTTGTTTATATATTCATGCACTTGATTTAATCGATGAAATTAATTGTTGTTTAATTTTGGTGAAACCAAATCGTTATTTTAACGATTGATCTCAATGAAGGGAACTTACCTTGTTGGTCACGGTTATAAAATAACTGTGTTTAATTTAATGAATTATTTGAATTGTGTGAATTGTTTGTTGGTGTTAAATAAATTGGTTGATATTAAATTGCTGTTAATTTACTGATTTAGAATTAAATCAGTAAAATTGAATTGAATGATATCATATGAATTAACCATTTGGATGCATAGAAGAACAGATTGGAGGAATCCAACCGGATTCCTCAAATATATTGGATGATATTTATTTTTGTATTATCATTTTATGGACTATTTAAAACTCATCTATTGGGATGGTTGATTTGGTTGTTGATTATTGACCTAAGATTCAACTGTCATTTTATTTTAAACAATGTGCAGTATTGGTTGAGTAATTGGCCTATAAATCAATCGCTTTGAAATATTGACTTACCGTCAAGTAAATTGATATAAAAATGAAGTCATGAAATTTATTTTATAACTGAATATATATTTTTAAATATATTATTTAAAAATGAAGTTTATAAAAAGGGAAATCAGCGGTGTGCGGAGCACGTGCCTCATCTTCATTAATGTAAGGACTTACAAGTGAGATTAATTGTTTTTAAGAAACAATTAAAATGGAGTTATATTATTATTAATCGAAGTAAATGATGTTTATTTAAATTAATTTATTAATTTAAATGCGGTTATTTAAATTAATTCATTAATTAATTTCAATGAAGAGACGAGTTAAAGTGATCAACGAGTTAATCATGGTTTAAACTTGACCAAGTCAAATGTTTTAATTAAAACCGATTATTTAATTAAATTAGTTTGTGCCAATTAAAAATGAAATAATTTATAATATAGTTGTTTAACTTGAATAAGATTTTGAAAAGAAATTTAATACTAATTCAAGTTAATAATGAAGTAAATTATTATTTTAATTAATAATAATGAGTAATTACTTCTTAAATGAAATACATTTAGGTAAGTAACCGTTTCTGAAATGGAATATAGTTGAATTTTGAAAGGAAGTTATAAATGATTTTTATAATGAAGTTATAAAAGGAATTATAAGCGCATATAATGGTTTAAATAAATGTTTACTCAACATTTGAAATACGAAGGAAAAGGGAAATCAAGATAAAAAAGGGTTTTATTTAAACCAGAAAACAAAGTTTATAAAAGGAAATGAGAAGTCAAAGCATGATTTGAATTGACGATACTTAATAATGGAATTAAGTAAATGGTTGAAACTAAAAGAAATGATTTAAAAGGATTTGTAATTGAATCTGGTAAAGGATTTAAAAATGATATTTGATCATAATAAATTCTTGTATAAAATGAATTCTCTGAAAGAAGTTAAGGTTAAGAAATTATTTATTAAGCAATTACTTAAACAACATATTAAGTAATAACAAGTTATATTTGAAAAGAGATATTTTAAAAAGGATAAGAAGGTTTTATAACCATATTTTAGATAAAATAGTTTAATGGTATTTTTGTTGATACTGGAATGAATATGGGTTTTGAGTCATAATTCATATCCATCTTAAGATAAGAACATTATTGATCAAGGTTTGAGAGGTAAATAAATGCCCCAACTTGAACGACTTCAGGATTATCTGAAGATGATATTAGTTGTAATGGAAAAGAGGTTAAGAATAATTTATTGTTTCCAAATGAGAAATAATAACGCAACGTAAATTACAAGATGTGAGAATATAATGTGATTTCCAAAGTAACGGAAATGAAAAGATTTGATAATATAAAATGAGATTTCCAAAGTAACGGAAGTGGATATATTTGAGAATATATGTACATATAAGAAATTTCCCAAAATAAAGGAAATAAAAGAGATTATATAAAATCATAATGATATTCTCAAAGTAAAAAGGAATGAAAGTTGAACTTTGGAACGAGTTTATTCTAAAAAGAGAAGTGTTAGATTTTGTTGTCAAAAATAAAAAGATTTGTAAAATTATTTTACGAATGGTAAGATGAATTGATTTTCCCAATTATAGCTAATTAGTAATGATATAGAAAATGTTTAAAAATGATAGAAGAATAGGAAACTGGATACGATTATAGGATTTTCCCTAAGTATTAAAATAAAATAGTTTTAAAATAACCTTATGTTAATAAGAATTGAAAAGCGATATTCTTAATTTCGAAATGGTTAAAGAGTTTTAAATTAACCATCATTAATTATTTTTAATTAAGAAGGCCAAGTAATGCCGAATACTGAATCGATGAACTCATTTTTTATTTTATTTGATAGTTAAATAACCGATTATCAAATCTGACCATACGATTGTTGGTATGGAAAGACCCGGATCGGATTTTTTGTTGAAAACCATTCCTACCAGCAAATACGTAGCGTTAAAGATTGAAGATGGAGCAATTGAAGACCGTGGATCTTCATAAGCAGAAGGATTACTTGTCGAATATTCTCTGGAATTGCAATCAGAGGTATTCTGACGTGATTCAGTCGTGGCTGAGAATTTACGGAGTGCAAGGACTACTTGCTACTGATTCGTAGGGTGATTCAAGGATGTGTTAGGAGGGTGCCTTCTGTTTGTCCAGTACCAGGACAACTTGTATGGACGAATGTCTGACAGGGTATTTTCATGGGATTACGTATATTGATTTCTTCAAATGTATTTTGTTGGTGGCAGAGGAATTCGTTCTTCTTGCGTAAACACCCAGAGTATTTTTGTGGACGTCAATTAATGTTTTGCTAGCGGATCTGACAATGTGACATTCAAAGTGAATTGTGACCAGATGTTCTAAAATAATAATAAAGGTAAAGTAATTAATAAATTAATTAATTATGACCTCAAGCCTCTTCAACCGGGAAATAGTATAAAATTGGGTAGGTTGCATGGCTATGTGGGTCGCACCCATCAAATGGGTATATCATTACCTGATCTAGAGAAATCAAATGCCTTCGGTTGTCCCTTTTTATTTTTGTATGTATGCTATCGGTTCGGTTGGCTGGCCCCCCAACCATGGTAATGATATACTTGGCACTCTCAAGCGAAGTGAGGGGCCAGTCATGTTTAGCCGGGGTTGCAAGACGTTCTTGTTGAATCCCCAATGTATTCATCTCCAGAGTTACATTGTCAAAGGTAGTCCCATACTTTGCCATAGTTGGAAATCCATTCTCCAATATGAGCCCGTGGTTTTGATTGTATACTATATATGTAGAGCGTAAGATGCAAGCGTTCTTCTAGATTGATATTTATTTGTATTTAGACACTATTATAATATATTAGAAGATATCGATATCAAAAACGTTTTGGGTTATTGTAAGGTAAAAACCGTATGTATTTATGTGTGGATTTGGTCTTACGATTATCCTTTTCTTTCAAAAGGATTTTGACTTTTAAATCAACATGTGCGATACCTATAAACTTAGTGAGTTTTTCTCGCTCTGGTTCACCAGACTGACCTGGTGTTTGTAATGCTCGGGTTAGACCAGGATGTACAGATTCAGGTTATTAGATGTAGTGAAGAAACGAGCTGGAAGAGTCTAGACGTATGATATATATTTATTCCGTTGTGTTGTATATGAGGACAGGTCATTATAACTGTTCGGATGTGTGATGTACTCTGATGGCTGTAAGTTTATTTTCAAGCTCTCTATAAAAATTTAATTCTATATTATATTTTGTTATGCTGTGATGTGAGACTCTGTTTTGTGTTCTTCTTTTTCTTCTATTCTAATATATCTTTCTTTCTTATCTCGCCCTCTATATTCTTTCAATAACGATCTGATGTTTCGATTCTTGAATAGTCGACATGATCTTTTGTGTCGATTTTCAGCGTCGAAAATCTGTCGGGCCGTTACATTGTGCAACCAAGAGTTTTAGGGAAAACATAGAAAAATAAACCCTAGGTCAGTCATGGGACTGGTATGAGTAAACAGTTTAAAACTGGTTGAGAAAATAAACGATATCTTATAGGACCACGTTGTATAACACGAAATGAGCTTTTCCCGTACGAGAATCCAAAACACTTGATTTAACTTTCAAAATCCTTTTGAAAGATATGATAATCTTTATATCAAACTCTTTTGATATTATAGTAGTGTCTATCAATCACAACTAAATAATCATTTAGCAGAACGCTTGCATCTTACGCTCTACATGTATAGCATATAAACAAAACCGCGAGCACTTATTGGATAATGGATTTCCAACTATGACAAGGTATGGAACCACCTCCCGATAGTGTAACTCTAGAGAGGAATACATTGGGTTCAACAAGAACATCTTGCAACCCGACCACACATGACCGACCACTCATTTCGCTTGAGGGTATCGAATGTATATCACAATGGTTGAGATCAGCAACCGTTTCCCAAAAGGGACAACATTGAATAGAATAAAGAATGAAATGAATTTCTCTAGACACGATAATACACCCTAATTGGGAGCTACCTAGTTAGCCATGTTCCCTGCCTGATTTTTGTCATTTTCCGGTTGGTGAGGCATGAGGCTATGATTACTTACCTTCCATTGATAGCACAATCATTTTGAATGCCATATTGTCTATTCCATTTACCATTAATTGATTTGCGCAAATATATTTTGGATATTATTCTAAGAGAATAAATTCTCCGCCACCATATATATATTTATACAGACCAACATATGCGATCATTGGAAATACTCCATCAGACATTCGTCCATACACTTCGTTATGGGACTAAACGAAACTGAAGGCACAATTTCCATTAATCCATGTTAGGCAATTTCTACCTGGGATAAACAAAAAAAGCCCTTGCACTTTACTCCATTTCGATTATCTTCATATAATATGATTTGCAATGCTACTGCCAATACGGAGTGGTTCTCGGACAATAATCCAACCGATCTCTTCGCATTGACAATGATATTAGTCAATACTTCAATAGTCGATTATTTAACTAATGAAGAAAAACAAACATCCATTCAAAGCATCAAACAACCATTGCTCCCCTAAACTAATATTTTGTTAATTTAAATATATCATGCCCTAATATCTCTTCAATATCTTTACCCGGATATTTCTCCAAACTCAATTAGCCTCTCATGATTCTTGGAAAAACATTTCCATCTATCATAACTATTTATTTTCTATATTCTAGAAAATATCACTTTTTACATCGGAAAACATTTCCATTTCTTATTTACATATCACTATTCTTCTCCTTTTAT
The DNA here is from genome assembly GCA_030737875.1 of Allium sativum. Lineage (NCBI taxonomy): Eukaryota > Viridiplantae > Streptophyta > Magnoliopsida > Asparagales > Amaryllidaceae > Allium > Allium sativum. The sequence continues at coordinate 692,701,374 of CM060924.1, forward strand.
CAGACCCTAACTGTAAACTAGTAAGAGAACAATTTCCTAAGTATCAACCCCAAAGGCCGAAACTAACATCAGATCGACACTCAAGAAGCCATTCAACTCAACTAGTCTCTAGTCAGTTTCTAATTTCCTTAACTCAATTTCTTAGCTTCTTATCAACACAATCATTTTAATCTACAAAATAATTGCTTTTAAATCATCATTCACTTTAAAACGTATATATGTAACACCCCACGTCCATTAATGTCACTCACAAAAGGAATGCATTAACTTCCATGGAGGTTTTATGAAACGACCCGCAAATCCGTGCTATCTGAGTTGACTAAATACAACACACGTCTAACCCAAATAACACAGAAATACGACCCATTATTAGAAAGAAGATAGAGGGTGAGAAATAGAAGGAAAGAAATATTAGAATAGAAGAAAAACGAAGATCACAGCTCACAGCGGAACGAATAAAATATATTCTATAACATAACTTTTGAAATACAAATCTGTTTGGTACATATATACATACCATCATCAGAGTACACATAACATTTGACTCAGCGGAAGTAACTCTAAATATCTAACATTGAAGCCTCCTGCTTCAAGCTCCTCCAAGTGTATCTGTAAAAGCCTGAAACACTTGACTGCCCGTACAAATTTGGGCACCCAAGAGTTTAGGAAAAACAAAACAAAATAAACTCTGGGTCAGTCATGGGACTGGTGTGAGTAAACTCCAACCACTTGTTTAACCTTTAAAATCCTTTCAAAAGAAAAGATAATAGTAAGACCAGCCCACACATAAACATGGACGGCTTTTACCTTACTATAACCCAAAACACTTTGATGCGAAAATCCAGTGATATTATAGTAATGTCTACATCAAATAAATAACCAACTAGCAGAACGCTTGCATCTCACGCTCTACATACATAGTATAAAATCAAAAACCGCATGGCGCTTATTGGAGATTGGATTTCCAACATGACAAGGTATGGGACCACCTTCCGACTGTGTATCTCTAGAGGCGAATACACTGGGTTCAACAAGAACATCTTGTAACCCGGCCCACACATGACCGACCACTCATTTCGCTTGAGTGTATCGAATGTATATCACCAACGGTTGGACTCAAACCACCGTTTCCCGAATGGGCAGAATCGATAGATTTAGAAACAAAAGGAATTTCTCTAGATAGGTGATTATACACCCTAATGGGTGCGACCCACATAGCCATGCTGCCTGCCCGATTTTTGTCCTTTCCCGGTTGTTGAGGCCTGAGGCTACGCATACTTACCATTCATTGATAACACAATCACTTTGAATGCCACATCGTCAGATCCGTTAATCACTAGTTGAGTTTGCACAAATATTCTGGATATTATGCTAAGGGATAAATCCGTTGCAACCATATACATTTATACAGATCAACCCATTTGATCATTGGAAATACTCTGTCAGACATTCGTCCATTTACGTTCGTTCTGGGATTGAACGAAACCGAAGGCACCGTTTCTATAAATAGAAAAAGCCCTTGCACTTCACTCCGTCTTCAATATATTCAGCATACTTGGTTCGTAACGCTTATGCCGATACGGAGTGGTTCACGGATAATAATCCAACCGGTCTCTCCATATTGACAACGATGGTCAAAAACTTCGATAGTCTGTGATTTAACTATCGAATAAAAACAAGTGTTCAATCAACATATCAACAAATCACTGGGCTCTTTAATTAATATTTCATTAATTAAATCTCTTCTCCATTTCCTCTATCAATATTTATTAACCAAATATTTCAATAACCATATTGGCCCTTTACGCTATTTTTGATTTCGTTTCCTTGTCAAATTCTATATATATCGATATACAGATTTCTAATTGTCAAATTCCTTAAAAAATATTCTAACTCCTTAAATTCCCGGAAAAATTCGCCATAACCTCCCCTGTATCGGGAGCATCGGGAAATTTCAAATAGCTTCCCGGTATCTTCCTCAATCAAAAAGAAAAAGGAAAAGCCAAGCGGCTTGCCGATACGGCGCATAAACCCATATATGAATTAAACATGTACCTTGTTGTCGAGCACATAAATTTAAATCTTCATATACTTCCTATCAAACCTGCTTACACATGTTCACCTGTTTGCAATTCAATTCAACACCATCTAATCGTTTGAATTCAGTTTCGCCCATTTATTCTTTAAATTGGCCATTTTGCCTATTTCACTTTTTGTTGAACATACATGTTCAAACAAAATGTTTAACTCGTCCATAACCAAATTGAATTTTGATTTCAATTCTAGTTCTCTTTTTGATTTCGAATATAAATTTCAAATTGAATTTACTTATTTAAATCCCAATATTCATTCGAAATCGTCTTAACTAATTTCTATTCAATTTAGTTAATTCCATTCAATAAATCAAAAATCTGGTTTCTATTTCAAAACTCATATTCATTTACCCAACTTGAATTCGCATATATTTTTCAACTCAACTCTGAAATTTTCTAAATAGAACTTCGGATTTTATTTGCTTAAAATCCCTTTAAAATATTAAATAAACCATTTTGGTCGTTAAATAGTTCTGGCGCTGTTTTTCTGAAAATTTGATTTTTACATATCTCAAAATCTATACGACGAAATTCAGATTTTTCTCCTTTATTAGAAAACTAGTATCAAACCGGTCCTGACGTTTCTTGTTTCGACGAATTCCGACTTCAATTGGGTTCTGTATACTCGATTGAAGTTCGAATCGCTATTTTACGAACTGCAGCGCTGCGGCGAGTTCGTTTTAATATATATAATAACTTTAAACTTTGTTTTAAAATGAATTCAACTCCACCTTTATATATATATTCATATATATTTCAAATTCATTTGAATCTTTACATTTCAAATTCCATAGTTTAAAATCCTGTATTCAAATCCCATTTGAAACCCTTTATTCGAATTCCATTTCAAATTCTTTATTCGAATTCCATTTCAAATTCTTTATTCGAATACCGTTTCCAATTCTTTATTCGAATACCATTTCAAATTCTTTATTCGAATACCATTTCAAATTCTATTTGAATTCCCTTGATTCAAATTCCAATCTCACCTTTTATTTGAATTCTATATTTCAAATCCCAATTCCTTTTCTATTGGATATTCAAATTCAATACTTAAATTTCCATTTGAATTTCCTATATTCAAATTCTATGTTTGAATTCATTTGAATTCTCTTATTCAAACTCTATTTTTAAATTCCATTTTAACTTCTACATTCCAATTTCTATATTTGAATTCTATTGGAATTCAAATATTCAAACTTCTTTTTAAATTCTTTATTCAAAATTTCCATAGTTAAAACTCATTTGAATTTCATATTCAAACCCCATAGATCAAATCCTATTTGAATTCAATTTGAACTTCTTATATTCAAATTCCATTTTTCTTTTCCATTTGAATTCTAATATTCAAATTCATCTCCAATCCCATTTGAATTCTAATATTCAAACTATTTTTTTTTTTTTTTTTTACACCATTTGAATTACTTCACTCAAATCCATTTTCAATACCATTTGAATTTCTAATATTCAAATTCATTTGAATTCCCTTGAATTCAAATTCCATTTCAAAATCCT